>JAHTLZ010000010.1:16863349-16968071 GCA_023846285.1 Phrynocephalus versicolor | reverse complement strand
AAGTGTTAAAGAGACACCACTAGTATTGGATGCACTAGTATTGGCTACCTTCTCTGAAACGAGTTAATTTCAGAACATCTTGGGGCTTGACAAGATTAGCTGCAGGTATACACCACCCTCAGAAGAATTAATTCCTTTCCAATCTGCTGGATTTATTTCTAGGGCAGGCATGTCCAAATTTCGGCCCTCCAGATGTTTTGGACCACAACTTCCACAGTCCTTTGCCATTGGAAATACAGGCTTGGAATTCTGGAAGTTGTGGTCCAAAACATCAGGAGGGCCGAAGTTTGGACATGCCTGTTCTAGGGAGTGATAAACAGAATGCCATGCAGAACTCAGAGCACACGGTGGCCCACCTAGACAACACTGCCCTTGGGTCTCCCCCTACCCCCTCCCGCCCCTACTTTGGCCTCAACCCATAAAAAGAGAACAGGAGGACAGACTCACCTGTTTTCGTTAACGAGGAACACTGAGCTGACGTTCTCCACGAGAGCTTCACTGATGGGCGAGAGACAGAACGGTGAAGAGAAGGCATCCGAGTCCGAGTCAAAGGTGCTGTCCCGGCTAACGTCATCGGCAGACAACTCCAAGGAGCCATCGTCCTCCCCGGTCTCCAGGGGGCCTTCCAGCCCTTCCTCAACCGACTCCTCCAACTGGTTCTGCTCATCCTGAGAACTGATTGTTGATAAGATTCCTGAGTCATGGCGGGCAGGCTGCGCGGAGCTGGGGAGGTGGTCTGTTGCCAAGCAACCCTGGGAGAGCTTCTCCCCTTCTTCCAAAGGGGAGCTGACATGAGCCACGTCCCTAACCAACTGCGTCACAGTCAATATGTCCTCCTCGTCTTGTAAGGTCACAACTCGCTTCTGCTCAGAGGGGGAAGCCTGCAGAGGGGTGCCGAAACCCTGAGTGTGGCGGTTGCGCTTGCGGGGGGCCTTGCGGACCGGGGAGTTCTCTGGCGTGATGTAGCGGAGGGCCTCCTCATCCTGCCTCTGAATGCGGGAGTTGGGAACCCAGGCCAGGATAAGGGTAGTGCCGAGCAGCTCATCCTTCTCCATGTACAGGCACAAATAGCCTGAAAAATAAAGCAGTGCCTCAGCGTTACAGCCAAACCTCCGCTTTTCAGTGTAAAGCCGCACTTCTGTGGGGCTGCAGGCTCCCTTTTCAACCCCAGCCAGTCCCTACAGGCTGCATTAAACCGGAATAAGGCCTAAGCTGGCCAAAAAAGGGGGTATAGGGAAAAAATCAAAACAGGAAATGACTGGAGGTCCACTTCCTGTGTTGATTTCTGTTGGGGTTGGGGCTAAAGGGGGCTTGGAGGCCCTGTGTACCCCATTACAAAAACAAACAACCAAACCTTCCACTGCTCCTGGGTGTCTTCAAGAACAACAAAAACACTTCTGGCTGATGAAGCTTTGGGAGACTCTCTTGAGTGGAATTCAAAAACGTCCTGAGACATCACACAAAGCCTATAGCTGCCCCTTGCCCATCCTTATCCTGAAGGAAAGGGAATGTGTAGCCTGACAGATGGTGTAGCATAGGAGCTCCCATCAATCTTCATTATTGGTTATGGAGATTATGGCTGATAGAAGGTACAATCTAATACCATCTGGAGGGTGTGGGGGGGTCAAACATTTCCCTGCCTTGTCCTCCTAAAAGGTACCCAGTGCCTTGATGTCTTGCTGGTGCCTTAAACCCCTCCCATCACACACTTTCCTCTTAACCTCTTCACAGCTCCAGCTCCTTTTGCCCTCTTCCAGTCCTCAAGATCACAGGTATCTCCTTATGACAGGCATGTCCAAACTTCAGCCCTCCAGATGTTTTGGACCACAACTCCCATAGTCCTTTGCCATTGGAAATACAGGCTTGGACTTCTGGGAGTTGTGGTCCAAAACATCAGGAAGGCCGAGGTTTGGACATGCCTGCATTATGATATCATTTTTCAAGCAGTGCTTAGCTGACAAATCTTGTCTCTTGACAGCTTTGAGATGTTGGTCTTTTTAGTTTGGGCTGTTCATAGTTCCCATCTTTGCTATAGCTTTTAACTTGTTGCGAACGAGTCTCCATTATTGATTGTGGCTGCTTTTATATTGGATAAGTCACTTTTAGCAGTTCCTTTTTTATAGAGGGGAAAAGTGAGATGTACATTGTCTTTAATAACAACAGCAACCCATTCATTTCAATGGAACGCTGCAAACTCAAGTCATTTTCGTATTAGACACCACCTCTGCTGCACTCCTCCAGGACTCTTGGGTCATATTGCAAACTAGTTATATTTTGAGAGCTTAGCAGAGCTTTTGCTGCTTTTATTTCTCCCCAGTTTGAAAATGAAATGGGCCAACTGCTACCCTCTAGATTGCTTCAGATTGCACCCCTTTCCTATGGTAACTGGGGCTGCTGGGAGTTGCAGGATCCCACAACATATGAGAGGGTTCAGTCTTTGGTGTCAAGTGCAGTGCAGCCCTAAAATTTTTAAGAAACCGATTTTAGTATGATATATATCGCCACCATGAGCTCTACTACTTGATAAAAATACACTCTACAAAGCAAGGGGCAGAAGAACAGGCAATGCTATGTGAAACTATGGTAGGGATTTTGGAAGCAAGCAATAAATGATGATGTGTGAGGCATTTCTGGCACAGTTGCAGCAAAGCTTGAGTGTCCATCAACACTGATATATACTTGTCCTGTTAGCAAGACCTATCAACTTGCTACTGACCCCTTGAGTACAGTGAGGCTGCTATTCAAGATATAACAGGTAAGAAATGGAAAAGGTTAAAGTGCAGAGCATAAAACTGGATCCTCTGTGCTTTGCTGCTAGCCCTTACCTGGGTGGTGTTCCACGATGCCTTGCAGCATCTCTGGCGGATGGACACAGACATTGTTCTTGGAATAGATGATCTCCCCATCCAAGACAGAAGATGAAACGCCACCACTGCTGGCATTTAAGGTCAAGAGGTCAGATGCTTTGGAAGAGGCACATCGGAGAAGTCTTCCCAGGGACATTGCCAAGGAAGTGTTTCCATGCTCTGTTGACTTCCGTCGAACCGCTTACGTCAATGGTAAGAGGTCTGCCCTATGAAAAAGCAGAGGAAGTCTCAGCATCAATTTGGAAAAACTGGAGTGACCAAAAGGCATGTTCCTTATCCAAAAAGAAAACATTAGGGTGCTGTAACACAATGTTACGGTAACTTGAATTTGGGGGACAGGCTTCATATCCTAGAACAGTGGTGGCGAACCTTCAGCACTCCAGCTGTTTTGGACCACAAGTCCCAGAATTCCAAGCCCAGATTGCCAATGACAAAGAACTGTGGGAGATGTGGTCCAAAACATCTGGAGTGCCAAAGGTTCGCCACCACTATCCTAGAAGCTACAGCCGGTGTGGCCCATTGTCAGGGATTCTGCCACCTGAAGTCCATCATTTCTGAAAACTGAGAACAACTACCTTTAAACTATCCCAATTTTAATAAAAATTAAACTTACTGAGGGGGCTGGGGGAGGGGAGGAACCAATATAAAATCAAATTTCATTATCTTAAGCATAACCACTTCCAATATGCCTGTCCATTTTCATTGTCCACTTCATAAATCCAGAAAAACAAGCCTTGGCTCGCAAACACATATATTACAACACATTTTAGTCTTTCCAAGGCCACGGCATTCATTCTTGCTTTTCCTTCTACAAACCAGACCTGCTACCTTTCTGGAATCTGAAATATTGAGCCTACAGGAGGAACTAAATGAAATGGCATTGGCTGCTGAATGTACTTATTTAGTCTTTAGTGTTACTTCTAATGTTGGAGCACTTATGTTCAACGCAACACAGAGATGCAAAAGAACCCTCCCAAACTGGGGGAGGGGGTCAGGAAAAGAGTCATACAGTATATCACCGGAGTATACCCCCCTCACATTTCGTAAATATTTTAGTATATCTTTTCATGTGACAACACTGAAGAAATGCCACTTGGCTACAATTTAAAGCAGTGAGTATACAGTTTGTATAACAGTGTAAATATGCTGTCCCCTCAAAATAACACAACACACCGCTGGCAACAAAAAGTGAGTACACCCTCCAATAGACAGAAATGAGATGTGTACACTTCCATGCTTCAAATCCAGAGTGGGGACATGTGACTTTGCAAATGTTCCTAGACGGTCACTCCTATCAGCTCTAACCAGCCTAGGCCAGCGGGAAGGCTAAGAGCTGCAGTCCAGCAACTGTTGATGTCCCCCTTCTTAAGCTTTAACTAGGGGTGACAAACCTTCAGCCCTCCAGATGTTTTGGACCACAACTCTCACAGTCCTTTTATCATTGGCAATCTAGGCTCAGATTTCTGGGAGTTGCAGTCCAACACAGGTTCCCCACCCCTTCTTTAAAATAGGCCCTCTTTCCTTCTTCCTCCTAGTATTCCCGGGCTCTCCATCTTATCACTTCAGGGGAGGCAAGGCATCCCAGGCAGCAGTGTAGTAGGACAGGACAGGACCAGAGTGTAGTGTTGCCAAGTTTTGCCCCCGTCCCTTTCACAGGCTGCTGACAAGCACCACTTCTAATTTTTCCCTTTCGCTGCCACCAACTAGCTTCACTAGTAAACTAATGCTTTCAGACTGGTTTTAAATTGAATAAAAATAAACGTTTATTACAAAGTAGGATTAAAAGCATCTAGGGTAACGTGCTTAGGTACAAACAAAAGGAAGAATATAGCTCAAGCCCATTAAAGTTTGATTACTGGCAACGTGGATCACTTGCACACTCAGTTCTCATCACTTAGTTTTCCCTCACAGAAATTCTATGTCCTATCTCTTCTCTCTAGAGGTGGGCATTTTGTTTCAAAAGTGGTCCACTTCCGAAACAAAACACGGGAGCCCAGCTGGCATTCGGACCAACCGGATACAGGTCTCCCTTGCACCAGCCTGGAACATTTTCAGAGGGGGGGGCAGGTTAGGGTTTTATTTTTCATTCTATTTATATTTTTATTTAGTTTGTTTTCAACCTTTTTTTCTTATTTTTTTCAAACCATTTCCAGTCATGGGGCATCTAGTCAAGTGTGTATATGACTACAAATTGCACTTTATTATTGTCACATTAAAAATAGAGAGTAAAATGCAGTTGTTATTCTGAAGCAGAACAGATTCTGCAGCCAGCTACCTAAACCATGGTGTGGACGTAGACTTCTAGACAACTTTTTGTGAGTTTTGGCATTTTGTGTGTGCAGTATATGGTGTATGTGGCACCAGAATGAATCATCTGTGTTTCCATTATTTCTTGTGGGGAAACTTGCTTTGATTTAAAAGTGTTTTGGTTTACAAACATCTTTCTGGAATGAATTATGCTCCTAAACCAAGGTATTACTGTATCTTCCCACCCTTTTCCAAGTAAGACCAGCCTTCAAATTGCTAGTCTGAGCATGATGCTCGGCTCGTTAGAGAGAACAGAGGAGGTTCCTGCTACCAAACAAACAGGCCACAATTCCAATACAAAACCGGGATGCAGCAGATGCTCCATTAGGAAATGCGAGAAAAAACATTTCCTCTGGAAGAAGAAAGAGGAGTGGAGAGTTCCTTTCCGATACAGGTTCACATGTTTCCTAGCTGTTTTCTCAGGAGGCTTGAAAAGGCAGCACCCTTGACTGCCTTAACCAATAAAAGGCAGTCACCACATATCCTCAGCATTTGCTGAGTTCGGAAACAAAGCAGCAGCTGGAGATTTAAAGGTTTTTCCCAGGTTAGAAGGGGGAAACTGTTTCCCATTTGCTACATGTGCTGTGATGAATATGGACCACAGCTTCTAAGTTGCAATGCTTTAATTCCTTGGGAAATCCAAAGGCACATAGGTAACACAACAAATACTACAGTTTTGAAAAGAGAGTACTAAGACAATGGAATGGTTGTTTTCAAGTCAGCAGTCATGTAGCTAAGCAGTGGGAGGAACACACACCTTGGCTGCAAAAGGTCCCAGAAAAGTCTAGTAACTAGTTCAATATGGAGCAAAACTAGTGCCTGGATTACTATGGAACTGCCACCCAACCAGTGAAAGCAAACAATATATTCTCAAAGGCTTTCACGGCCAGGATCTGATAGCTGTTGTGATTTTTTCGTGCTGTTTGGCCGTGTTCTGGAAGTTTTTCTTCCTGACGTTTTGCCAGACTTTGTGGATGGCATCTTCAGAGGGCAAAGAGCTCGGGGTACTTGGAGTTCTTTCTGTGCTCTGGGGTATAGAGTGAGTGGGACTGTGGGGTTTTAAAGTTGTGGGAAAGAGGAAACTTGTCCTATGCAGGAGAATAAGTGTTAGTCATTGTATTGTGATGGAGGGATTAAGAACTTTCACTGCAATCAGGGGTGGCAGTGATCCTTCTCTGTAGTTCATGAGTGTTGTTAGCTGTTCTATTGTGTAAACTGACCACTGGTGCTTGTGGCTGGGTGGGAAGCATTGAACTCTGATCTTTTGCAGGCTGTAGTCCATCTCAGTGACTGAGGTCCTGTGGCTAAGTGTGGTTAATCACGCCAGAGGAGGCTCATTGAATTATTGGAGATTTGATGAGTCAACTTTTCTATAGGTTCAATTAATTCAAATGGGACTACTCTAAATGTAACTTATTAGGCTAAAGTACAGTCATGTACCACAGTATATGAAAGCAAGGCCCCCTGGGGGCAAGATGCCTGGGCCTGTTTGTGACCTCCGGCTCTTACCCCAGGCCTAACATTGCCCTGAACGGGCCTCTGACAGGCTTCCCAGGCTTCTCAGAGGCCCCAGGAGTAGTTTCCGGCAAATTGGAAGTGCCTTCTGCATTGCTGGAAACCACTTCTGGGGCCTCCAACAGGTCCGTGAAGTTTGTTGGAGGTCTCTTCAGGGCAACACCAAGCCTAAGGTAAGCATAGGAGGGCCCAGACAGCCTCCCCAGTCCCAGTTTAACCCAGTACCCCCATAGTCCGAATTTTCCTTTATTGTGGGTCAGGCAGGTTCCCATCCCCGCAATAAGTGAGGGATTACTGTATGTCACAGTTACAATAGGCCTATCTGGATCAACAGAACTTACAGAGGAGTTGATTCACCAAATTCCCAATGATTCAATGGGCCAACTCTAGTTGCAACTTATTATACTAAACAAAGGAATTTCAAGCAATATAAGGCAGTTGCTTATTTACCTTTGCACAAGTTACTTTGCAAGTTTTGTTATTATAATCATATAGTTCCTCCAGTGACATCGAAGCAGTATACTGTACATAATTTCTTTCTTGTGTGCTATATCCTCGCAACAACCCTATGAGGTACATAAGGCTAAGAGGTTGTGACTGGACCAAAATTAAGCAGTAGGTTTTCTGATGATACAGTAATCCGGGTCCAGGTCTCTTGAACCTGAGTATGATGCTCTAACCCTTAATGGCATACTGGATCTTTCTGTTCCTTCTATAGTTACTCCATTATATTCCAGTAATGCACAACCCATTGGTCCACACAACCCAGGCATGGTGCTACAGGTTTATGTAGCATAGCAATAACACTTTCCTCTTTGGGAGGTGCACAATGTGATATCATAAAGAAAATAGATCTGCTGCCAGAGCAGCGCAGATAACATCAAAAGCAGACATACATTGCCTACTGGATACCAGCCAATGGCTGCAAGGATAAATTATATTTTTTGAAAGTATGCAGAGCCTATTTCCAAGTAAACATGGCTGCAAAATGATGGTAAATATTAATGATTCCTTGATGAAACGAAACTCTTGCTCTGTAGAATTCTGAAGAAACACCATTAAATTCATGCGGTCAACCCTCTTTTGATGAAACTCTAGCACTGGAGACCAGTGCTGAGCCACAGTAGTCATTAGCTAATCATTTTTATCCTGACCTCCTTCACAGAGTTGGTGTGAAGATAAAATAAAAAGGGGAGAGCAATGTCTCATCAAAGGAAAGGAAAGGCATAAGTCTCAATCAGTTAAAAAAAGTCAGTGCCACAAAGAATTTATACATCTGTCTCCAATTCCCTCTATAGAGTACTTACAAGAGGTTTTTCTTTCAAACCATACTGGCATATGTATATCCCCATCATTTTTCATACACTGTAATGAGATAAGCAACCAAATTTCAAGCAGCAAGAAGACTTGACCAAAGGAAAAGTCCATCACAGGTTACAAACCATGATGGAAATGTGTAATCTCCAGGCTTAAAAGCAGAGTATTACTTCAAAGGCCAGATGCAGATGAGTGGTATCAGGAGACAGATACTGTATCTAGTCTCGTGCGTTCCCAGACGCATCTGGTGGGGCCACTGTGAGATACAGGAAGCTGGACTAGATGGGCTTTTGGCCTGATCCAGCATGGCTCTTCTTATGTTCTTATGATTTTGCCTCTTTTGCTACACTTTCGCTGTATTTTTCTTACAAATAAGAAGGAATAGTCATGTGGGCTGGTTTGGTGAAAATTCATGACTCGGATTTCACAATAGCAGCTATTCTTCAATTACAGTGTGTACCATCATATTGTTTTTGACTGTGTATCTGTCTGTCTGTCAGTCTCTCTGTCTGTTTATTTGTTTTTGAATATTTTTACCCCACCTTTCTCCTTGGAAAAGGACCCAACGTGGCTTACAGTAATGAAGGCATCATTAATCCCTTTAATGAGGGATACTATACAGTCCAGTACAATTTAGATATGTTCAATGATTTTGAACAGGGAATTGAGGGACATCTTACAGCATTAAAAGACAACGATACATTAAAGCTGCAAGATAACGTGTTAAGTTAAAAAGAGTAAAATTCCATGTAAAAGTTATAAGTGATGGAAACTAACATTGAAAACATAGTGTTTTTAAACCTATAATCCACCCAGAGTACTGCTGGCACTGATAAGGCAACATGTAAACCGAGTAAAAATAAATTAATGAATTTACCACAGTAAAATCTGCTGGTGCTTCATGGTACAGTGGATGGATCTCCCCACTTCCCTTACCCACATTAAGTATAATCATACTAGATTTTTTAAAATTATCCAACTCCCTGTTTTAAATAAAATTACTTATACCCTGTTAATTCTTCCCCGCCCCCCCAAACTCAAGAGGCAGGCAAAAAGAGGCTGCCTAAATTCCCAGCAGCATTTTCCTCTGCAGCACAGAAAAAAGTGCCATGGGCAGCACAAACAGTGGCCTCTTTCTTCTTTCCCCTTTTGAACAAAGGGCTGGAGGGCAAGATCCTGTTGGCAAAGTCTTCACACCCAACCCACACTTGGCCTAGCTGCATATTCCCCTCCTCTTTATCTGGGCTTTTGGTCATGTTTTGGCTCAAAGCATTTGAATTCTAGTTGAAAACTAGGCCTGCTGACAAAGACCCAGCAAGGTTTTAAAGGCAGACAAGGCAGCTAGTTTCCCTTACAGCACAGTGCTAAGATTTTAGATGAAATCTGGGCTACTGAGCATCGGCATATCGCAAAACTGGGGCAGCGAGAACAGGGATAAATACAGTGAGGAACATAAAAGCACAGAACTCTTTCCTATCAAGAAACACAACTTCAGAGGGATAAAAGACAGCACCGCTGAGTAAGTATTTCAGACCAATAACAGTGAGGAATACCAAGTATGAAGATCAAGGGGATGCTGGCAGCTCACATCAAAACTTTGTAATACCCCTGTTTGCCTTTGTGCTGTTCCTTATCAAGACAAAAGAGGTTCAGCGATGCCATTAACGGGTTTTTCTCTTGTTCCTCCCTCCCTCACAGGTGCATTGGAGAGAGGGTCTTCTCTGCTGCTGCTCTCAAACTATGTAACTCCCTCCCATGGGAGGCCCGGCTGGCCCCATCTTTGTTGTCCTTCCACAAGCAGGCAAAGATTGTTCTCCTCAGGCAAGCTTTACCTCAGTGACTAAGAGGGGGTTCCTAAACATGGGGCTGCTCAGTTTTTGTTATTTTTGGAGCTGTTTCTTACCTATCAATTTTAGTGCTGAATCTCTTTATATGATTTTTTTAAATGTATGAATTAATTGTTTTTAAGCCTTTAATATTGTTTGTCTTGACTAATGGTTTCTACAAGGGGAGAAAGGTGGGCTATATAATTTTAAAAATAAATAAATATATTATGATGTAGTGATTAAAATGTCAGAATGGGGGTTGGATGGTCCCAAGTCGAAGCCTCCATTAAGATACTGAAACTCACTGAGTGGACTTCACCTATCCCTTCTTTCAATGGGAAGATAAAGTGGGCAAAAGGAATTCCATGTATGCTACTGTGTCCTTGTTGGAGGAAAAGTAGGGTAAAACTGATTGTAACCAAAACATTTAAGCACAGTAATGCCAAAGTCCCAGCAGTCATCAAAAAAAGGGATTGGCACATTTCATACTGAGGCAAACCAGTAGTCACACTGCTGACCACATTTTTACCAAGTTGGTACTGGATTTATACTATGACATTTAGGGTTTCTCTTTTGGCAATTTTCCTTGCAGCAACTGAATTCAAGGGCCAGCCTGTGACTTTGTAAATGAAATCATCTATGTACGGGTTAGAAAACGGAATTTAAATTTAGAAGATAACTCCTATGAGTTCCATCACAAGACACGTCCAAGTATCGTTGTCTATTTATACCAGCATATAAGTTTAGACAGAGCCCCAAAGCCTGGGCTGCACTCCCAGCTGCAGGAGAGGAACGGGTCTTGGGTGACTTACATATAAAAACATCAATCGTTGGCATTTATGCACCAAAAGCAGTTCATGCTTCCTCTAGCACTGTGTGCTAAAATATAAAAAACTCAAAGTCCAAATTACAGCACAGATCTTCTTTTAATTAAAATCTTTATAACCTCTTTTCCTACTAGCTGGTATCTTATAGTTTCTATTTCAAGCACAAAATCCACACAACATAAACTAGGAAACACACAAAAAGTGAGTGTTGATGAAATAAAGGAACAGTAAAATGACAGAACAAAAAGCATATTGTTACCTGCTGAAAGCTGGTGAAGATAAAAACAGCATAAGCTTGTCATCTAAAGATGACCTTGTGTAGAAGCCATCCAGGAGTCCTTGAAAGCATATCCAGCAGGCCCCCAAACGTCCCACAATGCACTGCATCGAGAGACAGATAATGCCACTTGAAAACTTAGCTGATGGCACAACACTGCCATTCTTGAGAAGAGTACTCCAAAAATGGTTTTCCTGCTTCCTGAAAACAGATCTGCACAAGGTTGAGCAGATGGGTTTCTTTACTCCTTTTCGAGAAAATGGGACCTACAGTAGTGAGTATATATAGCTTGCAGTCCCAAGTCATGTGGAAACAAGTGATTCAAGGAATGACCAAATCCATATAAAATGACTTCACTGAAATCTTATTCAGTTTTGACTTCAGGAAATAATTAATCAGCCCCTGCTCTACTAAGAAACTTCATCTTAGACAGGAGGATTAACAATGTACTTCTCCCAACTTAACTCCTGTTATCAGACCCACACAATGCCAAAATAACTTATACACACTTGGCATACCTGTACAGTGGCTTTCAAACCACGTTCTTCCAGAGAATCCTGGAGCTCCCTGGAAACTTACCAACATTTTCGAGATGAAAAGATCCAGCAGAGTGACCAAGCGTTCCTAAGAGACAACTTATAGATAATTTCTAATCTTCTCCTATCACATAGATTGAGAAGGAGTTTCATTTGCATTTCAAGGCAAATGCTTGGCTCCCTCAGAACGAAGGGAAAGGAAAACTAGCACACAAGTAGAACATGCCCTAGATTGAAATCTCCTGTGCATTAGAGAAAGGTTCTGAGTGACAAATAATCAGATATTCCTCCAACAGACACTCTAATGAAGGATAGTTCCCGTAAAGCAGAACAAGACTTTTTATAGGGAAAAGAACAACACTTCCTTAGAAAAAAAACACTCACAGTTGGATGCATAAGCAAGGCTGTATAGGGCTACAAAGCTACCAGTAAGTTTCATTTTATTTAAGGCACTGTTCCATGGAGGGTGCTAAGAGTTGTGCAAATGTTGGGCCCTGTAGCTTTGACACTATTGAGAACCCACCACCTCCCCAGCATGCAGGCAACAGGCTGAATCTTTAGTCTGCAACTTTTAGATGAATTCCCCTCTTCAACTGCATTTTGTTATTCAATTCCGGCTGAGCGTGGTTACTTCTTACCTCCAGAATACCTTCTCCTTCATACAGTATCTACAGGCTTACTTAAAATTTCATCCCTTGTGTCTATACCTCCATGTTGTCTCCTAACTGTTCATTCATTCACTTCTGCCTAGTGGTTGAGTTCACCCATATTTCCCAGCCCACTGAGACTGTTGCTTCATTCAGCAGGAGATGGCAAGAAAACATTTTCTGACAGTTCTCTTACAACAGGACACTCGACAAGCTGTTCCAGAAACCAGTTGGCTGTCTGTGTGTGCCATGTTCGCACGTCTCCAGCCCTCGAACTACAGTATAGCTCTCCTTAGTTCAACTGGCTCTCGTGTTAAATCTTCAAACCCAATTCTCGATGCCATTGATATCCAGCTGTTCTTAGAAGTAGATTGTGGCATTCAAGAGGCCACAGCATGTTTTTGATCCTTCGAGTTATAAGTCTTGGCACATTTCATAACCAGCATCTAAGTCAACATTTTACTCTTGACACCTAGCTGCTATCCTGTACGAAAACTGATACAGCTTCCTATAACCTGTATCCCAAGCACTAAGCTCAGGACTCACACATAGAAATACAATCCTGAGACAGCATCCCTATACTCAGATTAGACATAACCTCTTGTGTTGCAAACTCACAAACCACAGAGAAATACTCTTGTGCTCAGAGATGTACCTAGATTCCAATTTAACATAAGTGATTTTCCAACTCTGCACTCGAGATGGAGACAAATCGCCCAAATTGCAGTTTGTCGTGGTTTGTGATTCATCAGGGTTGACAAACCACAAATCCTGTCCCCCACCCCATGAACAGACAAATCCGTTTCTTGGTGCATGGGTGTTTTGATTTGTTTTTTAACAACCTATGTGCAAAAATGGTGGCAGAGGCTTCCCTTAGCCCGGCCCGGGGGCCAAATCCGGCCCGACAGGCCATTCTGAGTGGCCCGCGGCTCGCTGACCTGCCCCCCTCCCCCTCCTTCACCCCATGTTTTTTTAAAGACAGTGGGTGGGGCTTGCAGTGGGGTGGCAGGGTTGGGGAGCAACTGGCCCCTGACATATTCCCAGCCACCAAATCTGGCCCTCCTTACAAAAAGTTTGGGCACCCTTGCCTTAGGGCAAAGAAAAGCAGCCACCACTGTATTGGCAAAGAACAGTCCTGTTTCCCTAACGGCCTAAGGGAAAGATGGTGGTGGCGGCTTTTCTTTGCCTGGTACCACAGGGGCACATATTCCTTCCCCCTGCACCTCCTAGCTAGCTGCTCCACTAACTTGCTGGCACACACTGTCCCGGACCTCCTCCTTGGGCAGCTGACCTGTCCTGCCTCCTCTGGCAGCTGTTCACTCAGTGGCTCTGGGGCAAGAATCCCTGCCCTGCCCCCTCATCTGAGATAAGCAAGATGCAACCTCTCCCATGGTGGCATCTCCATAAATTAAGGAGTAGAACCAGCTGATCATGAACATCCCTAATGCTATGCTAGCACAGAATTAATGAGTGCAGACATGGGGGATGAATGGACTGTTACTGCACTTTTAGACTTAATTTTTGAAGAGTCATGCTACTGAATTTCCAAATTGATTGGACAATTAAAATGTTTTTTTTTAAAGTAGGACAAAACAAGAGGAACAGAAGCAGCAGGATCTTAATCAAAGACAGACCACTTAATAAACACACACACCCTAATTCTTGCTCCATCTGGCTAATTAACTGGGGAATGAAGTCTCCAATTTCAGAACTATGCTTCCTGGTTGGAGATAAGCATCTTCTTAATTCAGTTCTTTTCTGTAAGAAAATAACAAAGTTGCTGGGTAACATTCTCAACCCCTTCTCTGCTAAACTGGATTATTTCTAAAATAAAATAATGGGGCAGGGGGAAGTGAATGTTATACTAAGAGAACTCAGGATCCTTGTAAACTGATGCATAATCTTGTAGGACTGAAAAGGTCCAAAAGTTTCCTTTCTTTTTCATTTATTTTATTTTGCTGTGAAGATTCTTTTATTCTCTCTCTCTCTCTCTCTCTCTCTCTCTCTCTCTCTCTCTCTCATTTCTCTAGAATTCTAGAGAAATGTATTTTCTGGAGTCTAGAAAACACACACGCATTCGTTGGCATGTGCCTTCACACACTCACTCACACACACACACACACACACACACACAGAGAGAGAGAGAGAGAGAGAGAGAGAGAGAGAGAGAGAGGGAAGACCGACGATAGAGGGTAGGAGACCAACCCCAGGGAAAGCCTGTGTGCCCCATGCAGCCCCGTTCACACAGCGCGGGCGACACGCTCCCTTTTCCCGCGGGATTGCCTCCGTTCGCAGCGCATTTTTCAAACAGCGGCCAATACTGTATAAACCCCCCTCTCCCAAAGGAAAGCCCGCCCGCCTGCCCGCCCCGTTTCTCCGGGAAATAACCAAATAATAACGCTACACGTTGTGGCATTCCCCGCCCCCCCCAATCTCGCCTCCAAGAAGGAGAAGCAACCCACGCACACATACACACAGCCGCCACAGGGCCTCCTTAAGGACCCCACCCAGAGACCCTGCACCCGGGCTCCAGCACCCCACCACCCACCCACACCACCACACATACACACACACTTCTTCTGCGGGAAATCAGTGAGATACCTCAAGACACACCTTGGGCAAAGAGGGCGACAGCAGCCTCGCCCGCGGGGGGGGGGGGGGCACCGATGCCCAGGAGGGGCAAGTTCGCCCCCGAAGGCCACCGTCGCCTCCTCGGTCCCCGCCGTGCGAGAGGAGGACCTGCCGGGGAGAGAAGGCGCGGCCTTGGCTGGGCCAGACCTACTCGATCTTCCTAAACCGGCCCCCACACGCCTCCTCTCCCTCCCGGATCTGCTCAGGATTCGTGGGCGGAGAGAGTCAGGATGTACGTCGGCAACGCTCCCATTCTCGTTGACGGGTATTGTTTGCCGCTCCCCGTCACGAGGGTGTGTGTCTGTCCCTCCAAAGTGTTACGTCCGCATCTCGTTTTGCAGTGCAATCCACGGAATGGTCTTATTTGCTTCCTTCACTTCCCCTATTTTCCCCCTCTCTGCACCTGCAGTTCTAGTTTAGAGCCCTGGCGGTGTTCTTTTCTGGCAGATTTTTTTCCAGCCTTCTTCAATCTCCACCCAGTCAGTTTCTAATTTAATTATCAGTTTTAAAATAATGCAGGACTGTGCAGGATGTAGATAAGGAAAAGCTGCTTTCCCTATCACACAACACTAGAACTAGAACACTAGAACTAGGGGACACTCCATGAAACTTTTGGGTGCTAGATCTCAAACAAATAAGAACAAGTGGTTCAGTGGACTAAGGCTTCTGAAAACTGTCAGCTGCAAAGTCGGCAGCTCGAATCCCTGGTGCCACACAACAGAGCGAGCTCCCACTGATGACCCCAGCTCCTGCCAACCTAGCAGTGTGAAAGCATGTAAATGCAAGTAGATAAATAGGTACCGCCATAAAAAGTGGGAAAGTAAAACAGTGTTTCCTTGAATCCATGCCAGCCACATGGCCATGGACTTGAACAACACTGGCTCTTCGGCTTGAATACAGAGATGAGCACCGCCCCTAGAGTTGAACATGACTAGCACACATGTGTGAGGAAAACCTTTACCTTTTTACTTTTTCACCCAGAGGATCACTGGTCTGTGAAACTCCCTGCCAGAAGAAGTGGTGACAGCTGTCAGCCTTGGCAGCTTTAAGAAACGATTAGACAAGTTCATGGAGAACTAGGGTATCATTAGCTATTATTATGGATGCCTAAGGACAACCTCCAGGTTGGAGAGATAGGCAAGATATCTCTCAATACCATTTGCAGGGAATAGTAAGCAGGTGAAGACATCTGCTTGGGAATACCCTGAAGCAAATGATGAGCCCCTGTGAGACAGAAGGCTTGGCTGGATGGGCTATGGCCTATTCCAGCAAGGCTGTTCTTATGTTCTTATGAAAAACCAGAAGGTGCATTAAACATAAATTATATGCAAAAACAAGCATTTTAAAAAGTGCTGTTAGCAGTACAGTGTAATGAGAGGACTATAGGGAACAAGTTGCAGTTTTTAGTCATGACATTTCTTGCATATTCAATTGTACAGGAAATAAAACTAACTGGATCCTATCTTACATTGCATAGTCTTTACGTACCTGTACTGTACAGTACTTAACATGTTACTATGGCTCCTTTTCCTGCCTTCTGTGTCTTGTCAGTTTCTTGGAAAAAATGTTTCTCAGGAACTTGTTTTTGGCTTGGGCTTGTTGCAACTACAGTACAGTAATACTGTACCGTACTTACTTAGGGCGTTTATACACGACCCCTAAACTCCGGGGCAAATAGCTCCCAGCTCCGGAGCTTAAAAATGTTTCCCCACCAGCTCTGGAGTTTAGAGGAAATTAAGTGTGACCCCGCCCACCTAAGCGCGACCCAGCACACTTTTCATGTACCTGCTCTCCGAGGGTGAAAAATCTTGATTGCGGATGTGTGTGGCTCTCCTCGCTTCTTTTTGTTGTTTTTTGCCTCCCGCCCCTTTAAGAGAAGGAATCCAACCACGGGGCAGCGTCCACCTGCACTGGAGGTAAGCCTGCATTCTTTTGTCCCTTTTTTTCTCCCTCCCCTCACGCAGCCAGCAGCCAGGAAGTGCGGAGGGGTGGGGACGCAGGAAGAGCGACAAACCCCTAAGATCTCTGGTCCGAATTTAAGTGACCAGAGGAACTTAGGGGTCATGTAAAAGCGCCCTTAGTTACTACAAATCTGTTTGAGCTAAAATATGGCTGAATTAACAAAAAATAATGACTAAGCAACATTTCAGCTCTATGTAGATTTTACTTTCTGTGGGTGGAGTACAGCACATTTTATCAGATCTGTGTTTGTTTAAAATTACTCACTCTCCATCCAAGTATGCTATTTCAAAACCGTAATTTCCCCCAAACAAAATGCTCTGGAATCTTATAACTTCTTATAGCAAATAGTTAATTCCACTGGAATTCAATGAAATTTACTTCAGAGCAGACATGAATAGTAAGACCGAAGCAATGTTAGTGTTTTTTTAATGTAAAGAATTCAAACCTGAAAGATAGTCATGTCTACAAAAAAACTGAGTAATAATGTGATAGGTCAGTGAGATGGGTACCTGGCTATTGACCCAGAGATCAGTTTAATTCTATATCAAGCCTCCTGGGAGAAGATCCAGCAAACTAGACAAGGTGATAAACCATTTCTGTGTATTCTCTACTTAGAAAACCTAGAATGGGCCATCAGAAGTCAGAATTAACTTGAGACAATGTAATTATTATAGGAGCCTTGTGGCGCAGTGGTTAAATGCCTGTACTGCAACTAAAACTGTGTTCACAACCTGAGGTTCAATCCCAGGTAGCAGTGCCTTCCATCCTTCCAAGGTCAGTAAAATGAGTACCCAGCTTGCTGGGGGGGGGCAATGTGTACCCTGCAGACTGTAATTAAACAGTAAACCACCCAGAGACAACTTGAAACGGTATGGGCAGTATATAAGCGGAACACTTTGCTTTGCTTTTATTGATAGTTGTGAGTTTTCCAGGCTGTTTTTCTTCCTGACGTTTCACCAGACTCTGTGGCTGGCATCTTCAGAGGGCAAGGCCAGCCACAGAGTCTGGCAAAATGTCAGGAAGAAAAACTTCCAGAACACGGCCAAACAGCCTGAAAAACTCACAACTATCAGATCCCGGCCATGAAGGCCTTGAATACATGTAATTATGCATAATTCCACCCATAAATCCATGGAATGAGAATACATGTAACAATGCATAGCTCATTTTCTACTAATTGTGCAGCTGATAGATTTTACATTTTCTCCTTATAAATTTGGGGGTTCAAAGAAAATTCCTTATATTAAAATATATTGCTACTGGGGGAAACATGCATAAACAGATTTGGTACCTAACAAATAATTTCCCAAAATGTGATGAAACCAGAAATCTTTTACTACAGTACACTGAAACAACAGGTATACCATAGAGAACACCATATGGCTCCGCCATCACTATCCGCCTGTATTTTCAGGGTTTAGCTATAGAGGTGCCATAAGGTTTTAACGTTTATCGTTTATTGTTATACTGCTGTGTTTGTGTAATTATTGTAATTTTCGTGTGGCTATTATAGCCGTTGTAAGCCGCTTAGAGTTCGCGAAGAAGATAAGCGGGGTATAAATGCAAAAATAAATAAATAAATAAATAAATAAATAAATAAATAAATAAATAAATAAATAAATAAATAAATAAATAAGCACCTACCATTCCTGCTGTGAGTAGAAGACACTTTTAAAAATGATTTATGAATCATGAGATATTAGATATCCTAGGTAGGACAAGCAATACTGTATTAGGAATTTCATTTTTCACAATTTGGGAAGAGAAAACACGGATACTCAAGTTAATAATAAAGTTCAGGTTTTTTTTATTATGAGATGGTTACATTTTACAATGATCTCCCTGAAGTAACCTTTGGACCACATAGGTTTAGCTGTCCAGAAACAAATACTAAACAAACATTGTGCTGAAAAAAATATTTTCCTAATGGTGTGATTCATCTCTTATCAAAAGGTTTGTTCAGTTCCTTGAAATCTCTCTTCAAAAACAAACAAACCCAGCGATTGAACTCTAAAGTGGCAGCACCCATAAATCCATGGAATGAGTTCAACTAAAGAGCAACTGGTCCTGAAATATAGAATTCAACACATTAGATGTGTTCTTATTTTAAAAAAATGTCCAAGGCCAAGGATTAAATGATGAAGAGGCTGAAGATGAAGAAAGGATAATGATCTGCAAGGGGATCCGGTTTTGTTTGCGGATTTTGTGCTGGCAATAACTAGTGAATCTTACACTATATAAATTGGGATTATTGGCTCCAAGTTGGGAAGCAGGCATTGCAGTTACTCTTTTAAAACTTAGGTTTCTCAGTTCAGGAACGTTTTGCTATCCAGAGAGAGGCTCAAGGTGGGGTTTTTTTTTTTAGTAGCAAATTAGGAAGGCCTGTGTAACGCCTGCTTTGTTTGGAGATCTGCCAGGGCGCTGTCCGTCCAACTCACAGAAGAACGTTTCGATGCAAATCCTCCACTTCCAGTTCCCACATGCTCCTGTGCACGGGGTTGCCTGAGAGATCCGTCATCTTCACGGCTCGAAGGGTCGGCTCCGGGTGGCAAGACTGCAACAAGCCCATCACCATCACGTACTTCCCGGCGCTGAGGCAAGGGCGCCCCTTGGGGACGCTCCCGGCTCCCTGAGCCACAAAAGAGCCGCTCTGGTCCCGCAGTCGCACGGTCGAGCCGTCCGTCCCGACGCTTAACACCGTGCCCTGCATCCACACCAAGGGAACAGCCAACGCCGGGCGACCGTACTCCTCCCGGTCCAGCAGCCACGCGCCCTCAGGGGACCGGCGGCACCGCCCCAACTGCGCCGCCGTCACCTTCACCGGCGGAGGCGGAGGCGGAGGCTGCTGCTGCTGCTGCTGCTGCAAACGAAGGGGTTTCGCGGCCATGACGCCTCCCTTTTTCCCCGCCAATTTTTCGCCTGACGCAAAGGATGGCGGGAGTCGGAACCCGGGCACCTCCCACTACCCCCCCCGACCCTTGAGGCAGCTGCGACCATAGACAGACAAAAGGATAGACTAGACGCCTAGCTCACTTCGGAACCTCATCAAAATCACATTCCATTCATAGGCCTCCACGGCATCCATCGCAGGTTGGATTTTACTGATGGAATGCGAAGGTTAAGATAAGAACTATGTGCATGCTTGTGTTCCTAGGAAGCCCCACCCAATGATTCCTTTTTTAAAAAAAATACCAGTTAGAGAAGTGTCCCATTGAAGCAAAGAGTAACCAGCGTGGTCAGAACAAAATAAAATTCAAAGGCAAACATAGACAATACCTTTATAGACCACTTAAAAAAAACACCGTATACCAAACGAGCTGTCGTGGATTAAACACCACTTCATCATGCCAAGAACTGCGGGATTTAATATCTGATTGCAATGCGCCTGGCAATATCCGTCTTCCCATGTACGTTTGGACTTTAAATTCTGGCATAAATTCTTCACACTGGTGCAGACCTGATGAAGAGGTGTTTATTCCTAGATGCCCTGAGCACATCCGATCTCGCCTGATCTCGGAAGCTAAGCAGGGTCAGTCGTGGCTAGTACTTGGATGGGCGACCACCAGGGATTGGAATACCAGGTGCTGTTGTAGGTACCTGGAGTAGGAACTGGCAAGCCACTCCAGTATTCCTGCCAAGAAAACTCCATGGACATGGAGTCATGAAGGATCAGTCACGAGTGTAACGACAACAACAATACGCAAAAGCTCGCTTACTGTATGATCTCTTTTATTTTGGTCTCTCAAGGAGTCGCCTATTTTTGTGTTTGCATTTTATTGGGGGAAGGGAGCGTGTCACTTGTCTTCATTTTCCTATCTCTGTCGCCACAGGACATTCGGCTGGGTCCTCTCCGTTCTGTGCTTACCGGGAGAACGGCGCATTCCAAGCAATGGATGGGGTAGATTTTAACGAAACCCCCTTCTTCCGCAGTTGGTTTCGTCCACGGAGGTGGCTGGCTGCCGAAAGAAAAGGAAGCGAGAAAGGGTGCTGAATGTTGATAGCGTTGCCTAGCAACGCAGAAGAGGATGGAGAACGGCACCGGGTGAGCGACTAATGAGTGGGAGTTTTTTGAGGTGGGGGGAGAAATTAAAATACTGGGTTTTAGATATCGGGGACGGGCACATAGGTTCTGCTAGAGAGGGATTTCCTCTTAAAAGACTGAATAAAAGGGAAGACAAGGATATCATAAACCACACAGGTGTTAGTATCCCTCTGTGTGCTCATAGAAACGCACAGGTGCCATTTTAAATCAACAGAGTTTTTTAGATCTTAATTGTAAGACCCCACATGCTCTTCCAAAGTATACCTTGCAAAAGAAAGCGGGCGGAAGTAACCCACTGATTCGCTCTAATTCAGGTAGGTTCCTGCAAAAGTCGCATCCAAAATGCAAAAGAAGGAAAATATATTAATATACTGTACACTCTAGTTGGTGCTTAAGCATGATCAAAATAAATCCCATAAAACAGAACTGGGACAACATTTGCTGTTTTCCTAAGGAGTAGCCCAGGCAGCCAGTCACCATGGATGGCATTCAATTTTTCTCAGTTCCCCACCACAATATGAAAAATCAACTGACGCCTTATATTGTTCCAGTCTATGAGGATTCAGAATTTGAATGTGGAACTCATTACGAAGTCATTGTTAAATGGGGTATTCACATGAGCTGTATTAATCATTTTTTAAAATCTAGTTTGCCTGTTGCTACGGTTGAATATGTCACTTTGCTTTTGTTATGGTTTCATATGTACACCTCCCGGAATAGTGCTGTGCACAGATGCAGTGGTATACTGTGTAAATCTTAGAAATAAATAAATCTTTGGCTTTTGTCCTTTAAGGGTTCTTTAGCACTAATCTGCAATGCTGGCTTTATTTATTGTAAAATTACAATGGTATACATGTATGTTGTTATGTACAGCCTCCCTTTGTCTTGAACACTGGGATTAATAAGAAACCCACACCAAAGTCTAAATATACTCCTTGATGATGTTAAAATAATCTGTTTTGTTTAAATTTAAAATGCAGTGCTGAATCAGAAATCGCAGACGATGAAAATAAACAGCTGCTCACAAAAGATGAAGAGGTAATTTTATAAATGTCATGTTCCAGAAAAATAAAATTATACAGGAATTGAGCCCCATAAATTCTGAACGCACAAGGGTAGATTATACGTTTGAACTAACAAACATACTGGCACAGTATGTTGTGGAGTGCTGTAAAGGATGCAACCAATAATCTGGCAAGAAATGCTGTCGCACATGTTCTTTCTTAACAAATGTACCTACTCTTCCATTTTTCTTGTACTGGAGGAAGTGACCCCTCAAAACCTCCATGACTTCATCTGAGAACAGGGTCTCCTGAGCTGGTTCTTCAGCATTAGGTTGATTCTTGGTAAAAGTTTCTAGAAAAGAACAGATAAGCAATGTAAATATTAATACTTGTGTATCTGTTAAGTGGGCTAAGTGTTTTCATAATCCTGATTTCATCCTCATATTCTGGTATTATGCAACTGTGCACACATTACTTTTATTCTGCAAATAAATTAAGATTAGAACATGCTTGTGAATTCTTGTATCCAGACAGTGGGATACAGAAGCCCTATGGGAGAATAACTTGTTAATGCTCATTATAAGCAGTGAAACATTTCAATCTCTCAAGAAAAGAAGTCCAGTTGTCGTGTCTCAACTTCCAGATAAACTCACCAGGATGATTGAGAATCTTCACAGATATTATGATAGAATCATATTCTTTTAGTCCACATGTTCCACCATAAATCTTCTATATATTATGAAGGGAAATATTGTCCCCACTTGTAGTGTTAAAGAGTCTTATGGGAGCGTGAAAACTGGTCTTTAATTGCCTTCAAGTGGTGCCTGGGATTTAAAATAAAAACTTCTATAGACTTGGAATTTAAACATTTGCACCCCCCTACCACAGATGGCATGGGGCAGCATGGTGTAGGGCAGGCATGTCCAAAGGATCTCATTCATCCAGGTGAGTTTATCTGGAAGTTGAGTCATGGCAACTGTACTTCTTTTCTTGAGATGTTGAAAAGTTTTGCTGCTCATCCAAACAGCTTCATCAGTCAGACTTTTTGGAAGTCATATCCTGAAATGTAGAGAGATTTTCAATATATTCAGTGATACATTAATGTGTTTTAATATGTTTAACACATAGTGAGGATGTACTGTACACTTACAAACTGCAACAGAGTTTTAAAATGAAATACCGTACTTATTAGCTGTGCATCCAGACTCCTCTTTTTAATATATAGTATGTATTTTTGTATGGATATTACTGAATAACCTGAGTTGCTGAAAGATACATGTAGGCAAAGTCAAGATTATGGTAACAGCAGCAGCTTTATTTATGATATTTTAGCAGGACAATAATTATTTACATTTACAAGTACATGTCTTTATTGAAGATACTATAAACATTTTGTTTAAAAATCACAAAATATTTCTCATTTCTCTCTCTCTTTGTATTATTTCCCCTGCACTTGCTTTATGCAAGATAAACTGCAAGAAATTTGAAGTCTTTACATAAGGTCATTCTGCATATCACCTCACTTCTATTTCTGACTTTTCAAACATTTCAGATTCCCATATCTCAAATCTAAATGAAAAAATGCAAAGCTAATTGAGATTACTTTTAATTGTTAAATGTGGTACTGTACAGTATTTGATTGAGCTGGGGCAGAGGAAGATTCTGTCCTTTCTACATGATGAAAACATGGGCTACCTTAATATTCCCTTGTGGTGTTCAAACTTCAAGTTTTGATTTGTTCTGATTATTGCAGGCAGAAGATAGCAGTGCCAAAGGGGAAAGGGAAGGAGCACCTCCCACGGTGGTCACGGAGGAAGAGGGGGGACTTGCTCCCACAGAGGAAGAGGCAGGGGCTGGGGCTGCTTCAGAGGCCACAGAGAAAGGGACAGAAGATGCTCTTGAATCAGCCTTAGAAGAAGGGATAGGTGGTGTGCCTGCAACAGTCCTAGATGAAGAGGCAGGGGCATTTCCTGCAGAGGGCCGGGAAGACAAGACTGGAAGTATCCCTGCAGAGATTATGGAAGAAGGGGCTGAAGGCCCTCCTGTGGGGACCACAGAAGAAGGGGCAGAAGGTGTTTCTACAGAGGCCTTGGAAAAGGAGACAGGAGGCGTTCCGGCAGAGAGCATGGAAGAGACTCCGCCCAGCATGCTGAGAAGTCAAGATGTTCCCGAGTATACAGGGCCCACCTTTGAAAAGGTGGGTGACATAGAATGTGGTTCATAGGGGGTTAGTGATTAAGCATTTTATCTGAGCTGTGCCCATCTTTCTCCTAATGGCAGCAGGAGATAGAGGATAGAGAAAGGTGTACTTTTGAGCCTTCTGAGTTTATTTAGTGTTATGCCTAAAAATTAGAAAACAGTCTTATTTAAAGGAAGAGCAGAGTCAAGGAAAAACATTACAAGTGCATAAAAACCATCTTTCTTTTGAAATAAACCAAAATATAGACTAGTCCACAGTGTGCTATAGAAGCTACTAAACTAAAAATGTAGACTGGTCCAGAAAGCCTCCTGGCAGTCAACAAGCAGTAGCACAATAACTGACCCTGTTAATATACCAACATGGTGTGCCCGAATACTGAAATTTCAGTAGCGTGGATATGCTCCAATTTCACAAAAGTCTTCTTTAGGTGAAAAATATGCATCAGTTTAAAAGGGGAAGACTCCTCAGGAACCTATTTAAAACATAATAAAAATATGCCACCAAGTCAATTCTGATTTAGGGCAATCCTTTTAAGTTTTTTTTCCAAGTAGACTCATTCCCTTCTTCTGGTGGCACCCGGAGACTCTGCAGCTTAAAACAGGCATTCAAATATCTTGCTTGTCGGCTTCCTATTGGGGGAATCTGGCTGGCCACTATGAAAACAGAATGCTTGACTAGGCAGACCTTTGGTCTAATCCAGCAGGTCTCTGGTTAAAGCTGTGCATTAGTAACAAATTTCCAGTCTTTACTTTGGAATCCTTGAAACTAGGAGTCCATTTTTTAAAATGCAAGCACTCATAGGGTTCTAACTTCTGTCTGCATAGATGAACCTTGGAGGCAGTCCGCCTTGGCTATAATTAATAAATTGTTTTTCAGTGTCCTAAAGTAATTCCTTCATTTATATTTTGCTACAAAGAGGATTGTTTAACAGAGGTGTTCACACTCTTTTTGGTGGCCCCCATCTGATAGTCACCTTTATTTCAGGAACAGCTTTCTGAGGTTTTTCCAGAGGCGGCTCAAATGGGTGATGTTCCTTCCAAAGTGATCGCTGAAGCCTCTCCTTCATCTTCAAGAACCAGCAGCCTGAGATCTGAATTGCCCGAGTTTGCTGAAGACCATGTCCTATCAGGTACTGCAGCCATTGAGTTTAGGAAGATGACTTTTCTGCCCACTGAAGCATGTTTTGAATCCAACTGATAGTAAATAGTTATTTCAGTGTCTTTTAGGCACCCTAATAGTTTGGCTAATAACAGTCAAGATTAACAGCAATTATATTTTTAAGTAAGTAAAATAGTTGTGAGTAGTTGGTGAAGGAGAATTACATAAAAAGAATTGGAACATGGATGGTTATTTACTATGGTGAAGGTAAAGTGGCATAAATTGTAGCAGCAAGTGACCACTAGTTAACATGATGCCAGTATTCATTGTCATGTGCCAAGTAACATGACTGGAGCATGACAAAGAATACAAATGTCAATGCCTTAACTAGGAGCAGTTTGCCATTAAGTTTTATGACATTCCATTTTTCTAATGGAATAATAAATAAGATCCTGGCCAATGTATTAATGAGCACCACTTTATTTATAGTGTTTGAAGTAATTTATATAACATATTTTTGCTTCTATTTCTAAGGAATGTTATGTAATAAAACAGGCTAGTAGAATAAGAAGAGAATTTTAAATCCATGTAAAATAGAACAAAAATTGCAATGAAGAAATGAAACTTGGAAAATGTGCAGTCTAGCAGGGTTGGACAAGAGGCAATTGTGTGGTTTAGCTTTTTTTTTTTTTTGGCTAGTTTGTTATACACGTAGTCTGCTTTTCTGTGATTGTTCCAAAATAGCTTTGTATTTTATTTATTTGTTTGTTTATTTACCCACCTTTTTTGGTAGGCATGAAATAAACATAAAAGTGTTCTAGCAGATCTGGGAACAATTGTAAGAAACATGAACAAATTCAATTAAAGCAAAGAAAACAAAGCAAAAGCAGAGCAAAGTGTGCTGCTTGTTACTGCCCTACAGCGCTTAAGGCACTTTCTGGGCAGTTTACAAGTGTAATTATGCAGGCTGCACATTGCCCCCCCCCATGAGCTGGGTACTCATTTTACTGACCTCAGAAGAAAGTGGCTAGAAGTCAACTTGTTTTCCTCCAGTCACTGTTCATTCTTAACTTGCTTTGCACTACATACATAAATACTAAGGGTCAATTGGTCAGTGGACTGCATTATTTCATTGTAATACTATGTTTATTTGTTACTGTATTTCAGGCAAAACTGTGCTCACAATGTAGGGTTCAATTCCAAGTAGCTGGCTTGTAGTTGGCCTAGCTTTATATTCTTCTGAGGTCAGTAAAATGAGTACCCAGCTCATGGGGGGGGGGCAATGTGCAGCCTGCATAATTACTTGTAAACTGGCAGCCCCACATAGAGACCATTATACCAGTCCAAACTCAAGACTACTAACACATGAACCAAGGTGGTGAGGGACCTGGTGTCCAGGTAGGGACTCAACTGGGCAAACCACCTAAGATGGAAATAGGCAAACCAGACCACGGGTGCCACATGGGTCTCCATGGATACTGTTGGGTCCAGTAATATGGCTAAGCTACGAATGTCATCCTTCATGGAGAGAGTCACCCCCCCCCCAAAGTCTCGGTCTATTTTCCCTCATTCATCCCAGCATGGTACCCAGGCAGCACTCAAGGGATGGGACAGTATCATCTGCAGAAGAATGGAAGGATCTCTGCATACTGATGGCATAAAGCTTCAAAGCTCCTGATGACCTCCCTGAGTGGCTTTGTATAGAATATTAAACAGCATTGTGAAATGATCAACCCCTGTGGGACTCCACAGTTGAGACTCAAAGGGGTGGACATCATTTCACCAAGCTGAATTATGAGGATGTTCCTCCAGGAAGGAACATGTTTTGGCAGTCTTTGCCCTTGAAAGGTCCTAGGGGAGGGGGGGAAGTGCCGTCCAGATCTACCAGAGTTGTCTTTCCATGCCCTACTAATAGTTCTGCTCTTTGAACATTCCAGGGTGGTACAGCAGCTAAATTTAAACCACATAGAGTCCTGGCGGTGCGGTCTACTCTGCAGGTTAAATTGGGTTCCCAAAGTCTACTTCACCTTTCTTCCAAAATCTGTTGCTAAGAGGCAAGATATATCAGTCCTGAGACTGCTATATAAATGGGCACATGCCCTTAATGAAGGGATTAGGACCATGTGATCCTCCCAGTAGGATTGGACTGCAGTTTACTATTTATTATGGTGGCTAAATCTGTTGAGAGTTGCATTGTAACTACATATTCCCCCACATGCCACAGTTGCTTTGTTCTCCATTGCCCCTTTAAGTTTAATACTTTCATAATATATAGTGGACCCTTGTATAACAAACAGTTTGTATAACATCAAATCTGTACAACATAAAATAATTCCAGAGATAGGAGAAATTTGCTTAACAGAATTGCCTATGGGGCAAATCCATACAACATAAAAATGGTTGTGATTATGGATTACTCTGTCTTCAATGCATTCCTATGGGAAATCTGTATAAAGGATAATTTGTTTAACATAATTTCATATGGAACAAATTAATTCCTTTATACAAGGTACCACTGTAATTCAAATTCTGTGCATGTCCTGGTCTTGAATTGTTAGAGGAAGTGAACATTTTTTCCCAGTACGTTTTGTTGTGTAAGCGAAAATACTCTTCTTAGCTCTTCCTTTTCAGGCCTAAATCCAGTCTAAAACTAGAATAGTCTCATTGAATCAATCAGATCTATAATACAGCTTATAATACAGCGTTCCTCCTTTTCTTGGGAATTAACCCTGGGATTTTAGCTTTGTCTCTGATCTCGCACGTTTCTTCTTCAAAAACAGGCATCTCTAGACCAGCGATCTTCCCTCCTTATGCCGACTCCGCCCTTCAGACCTTGTCTTTCCAACTTGGTCCCATGGATGGTCAAGAGGATGAGGCTGTGCTGCGTTTTGCCGAGAGGGTGCTCGGTGATGAAGCAGAAGAGGAAACCCATTTGGTTGTGCTGGACCCAGGACATGTAAGAAAAATATCAGTTAAATACAAATAAGAAGCCAAAGGGAGGCACAAAGTAACTAGATTTTAAGGCAAAACTTATTTCAACAACAAGCAGTTTGACACAAACAATTGTTTTTGCATTAATGCGTGTTTATTTTTAACAACAGATTGTTTAAATCAGAAACATTTTATTTTCAGCTATGCCTGATAAAGATTTCTTGGGATGAACTATGGTGGGGAAATAGAGACTTGAATTGCTGAATGGCAACCAACACCCTTCAAGATATTTAATTAATTATGCTTACTTAATGATGCATCAAGGTTTGAGGTACTGTATAGTCCAAGGGTGGTTCTTGAGTACAAGTCAGCCAGCTTCTCCTAAGCTAACCCTGGAGGCAAGGACTGGTTGTCCAGCAGAGTACTGTAGCACAACTATTTCTGAATCTGGTCAGGTTTTTGTTTTGTCTGCAAGCAAATCATTGTCATGTGGCAGACTTTCTCATTCAGGCAGTCCTTCCATTATGACAGAGATAATTGAAGGACACATGTTATTTGTTCTAATGGATATACCGTAATAAGGGCAACATGCTTTCCTTTCTTTCCATAGCCCCTGATGAAACGATTCCAATCTGCCCTGAAGGACTACCTCAATAAACAGATAGGCAAGCTAATGGAAGAGCTTCGGGAGCTGGTAAAGTATCTTTTCTTGGAATTTCTCTCTGTCCTTTTCTGTTCATCTTGGGATGTGCAGGCTCACTCCCTCCTTCTCATGACTGCAGACCGCTGCCACAAAGAATGGGAAGATCCAGAGAGAAGAGCTTGGTGTGATCCTCTACGGGGTCCAGCAGCAGTTGGCCCGGCTGCAGATGGAACTGGAGAAGAACCACAGTTGCCACTCTCAGATTGCCATGGCACGCCGGAAACTGGAGGAGGAGTTGCACGACCTCAGAAGTGGGTACAAGAAGACATGTCAGAATGCTGAGGATGAACGCAAAATAGGTGAGTGAGTCCTTTACTATTGGGGCTTTCCTCATTCTTTTAATATACATCAATTAAACATTCAGGAACCAATGCTTTGCTTTGGGGACATTTCTTGAATATTCCAGGAATGGAGTGCCAAGTGAATTATCCAGTATGAGACTAAAGCTTTCTGTCTCTATTCAGAGAGCCCAGCATTTCATGTTCTGGGAGGTGCACTACCCACAGTTTCACTTGCCTACAAGGAATTCTTTGTTATGTCAAGTTGTTATACACCAGCCAGCAAAAAAGGGGCAGATTTTAGTGTTATCTATATTGTACCTAGTTACTGTATGGCAGGATCTATTATTATTATTTGCTAAAGCTATGTAGCTATAATTTTCTGGGGGAGGGGGAATTTATATTGGCAGAGAATGGGGATTTTAAAATTATCTATTATGTGCATCTCTGGATATGTGATTGTCAAGTACATGGATACCTTTCAGTGGCAGTTTCGGCATAAGCTGTTGAAATGCACAAACAGAAACAGATATATAAACACACATACATGTTTTCATCTCCTTCTGCGTTTCTTAGTTTCATCCATGCAAACCGAGATGGAAAGTCTGTCCCTGCGGCTGTTTTATATGCAGAACATGGATCAAGATGTTCGTGATGATATTGCTGTGATGAAGAGAACAGTGAAGAAGGCTGAGGTGGAGAGGATGCGTGCAGAAGTGGAAAAGCAAAAACAGGTATCTAACAACTGTGGATCAGCTTAAGGCTGTTAACGATCCTCTTTGTTTTCCAATCAGATTTCCCTTCCCTTTCCTTGGACATATCCGCTTGTTACCTGTATGCCTCCCCAAGCCCATCTCCTTTTGGTTCCTCCCCGTCTCTTCCCACTCCCATTTTCTAAGATTCTCCCTGTTCCTAAGAGAGCTTTCTTCTCACTATTTCTCAGCCACTTGCCTCTCCATCAAACACTTCCTGACAGTTTGCTTCTCACATCGCTTTGCTCAACTATCTAGACTTCCTCTCACTTGAACTCTCTTTCCCATTTGATTGGGCCTTCTGTGCAATGTTGTCTATTAATGCTGTCAGATGTCCCTCAATTCCTTGTTTTCAGTACTTGAACATGACTTAATTGTATTGGATTGTATATTATCCCTCATTACTGTAAGCCACCTTGGGTCCTTTTCCAAGGAGAAAGGCAGGGTAAAAATACTCTTAAAAAAGACAGCTGCAGTTTGAAAGCTATGGGATTTTTTTATTCTTGAAAATATTTTTGAGGGGAGGGAGGGAGATGTTTGTCAATGCCCTTCAGCAATTACACCCTTCTCTACACATAGCTTTTATCTATGCATGCAGTGAACTGTACTGTTTCAGGCTGCAATGGGAAGATACTAGTTTTGAATATACCCCGTGTAAAATGTGCTGCAGAGCTTTAAATTTAAATTCCTCTAACTGCTCAGCAGAAGTGAGGGGATTCACAGAGCAAAATAGCTCCAGAGTAGTCCATCCCTTTCCTCATTAACAACTGGCATTTCCAGTCTCAATTACTCGTCCTGAGGCATGAAGTAGGAGAAAGATTTTTTTAAAAATCCCATTATATACAGTTGGATGGTCAAACAGCAGACTGGCAAACATGACTGCTTGTCAGCAACAGACCTCAGCTTCAACCGTGGGGGAAGCACTGAGCAGAGAATTCTGAGGCAGGTGGGAATAATTGTCTAGTGCTGGATAGATTGGCAGTCACCCAGCCCAGAAATACCCTCCTGGCCACATCTTCTCCAGGCAGCATGCAAGGTTATAAAAACTCCAACAAAATCCTCCCTGCATACAGAAAGCTGATGAATTGAGAAGAATGATCTGCCTTATCCTATGTTTTGACATGTGTTTTGCACTTGCAAGTAGTTTTTAAAATGTAGGAGAACCTCCAATTCCCAACATACCTGTGGGTACTGGAATACTGAGGATGAACACAGAGAAAAATGTCCTTAACTTGTTAAGTTTATCTAAATTGTTCCGGACCTCACCAAAAAAAAAAAAAACAATGATGGGTGGTAAATGGTTGAACACTGAACTGAAAGTTAACATTTTGCTTTTGACTCCTACTTATACTTATAAAAACGAAAAGCAAAGAGAGCTGCAAAAGAAATGAAGTGCTCTTATGGTGGCTGATAGCTATCATCCAATAAAATAGGAGTCTAACATGGAATTACCTAATTTCATAGGACCTTCACGTGGACCGCTTAACAAGACGGGTCAATGAGCTTCAGGAACAGATTGCTCTTTATGAAGCACAGCACATGGCCCAAGCTGAAGACACCAAAATCACACGCCAAGAAGTGGGCGAGGTAAGAGATCACATCATTTCTCTATGAGGTGAATGTGTTTTCCATAGAAGTGCAGATTTCTAACACTTTCCTAAAAAGATGCGCATTTTACATATATAGAAAACTATGTAACCTTGTGTGTGTGTGTGTGTGTGTGTGTGTGTGTGTGTGTGTGTGTGTGCGCGTGCACAGAGAGCACAGGCTGGCCTCATAAAATGTCTTTGTGGGGTGGGGAAGCCCCATGCGGAGGCAAGTGGAGGTGCCTTTGAGAGAACCTTGCTTGAGAATGAATTTCTTCAGAATGAAAAGCAATTTGTGGCACATTTAGTTTTAGGGGCAGGACAGAAGGCACGGAGATGCTTCATTTGCTGTTTCAGTGCATTGTACAATTCGCTCCTCGGTGTCTGGCATATAGCCACAGCCAACTCTGTGTCCTAGGACTATGGATCTCTGTAATTCCCAAGGGATCTTCCTAAAAGTTCATGTTTTTCAGTATAGCTGACTCGTGTTAAAAATTTCTTTGTAACAAGAGTCAGGCAGGAACTAGATGGTGGGCATTAAGGTTTAGAATAGATAGCACCAGTGCTGGGCTGAACGGAAACTGAAGTGGTACCAATTGGTGAGATTTAACACCCGTTGTCCTGTGGGGTGTTACAAACTTTTATCCCATTGTTTTCATAGGCAAGCATAGAGATCCAAGCTATTCACTTGGAGAAAAAACAGCTCTTGCATCAGTGGACCGTCAGCTTGAATGGTATGAAGCGCAGAGATGAGGCCTATGCGGCCATGCAGGAAGCACTAAGGTAACTCTGCTGAATAAGGAAAGATAAGTTTCAAGGGACTCTCTTGTAAGAGAGAAAAAGCACTCCAAGCAAGGTTCCTCTTGAGTCGGATGGAGAGAATCATCATTCACAAAGGCACTTAGCTGTAGAATGACAGCTACTATTACCCAGCCCCAGTTGTAGTAAATTAAGTACATAAAGCACATAAATCAGCTTATCAGCAAATTAGATACATTGTTGGGAACAGATTTATCTTCTAAACTCCACACACCAATCATATGACTATATAACAAATAAATTGTCTCACCTATCTCTGCCTCATTCAAACACTGTGAATGCAAACCAGAATTACAGCCCTAGCAGAGAATGCCTTTATTCATATTATGCCTGTCTTTTCAAAATCTGAATAAAGTTGACAAGAGTTCTTTATGTTGCACATTTTTTCTTTCAAGAGGTGTTTCTGGTGAGGTAGCATTTCCCATAAACCAAGAAATACCAAGGGGGAAATACTCCCCATAAACCAAGACAAGGAACCGTTGTTAGTTAAGAGGGTCAGAGCTCCTTGTGGCTAAAACGAGACTTTTGGTTGTGGTCGCAAGCCAAGAGTGGACAAGGTCAAAGCATAAATGGGTGGGGTTGCCTCTCACTCTTCCTCATCTGCATGTACATGCTTCCACGTATTATTCATTTAGACACACAGTTCAGGTAGGCAGGTAGGAAGGACCATTCACTCACTTTCTGTCTCTTTCTATCCCCCTCTCTTACACACATGCACACGCACGCCCATTCTCACCACCTCTACTCAGCAATTAGCCTTTTAAAAACACTTCCCATTGATTCAGGTCTAATAGCTAGGTATGGTACAGTTGTGAGAGGTTGAGCATGAGGGATGGGGTAGCATAACCCTATCCAAGCATTATCCCTGGAAGTATGGAAATGGCTTTCTACCAGATGGGTGGTATATAAATCGAATAAATAAATAAATATATAAGACTCACTGGGGGTGGAGATACAAACAATTACATTCCTGTTCTATCAGAATTTGGGGGGGGGGAATCACATGGATCATTTGAATCACTTCAATGTCCCACTTCCTTTATGCCATATATCTTTATGTATAGTCACATGCTATAAAAATCGCTGGGTATGTTCACTTGGCTGTCTTTTATTTTGATACATTTCTTGAACTTGAAAAAGGATTTGTGGGTTACATGTTGCTATTCAATGAAATTCTGTTTAAGGAATACATTGTTCTAAAATTGCTTTTGTTCTTAAAAATACCTAAATGATATGTTGCTACAGCATCAACTAAATTTGTGCAAAAAACTTTAGAAGACACTATTGGAAGATGTTTCAAAGTACAAGGTTTCTCTTGGCAATTCTTGGGTTTTAGGGTGCTTTGTTTCCCAAAGGACGCTAGGTGGGGAGTTTCTCCACATTGACAAAGGAAGGGATGAGCCGAGATGAATAGTACACAGTAAGGAAGTGATGCAGTGATAAACTCTTGGGGGGAGGAAATATGGATCGGCCATCTTGGCCCTTGGTGCCAAAAACAGAAGTGGGTGCAAAATAAATCCATAGCAATGATCACAACATGCCAAACTGATGTGGACAGATGCAATTGAGGGGTTGGATCATTTATTTTAAAAAATCTATGCTGGCAAGATTGAAAAAAAAATCTTGGCTGAATGAATCTATTCTTAGCCATGTGTCATATGAACATAAATTTGTGAAACAGTTTAAATAACTACAGGTCTTGTGGTCCATGTGATGACCTGTGTAGCATGGTGGTCTGCAGAGGAACCTGCAGAGGAAAGTGCACCCAGTTGAATGCACTTTCACAGATCCTGTGATCAGTCGCCCTTCCTTATCACTTCCCAGTCACCGGACCTCTGTAAGCCCATTCAGCTTACAGGCTTCTCTGACAACTTTCATGCCAAATGTGCAAAGGTCTATTTGATGATTGAGTGGGGTAGAAATAGGGGGTGGGGGGTTATGCGAACATCTCCCTCCCCACATATAAATGTAGGGAGGGAGATGTTCACATAAGAGATACTTTTTTTTATCCCTTGCTTAAGTTCCATCCCACTTGGCTGCCCTGATCACATCTCATGCTTGTAGGGGCCTTCAGGCACCTTGGAAATGCCGTAGTCTGACTCTTTGCATCTAGTGGGGGGTCTGGACTCAGTGTGTGAACTTCATGCTTTCCAGTTATGTGACTCTGTGCAATCTGATGCCTGAAAAATTATGAAATCCTAAGACACGGTACCAGCGAAAGAAACAAGATGTACAGCAAGAACAAAAAAGGGGAGGGGACTGTGTTTGTCTTGCCAGAGACAATCATCTGAAAAAAGTTTTACCGATAGCCAAAAAAAGGCACATGATCCTTAGTGTTTAACGGCTGCATATGTTATTTCGGTGACAGTCTCTTTGAAAAGGGGAGGCTTGTGAGTTAAGCATCTTGCTCTGGATATTTCTCTTTCTGCTCCTGCAGAGAATCCAGGCACAAGCTCAAATCTTTAGAGATTGAGATTGAAGTCTACAAGAAGTCCATCATCAAAGAGGAGGAAAGAAACGAACTGCTGGCTTCCATTTTGAACCGTTCAGAAAATGATGCTAACACAAGCAGGAAGTTGATAGCCCAGAGTCTGTCTAAACAGGATGCCATGAAAGTGGAGTTTGGCACCTACACTCGTACCCTTCATGAAACGGAGCAAGCCCTGAGTCGGGCCAGTGCGGTGAGATCATGAGGAGAGGGAAAACCTGCTGTTTCTTTGCCCCCCCCCCGTGTGTGTGTTGGGGGGGGTCACCCTCTTACTCTTTGCTTATAGCCATGCATACTTACTAACAAGCTGTTTCTTCCCTTTCCAGGATCAAGCTGCTCGCACGAACGAACTGTTAGTTCTTCAAAGGGAGACAGAGAAGGGATCACAAACCAAGCAGCAGCTGGAGAGCGAAATCATAGGCAAGCTGCAGGATCAGCTGATCTCTAACAAAGCAGCCAAATACTATTCACAACTAGCAGCTAAACTCCAAGACCAACTCATGACTCTGGTATGTATACCGGCTACACCCATGAGGATGGTAGGAACCAGACTGTATGGAGAGCGGTGGGTTTCTCTCCCCTCCACTGGTATATTCAAAATGGTTTCCACCCTTTCCTTGCTGGACTGGGAATTTGAATGTACTTCCCAAAGATGAGCATGTATGGTGGGTATGGTTACGTGCCCTGCCCCTTAAGCAGTCAAGACTGCCACCTGAAGAAGAAACTGGTAAATCACATGTGTGCTTTTTGTGCCTAGAAACCCTTGGCAGAATTGCCATATATTTGAATCAACTTGATGCTGCCACACAATTATATCATTATTCTAAGAATGAAGAAGCACTTTAAAAACTTGTTCTATGCAGGGGCAGGGGCAGGCCATCTCTGCCTCTCTTTTCCTAGTGTGTTTCCTTCAATGAATGCAACTTTATGAGGAAACTCCATGTCAAATATCCATCCCTTTTTTCTTAGGAAGCAAAATATTTCTCTCTCTCTCTCTCTCTTTGTGTGTGTGTGTCTGTCTGTCTGTCTGTCTGTGTGTAGTGGGAAGATGTATAATAGAGCACTCAATTGACTAAGCACACAGATTATAGAGTTCTGATTAAAAGTTTAGTATTTCTTAGCTGGATTAATAAAATTATTCAATTTGGAATTGCCATGAAGCAGCCATATATATCAGGAGGTATTTCTCCCACCTTTTAGGTGGCACAGCAGTTTTTGTTGTCTTGTACACCTTAAGAGATGTGGAGGTGTTTCAGCATCACTTTAGACTCAAACGTGTGCTTTTTCTGGGCCCAGTTGTCATTGGTGCTAGATTCTAGGATGCAAGAGTCATTTGGACTGGGATTGAATATATGTAGAGCCCTCAGGGTTTGAAGCTGGCTCCCTAATGTTGCGTTTGGCAAGTGGTGTGAAGATTCTGGATGGACCTGAATGGTAATGAATCCTAGAAGACTGCCGATCTGTCTTTGCTGGGTCAGCAAGAGCATCATAGACTATGGGCTGCATTTCAGGCTCCCTCCTCTAGCAGGTTTTCTCAGAAGCTCTCACCTGAAAAACAGGTATCTGTAGCCCCTTAACCCTGGCCATAGTCTGCTCTGATAAAAAGCACTCCACATCTACACTTAAGTCAGAAAATGAGTGTGACTGAATGGCTGTGAACTCTCAAAATGCAAAAAGGAACGGGTTTCGAAAGCCATACTGAAATCACGGATTAGAGAGCTGAAATCAGTAACATTATTTACTGTTTTCTTTTAAAATTCAGAAAATTCAAATAGAATTGGACAGACAAGAGCAAATTGCAAAGGGGACAATTAAGGTTAGGAAAATGAGAGAGGTTACAAGAAAGCCACAATTAATGCAGATCAAGATCATATACTTAAGCAGGGCTTATCAATAGCTACAGCGTTCTGCAGCTACTACAGATATTTTCTCCCTCCCTCTTTTTTTGACCATTTCATTAAGAACAGCAAGTTGAAAAAGCAGCCCTCCGTGCTTACAGCTGGGATGGAGTCAAGTAGCAAATTGAAAACCTTGCAGATTCAATCCTCATTCCTGACTACATGTTGTTGTGGTCCTTTTCATTCAATGTCTCATTATTTCCTTATTTGTTATGAATATTGTAGGGCCAGCTCTCAAGAGGCTTTCAATTAAAGCTCATCCAAAGATCAGGCATAAAAGTCCCATTGCATACATTTACACTGGTGCAACTCAGATCAGACACTGGGAATATTCAATTTAAACTAGTGGGAGAGTTTCATATGCCCTTTTGAGGTTCTGAGTTCCCTAAGGAGTCCTTTTGCCCAATGGGAGACTCAGAAGTTTTAAATATTTACGATGTCCAATATTGGTTATGCTGGCATAAATTTATACAACAGGATTTTGGCCATTAAAAATAAATAGTGCTGTATAAAAATGGTGCAGGGTAATGTTTGCCTCCTACTTTCTAGCTGCATGTTCTTCTTGCATTTTGGGTTGCTCTTTGCATAAACTTATTTCTTTTGATTGCAGATTTTTAACTCCAGGCAATCTTTTAAAAAACAACACATATACACACAATTATTATTTTATGAGATACACACTATTCTGTCTAAGAACCTTTGTTAAAGTTACAATTTTTGTTAGGTCTTGCAGCTAGAAACCTGTGGAATGTTAAGAAGGAAGTGCTGCCAGTTGGTCAAGATGATGGTGGGAAATAGCATTTTAAATATTAATTTGCAATTAGAGTTCTCAGCACCCCAGAAGCTGGTGACTGCAAGCCTCTGTGATTACACCCATCAGACTATACAAGCACCCCTCCCAGAAATGGCTTCCAATACAAGCAAACTGGGCAACATGAAAAGCTATCCTCAGGATGGATCCAATAGGTGGACCACTGGAAAGCTACTGCAGCGGTAGTGAGCAGTAAACATTCAGTGAATACCCCGGAGAAAGAATTGTTTGAATTGATGCATCTTCTGTCATTTACTTGTAAATCTTGGTTCTAGCTGGTTTGTTAGTGTAAATAAATACTTTGGCTTTGTTCAATTTACATGCTTCACATGAGTTCCCATTAGATGGCAATAGCAGTTCCTCATCTTTTCTAAGATATTGATCCTCTAATTCCTGGAATCACAAGTCCACAGCTTAATTCACATTTGTTTTGAGTTACAGTAGTTGTTTCTTAATTATCTTATATACAAAGCTTAAGTTGATTTAAGTGCTTTTGTAGCAAAAAAGTGGCATATGTGAGTTGTAAGGAGCACAGGCTATTCCTGTAAGCATTAGAGAAGAAGCTATGTTCCATAATATCCAGCAGCAGGGAAGAAGCCATAGGAAATAGCAGAGAAAAAGAGATGGCTTTGTTCAAGAACTTTGACTCATCCATTTGAGAACAGAGGGCAATGGAATTCCAAGCCTGATTCCTTCCAAGTGCTTCCTCTGCCCTGAATCTTGGATAAACTTTCAGGAGATTGAGATATGGTGACTTTATGCAGGCCATCCGGTTTAGTCTTCTTCAAATTCCCATAACCAATTTGTTTCTTTTCCCCACTCCTGGTCAATGCCTCTCCCCACCCCCCACCCCTTTTCATCCCTAGGAGATACAGCTCACCAAAGTTGAGAATGATACAGCCCAAACCCTCCTGGATATAACATCCACCAACTGTAGGCTGAATATCCTTGAGAAGACCCTCTCCAATCTGGACAAGGAAATGGATAACCTAAACAACCAGATCAGTCACAGCGAGAATGAGATTGCTAAGCGTAACCTTCTGATTGGACGCAAACAGGGGATCATCAACATATACAACAAGAAATTGGAAGCGTTGATTTCTCAGCTGGGGGTATGTACTTGATGGGTTTCATTCTCATTGCTGTTTCCTTTCAGGCATTCCAAGTCAAAGGGCTTAAGACTCTGTATTTTATTCTACCCTTCCTTATGCTGAACTGAAGAGTTCTTTTAAAAGTAAGGAAGGTTAGCCTGATCTGCCACAAGATCACCCTGCATGTTTGATGGCTAGGTGGGGATTTTTTTACCAATGTCTTCACAGCACTGATTGAACATTATTAACCAATTAGTAGGCCATTTCCTGCTCTCCATCTGTTTTGGACCCTTGCTCCTATAAATTATCATGGAAAACATCAGGTTCTGGAAGTTATCCCAGTTGTTCAAATGCATGGACTACTTGGTGTTTTTGTTTTTAATGAATGATGTTTTTACCTTTGTGATACATCAAATGTCTTTTTGAATGGTTTAAAACTGAATAATGTTTATATAATACTGTCTATGGGTTATTGAATTGCACCTGATGTTGCAATAGGATGCCAGTAATCCTCACAATTCCCCTGGACGCTTCTGCCCCTTTTTTTCTATATTAGTCAAAAGACATTTAACAGGCTGATCAGAAAATGGTGTGCTGCATCTTATTCATATAAACTGTGTGTAACGTTCTGAGATAAAAGAACACAAATGTTCAGAACAGAGATGGGCACGAACCACTGAATAAGCAGCCGGTGCCGGTTGATCTTTTAGGTAGACAGGTGTTGGGTACTTCCCAGCCCCACCTCCTCCTCCAGCCCACTCAGAGGCAGTGCCCAGAAGAGGTGGGGCAGGGAAGCCAAGGGGCTCCTTTGAGGATGAACCAGCACAAGCCATTGAACTAGTGATTCATGCCCATCTCTAGTTCACAATCAACAGATTGACTGAGTCCATATCATCCAGTAGGGCAAATGTGTGGTGGTGGTGGTGATGACGATGAAATCAGACAGGGAAATTATTCATAAATATGAAAATCTTGTGAGGCTCTGAATATTGGTCTTTGCTAGAATCCTAAATACCAGAAGAGTGGCCAAACAGAGTCAGAGAGATCTATCTATCTACAGTTCCTCTAGCTTCCTACTGAGTTCAGGTTTTCCCACCTATTTTGACAGCTAGTAATTAGAACATTCTAGCTGAAATATGTAATGTACGCAAAGTTATGTTTTGGTCCAGTCCTGGTTGGTCAATAAAGAGTTCTGCTGTAATCCTCAGGGGCACACATTCAGGCTGGCTTGGTGTGGCTGGGCGGGTGGGTGCGCCCCAACCCTAAGAATCATGGCAGGCACTTGTTATTTACGGGCGAGGAATGGACTGATAATGTATGATTAAGCCTACATTTTACAATGGGATTTGGACCAAAAGTGATTAAAATTATACCTGAAATAAATTAAGTAAATTGACTAAGGTGCAAGATTCATTTTGCTTTTTGATGTGAGATTTACTTACTTGCTTACTTGCTTACTTACTTTATTGTACAGACTTCTGGTACTCCCAGATAATATCATAACCACAATCTTAGACCAGGCATAGTCTCCCGAAAGAATTCCCTACAGCTAGAAATAAGAACCATAAAAATAAGTTTGTCACAATTCTGCAAGGAGCATAAGCCAGTGTGGGAATATAGTGAAGCAAACTGAGGTCCACTGGAAATGAAACAGAACTATTGACACAATTTTGCATAATTCAGGGACAAGAATTGGGGCCTTTGGAAATTGAAATCAAGAGACTTGCTAAGCAGATAGATGAAACTGACCTGGAGGTGGTGAAGCTGCAGAGACACTGGATGAAGCACCAGAGAGAGTTAGTGAAGCTGACTGAGGAGCGAGAAGAGCAGCTGGCCTCTTTGGATATGTTAAAGAAAGAGATCACAATTAAGGAGCAGAAGAAAATCCGCATTGAAAGTAAGTGTGATGCTTCCTGGAAATAAGATATTTCTTTCTTTCTTTCTCTCTCTCTCTCTGTCTCTCTCTCTGTCTCTCTCTCTCTCTCTCTCTCTCTCTCTCTCTCTCACACACACACACACACACACACACACACACACACACTTTGATTGAATGATTTTTTTCAGGTCCATTTGAAAATGGCAGTGGTGAGCAAAGGTGTAATCATCTCTGCGATTGCTAGACAGTGATTGCCAAATGGGGACTAGTGTGGGGAAAGGAAGAGACAGGTCAGTATCTTTCACTGGCACAACGGTCGAGTCTTCCAAGAAAGGCCTTTCTAGCCATCTACAAATATGAAATAATAGGTGGGCAGTAATTGCCCTTGGGGTCTCAGGAGCACTTAGTAACGGTGTGCTTCTCCGGGAAGGTCAAGCGTGATGGATAAGAAGCTGCCTCTTGAAGCAGATCTCCTGAAGCAATCTGCTGCAAGCTCTCACATAAATACTGTAGCAGTAGAGAGCATATTTTCTACCAACTGTTGACAGAATGCATAACATCATAAATTTCACACCCACGTAATGTATTTGTGAGGTCAGACAATATTCCTAAATGCAGAAAGCTGATTTACCAGATTTTGATTTTTCTTCTTAGAAAAGCTGGAATTCCTAGGCACAAAAATGTACAGGATATACTTCAAGGACATTTTGTCATTCGTTACCACCAACTGTGCAGTCATGAAGAAGGTGTTGAGATTATTCTCCTGCCATTTTAAAGAAGCATTTCACTGAAGATTGCAAACAAGGGTTTATGGACCCCTTCTCTATAACAGCTGATATGAAGTAGAATCAGAACAGCATGGACTTAACAATGTCAATACAATACTAGTTGCATAGGCCTCTATATTTGTCCTTCACCCATCATCACCGTTGTCCCTCTTCCATATCATTTCCATCAATGTTGCTAGGATTTAATGCCCTATAGTTTATAGCATTGCTACTGTATTGGTTGGCTGTCTCTCTCCAGATGAAATCCAGCAAGAAAAAAATGAACTGAAGGACATTGAACACCATATGAAGAACATGGCTAATGATTTGGTGAAGCTACATTTATTGATCAACAAGAACAGGGAGAATTCTGAAGAGTTGCAGCAGGGCAACACCATCATGGAGAATGAGTTTGTGCGTACTCTTAAGGTAATCTCTCACTCTCACAATTAATCTGCTGACATCCTATTATTATTTTTCTAAATGGGCTCTTAACAACTGGTCTGCATTCCCTTTGTGGAAGGGCAATGGGGGCACTTTCCCCAGGCCTCCTCCCTACAGGGAGGAGGCCACATGAGTGTGGGAAAACAGTACATTTGGTAGACTTTCTTAAGAGCAGACGGGTCTCCTTAGCCTAGTATAAAAAGGCAAAGATGTTCCTCTTTTTTGGCCTATTGATTTTCCCCCAAGGGTTTCAGGACAAATGAATTTCTCCCCTATTCTAGGTAGCTGAGAGAGAATCAATTGAGATGCAAGAGAAACTGGACCGCCTCCAGGAAGAAAAAGAGAGACTCCTCAATAGTTTAGTGGAGGCAGAGTGAGTACATTCTCCTCGTATGGCATCTGAATTCTTGTGTTATCTGAGTGCTAATAGGCAGGCTTCTTTGTGAGCACTTTCTGCTTTGGAAAAGAGCAGAAATGAAAACCTCACTCACAGTGTAGTCATTACGCATCATATTTCAACATGCGGATGCCTTGTTGCTCTGCTGAGAGCAGCCTCCATTAGACTGGTTGACGATCTACTTCATGTTGTGTGGCGTATTGGGCAGCAAGGATTATCCAGCTCATTCAGTCCTGTGTAAGTATTTTGGGGTCCTCCCATTGAATATGTAGTACTTTCAGGTCTAGTGTATTTTTTGCCATGTTTTTCGAGGGTGTCTTCATTGTCACCTTGCACTGGGAGCCTGTTTCTAACTCATTGTTACCTTGGGAATATGATTGTTCTCCAGGGAAGTGTTTGAAATCCTTTTGATGGCCCACTTCTTGTACTTCAGTGCCTTTCTACTCCAGCTATTCCTTCTTGTCCTTCCTGCTCTGCATATCTTCTGCTTCTTCTACTTTTTCTACATCTTTGACTTGATCCCATTTTAGTTTTATAGCTTTCATCAATCAGCTTCCCTGATCTGTCTTGGATGCACGATTCTTTTCGTCTCCATATCCAGAATAAATTGCAGGTAATTTGTTCACAGATTCCATCTTCCAGAGAGCAGATACGAGTGCTCCGTGTTTATGTGGGAGCGACATGTCCTTTTGTGGCCATTCAAGTGTGAGGAGATCATTTTTTTATGCCAACTCAACCCACAGTTATTCTGTTGCTGAAAAATGCATTCCCCGCTAGCAACACTTACCTGACAATTGTTCTTCAAGCCCACATAATGTGATCATGAATGTTACGTGGCATGTGGCTTGCACAGGTTTCCAGTGCTCAATTAACTGGTGACACCAAGAGCATGAACGACACCCCTCTCACTCCCACAGATGTCTGTTCCATTTTCTAACCCATTAAAGTGAATGTAAATTGTGTTAACAACACAGAGGGCTGAGAGCCACTGAAACGTCTTTCCTGTTGGGTCTAGAGAAGCTTTTCTCTCCTTTCTCCTTCTTTCAGATGTCACATGATGCAGTGGGAAAAGAAGATACAGTTGGCTAAAGAGATGCGAGCAGCCGTGGACTCAGAAACTGGGCAAGGCGAGATCCGAGCCATGAAAACAGAGATCCACAGGATGCAGGTGAGGTAGGAGGTGTTAGGTAGGCAAAGCTGCTCATTGTCTCACCTGGGGACGCCTGTCTATATCATGTTGGCTTATCTCTTCTCTTGCTCCATGGACACATCTACTCTCAATGTAACCCATAGGGGAGAAGGATGCATACTGTGCAGACGGTGGGCTTGGGTGGATTTTTGTATCACAAAAGCTTTAAAATCAGTAATGATGAAAACTAACTTCTCAGAGCAAAAGCATATTCTTCAAGGACATTAGCAGTCAAATCAGTGTGATTCCTTTTGTGCTGTAAGCACCTTTCTGGCTGATACTATTCTGACTATAGGTTTCTGGCACCTGTCATGAATTCTGTAGCCCATGCCAGGATTCTGTAGCAGTGATTCACTGAAAATTCTTGAGCTCTCCCAATGGGTCAATAGCCTGGCACAGAATTCACAGATCAACACTGTGCCCACGTTTGTGCAAAGAATTTGGCTGCTGGTGTTGGCACGTCCTTTGGGTCTTGCCTGAGTAGCTAGAATAGCTCTGAAGAACGAGGCTCGACTTGTTTGTGGCTTCCACATGCATTCAGCTTGTCTGCTTCCCTTCTGCACCGCAGGTAAGGCACCAGCAGCTGATGAAACAGCAAGAGAAGCTAATGCGAGACATGGAGGCTGCTGTTGCCCGCCGAGAGACCATTGTGATTCGTGGGGAGGGCCAGAACAAACTTAATAAGCAAGTGCTCACCAAGGGGGATTTCCAGTATAAAAAACTGGAGCTGAAGAAAAAGATCAAGGAGACTCAGAAGGTTAGCAAAAATGGTGGGTGGATGGGAGCAACCCTAGCTCACTAGGGCCATGTCAGCTCGAGGGAATACCTTCTACTATTTCAGTTTTATTTTATGGCATACAGTACAGACATGTGTATGACATAAGGCCACATCTATTTGGCTCATTTTACGCAGCAGCATGATGATCTCTATATCCTGTGTCCTTGAAACAAAACTTTAGATAAAACCCGGAAAAGGCCATGTGATCCTTAAAATTACACAAATGCAAGTGTAGGTGATACCTTTATTAGACCACTTTATACAAACCCAAATATTGACCAAACTTTCTTAGATCAAATCCATTTCTTCAGGCTATGCACCAAGAGCAGATGGCCACCTAAGAGAGGATTTCTAAAAGTGGACTGCTGTGTTTCTGCTGTTTTTCATCCATGCTTAGAATGGGTTTTTTTCCTTCTTTCTCCAAGCCTTTAGCCTTTTTTTGTTCAATGTTATTTATTTTCTACACAATAGACACAATAAACACATAGAAACACATATATTCCTTATCACCAGTTGTGTTACATAAGTCAATCGCAATTATTTTGCCAACAGTTCAGCTGATGGCATTTCATAGCTCCTTTCCTGTCTTAGAATAACATAGTTTCATATTTTTGTATTTAATTTCCTTTTTACTCCATCAATATTCTATCAGTCTTTATACATATCTATTTTCATCTAATACAAAATATAGAAATAACCAAATAAAATATTGAAATAATGTCTGATCTTAACAGTGTGTGTATATGTATATAGATATAGATATACAGATATAGATATACATACACACACACATACACATATAGATAGATAGATAGATAGATAGATAGATAGATAGATATAGATAGATATATAGATATAGATACAGATATAGATATAGATATATATCTCAGGCTGGTCTTCATATTTCCATTTTTATCATTAGAGAACATTTCAACTGTTTAGAACTGTTTTTAATCTACTTGTTTAAATATATTTAATTCTTTTTAACACCATAATGATTTATTTTTTATACTGTTTACTTTTCATTATTATAAGCCAATTTTTTTAGGAGAAAGGTTGGGCGTAAATATTTTAAATAAATCAATAGCTTATGTAGTATTCCACTATAGAAAGATAGGAGGAATGGGCATTTCATTCATGAAAATCTTCTGTGTAGGAAAAACCATGTGTCCAGTAAGTATAAAGGGTGGCATGAGTGTTGTCTATAGATTTACATAGCAGGTGTCCAGTCACTGACTCATAGCAAAATGTACTTGCATTGTCCTACGTGTTGATTGCCTCCTTTAAAGGAACATGTAATGTGTGATGCTGCCTGAAGAGTGGATGTTGTTGCACTGCAATCTTCTGTGATTCTATGATTCTATTTGGGCTGGTTCTGAAACACAGCATTCTGGGTCCCCCCCCCACTCCTCCTCCTTTAGAATGCTGAGGAGTGCAATAAAACGGTAATCCAGCTTGAAAATACACAGAGGAATGTCAGCAATGCTCTCCTGGAGAAACAGAAAGAGATCTCCCTCTGGAATGCTGAAATAAATGAGCTTGAAGTACAAGCAGAGCAGCTGCAGGCAAAGAAACGGCAGGTAAGCTGGGGTGGGCTTCTCTTCAGTGCATGTTCCCTGGGGACTGGTTTGTACACTGGGTGCATCCCCACGACACAGCAAGCCTGGGCTCAGCAGGAACCCTGGTTTGTCACAAATAAGCAGCATGCTTACAGCAAGAGCAGCTAAACAAACCCTGGAGTTTTACTGCACAGTTGTTTCTTTGCATCATCTGGCAGAAAGCAGCTTCCATCTCTGGTTTGTTCCCTCTCAACAAACTGAAGAAAGAACTCAAAACTAAAGCCTGAATTCCTTTTCCGATTTGTGGGGACGGAATACACAAGAGATGGGAAGCTTCCTGCTGCCATGTGATACAATCAGCCCAACACACAACAAAGCTCCGTCGTTTAGCTCTTTCTGCTCTAAGCAAGGGAGACTATACTTGATGTGCTAAGTGTTCTTGGAACTTGTCATGACTTACAAACATATCCATTCTCTTTATAACCCAATGTTGATTGGTGTCAGATTGGTCCATGAATGTGTGAAGGGGTATGAATGTAGCCAAGGGGTGGCCTTTGCAACCTGCTGTTATCAAGTCTGTAAAGCACATTGCAGATACAATAGGTTGCATCTGCTCTGATGTAACCTTATTAAAAGCAAGGTCTATGGTTATTTATCTCAGCACATTTTAATGCAAGATCAAAGCAGCTGTACTGTACTGGATTATTTCATTGTGGACAAATGAGAATATGACATTCATAGTCAGACAACATGTTTATTAGGAGCAATGTCATTCCAAATATACAGGGTTTTGGTTCTCCAGCAGTCCTTATCACGATGGAAGGTAAATAAAATGTATGGGCAAGGGAGAGAATTATAGACATCCCAAATGTTGCCTAGACATTTCAGGAAAGAGCTGAGGGTAGTCCCTCAAACAGATAATATAGTATTGAACATTCACTGGCAGATATGCAGATATCTGGGAATCCTGGGCTATTTCAAGGATCTCAGTAATGGATCAAATGTGACTAACACATGAAAACTTACCATGAAGTCTTAACAAGATAGAGGGCATTGAAGTCAACAGTAAGCCAGTCTTAGGCTAAAAGCACAACCCATTCTGGAGGAGTTTATATTCTCCTCCAAATAATTAACTAAATAGCTTGGAGGTGCTTTGGGGCATGATTTTGCTTTTACTTGCTCAGATGATGACCATGGCCAGGAACTGTCCAGCTTTGCCTAGTATTCCAGTTATTGCCTTTGCTGGACCAGTCTGACCCAGGCACAACGATTCACAGTTTAATCACTTTCCTTTTACACAACACATTCTGTGTGCTGAAGACCTTCAAATACTGTATGCTTTAAAACTGCAGCTGTTGCTAAATGCTGCATCCATATTATACTGGTTTTACACCAGTTTCATTAGGTTCCATTCTGTTCCTGGGCCCAGTTCAAGGTACTGATTCCTTAAAGCCATGTGTACTTGCTCAGAGTTTAAGATCTCCATCCAAGGCCCTCCTTTACATCCAGCAGCGAGGTGGGGCCTTTTTTGCTAGCAGAACCTTAGTTATGGAACTCCGTCTCCAGCATTTGGACTTTCAGAATTCCATTGTACACATTTCTGTAGCTTTGCTACATAAGGAGAATAATGCTTTGTCCTATTTTTGGCTTCACTATCCATAGCATTTGGATCATGGCACTAACTGGTCTGAGTTCAAAGAGATTTCTGCTATGCTGCTCCTTCCCTGTTAAGATACAATAGATCTGCTGGTCCTTATCTTTTCTGCCATCTTTTTGTCTTGTTGTAATATATTCTGTGTTACTTGTCTAAGAACCTCTCAGATATCGTGGCTTATCAGAGCCGTATGAAGCACTTGCAAGCTGTGAAGGAAGGGAGATACAACCCATTGTGCCGATCTGAGATAATGATACGCATTGAACAACAGAAGCTGGAGGAGCGTTTTCATGCCATCAATGCCATTCTTCACCAAGTGGGACAGGAGTACCCTCATCACCAGAGGACTCTGCAGAGGATCAGCCAAATCTTGAACAGCAGGCTAGATGCCCAAGCAGTGGAACAACAGGGATAGCACTCTAGGACCGAATCATTAATATTGCAGACATTTCATGAATAAATATATATATATATATATCTGAGGGTGACTGCAACATTATTACCTGACACCTTGCTGGTGGATGAGCACAACAAAATGATTTTGAAGGGTGGGGACGGGTAGGTTGCCAGTGGGTTCAGGTGACTTTGTTTTGGGTTTTGAATTATGAAGCGTGTTTTTACGTCTTTCCTTTGTCTCCCCAAACACCAAGCTAAGAAGAATCAGCTGCTTGTGTGCTGAGTGACTTAGAAGAATGAGGAGAAAGTGTCTCCCGTGAATTTAGGGATTCAGTTGACTTGGGAGGATTGTGCTGATTTGGAAGGAATATTGAATATAGGTACCATAAGTGAACACTAACAAGACTTTTTCTGAGAATAACTCTGTTTTATATTTTAGATGGGTCTAGTTTCCTGCAGTTTTCTGTCACAGAGAAGAGACCACAGTAGTAAGAACATGTAGCTGATCGTTTGCTACCATGTCCATGCTTGTCAGATCCTGGCCAGTCTCCTGATAGTTCTGCTCATTGGTGTAACTCCACTGGCATACGTTTCAACAGCAAATGCAGCAAAAGGAGACACTGCAAATGGGTCCGATGTCACACGCCACTCACGTGGCTTGATGTGTGGCAGTAAACATCAGTACTTTTAAATGCACAATAATTTGCCCCTGAAAGTAATGCTAATGGAGTATGATGCCATATGTTTTCAGCAGGATTCTGATCAAAGTACTGTAAGTTTTTAAATATGTAGGACCATATTACTTCTGAGTAAGCACATGTCATACTGGGCTGCCTCCCAGCACTAAATGCATCCCAGTGGCAAAAAAAAAAGGTACTCTTAAATTCCCCACTTCCAAAAGAGGGGGGTGTTCTCTCCCCACCAACTTCACCTTTTCTCAGAGCAAAGGGATGACCCCTTGCATCTCTAAGAGTACCTCTTTCACTTTGGAAAGCAGGAGCCTGACAGACCTGTTTCCTGGAAGTCAAGCAAGCTCATCTAATCCCCAAGGCAAATACTGCCAAGTAAAAGCCCACCACTCTGCCCACCCCCATCAAATAATTGTTTAACTATGGAAACAGAAATAGACAGACCCAAAACACGTTTACTCTGAGTTAAGGCCCTTCATGGGACGATGCCTCCTCTGCTGGCCCTGGAAGTTGCAGGAGGGAAGGAAATACAGTATCGTCATTGGGACACAAGGATCGTACCAAATGGCACATGGCTCCTCCTGCCAACCTCAAGTGACTGTATTTAGACTGAATAAGCCTGCACCAAAAGGGCCACTGTGGTCACAATCATAGGTCAGAATATTACATTCAATTGCCTTGGTGGCAACAGCAAAACACTCCTTCAACTTCTCACACACCTTGAAAACTCTCATCAGCATAGCCATAAGTCTATAACAGCAACATCAATGATTAGGTTTACAATAAAAAGAGTACTTCTAAATCTTTAAAAAGTAGACCTTCTACTTTGCTTCCTTGTGTTCAGATGGGATGTTTTCTGTGCATTGTCTTAAGATATTAATTTTGCAAAGCCATGCAGACTACTTGTCTTCTTGTAAGAAGGTGTCTTAAATGATAGCCAAATCTTTAGATCTTCTTGTTCTCCTCTGTATGGATATTTTTAATCAAGCTGAACATCAAAAGAGGAAACAGTTTTCACAATGTTCATTTCTGCTCATGGATGAATTGTTAGATGGTCATTCCATAACAAACACATCCTTACTGTAACTATTTGTTTGTTTGTTTGTTTGTTTGTTTGTTTGTTTGTTTTATTTTTATACCTCCCATTGTCCCAAAGGAACTCCGGGTGGTTAACAATAGAGATAACACAGAGCAAATGTAAACACACAATACAACAATCAACAAAGGATAAGAAAGAATTAAAAGGGGGAAAATCAACAAGATAGTCGACAAAATCATCAGCAAGAAGGCGACACGGGAGGGGAAAGGTTAAAGGTCACCAAAAGCCTCCCCAAAAAGCAAGGTTTTGAGTGCTTTTTAAAAAGGGGATGAAAGAAGGAAATGAAGAGAGAAAGGAAAAGAGAAAGAATTAATGGAAGGTTGACAACATCTAACTAATGAAATCTACATGGTCAGGTTCTTAATGCAAAACAAAGGAGTTTCATACTTACAGCTGAATCCAGATTTAGCCATTCTAAGAAAAGATTCATAACAACAAAATTCCACTGATTTCAAGGACAAATCTGATGTTTGTCTTATGTTTCTGCTATGAAGAAAGGTTAAATAGACAAATGAAACTTTTTATCGCAAGTATTTTTGCCATAGTGTTTATCTCAGCAAACATGTAGGTATGGTTAGCATGTGTACACATCCATCTTTAAAATACATACACATCTCTGCAAATCTTAGTATAGGCTCTCATTTGCACAGAGTTATTTGCCCAGTATTTCAGTATTGAAATTAAATACCAGGTGGACGCATCCTGCAGCTGAGTACATGGAACAAGAAGTAGGAAATATCAGTCTTCCGTATTTCTAACCACTGATAGAAAAACTGTAGTTATACATGTTCAACAACAAAAATATAATGTAACTTCCTCATTTCTTAATATCTAGAGCTATATATAACTACAGTATATTACTCCCTGACTCTTCTTACAAAGTTAAACTCTTCTTGCAAAGTGAAACTGTTTCTAAATATAATTATCTTTGTCAAAATCCTGGAATTTTTTTAAGTTGAAGTATGTGATAACTGCTATTTTACAGTAATTGTCATTACCTCTATAGCAAGTTCTATACATAGTCTGTTTCAAGGAAGTGCTTTCACATGCTGAAAAACATACAGTAGGACCCCCGTATCCACTGATTCATTATCCACTGATTCAGTTTACGGATGGCAGAGGAAAAAAATCAAATTCAGCAGCCACAAAGCAAACTACTGTCACAAACAGCAGCTGTAAAGCAAACTACTGTCATGAAACAGCAGCTGTAAAGCAAGCTACTGTCACAAAACACTAGTTTTGGGAGTTTTTGATGTTCTTTCTTATCCACGGTTTTCATTATCCATGGGAAGGTCTGGAACCAATCACCAGCAGATACTGGGGTCCTACTGTACAAGCTATGCCACAGGTCATAGGGCATGGTGGCCCAGCAGACTAGAGCGCTGAAACGGTCAGCTGCAAAGTCAGCAGCTCGGTGGTTTGAATCCCAGGTGCCATGCACTGGAATGAGCTCCCACTGTTAACCCCAGCTCCTGCCAACCTAGCAGTGTGAAAGCATGTAAATCCAAGTAGATAAAGAGGTACCACTGTAAAAAGCAGGAAGGTAAACAGCGTTCTGTGCAGCCATGCCAGCCACATGGCCAAGGACTTGCACAACACCGCTCTTTGGCTTGAAAACAAAGATGAGCACTACCCCTAGAGCTGGACATGACCTTTTATCACAGGGACATTCGGTGTGGCTTCATACATTATGCTTTGTCTTGGTACTAACACTTAATGACTCCAAGCAAACAGGTATCTGTGCATTTTGAAACATTCAAGGACCCTTGCAGCCTTGTCAATTAAATAAAAATGCACTATTTATTTTTGTTTAGCTTACTAAATATGTAAAGTGCTCTTTTACTTTTTGCAGTTTTAGAAGAGGTAGCCCTATAAATCTGTGCAGGCAAACCCAGCAAAATGGGGGGGGGGGTTATAGCTGATGTAACGACTACTGTATTTTATTGTGAACTTTTTACTGTATATTCTCAAACATTTTTGCTTTAAAACAATCACAGTGGGGTTTTTTTTCATTTTATTGTACAATGGTTTGTATTTTGTAATAGGAACCTATTTCCCACTACATTGTGCATTGCATGCAGGCGTGGACGGCTTCAGTGGACGGCTTCGGCAGCTCGAATCCTGGGTCCCACACAGTGGAGTGATTACCCCAGCTCCTGCCAACCTAACAGTTCGAAAGCATGTAAATGCAAGTAGATAAATAGGTACCGTAAAAAGCGGGAAGGTAAAACAGTGTTTCCTTGCAGCCATGCCGGCCATGTGGCCACGGACTTGCACAAGCCTGGCTCTTCGGCTTGAATACACAGATGAGCACCGCCCTTAGAGTTGGACAGGACTAGCATGCATGTGCGGGGGGAGTCTTTATCTTTTTACCCTTTTAGTAAAGAAAAGGTTTTTTTTGGGGGGGGGGATCTTGTGAGAACACATACCTTTCCAGTTTTTGAGAAAATCAGCAGTACGAAACAGCAGCTGCACACTAAAATAAAGATTGGAACTGCAGCACTGGTTAAAAGTGGACAGCAAAGGATGGCGGGGGAGTGGGGGACTCCACAATTGTCCCACAACTCAGCTTTTATTAATAGGAGAGGTGAATAGGAGGACGTAGTAAACTATCAAGCGACTAATACAAACCCGTAGATTAAGAAACTGGCTAGAAGGACAACTTTATAAACTGGTTTTCTTGCCTCGCTGGGAGCAGTTGACCAATGTGGCATGCTTAGCATAAAAATCTTAAATATTCACTAAGAAACGCAGCCACATGGCACGAAATCTTCAGCAGGGCAGCAGCCTTCCTCCCCACACTCCGCCCGGCACTCTGTTTCGCAGTACCTGAAATAACACTAAAGAGTTTTGCGACCCCCCCTACCCCCCCACCACGAAACCTAAACTAATATTATAATCCAAGCGGCTGGGCAGAGGAAACTATCGGATAAGGCCGGAACAACCCACATGATGTACCTCGCCCTTGACAACAGAACGCAATATTGACGGCACGATCTCACCGACTCCCTCCCAGAGCTCAGCCCACCACACGCACCGTGGGAAAAAACAAGGAACCAGGGCGGAGCAGTCACGTGAATAGCTAGTCACATGATCGCCGGGACCTTCTGAAAACTCAACTCCTGGCTGGGAAAGGGATCCTACTGCGGCCGGCGGCGGTACCGTATTTGAGCCGCGGTGCGTATCCGTTTTCTGCCAAGGTCGAGGCTTTCCTGGCGCTTGACATGGAGAGAGACTTACGTTCAGAACTTTTTTTCGGGGGCGGGCGGGAGGCATTGATGTGGGGCTTTGAGGGTTGCAATGCTGTTTCCTTTGGCAGAACTCCCCCGGTCTTCACATTTCCGCGAAAGAAGTCTTTTAGCTCTGTAAATGGCGCCGTCCTGTGTGAAAAGTTGCTCCTTTTGATTTGATTTTTCCTCCCCCGGTCATGGCGCTCTTAAGAACACAGGAAGCTCTTTTGGAAAAACCGGGAGGCAGTGATAGAGTAATAGTAGATTTTGGGCGCGGTGAATGTGCTGAGCTATCTACTGCCAGGGTGTTTTCGTTAATACAGTCGTCAGCGCTAATGTCTGCGTTTAAACTCGCTTTCACGGCATTGACGACCCCCCCCCCCCAAGCTACTTACTGTACTATATAGCTACACAGCCAAAGCTGTTAGACTGCCCTCCACCTATCTGTAGAAGCAGAGCACGGCAAAGTTACTTGCTGAGGCTACAACTCATAGAAACCCCCCACCCAATATTATTTATTTATTTATTTATGTTGAGTATTTTTACCCCACCTTTCTCCTTGGAAAAGGACCCAAGGCAGCTTACAGTAAGGAGAAAAAATATATAGTCCATTACACTTAAGACATACTCAGTTTGAGAAAAAGGAAATTGAGTGGTATCTTAAATCATTAGAAGGCAACATTAAAACTAACAATTGATAACATAGTGTTATGTCATGGTGACTGGGGGTGGGGTGGTTCTGAGAACCATAGAGTGCTGTATTAAATCTGTTCATCTTAAAAGTGCCACATGACTTTATTTTCCTGTAGCAGATTAAAATGGCTATGTTCTTGAACATTTTTATTAGAATCCTGTGATCCAGTTGGCACAAGTGATGGGCATTTAAACATAAAAGAATCCTGAGCCCAGGAATTTGTTCTGAGTAGCAGAGTTGAAGAAAACATACAGTCCTGCATGAAACGCCGAGTTGAGATCCCACCCCCAAGCTCTCTTCTTTTCAGTAGTATAATTTAAAGCAGGGAGAGGGGGTAACTAGGTTGCTGCTATGGCTAAATAATCATTCAGTAACTGCCCTAAGCACATCTGATCTGGCCTGTTTTTGGAAGCTAAGCAGGGTCGGCCCTGGTTAGTAGTTGGATGGGAGATCACCAAGGAATACCAGGTGCTGTAGGCACCTGGAGTAGAAACTGGCAAACCACTCCAGTATTCCTGCCAAGAAAATTCCATGGACATGGAGTCACGAAGGGTCACTCACAACTGTAAAAGCATCACACACACACACACACACACACACACACACACACACACAACTGGAGGTCATATAGGGAGACACAAGAAGCTGCCTTAGTGGGGCAGGCACTAGACTAGTCTATTTCATCCAATATTTTCAACTCTGATTCAGGCAGGAAGCTTCCATCTGGAAATGGAAGCTACCAGGACCTTCTACAGAGGCGCCATCCAAACCCCTGTGATTTACTAGTGATGTTGTAGGTGATTTATCCTGCATCTATCTGGCCTTTCCCATTCATAAGGTTTTCAGCACACTGAGAAAAGAGAGCCTAGAATCAGGAAGGGGATTGCTAGATCAACTTGAATGGATCTCCCTTTAGAATACAGTACTGACATTTCATTGTAGGCTGTCTGGTGAATTCCAGGAGCAGGAGCCAAAGTTCTCCTGTGGTTCCTGAGCTACGTTAATGGGGCACCATTAAGCTGATGAAAGACAATGGTGTCATTCAGTGCATGTAGTATGTGTGCATGCTGGGTATATTTGGAAGTCAAGTCATGGCAAATGGACTTCTTTTCTTGAGAGATTGAAACGTTTTGCTGCTCATCCAAGAAGCTTCGTCAGCCATGACTCGACTTCCAGATAAACTCACCTGGATGACTGAGAATCTTCACAGACATATGCTGGGTATACTTTTAGGAGGACTGATTGACCTTTTGTACCCTGAATACAGAAAAAAATAACACTGTCTGATAAGTAATTTGTAGCCTTGGGCACCTGGAATGTACACATTAGGCATTTTGTGTCTCTTGTTCCTCATCATTGAGGCATTCATCACAGTAAAAGTTTTACTCCTGCATCCCCTTTGCAGCTGGATACTCTGATGAATCTTATGACTTCAGAAGACTACACACCTGTCCCTCTTTTTCATGGCAGCAATGTTATTGACTCGGAAGCCACAGGAGAAAGGGCTCTGCACGACTGCCTTTCTTTTATCTGCCATCACTTTGACCGCCATGCTCTGTGCCTTTGGGGTCTGTGAAGCACATATGGCTGCCATGAGTCCCGGAGCCCCAACAGAAGCAGAGAATGCCTGCCAGGGTAGAGAGAAATGCAGAGAAGCCAAAAAGAGTCATGGCGGGCAACATGGAGAACAGCTGGAATCCTTCAGCGGCTCCATTTTGCACCCTCCAGAGTGTGACCTCCCTCCGGGCAGCCGTTTTGACTGTGCTCCCGAAAAGCTGCTCTCTCAAGAGGAGTGTCAGGCCCGGGGCTGCTGCTACATCCCTGCTTCGTCCAAGAGCCCAGCCCTTGGGCAGCCGTGGTGCTTCTTCCCTCCCAGCTATCCCAGCTACAAGATGGTGAACCTGACGGCCACCGAAACCGGCTACACTGCCCGCTTGGCCCGGGAGACGCCCACGTTCATGCCGGAGGACGTAATGAACTTGCAGCTCGATGTGATCTTTGAAACAGACTGTAGGGTCCATTTTACGGTGAGTAAAGGGTAAATGTAGAAAGCAAGGGCAGTGAAGCCCATGGCCATTGTTGCTTTACAATAACTTCCCTGTGAAGCTTGGGTGAGGGCTGCAGAAGTCCAAAATATCTTCAGAATTCCAAATATCTTCTTGGGGCATCATCACACCCTGACACTTGTGGGTCCACGGGTTTTCTAGCCAAGCCCATTCCCAGACAGGTGGCAATATTCTCAGTTTTCACATTCTCCCCTCTCCCCCACTTCTGATACAGTACCTCTTTATCTTCCTTCATCTCCTGCTTTTCCTCTCCAGTCACTGCCTGCTCCTTTCCCGCTCTTTTTCTTACTCCTTTCCTCTCCCCTTCTATCTGTATTTCCTCCAATTACCATCTCTCTTTATTCACTTCTGACAGCATCATGCCAGGGTCCTATTTTACTGTCTCTTTGGCTTCTCCAATTTCCCTTCTCCCCCTCCTTAGGTAGTCTTGGGCTTACAGACCACTCAGAGGAGGGGCCAGAGGGTACTCTGGCGGAGAAGTCCCCCAATCTGCCAAATTTACCACAGAGTTCTACTTCCCGTGTGTAATGAGCCTAGCTTAATTCACCTTCGCAGTGGACACAGATTGCTACTAATGAGAGACAGTGGGATTTTGTAATTCTCAGAGCACGAAAAAAATGCTGAATGTGGATGTGGGACTTAGTGTCTTGAGAATCTCAGAATTTTTACTTAAAAAGCACATTTTTAACCATTACTAATATCTTGGGAGCCGAGAAGATAGCTCAGTAAAATTTTTGGTATTTAGTGACTGGCCTGTAAATAATATTTTTTATGCTAAAATAAGCATTTTATGTATGCATAGATAATGCACAGGTTGGAACATGCCACAAATTATTAATTTTGTAAATAATAATTTTGTAAATAATACACAAATATAATAAATAGGACAGAATAAATTATGTAGGCATCTTAAGAAGCATAACGTATATTGCTTATTCCATTCATTGTTTCTACGTATAGAGATTTGCAGTTGGCCCACAAAAAAACATTAGTTCCTGTGACCCAGTCATGACTATAACATGATCCCAAAACTCATTCTCCTTTTTCTTATTCTCCCAATTAATTTCACTGTAGATACAAAAGCAGCAGCAGCAGGTTAGCTTGACTCCTTTGATCTTCAGTACAGTGGACCCTTGTATAACAAACAGCTTGTATAACATAAAATTTGTACAACATAAAAAATTCCGGAGGTAGGGGAAATTTGCTTAACATAATCGCCTATGGGGAGAATCCGTACAACATAAAAATGGGACCACTCTGGTTTCAATGCATTCCTATGGGAATTTGTATAAAGGAAAATTTGCTTAACATAATTTCATTTGGAATGAATTAATTCCTTTATACAAGGGACCACTGTATTTCCTTCGGTGAATCATGAGAGTCTTCTCATAGGATTCAAATTACACCCTGTAATTCTGTTTCTATGTTTCCATCACTCCAGTTTAAGGATCCAGTTCACAAGCGCTACGAGGTTCCTTTGGAAACTCCCCAAACAAACAAGAAGGCATCATCCGCACTCTTTTCTGTACAGTTCTCAGCTGATCCCTTTGGCCTCGTAATTGTGCGGAAGTCAAGCGGGCAGATTCTGTGAGTAGCTCCTGGCTTTCTGTACTATAGTGTTGGCGAACCTATGGCACAGGTGCCAAAGGTGGCACTCGGAACCCTTTCTCTGTGCACCCAACATCACCCCTTCACAGTCACCTGTATTCAGGTTAAATTGCTTTATCGGCACATTGCAAAGAATTAGTGGGTTTTGAATCGCAGTTTGGGCACTCAGTCTCTAAAAGGTTCGCCATCACTGCCATAGAGTTTCTCCCTGTGATTTATTTGCCTCTCAGCGCATCAGATTAATGAAAACAAAGCAAAAGCTGTTTGTTGACAATATTGGATTGAAAGCCTCCAGGGATGAAGTCAGTTGCCCCATGAGGCCTGTATCTCTACTTAGTATATCCTGGGGGCCTAATGGCTAGTTCTAAGTATAACATGCCAGCCATCTACAGTGTGTAGCTCACCATACGGTATGTCTCTGGTGAATAGCTAGGGTGGCAGAGTGGATAGAATGAGTCAGGATAACTGGGTTTGAATCCACATTGGAGCATGGAAACTCCCTGGGGATGGCTGGCACTAGTAAAACCACTCCTTAAACATCTCACATATCTTGAAAACCCTGTTCAGACGTGGCTTAACGGTACACAGCACAGGTAACCCATATGTCTTCCAAGAGGCACTGCACACAGTACTGCTTTGTGTGATAACCAGGTTTCCAGACATGTGTTTGTATCATTGAAGTAGTGACAGTTTGGGGGCATAAGGGTTAGGGTGCACATAAACCTGTTTGGGACCTCCAGGTGTTGCTGGACTGCAGCTCCTAGCCTGCACAGCCCAAGAGGTGGGGCAGTGTGCAACAGAATCGGCAAACGCACAGGTTGCCCACTCCCACATTAGATATATAATAGGAGAAGGAGCCTCCAGTAGTTGGGTTTTTAACCTGCAATTTAGAAGTGCTGAGTTCTATTCCATATTTTAATACGTATAAGACATACAAGGGCTGATGGTGCTTGCCAAGGGGTTGCAGTTAATGTTGTTCAGAAGTGTGTACCGAAATGGGAACTAAAGACAAGGAGATCCCTCTGGCTAGCAGGCACCTTCTGAGTCACGGCCTCTGTTTCCATTTTGATTTGCTCTTCTATGGGTATTAAGAGGGAATTCAGACAGCCAATCACTTCTTACAAGCAATTGTAATAAGAGGCTCACACAACCTTTAGGCACTTAATTGAAATATCTGTTGAAGTATGATAAGGCAGGTTTTGGGGAACGACAGTGTATGGGATTTGATTTGATTTGATTTGATTTGATTTATTAGTTCATTCATTCATTTGTGAATTACTTGCTGAGATTGTCCGCATTTTGACCAATAGGTTCAATACAACAGTGGCCCCTCTGATCTATGCGGACCAGTTCCTGCAGATTTCCACCTCATTGCCATCCCGTTTCATCTCTGGCCTGGGTGAGCACTTGACCTCGCTCAATCTTGACGTCAATTGGACAAAGGTTACCCTGTGGAATCGGGACATGCTACCTGCGGTGAGTCACAAATTGCGGCAGTGGGGTGCTTATCTGGGTGCCACAAAATTCTCATCTATTATTTTGGAGCAGATCATATACATTAATAGCATGTTCATAGTCTGGATGTCTAACTTGATGGTGATCCAGGATCCTTATGGGTGAAGGAAGGTTTGTAAATCTCTAAACAAGGTTTTCTTGTATGCATTTAAGTTTGAGTGGCTTGTGTAGATTGATCTTGACTCTGGACAGTGTTGTTTTGTTTTGTTTTGTTTTTGCTTTATAGCCTTCTGCCAACCTGTATGGCTCACATCCCTTCTACCTGGCATTGGAAGAAGGTGGCTTGGCCCATGGAGTTTTTCTGCTAAACAGCAATGCTATGGGTAAGTAAAAGTGAAGCAAAGTGTTCTGCTTATATACCGCCCCATACCACTTCAAGTAGTCTCTGGGCGGTTTACAGTTTTTAATTACAGTAATGCAGGCTACACATCCCCCCCCCCCAGCAAGCTGGGTACTCATTTTACTGACCTCGGAAGAATGGAAGGCTGAGTCAACCATGAGCCAACTACCTGGGATTGAACCCCAGGTTGTGAGCACAGTTTTACCTGCAGTGCAGGCATTTAACCACTGCACCACTGGGCTCTTAAGTACCTAACTAAAACATACCCTTTGCATATGAAACAGCTTGCATATCAGTGGCTGAAATCCTGTTGCTTAGTATAGTAAGTCATACTAACTGCACCCCTGTGAAAACTTACAGAGTCGTTGATGCACCAAATCCCCATTGATTTGGTGAGTCTGATTTATTTATTTATTATTTTATTTAGTTAGTTAGTTAGTTACCGCCCATCTTCTAACTAGAACTCGGGGCAGTTTACAATAATACAAATAAAATAAAAGTGAGAGAAGAAGGGGGGGAAAGAATCAAAACAACAAAAACATAATAGTAAGTGTGACTTACTCTACTAACCAGCAGGATTTCACCACTAGAGTACTCTGAGAATACCGCATCACTGGATTGTGCATTAAAGTTTAGCAGCATGGGGGGAGGGGGTGCCGGGGAATCATACTGTTTCCAGTACCACGTCACTCAAGAGATCTGTTCCTATGGGTAAAAATACAGCAAGATGAATGAGCAATTACTGGCTGACATTTTTGATGGGATTCCACATAAAAGGGAGCCTCCCAATGGCAGGAGGTGAAAGCACCATTAACTGACAATGATGAAAGGATGATGTCGCTGTCTGTAACTGCATGCTGACCATGAAAGCCAAATCCTGGCATTGTATCAAGGTTCCAAATTGGCACATCCATGTGGCCCAGTGAAAAATGAGGCTACCAAAGGTGGATGTATCAAATATGGAAATAAGAGTTTATTATTATTATTATTATTATTATTATTATTATTATTATTATTATTATTATTATTATTATTATTATTATACATGCAGATGTGCTCCTGCAGCCCAGACCGGCCTTGACATGGAGAACAACTGGAGGAATCCTAGACTTCTATGTCTTCTTGGGCCCAGATCCAAAGAGTGTGGTGCGCCAATACATGGATGTCATTGGTAGATGCTTTCAGGGTTCTTTATAGTGAAACAGTAACTCATTATTTGACAAAGGGCCTGTTTCTCATTGTGCTTCATGTTACGAAGACCACATGCTGTCCTGTTGTGGGCCCTATGAAGAGGTGGCCTCCTCCTTCTCTTAAGACACCAGAAGAGCTATGGCTGCAGAAATGAATAAATACATCTTTGCACATGGGCACTCTGGCTCATTCTATTTATTTGCATTTCCATGAGTCCACTGGTGGTCATAGAAGAATGTTCCTAAGAGACTAGAGAAGTAAAAGGCCTGCCACCAAAAGAATGTATCAGGTCAGGCCTTGCCATTTTAACACCTCCTTGGGCTCCTCCTCTGGGGGTTGTTTCAGTCCTTTTCTACATTTACCACAGTGGAATAAAGCCAACACAGGTGTTGCTGTAGAAGCCCGCAATTAGCCAGGAAGGCTTTGAACCACCTTCAGGAGAAAGCCTGCATCTTAGAGCTGCTTAATGGATGAGAAACCATGCACTCTTAATTTAGAATGGAAATCATCCTGTGCAAAAATGCTGAGAACAGAGAAAGGGTTCAGTGTAGGAGGGAGGGAAAAAATGCCAACCTGGCATGCTGCTCATACATTTCCATTTTGTCCAGGCCTGACCCCAGCTTTAAAGGGACCTTGCCCCAAATATGCCCAATTTCATCTGTGTTTGAATCATGACCAGCTGTCCTGACAGTAGTGTCTGGACAGCTAACACTGACTGCAGTGTTTCGCCAATCCACACAATTGACCAGTAGTTCTCAACCTCTGGGTCTCCAGGTGTTCCTGGACTGCAACTCCCAGAAATCCTGGCCAGCTCATCTAGTGATAAGGATTTCTGGGAGTTGCAGTCCATGAACATCTGGAGACCCACAGGTTGAGAACCACTGCCCTAGACGATGGTCATATACAGTATATGAGAAACATGCTCATTTAAATTCCCTTTGTTACCTCTAACACAGCTGTTGTCGACGTGGGATATTAACATGGTGGCTACACAGTGTCACCCAATGATGCTTTTGGTGCTGAATTGGTGTCTTGATTTCTCAAAGGAAATTGAGGGAAATGACATCCTCATGGATCTCACATATTTTCCTTCTTGAATGCAGCATTTTGTGTGTGTTTTTAGATAAAATTATAAAAACAAACAAGCAAACAAAAATCCTACATGCCACTCAGACCAGCCCCGAGGACTGAAATAATCAGCAATCCTGCTCTGACCTATTATTTTCTGAAAAAAGAATTCTGCTCTATTTGTAAAGCTTTATTGTTTTTATTTACAAGAAGCATTGTTGAAATAATTGTCCTAGGATGACTGGGAGAAGGAAGGGTCCTTCTCTGCATGGTTGCAGCATGGAATAAGCATTCCCCTGCCGCCCTCCCTCCCTCCCTCCCTCCCCCCCTCTCTCTGTATTGACACATTTTTATTAGACCCTAATACATTTCAAAAGACATTTTAATGGAAGACTCCAGCTCTTTTAAGGACAGCATGTTTAAAATTGTTTTTAATCTTGTTTTTTTAATTTTACTATGTGTTCAACAGTTTTCATATATTCATATAGTATTTAAAAACTTGCATGTTTTAAAGCTTTATCTGTTATGAACTGCCTTTGGTCTCCTATGGGGAGAAAGGTAGCCCATAAATAATACAAATAAATTCATTCAATTTTGTTTGGTTAAGAGATTGGGGAGATTCAGTAGTTTATTTCAGAAGCTCTCCCTTTTCTTCAGGGTACCCTTTCATGCCCCCCTACTGGGCCCTGGGATTTCACCTCTGTCGCTGGGGCTACTCTTCCACCGCGGTCACTCGAGAGGTGGTGAAGAACATGACGGCAGCACATTTCCCCTTGGTAGGTGAAGAAGGGAACAGGTTGTCCCCTGTGAGGAATAATAACATATCTTGGAGGTAAGAGTGTGGCCTGTACCTAATGCAGATCCCTGGACTTTACAGGATGTGCAGTGGAATGACCTAGATTATGCAGATGCTAAGAGAGACTTCACCTTCAACAAGGAGGGTTTCTCCGATATGCCGCAAATGGTGAACGACTTCCATCGTCAGGGTCGGAGGTACGTCATGATTGTGGTAAGTGCACAACGTCTGGATTTTGGGCTGGTGAGTCACCACCACACAGTGGCTACATTCTTCCTTGGCCCTTCAAGGAGCTGTCGCCTGTGCCCTTAGGAGGCCTAGAGAAGAGGATGTTAATTCAATCTATAGGTACTATATATGTGGCATATAGTATCCCTGTAGTATCGTGATTTGGCAGGCTGCTTCCATGCTGACAGCCTTTTTCTTTGGAATCTATACTCTTTGCTGACCCACTTTCTACAAAGGAGCCAGATGGTACTGTTTCCAAATTGTTGCCTTCCAGTGCTTCTTCAGTTGTGATCTGTAGCATTTTATTTTATTTTGGTGAAACATTACGAATGTGGCATTTGGATATTTTTGGATTTCTGCTATTTGACAGGTCCACAGTTTTAGACACCCAAATGGGTCTGACCTGGAGAAAGGCCTCAGAGGCTTCATGGCCTAGCTTCCTGTTAAAACACAGGCATCACCACAGCTTTCTCATCAACAGCTGGCTGTGAATCCTTTGAGTTAGGTGTTCTCTGGATGAATCACATGTAGGTGTCTGCAGGCATGGATTTCTCAGGTGGCACACCCAGAATGGAGGATTTTGGGAATCAGTTGTCCAAAAAATCCAAAGTGGCACATCCCAAGTTAAAAACAAAAATCCTTTCTGAAAAAAAGACTCCTCAAACTGACGAAGCTGCTTGGATGAGCAGTGAAACGTTTCGGTCTCTCAAGAAAAGAAGTCCAGTTGCCATGACTCAACTTCCAGAGTTTCTGAAAGAATTACATTCACTGTCAGTTTGCACCAAGCCCAATGCAAGCAGTTAGCATTTATCTCTCAAGCCCTTACATCTTACAATATCATCCAGAAAATGAACCCTTTTGCGTTGAAGGGGCATGCAGGAAAGAGCTTTTCTGACTTCAGTACCCTGGTTTCAACATGCCTTCATTTACTGCCAACGTAGAATCTTTCCATTTCCCCAGGAATTTACTCTGTTAGTAGTTCAGTCTGAGATAATTTTTAAAAAAAGCAAATTAAAGACTTTTTGGTTTAGTTTATCTCAGCTTTTATGGTGGATGTTTTGTTGTGTTTTATTGCACTGCTGACATACACAACTATGCTTGTCCTCTCTCTTGTAATCCACATTGGTGTGTGAAAGGGCAGACTAGAAATGGGAGGCTTTGGCCCTGCCCCCTATGCCAAGCCAAGATGCATGGACTCTGACTAGGCATATAAAGCACTTCCGAGGGAAGACAAGTGGGACGAGGGAAAGTAGGATTTTAGAAAAGGGGGATTGGAAAGGCAGAAGGTGTAGCAGTTCTGCTTCTCCTCTTGACTGAAACTTCCCGAGCAATGAAAAATGATAGTTTAAAAATTGTCAAGGGGGAAAAGTATAATTGCACGCAGTGCACTGTTTGACCACTAGAAATGGAAATGGGGAAGGTCCATGCACACACACATAGAAATGATTGGCCACTTAGCCATAGGTGTGAACTTACACGTGACAATGGCAGTATCCCTGCTGTGCAAGGTGGCAGTGTCATTATGTCAGTCTGTCCAACAAATGCATGATAGCAAGGGCAGGAGGGAACGGAACCAAGTGAGCAAGAAAAAGATGAATGTGAAAAGTATGGTTTCAGAGTAAAACTTTGGGGTGGGGGTGGGGAAACAACAGCCTTGAATGTGGTGCCAATTTGAATGTAATAGCCACGTATAAACAATGGATGCGCTTTTGGAGGGAAATGGTCTTTCCCCACAGGCTGAGGCTTTTTGAAGAAATGACTATCAGACCTATAGTAACTCCCTACTACTCAGGGATAAGGTCTCTTGAAGAAGGAACGTTTCCATCCAATTCATGCTCTCTGTTTATACACATTTTTATCTTCTTGTTTATTTCATTTGGTAAACCCGGTTGTTTGAAAGTGGGAAGAAAGTATATTTTCCTTCTCCTTGGCTTGGGAAACAAGACTGAAGTGATGTGCCCTGGGGTTTACAAAACCCTTCATAAGTAAGAGTCAGGATGAGAAAGAGCTGGCATTGCTGTCTATCAGACGCACTCCCTCTAAGGTACATATCATGTGGCAAGTAGCATATGAATGAAATAGTTCCGTCCAAGAATGAATTGAGTCAAAGCGCTGCAGAATCAAGAGTCAGGTTTGCCAATGAAATAGTCTGTTTACAAAGGAGAAGAATGAAAACCTTACTGTGCTGTTCATGGTTACTTGTCCCATCAGTTCAGTCATGTCTTAATACAGTTGCCCCCTTTTAGGATCCAGGTATCAGCAGTTCCAGTCCCTCTGGCAGTTATAAACCCTATGACGAAGGCCTGAAGCGAGGGGTCTTCATCTTAAACGCAACAGGACAACCTCTGATTGGGAAGGTGAGTCCTAGGCTAGAGTATGAACACTGACAGATGCTGTACTCTGAGCAAGGTGCTCAGCTAAGGCCTAGTCATGTCTTAAGTGAATGGAGCACCAAGGGGCAGGCAGTGCTCCACAAAGGCCTGGCTGAAGAACCACGAGTCTCACTTAGGTCTGTGCTTTCCACTTTACTCTTCAGTAAGGCAGGTTGAGACTGAGGGGAAAGGAGGGAAAGCAAAAGGACAGCCATCTGCAGCAGTTCTGTCTCACGAGTAAAGGAGCTGAATTCGGTTGTCTGCTTTGAACACGGTTCTGCTTGTCCTCAAGATTAGCTTTGTAATCTCAGACTGCTGCTTTAGCCAGTGCTATCCCTTGACAGCTGCAAGGACGGGGAATGCATTGCACAGTTTCATTTATTTATTTACCAGCCTTGACCTTTCTCATGCCAGACTGATTTTGGAGCAGGGATGGGATTATCCTTGAAGAGGATCCAGAAGCTTCATTTGGTATAAAATGCAGCACCTGGACAGCTAGCCAAGATCATACTGCTTCAATACAGAAACACTTGCACTGGTTGCCAGTTATTTTCTAGAGCCCATCAAACTTTCAGTCATGTCCTTTAAAGGACCAAATGGGTTTAAGGGCTGCCTGTCTAAAAAGCTTCTCTGAACTTCTCTGGAAGAATTGGTTGCCTGCAAAGGCCGGCTTGACAGGTACACAGGAGAAGGCACTTCCTCCAGAATTAATGTAATTCCCCCCACTTTTTGGTGTATTTGGACATTGAAACACATCTTTATAATCTGGGCTTTTACATTTTGTGTTTTTTTTTATTGTTGCTTGGCTATTTTTAATGAATGAATGTATTTCGCTGATGTTCATGCTTAAAATATGGTGGCTTCTTTCTTCTTCCACCCCCACCCACCCCCCACCAAAAGGATTTTGGAAGACTGGGGCTACCAGTGATGCAGCAAGGTTGGGCGCCAACACACCACCATTGAGCCACACAAGGTTTTCCCGGGCACTTCTAATTGCTCTGGTCTTGTATCCTCCAGGTTTGGCCTGGGCCCACTGCCTTCCCTGACTTCACCCATCCAGAGACACAACAGTGGTGGCAGGACACAGTCAAGGATTTCCATGACCAAGTGCCTTTTGATGGGATGTGGATCGTGAGTCTTTTATGCTCATTCTCAGGAGCCCCACCCAATTTGATGACAGGAAGGACGATCCTTACCCAAGAGTTCTCCCACATCCCCTTGTTTTCAGCAAAATCTCTAAATTGAAACTGGGCTTACAAATATCTCTTTCTCTTCCCAGGACATGAACGAGCCATCAAATTTTGTGGATGGTTCTCTGGAAGACTGTCCTCGCAACAAGCTTGAAAACCCACCTTATGTGCCAGGTTAAAAGGAAAAGGAAAAAAGAGCTGTCATAGATTTGGGGGGGGGGTTCTTAGTAAGCAGTGGGTGGGACAGCCAATTCAAAAAAGATAACTGAAATCAATTAAATTTCTTGGGATTTATTTATTTACAGTATTTATTTATTGGATTTTTACACCGCCCATCTGGCACTCTGGACGGTTTACAATTAATAATTTCAAATAATTCATACAATAAAAACATAAAATACAATAATATAATAAAAATAGAAATAAAAGTAAATTTAATATTAAAGTGACATAAAATAATGTATTATTATTGGCGGGCTAATCAGTTAAAACCATGATTTAATGGGATGGGGGTTGAAAGCGCCAACAATGCGAAAACAGGTCTTCTTAGGGAATTTCCACCTATGTTTCTTTCAGGGGAATAACTGTAAAAACATTGCTGTATTCACTAAAATGAAAGCAATTTAGACAAGTGCTGATTATAGAACTATCTGTCTGATGAAACCATGATTTCTCCCACATAACACTTTCATCAGCTTCTCTGTCTCCAGCTCAAAGCAGGAGGATCCAAGATTTGTTTATTTGCATGTATTCCTAGATCCACAAAGCAACTCCATTCTGTTCCCCATGCGCAGCAGAGCAGCTCAGTTCACAAAGACGTTCTGGGAACAGCCTGGAAAAGTGGCACCTTACATTTCAATAGACTTCCACCAGTGAATGTGGCTGCTGTGACTGCTCTTCTGTGGCTGTCATACTGGGCAAATATGTAGCACAGAAGTAGGATAAACATCCAGAAAATTTAAAAAAAAAAGTCCTGCCACCTTTGCTAAGCTTGCGATGGGGATTATTCTTCTACTGTGGATAAATGCTGCAATATAAGAATCCACGATACTGATTTGCTATTCTTGGTTACAAATAATGCATAAATTGGGGGAAATGTTTTGATTTCCTCATCTGCTTTCCTTTAAGCATGAAATGAATGTGTGTGATCCTAGAGAAGAACATGGAAGAAGAGCAATGATCTTCCTTTTGTGGTCTTTGAAGGGTGGTCCTGCAATGGGTTATTTAGATGAGTTACCCTTGATGGGTAGTGTGGTTCTTTGTATACTCATACAGAGGCCTTGTTGTGTTCAGTGGAATTTGCTCCCAATTCCTGCGCACATTTACTTGTGCGTACACATTTAGGAGCTTGGATGTTAATATCCCCCTCTACACAAATACACTTTGTATAGAAAAGAGCAGAAATGTGCAGATAAGTTAAGAATTAATTGTTATTATTATTAGCTGAGGCTACTAGAGAAATGGAGCAATGTTTTTCAAATGTCTGTGTGATGTTTGTAGACAATGGAAATGTTGAACCATTTCTAGTGGTGGTAGCTTATTTCCCTTGATTTGTTTTATCCGGGTCGTATTTTAATCTTGGGTTGCAGCTGCTTGCCTGCTGAAGTCTGTCTGACAATGAAGTTGTAAATTATGGCAAGAAAAGGCAACTGACAGACTGAGTAAATATGACTTCTCCAAAGAAAGAAACCTTGGTAATTTGTTGGGAAAGATTCAGAACATCCAGCAGCCGTCTTTCCATCCACCAACTGTAATGACTGAAGTTGGATTTGGGATTTAAAAATAAAATAAAATAAAACCAGCTGTTCAGGGCACCACGCCGCCAGGTGACAAGCTCCAAAAGAGCAACAAGGTCACGTCTTTCTGGTTCTTCTTGACCCCTAAACTCCGCCGCAAATGGCTGCCAGCTCCGGAGATTACAATTATTTCCCCACCAGCTCTGGAGTTTGCAGGAAATTAAGTGCAACCACGCCCACCTAAGCGCGTCCCAGCGCACTTTTCATGTACCTGCTCTTGGAGGGTGAAAATCCCCAGGTCCAGATGTAATCTGGTGAGTGCGGGCTCTCCTCGCTTCTGTTTGATTTTTTTGCCTCCCGCCCCTTTAAAAAACAGAAGAGAAGGAATCAGGATGACGATGGGGCTCCAGGCGGCTTCGGAGGTGAGCCTGCATTTTTTCCTCTCTTTTTTTCTCCCTCCCCTCACGCAGATAGGAGCAAGAAAGTGTGGAGGTGTGGGGACGCAGGAAGAGCAACGAACCCCCTAGATCTCTGGTCCAAGTTTAAGTGGCCAGCGGATCTTAGGGGTCGTGTGAAAAGGCCCATAGTCCTAAGGATCAACCTGGAAGTGTAGTCATATATTCTGACTCTACATATAATACCTGTAGTAGGTGTGTCCTGCTTCCTGGGAGGCTGAAATAGGCACGTGTTTAGAAAGTGTTGCTGGTTTCCCCACCCCAACCCCAAAGGCAGTGGAACTTCTAATCCCAAGAAATCTGATTGCAGCTACCTTTCCCTTTGGGCCCAGTGACACATCAGAGGTAGGGCGGCTTCTGGCTTACTTGCTCCCTGGCCTTCTCCCTTTACAGGTGTCCTGGGTGGATCCTTGAAGTCACGAACTCTTTGTGCCTCCAGTAAGCAATATCTATCTTCACACTACAACCTTCACAATCTGTATGGGCTGACAGAAGCCATCGCATCACATGAGTGAGTACGACCGGGAGCACTGAGTTCATTTCCCCCTTTAGGGAGAACTGGAGCCCCAAAACGAGACCACCCCTTAGGTGTGGGCTTGGAAGAGCCATGTGGCATACTTGGCATCTTGATTTTGGGGTGAAGGTTATCTCGACTGGTAAGGCTCTTTTTAAGGTAGAGTGTTGCTAAACTGGTTATAAGGCAAGTCAATGTCTGGCAATGTCTGGCTTATTGACTACAGCAAAATCATTTTCCGCCAGTAATTTGTGGGCTCCTGTTGTTCATCCGTTGTATACAAACAAGGACAGTGCAGGAGGGAGATTGAATGACTCAGGTTATAGATCTGCAGATATTAGCTTTTCCATCCCCTGTCCTGGCCTCTCTCTCTCTCTCTTCTTTTTCTCAGCGCGTTGGTGAAAGTGCGAGGAAAACGCCCATTTGTGATCTCACGCTCTACCTTTGCCAGCCACGGCCGCTATGCTGGCCACTGGACTGGGGATGTCTTGAGCAACTGGGAACATTTATACTACACCATACCAGGTACAGGTTCAAATACTAACCTTGCAGCCCTCCCCCAAATCCAGTATTAATCTGTGGTACTTTGGACCTGTTCCGTGAGTCCATGAGAGGAAAAGGAGAACACCTAGCCTCAGAGGTAGGTCTCTCCGTTGGTGCCAATTCTGTATTGTCACCACCATTTCCTCTCATGAACAGCTCTGAGTCACACTGTCCCTGCCTATGCCCAGGGCTAACCCATAAAGGGGGTTTTCTTTATATATTCCATGCACCTTCCATTCTTTTCCCCAGCGGTGCTGCTGTTTAACTTATATGGTGTGCCACTGGTTGGTGCCGATGTCTGCGGTTTTGCAGGCAACACATCAGAAGAGCTCTGTGTGCGCTGGACTCAACTGGGTGCCTTCTATCCCTTTATGCGAAACCACAATGACCATAAGAACATGGTAAGCACTGCTATGGATGGATGGATGGATGGATGGATGGATGGATGGATGGATGGATGGATGGATGGATGGATGGATGGAAGGATGGAAGGATGGATGGATGGATGGATGGATGGATGGATGGATGGATGGATGGATGGAAGGAGGTAGGTAGGTAGGTAGGTAGGTGAGATATTGACTAGGGCAGGGGAGGGAAAGCTGTTACAAAATGGTACTAAGAATTCAATTAGAATGCCTGTGACTCTTGAAAGAGTCAAGCCAACTTGGCCAGGATAGGGTAGTGGTGGACCACTTCCTTGGAATTTGATATTGTAGGTGTCTTGTAATATCAAACGCCAATAAACAAATAGTTTGTCAGGGAATTTTCCACTTTCTGACTCTCGGGATGTTGCATCTTTAAGGTCAATGTGTGCCTAGTACAGCACTTCATGTCATGTCTCCAGCAAGACGGTACTTCTTCAGCATTACATTTGTAAAGCAATAGTTTCTTGCTATTGCAAACAACAGAGAGAGACTGATTTTTTTTTGTTTTGGGTAAGAATGAGGAGCATGTAGCTCTCCAGATAATTGCTATTTAGAGATGCCATGCTATGTTTACTAGGACTGATGACGGTTGTGATCCAGCAACATCTGGAGGGCCACCTGTTCCTTCCTTGGCTTTGTCTCTCTCCCCCCCCCCCCAGTGTTGAAAAGGAACAAAAGGTTAAGGTGATATCCTAGCTGTATTTGAAGTACCCTGGGATCCACTTGTATCCACAGGGAGAAAGTACCAAAAGGACTTCAGGGCAATTATCTGCCCATTGCTAACTAAATTAATATGGTAACAAAGAAAGTCATCAAGTGTAGAGCTCAGGTTTCCAACCAGGACCAGAGAAAATTTGACAAACGAGGAAGTCTTCTGTTCATCTCACCTGAGTACTCTTTGTTCTGCTCTGGATAATGAACACCTGTATATTGTCTGATTCCTTCCTTCTCTGAAGTGAATTGCAGAGCACATCTGTCTTTGTTTAGTGATCTTTTATGGTCAGTTGCCCAGATGACAGTTCACTGGACCCCAGAAACTGAGTACATGCACAATACCCTCTTGAATCTTTCACATGTGACCTCCCTTTTAAATGTATTCAAAACATCAGGGCTTATTCCATAGGGAGTAAATTTAGAATTGTAGGCATCATCATGGTTAGAGACTAGATGGCATCCATCCATGAGTTCTCAAGGAATTTATAGATGAAATTGCTGATGTCCTAGCCAAAATATATATTCTTTCCTTCAAATCAGGCATTGTGCCTGATGACTGGAAGGTAGCGAATGTAACACCAATCTTCAAAAAAGGATCCAGCGGTGATCCAAGAAATTACTGACCGATCAGTTTGACATGTGTCCCAGGTAAAGTGATGGAAATCATCCTAAAACATAAAATTAATAGCCAGATAGGAGAGAAGGCACTGCTGAAGGAGAGTCAACATGGCTTCTGCAAGAGCAAATCATGCCTCACTATCTGTTGGAATTTTTTGAGAGTGTCAGCAAGCATGTGGATAAGGGAGATCCAATTGACATTGTTTATCTGGACTTTCAAAAGGTGTTGACAAGGTCTTGTATCAAAGGCTTTTGAATAAACTTGCCAGTCATGGAATCAAGGGACAGGTCTTATCCTGTATCAGCAACTGGCTAAGTGACAGGAAACAGAGGGTAGCACTAAATGGATACTTCTCCAAGTGGAGGGAGGTAAAGAGTGGGGTCCCCCAAGGTCCAGTACTGGGACTCCTGCTTTTCAACCTCTTCATAAATGATCTTGAATTAGGTGTAAATAACAAGGTAGCCAAATTTGCCAATTACTCAAAATTATACAGAGTAGTAAAATACTGAGAGAGATTGTAAGGAGCTCCAGAGGGATCTCTTGACACTGGCGGGAGTGGCCAAACAAGTGGCAAATGAGTTTCAACATTAGCAAGTGCAGAGTGATGCACGTTGGGGCAAAAAAAAAAAAACCCCAAACTCCTTAATTGCATTTATAAACTGATGGGGTCTGAACTCTCTGCAACAAACCAGGAAAGGGACCTTGGTGTCTTTATGGACAGCTCAATGAAGGTGTCAACCCAGTGTTCTGAAGCAGTGAAAAAAGCAAACTCAATGCTAGGGATCATTAGGAAGGGTATAGAAAATAAGTCAACAAATGTCATTTTGCCTCTTTATAAATCTATGGTGAGGCCCCATCTGGAGTATTGTGTACAGTTCTGGTCACCATACCTCCAGAGGGATATTATGGAAATGGAAAAAGTGCAGAGGGAGGGCAACCAGAATGATTAGGGGACTGGAACACCTTCCTTACCACCTGAGGCTGCAACGGCTGGGCCTCCACTCTTGAACAACGGTGCCTAAGAGGTGACCTGATTGAAGTTTATAAAATCATATACACTGTGGACAAAGTAGATAAGGGGAAAACTGTTTTCCCTATTGCCCAACACTAGAACTAGGGGGCACTCCATGAAACTTTTGGTTCTGGATCTCAAACAAATAAGAGAAAGTACTTTTTCACCCAGAGGATCACCGGTCTGTGGAACTCCCTACCAGAAGAAGTGGTGGCAGCTGTCAGCAGGATCCCAGCTTCTGGGCCAGGCTCCATTTGATGCCCCACCCCCACCCTTCAGCCAGATAGCAAGGAGAGGCGGGCTGGGGTCTGAGGAAGCCTTCGACCTGGCCTCCCTCTGCCCCTCTTCCCTCAGTATAGATTGAGACATACAAAATAATGCAGGGCATGAATGAATTAATTGTTCTGTTAACTGCAGCAAGAGTGATATTTGCAAAGACCTGGAAAAGTAGTGACCAGTTTAATATTGAAGACTGGTACAAAGAAATGTGGACTATGTCTTTTAATGATAAAATAACTGTGAATTGAAAGTTAGAAGAGGAATATTGAAAACAAATTGTTTTTAAGGAAGTATGGAATTCTGTTTTAATACATGTACAGTGGTACCTTGTATAAAGGAATTAATTTGTTCCAAATGAAATTATGTTAAGCAAATTTTCATTTATACAAATTTCCTATAGGAATGCATTGAAAATGGAATAATCTCATTTTTATGTTCTACAAATTTGCCCCATAGGTGATTCTGTTAAGCAAATTTCCCCTATCTCCGGAATTTTTATGTTGTACAAATTTTATGTTATACAAACTCTTCGTTATACAAGGGTCCACTGTATTTCTTAAAAAGAAAGAAAGGAAAGAAAGAAAGGAAAGACTATACCTTAACATAAGAAACATTACATTTCTGGAGAGAGACAGGGTATGCAGAGTAAAATACAAAGCAAAACAATAACAAGTTTTTTTAAAAAATTGCAAGGGTGGTGGGGAATGCAGTATATTTAGAGGTGCATTTGCATTTTAGTTTATGTTTTTGCTGTTAAGTTTTGTTTATTTTGAAAGTAAAGCAATTATTTTTTTTAAAAAGAAATGTTACTTTTTGACCACTTGGCTAGTCCCTCACCCAGCCATGAAAGTAATGTTCATGAGCTCTGGGTGCTGTGCAACTGGGTAGGAAGTAACTCTTCCTTGGGCATTGTCCCTCTCTGTTTCTTCTGGTGGTGTGATTCTGCGTGGCCAGCTCTTGGCTGTGTGTGTCTGGATAAGAGCTGACTCTTTTGCATCAAAAGCAAAAAAAAGTGTTCTGCTTATATACCGTCCCATAGTGCTTCAAGCACCCTCTGGGCGGTTTACAATTTAATTATGCAGGCTACACATTCCCCACCCCCACCCCCAGCAAGCTGGTTACTCATTTTACCAACCTCAGAAGGATGGAAGGCTGAGTCAACCATGAGCCGGCTACTTGGGATTGAACCCCAAGTTGTGAGCACAGTTTTAGCTGCAAGACAGGCATTTAACCACTGCGCCATGAGGCTCCTCACAAGTTGTTGCCTAAGCAAGTGCCCAGGCTCATGTCCTATGCTTTGGGTAGGAATGGGGAATCCATACTGCTGGCCCTGGGATTAAGCCATCTGTTTCATCCAACAGTTGTAAAGTCCATCTCTTTTAGAGTGTAAGCATCCCACACAGGAAACATGTTACAAGCATCAAGTCAGGTGAAGACGCAAGTGAGGGGAGGGGCAGGATGCTCTTGAATGCAGCCTCGGCAGATCTGGGCAATGCCGTTCCTGCTGTGACCGTGCATGCCCTTGGCTTTTTCTCTCCCCTCCCCCACCCCTGCTCTATAGCCTCAGGAACCCTACGTCTTCAGCCCAAAGGCCCAGCAGGCCATGAGAGGCGCCCTCTTCCTACGCTACTTACTGCTGCCTTACCTCTACACTCTCTTCCACAAAGCTCACTCTGCAGGCGAGACGGTCGCCCGGCCCCTTTTTCTGGAGTGAGTAACTAACTGGGCAGCTGCGCTGGCATCGGAAGGACTCGTGTGGCGGGTCTCCTCTGGCGGTGGGATTCGTGACTTTGGAGCGAGAACTTGTTTTGGATTACAGCTTCCAGCATCTCCCAGCCAGCATGGCTGCCATGTTGGGCCATTATGGGAGTTGGAGGCCAAAAAAACCAAGAGAATTTTTGCCAACCCTACTTTGGAGGAAGAGTGGGATACAAACATGCCCAGGTAGCAGGACAAATTCTGGATTTTTTTAAATTGCTGTCACTGTGATTGAGGAGTGGCACACCTTCTGCTCCACAGTTCTGAATCTGTTTGGCAGGAAGGACTAGACCTAGAGCAAAATCATTGCCATAGCCAGCCAGACGAAAAGCATGGGGTGAGGTGGGGCGGGAAGAAGACAAACACCGTCTGGGAAGAGTTCTTTTTTTTTTGCTCACGTAAGTTCTTCCACACCCTGCTGTGGTTGGAGCAGGGAGAGGAACGGATCTACAATGAAAATGGTGTGTGGTTTTGTTGTTGCTTGCTTTTCCTCGCGGCGGCTTGGTTGATCAGTGGCACTGCATTCTGTGCGCAGGTTCCCAGAAGATCCCAATACATGGAATGTGGACCGGCAGTTCATGTGGGGACCGGGGCTTCTCATTACTCCTGTGTTAGAAGCAGGGAAGACTGAAGTCAGTGGCTACTTCCCTTCAGGGACATGGTACAACCCGATGGCTGTGAGTGTGGCTTCTTGGGCTGAGGGGCTGGGCATCCGGGAACCTTCGGTGGAAGAGAAGTGCTGGGAGCAGAGAACAGTTGCTTAATCCCACCTCCACCCACAGATCCTTTCGGTTCTGGATACAAGCTCTCCCCTGTACTCAAAACTTCTGCATAGATCTTATTGAATCCTGTTGTTTCACATCCGAAGCTCACGCTGTTGAGACTTCTTGAGTGGCTGGCAAAGACTTTGCCCTTTTCTTCGGCCCAGCCTCTTTCTGCAAGATGGCCTGGAGCTGACACGAGGCCTGGGTGTTTCTATGGCTACGAGAAATGGTCCTAGCAGATTGAGGTGGGGAGTCAGATATCTCTTGCTTTCCACAACGTCTTGGTGGCAGACCAGAGAACAATTTCAAACCTGTGCAATACATCATTTGAAAGGGGCAGTAAGTTGAATGGTTTTGTGTGGATAAAAAAAAGACATCTGTGAACCCCTACATTAACGCCAAGGTGCGCAACCTCTAAATGTCCAAGGGCTACATACACCCATTCTTGAACCTTAGAGGGCTGCACCTGTTCTCAAATCTCCATCCATATAAACATGGGGGAGTGACTACAAAGTGTAAAGCAGGAGATGCTTGCTGGCCTAAGATTGCTTAGGCATTCCAGAAAGTTGACTCTGTGCCTGTAGAGGGCCCAAGGGGGGCATCTTGGGCCAAAACCTCAGGGCTTACTAGGAGACACCCCCCACAAATGATGAAGGGTTCATTGGATCTCCCTTGAAGCTACATGGAGTTCATGGGCGGCATGTTTTCTCAATATTTATGTTAACTTCCTAATACACATAATGACTTGTGACCCAGTGGGCATGAAGCTCTTAAATCTATATCTCTGGCCATTTAGGGATCTACGATACACAGCAAGGGACAATGGGTTCTCCTACCAGCTTCACTTGACACTATCAACATCCATGTACGGGGCGGCTACATCCTACCCTTGCAGGTGAGTCGCCTTCACCAGACTACCACCACCACCACCACCATGATGACATCCCTATATCCTATATCTTTAAACTTGCCTCTTCTGAGATAATTGAGATAAGATGCTAGGTGCTGCCACAAAGAATCTCGTGAGAGAGGGTGGGTTTTTTCTTGCTATTTACAGCAGTTGAGAGGCACATGAGGGAAGACTCGTCTGTGAGAGAACTAGGCTTCCGCGCAGAGTGATGTATCTCTTTTTTTGCTTCCTCTCTTCTCAGGAACCTGCTTACACAACCACAGAGTCCCGCAAAAATGGAATGACCCTAGTGGTGGCTTTGACAAAGGATGGGGTAGCCAGAGGTGACCTATTCTGGGATGACGGCGAAGGACTGCTGACCTTTGAGAAGGGTGATTACACCTATATCGCCTTTCTGGCAGCAAATGTAGGTAATAGGGGTGGGTGGGCAGATTTAATTCAAAAAGTTGAGCAGAACTAATTAAGAGTTGGCTGTCCAAATGGCTGAAGGAGTTAGGTATCTGGAGTTAGGGACGAGGCTTCAGTTCCTTGCTGTGCCCCCCCTCCAAAAGGCAGCCTATGTGGCCTCAGGCAAGCTGCACAATCCCAGGATGCCCCCCAAATGGCAAACCAACATTTGAATACTCTACACCTTGAAAACCCTGGAAAGGGTTGTCATAAGTCAGAACGGGCTTGACAGCACACTGTTATTGTCATTAGAAGGCATACACTGGCTCTCTTTAGTGGGTCAGTCTCTGCCCTATAATCCTTTGGTGCTGGGAGAGCCTCATGCCAGATACTATTGGCAATGCGAGAGGCTGGGCTGCGGCCTACTCCCTCGAGCACCGCAGTGCAGCCTCTCTGATGCCGTTGAATAGGAACAGTGCTCGCTGAGGGATGGCTTCTCCCCATTAGCTCTCAAGAGATGCGATGCAGCTCTGCTGTGTTTAATTCCTTCACATTTCTGTTTTTTGGTTTGTCTTGGTGTGGTTTTGGGAGCCGATGGGTGAAATAATGGGAGAACTTAGGAGGGTTCCGTATACTGCATTGTTTATTGGATATGTTTCTATCCCAATCTTCCCACAGGGAACTCAAATGCAAGGTATTTGGCTCTCTTTTTGCCCACTTTATTCTCATAGCAGCCTTGTGAGATAGGAGAGGAGGGGATAAAATGACTGGCCCAACATTACCCAGTGATGGTTCAGTAAAGACCTAAACAGGGATCTCGCAAAACTCTAACCTGTACACCAGGCATGTCCAAACTTGACTCTCCTGATGTTTTGGGCCACAACTCCCAGAATCGCAAGCCTGTATTTCCAATGGCAAAGGACTGTGGGAGTTGTGGTCCAAAACCTCTGGAGGGACAAAGTTTGGACATGCCTGCTGTACACTAATTGCCAGACTGCAGTGGCTGAAATCCCACGTTCTGAGTCACAGTTCTGTGGCAGCCGGGCAAAAAAGACAGACAGTCTCTTTTTCTTGCTCTGCCTTTGTCAAAGGCAGTTGCTTCCAAAGGTAGCATTAAATCACAGCAATCAAACAATAACAAGATCACTCAGCAGAGAGTGGGAGGGGCCAAGGAATCACAAGCCATGAGTACTTCCAGGCACCCTGAGGCCTTTTGGCTGTAGCAGCTTTGTGGCCTGTGAAAACTGGTTGCCTGCCAGGCATTCTAGCTCCCTTTCGGAAAGCACACACTCTTCTCCCTGCCCTTCACTTCTACTGTTGAACTGTGGCTGAACCAAGCAGGCAGGCGTGGAAAAGTCTTAGTGGGCACATCCTGTTCTTAACTGGAAGTTGAGTCATGGCTACTGGACTTCTTTTTTGAGAGATAGAAACGTCATGACTCAACTTCCAGATAAACTCACCTGGATGACTGAGAATCTTCACAGACATCCTGTTCTTAAGTGCTGTGGTTGGATAAGAGGACCACCAGCTGAACCAAGCCTCCTTCCCTCCGTCCCTCCTCTCTCTCTCTCTCTCTCTCTTTCTCTCTCTCTCTCTCTCCCTCTCCCTCCAAGATCTAAGCAGGTTGGTTTGTATTGCCAGCCCACTGGCAGTTTTGCCTTTTCTACCTTCCAGAAGATCATGCACTGCTGATTTTGGTTTTCTGGTACCAAAAAAGAAGCAAACCAGGCTGAAGACCACCGTGGGGCACACACATGCATTTTTAGCTTTCATTTTTAACATTCCAAGCATGGCCAGCAGGAGCTGATGGAAACTCTAGCCTGAGATTTCTAGAGGGCATCCTGTTCAGGAAGGTTGCCTTCTGTTTTCCCAAATGTTGCTTCTTCGCTGAACACCCTCTTCCCAAAGATCAGGCAGTGGGATTCCCCCTGCAAAACCGTGACACAGTGAGGGTGTTGACATGGAGGAATGCACTTGGCCCTACAACCACTTCCACAAGTGCCAGTCCAAGAGACTTCCTAACAGACTGTCTGGATCTTCCATTGTTATGCTGGTGAAGATAGGCGTTGAGAGAAAGGCATTTTGTTGCTGGTCACAAATAGTTATGATAGCAAGTGGCAGGAGATCTGAGTACATTCATGTTGGTACTGTCAACCTCTCACCCTTCTTAGGATAATTTAATCCTTGCTTTGTCTGACTTGTTGATGGCACAGCTCCTGGTTCTGATCTGGCAGCTGATATCTGGGGTGTGTTACGTCCAGATCTCATGGGAGAGGGAAAGCCGGCAAAGTGAACCTATGCTATTCCTCATCTTTCCAACCTGGATTTAATTTAGATTTGAATTTGGATTTCGAAGTTTGGATTTGAGTTAAGTTGATTTATATACTGCCCCACTGATGCACACACTACTCTGGGTGATTTACAGATTAAAACTTAAAACCCCTACATAGCAGTACAGGCAACAATAGGGCAATTTTAAAAAATACACACAAAGAAGGAAGAGAACAAGAAAATACTATAATAAAATATTAATATTAACAATATCTGGGAGACAGCTTTGAATAGTTCTTTTTTTGAAAAAAAAATTCTGATCATAAGTTGGGATTCTGGGAAAGAGACTGCCACCTCTCCATTGGTAACCTGTTCCAGAAAATGCTGGACACCACTGAGAAACCTTAGATGTTTAGTTGGTGCAGTTTTGTATCATGGTGGTATCTGATTATATCACTCGTGTTCCGTCTGCATCAGGGTGTGCTGATGAATGAGATTGTGCGGCTCAACGGCCAAGTTGATGGGCTGAAGCTCATAGAGGTGATGGTTTTGGGGGTCCTCAGTCCTCCTCATGAGGTCCTGGCAAATGGTGTCCCCGTCTCAGACTTTTCCTACCGCACAGATACCAAGGTAAGCATATCTCTGTGGCTCTCCTTTTCTGCTTGTGAAGTAATGGAGGTTCCACATAGCAGTTCCATCCTCAGGGACCTGTGTGGATAGATCACAAGCTCTTTGAGCTATAAAGTATATGTAACCCTTGTCAATGTAGCATGTTAGCAGAGATGTGGAAGGCCAGGAGTGGACTAGGAGAAGGAAGGCTCCCAGTGGTCAGGCAACAGGGCTTGAGTGTTCTCCTCCATCCCCTTTCTTCTTCCAGGTTTACCAGTCCCAGAATTGCAATCTGTCCTTTCCCAACCCATTGCTTCCCCAAATATCAGGCAGTGGGATTCTCATATGGAAGGACCACCTCCTTCCATATGAACCTACCTGGCAATTAAGATCAAGCCAGGGGGCCCTCTTGAAAGAGCCATCCCTCAAGGAGGTAAGAGGGATGGCTTGCAGACACAGGGCCTTCTCGGCAGCTGCCCCCAAGCTATGGAATGCCCTCCCAAGTGAGATCCGCCTGGCGCCAACACTGATGACATTTCGGCGCCAGGTAAAAACCTTCCTGTTCCAGAAGTTTTTTAATTGATACAATTTAGATTGTGGGTCTTCTGATGGCAATTTTAGTGTGATGATTTTAGTATAAGGTTTTTATTATTGTTTTAATTATTTATTGTTGTTTGATGTTTTTAACTGTTTTAATTCTTTGATTGGAAGCTGCCCAGAGACCTTTGGGTAGTGGGCGGCATATAAGTTGTAAAAATAAATAAATAAATAAATAAATAAATAAATATTCCAAGTGCAAATAACCGCCCTGAGTCCCCATGAGGGAAATGGGCGCGGTATATAAGTGCGAAAATAAATAAATAATAAATAAAGGGAATGGCAGACACCTTCTCATGGTGATCCATTTGTTCAGTTTTCCTACTCGGGATATACAGCTGCACCTTTTGAACAAAATATTCCTTGAAACCCTTCAGTCTTGCTGGATAGGAGAGCTATGGTATTTGTAATTCACAAACAAAAGGTAGTTTGCTCATAGCCTGACTTAACTCACAGGGTGGTCTTGGTGGTACGAACTGGGGTCTGTCATGAGAAGCCACCATAGTGAATCACAGTTGCCTCACTGCCTATTCCCAAAGCAGCCAAGCATTTGTGTCTCAGTAGTTCACACACTGGGTGTGTAGTTCACATCAGTAGTTCACACACTGGGTGCTACTCTGCTCGCTATTTTGTGAGACCATCCGTGTCCCCATAGACTCCCAAAGACCGTTACCATGGGCCATGTTCAGCGCTTGGTCTCTTAGCCCTCTGTTTGTTCTAAGATGATTCCTTTGGGCAGCTGCCACTTATTTCTCGGCATCTCTTCCTCAGATCCTTAGCATCCCAGTCACTCTGTGGATGGGGGAGCAATTCATCATCTCCTGGTCCTGAACCGAGAAGAAAAGGCTCTCCAGTTCCACCGCCCCATAATGAAGAACGGAAAGCAAGCTGTTAAACATGCCCCATGGTGTTACCACCTGTACCACAGAAATAAAGACAAAAGGACGGTGGTGCCTTGAAGACTGGCAGATTTTTGTTTTCAGATTTATTTCAGCTTTCACAAGTCAAATGTGGTACATCCCACACAAGGTGAATGAAATTTGTCTTGTTTTAAGGTGCTATGAGCCTTTTTGTTTGTTTGTTTGTTTTCATGGCATGCGCTGAAACGGATTAGGCGCAGCTACCTGTTTGAAAATTGCTGTGAGGTTGTCTGTGGGCAACAAACACCAAAAGGCCTTTCAGGCACAGAACAGTTTCCTGTTCTCTTTGACATCATAGAAGGGCAGCTAAAATCTTTAGGAATGTCCTGCCATCTTTGTCTAAAAGAAACCAGTGATGGTTTTTGGTTTTCAGGGGAGCCTACTGAGCTTTGTGGCCAAATGGCCTGAGATTTAGCAGGATTGTATTGCCTTACTTTTGTTCTTGAAAACCCATTTTCATGGAAAAGGAGATAACTGTGGATTTCTTATGATCCAGCCTGCCTTCCAGAGTCAACCAGATGTAACAGTAAATCTGCCCAAATACTGTATAGGGATACCATCCATGTGTGACCCTGCTGTATCAGCTACCACAGGTGGCTGGCTCCCTTTGGCATCAACTGGTAGTCTTTCTCCTGGCTGTACCAATCACCAGCAAACTCCAGAAGGAACCAGGGCCAGTGGAAGGGAAGGTTTCCTCAACTTGGGGCAGAATCTCTGCAGGGCAATCATGATGTGCCTTTTAAGGCATACTTTCCCTTTTTGAAGCACTGAAGCATAGGCTGCCGGCAAAGCTAGCAGAGCTGGTGTTTCTGCATGCATGGGTTTTAAGCGTTCCATGCCGAATGCAGAGCTTCTTCGTAGGTGTCCTCTGTTTGAATGAGAAAGATGTAGAATCATGTGACCCACTGGAAAGAGCATTCTTACCTTTCTGGGATAAATCCAAAGAACTGGGAAAACTCAGGGAGAGCAGGGAGCCTGCTGGATATTTTCATTACCACTTCAATCAGAATTGTATATTTTATAACCCTAATAAATATTTCTCTTAAATCTTGTATTTTTCTTTGTCATTTCAAACCATCACAAAGAAGGCAGAAGGTTTAAGTTCACAGTTTCAGATTAGAAGTGGTGTAGTCCAAGAGCTGCATTTCTTATTATTTGTAGCTGTTAGGCATTTGATTTTCTCTTTTTGAGTTATTGTCGTCTTCCAGCTCTTCTTTATTGCATTTGCTTTCCCTTCAAAGAGCTCCAATATAGGCCAACCATTCTTCCATTCACATCCTGGCCAGGGTTATCAGGATATAACTTCAGAGGCAACTAGTGACCTTGACCTTGCTGAAAGCAGTTATTTTAATAAATATGATCTTGTCACCCAACACCGTTTGATGAGGTTTGGCCTTCCCCTGAATGTGAGGAAGACGGAATATCTGACGAGTGACCCAAATGTATGTGGTACAACCCAAATAGATGATATTGACCTACCAAAAATGGAGGAGTTCAAATACCTTGGTTTCATGATCACAGCTGATGGGAGCCTGAGTTATGAGGTCACATCAAGGATCAACATTGCCTGGCTAGTCAAAGATGTATCGCACAATTGTACAACCTGTTGCAGTCTATGGTGCAGAAGGCTGGCCGGTGACTAAAGAAGTTGGGTGTTGCTTTAGTGTCATGGAGACAAAGATGCTGTGATGGACCTCCAGCCTCATGCGAAAGGATAATGTGTGTAATGATGACATCTGAGCAAAATACAGCATTGCACCAATCACTGACAAGATGCATGAAACCCGACTATGGTGGTATTGACACCTCTTGTGTGCCCAAAAGGAGGTCAGTGGATCCTGACCAAAGGGACATCCAAAACAGCAGTGGATAAACACCCTTGACAATGACATGAAGTTGTCCCGGGTTCACCCATGCCAAATGGAAGGCCAAAACAAGAATAGTGGACTCCACCATCAAGTGGGACAAATGCTGAGAAAAAGAAGAAGAGGTCTAGTCACCCAACAAAGAGCATGCAGATACAGAAACGACATTCTGAACAAGAAGGTGGAAGCCAGCTGCAATTAAAACAAACAGTTGTATAATTACATGAGCTGGCTGAGTTGCCAAGTGGTTGCTGAGCCAAGGGCTGGGCATTAAATTCCCTGCTGTGCCTTCCAGGATTGGAACCAGCTAGAGTAGTCTTTCACAAGTTGCTACAGTCTTAGAGCACCCATAGAAGAAGGCAGTGGTGAACTGTGCCTGATGATTTTATGCTTAGAAAACCTTGGAAAGCATCTCCACAAGTCAGAAGCAACTTAATGGCATATCATTGATAATTATCTTAAGACCAGTTGTTCCCAGCCTTGGGCCCCCAGATGTTAAGAACATAAGAAGATCCATGCTGGATCAGGCCAACGGCCCATCTAGTCCAGCTTCCTGTATCTCAGTGGCCCCACCAGATGCGTCTGGGAGCGGACGAAACTAGATATCTGTCTCCTGGTACCACTCCCCTGCATCTGATCCTTGAGGTACCCCGGTTTTAAGCTTGGAGATGATATATCTCCCTCATGATTTGTAACCTGTGATGGACTTTTCCTCCAGGAATCTGTCCAATCCCCTTTTGAAGGCATCCAGGCCAGATGCCATCACCACATCCTGTGGCAGGGAGTTCCACAGACTGACAATGCGCTGGGTGAAAAAATATTTTCTTTTGTCTGTTCTTACTCTCCCAGCCCTCAGTTTGGAGGGATGTCCCCTAGTTCTGGTATTTTGTGAGAGGGAGAAGAGCGTCCCTCTGTCCACTTTACTCATGCCCTGCATTATTTTGTACGTTTCAATCATATCCCTCCTCAGGCACCTTTTTTCCAGACTAAAGAGCCTCAGATTTTTTTAGCCTTTCCTCATAAGGGGGGTGCCCCAGCCCAGTAATCATTTTAGTCGCTCTCTTCTGCACCTTTTCCAGTTCCACTATGTCTTTTTTGAGATGCGGATGTTCTTGGACTATAGCTCTTGGAAAACCTGACCAGCTCAGCTCGCGGGGAAGGCCAATTGGACTTCGTGCATCTTTTCACAATAGGTGCAATGTCATATTTTTCTCTGATGCCACCATTGCACACAAGATCCTTTTGAGTCAGGAAAGTGACAGTATTTATATACAGTATTTATATCTTCCAGATATGTGTTTGAAGCACTGTCTAAACACTTTTTTTAACGTATGGTGAAAATAAATTAATCTTGAAGGCTGTTACAAGCAATTCCCAGATTAAATCATGCCTTGGGAACACACAAAGTTAAAATTTAATTATGATATGTTTGCATAGTAACATAGGCTACAAAGGCCTATTCTTCCCTATTAGTCCCTGTAGTCACAGGGCCCACCTTATCTTTCAGTCTATAGAGATTGCCTATAATGACATTAACTTTTTCCTGTGGACTATATTTACAAATTGGTTGGTGGTGTTTTTTTTAAGTATTGTAATGGAGAAGGAAGCTCACTTCTTTGTTATTCACTGTTCCTAGACTTCATCATGCTGGCAACAGAGCCACCCACATATATTTATCTCCCTTTTTTTCTTTATGCAATCCTGGATTTTCCTTCTGGTAACTCAACTCACCCTTCCTCTTTAAACTAGGCAGAGCTTCTGACTGGGTTTGCTGGTATGTTGACAGGCATGTTGCTTTGAACAGAACAAAGCAAAACTTCCTGAGAGAAGGCCTATGTAGGCTGCTGTCATAAAGGGTTGCAAATGAACGTGGTTGTATTACCGTGTTTCCCCGAAAATAAGACAGTGTCTTATATTAAGTTTTGCTCCCAAAGATGCGCTAGGTCTTATTTTCAGGGGATGTCCTATTTTTTCATGAAGAAAAATACGGTACACATTTATTGTTATCTTATTATGGGGAGGCCTTATTTTCGGGCGATGCCTTATATTTCAATGTGGGGCAAAACTGTAAGTAGGTCTTATTTTCAGGGGATGTCTTATTTTTGGGGAAACAGGGTATTTTGAGATCAAAGTCTTTTGAGCCCATGAAGCTGCTATAAAATGAATCAGCAGCCAGGCCCCCAGATCCCAGGTAGGGAGAAGCCCTTTATAATCCCCATCATTTCAGATTCTTGGAGGAAGTGGGGACTGATGACTTCAGTGGGTCGTTTTGCTGTAGAGTACATTGTGAACAAGGCCACAGGTGAGAGTGGCCACTTGGTCCAGAGTCTCTTCTCTCTCACGAAGTTATGAGCTAACACATACAATAAGCTCACTTTTTTTTCTTTAGTGGAACTTGTATAAATAATAGTGCAGAACTTTCAGCTGTTGGGGATCTTCTCTTAACATCCTAGTCCAGCTTGGTTGCACAAAAGCTGTGGTGCACGTATCAGTTTTTATGATCTCCCACTCCAGATCTGTTCAGTTTTGACTCAATGTTCTCTCTCCAGCCACAGCAGAACCTCAGTGTCCCCCTGACATTTGCTGAACAGTTAAGGTAGACCCTCTGAGGCTCATTGTCATCCCCTGCTTTGTGTCTCCCCTCCCTTAAAGGTTTTTTGTGTTCTTAAAATGTCATTCAGAAGGGCAGCAGACCCCTCCCCTGCACTCCGGCTCTCTATTAATCTGTTAGTGCTGTGCCTATCTACATAAATAAGTAACCGATTAACAAGGACAACGCTTTAAACTCACATTAACCCCCACCTCCTTCTAAACACTCTTTACTTGGCTTTCCCACAGAAAAAGTGCCTGTTCTTTTTTTACCTATCATAGTGGTAATTTGCTATGAATGGCCAGATTGAATAGAGACCCACCACCACCACCATTCTTTTTTATGCCCTGTCTCCACTCTTAGCCACCAGGAGGGCTTGGGGAGGCTAACATGTAGCATATGAAGATGAGAACTAAAACTTACCATGTGTTTTCTTCACTGAGTTCTGAGAGGTAGGCCACTCCCGAGCCCACCGTAGGGCTGGGGAAATGGTGGCCCTCCAGATGATGTTGGCCTGCCTCATCCTTCATCATTCATTCAACTGGCTAGGGCCAATGAGAGTTGCTGTCCAACAATATTTTCAAGGCTGCAAGGTTCCTCTCCTAGGATATACGGTACAGTAGTTTTGTTTTGCTGTCAATCCCCAATCTCACAGGGTCTTGTCATTTCTCTTGTACGGAGCACCTTCCATGGATTATAGTTATGAAATGTTTGAGGAGCCAACACTGGCTATAGAGCAATAGGAAATACAGGGGTACCTTGACTAAAGGAATTAATTCGTTCCAAATGAAATTGTGTTAAGCAAATTTTCCTTTATACACATTTCCCATAGGAATGCATTGAAAACAGAGTAATCCCTAATCACGACCATTTTTATGTTGTACGTATTCGCCCCATAGACTATTTCTGTTAAGCAAATTTCCCCTATCTCCGGAATTTTTTATGTTGTACAAATTTGATGTTATGTTATACAAACTGTTTGTTATACAAAGGTCCACTTTAAATGAATATATTAGCTTGAAAAGGAGTGCTACTGTTTTCAGTTGATGTTGCTTCTGAGGAGGCAAATGAGAAAGCTTGGGGATTTTATCACTATGTATTACCGGTATTATGTGTGCTCAAAATAGTGGAATATCTCTCTGTGTACTGTTGTTCCATTCTCAAGTGGGGAGGAAGTCAGTGACTCCCCAAAGTCCTTGGCTGTGCTGGACGTTTGAAGGAGCATTAATCCTTGGAACTTAGATATGTAGCTAGAACCAAGGGGTTGGAGGGTGGGAGCCTGAATATGTTGCTAAGCCATGGATTGGCTGGTTGTGTGATGCAACAGCACCATACACTTCAGGCAGGTTAATTGCCTTTTGGCCTGGCACTCTGCCTAGGAGGAACAACTAAGGCTGGGTACATAATTCAAACTCGAAGGCAAGCAGTGCGGGCTCTCTTGAAAAACCTGTTTGACTGCCGCTTTTCCAAAAACAGCCTTTGTCTTGAAGAAGTGCAGCACCGGCACAACATTTGCGAGCGTGGATCAGCAGGAACAGGTAAGAGATTCTCTCTTTTGCCTTCCGCTTTTCTGACCAGGGGATTGGCCTCAAGGAAGGAAGGACTATTTATTTATTATTATTTATTTTTATATTTGTATACCGCAAGCCGCTTTTCCTCAAATGGGAACTCTGGGCAGTTATACAGTGGCACCTTGTATAAAGGTATTACAGTAATTCGTTCCAAATGAAACTCTGTTAAGCAAATTTTCCTTTATACAAATTTCCCATAGGAACGTATTGAAAACAGAGTAATCCCTAATTGCGACCATTTTTATGTTATACGGATTCGCCCCATAGGTGATTTTGTTATGCAAATTTCCCCTATCTGGATTTTTTATGTTGTACACTACAGATTTTATGTTATACAAATCATTTGTTATACGAGGGTCCACTGTACTGTATTTAGCACTGAAGGAAATCCTTAAGTGCTAAATGTGATGCCAACTCATGTCCAACTAAGGACAATCCTTGAAATCCCTGAGTTCCTATAACTAGTAGCCCAGCTTTAGTGTGTGCAAACTAAAGGCAATTGCTTCTTTTATTAAGCCAATTCATCTCTTGTTCAGTCTTCCTCTTTTCCTGCTGCCTTCTGATGAAGCTAGAGTTACTCTACAGAACCCTTAGAAAATACTTACCCCTCACCCCATTAAAAAAGATGAGAGGCAAGCCAAAAGAAAATCAAAGTACTGTAACCCAAAAGCAAGCAACAGTAGAACGCACAACCACCCACACAACCAAGTGGCACATGGGCACAAAGTCATATCATCAGACTACAAAATCCTACAGAAGCAAACAAATCAATCCCTGCCCCCCAAATATATGCTTGTAACAGAAAACACAGTAAATTAACCAAATAACGAACTGGAAAAAAAATCAATCAAGCAGGGGAAGTACTTCAATGGTGCTTAAAGAAGGTGTTCTTCCAAAGATGTTAATGGACAGCCAAGAGAACATGGGAGAGAATGTTCCTTCAACGAAGCCCTAAGTGTGCCCCATAGCTTTCACAACTGTTCTAGCCTCTGCTCATGTAAGAGGCCAACACAAAGCTCTGCAGAATAGGAGATTTCCAAGGAAAAATATTTCTGATCTACAAGTACAGTGAATTGCTCACAGGGGCAATGCTGCCATTGTCAGATTTATCTCAGCTATCAATTGGCACAAAAATGTGAACAAGGCTAAGATTAGAACAGACCTTGAAAAAGTTACTTTTGGAGGCTTTCATTTGGAGAATTGCTCAGCCAAAGTCACCATGGATCATTCTGGCTTGGAGATGCTGGGTATTGCAGTCTAAAAAAGGTGATTCTTCTCTACGTGGCTCCCAATCTTGGGTTCCCAATTGTTCTTGGACTAAAACACCCAGAAGTCTTCACCACCTGCTGTGCTGGCCAGGATTTCCGAGTCCAAGAACAGTCGTCCAGGAACATCTGGGGGCTCAAGTTTAGGAACCACTATCCTACGCCTAGGTCAGACTGATCTTTTGACATAGATAAATAACCTTCCTCAAATGGAGAGAGGTTCTTGGCATAGCACTGAAATGTTAGAATCTTTTGTACTGAGCATTGAAGGGGGAATTGCAACATGCTCAGAAGGCAAATATGTTCGGTTTTTGCTAGGAGTACCCCAGTTTTCATCTTGGAGAAATCTGAAGGGGTCTAGTCAGAAAATAAGTCTTGAGGGAGCCATATGTTACCTCAGTATCACACTGTGCTCATATCTAGGAGAACAAAAGAAACAAATGAATATAATAATGAATATGTTCCATTTTAAAATACCAAACAGCTTTGTTATGTCAGTTGCTTATATTAATATATATGTTTGTCCTTATTTATTTTTATTCCAGTAATCCTTTCTGCAGATGTCTGTGTGCTGAAGGTGAAAGTCACCTCTGGAGATGTAATTCATCTGTGTTAAGTTGTTGTTATTGAGCTGGTGCCTGTTTAGTTGCTTTTTCCCCTTAGAGACAGCTCATCATAATATTTTGTTCTAATTTCATCTTCTTCATTTCTTCTTCTAATTTCATTTTACTGCAGCCTGAACATGGTGCCCTCCCTAAATATTAATAACTCCTTGTCCTGTAAACGATTATTGGGTTCTTCAGAAGAGTTGGGATAATAGTTATTTGTTGTTGCTTTAAAAAAAAACATTTTCTCTCAGAATCTTTGTGGAATTTCACATTCCTTGCATTTTCTCCAACACTGTGTGTTTATGGCACTTAAAACAGCATAATTGTTTAGTTCAAATGCAGTCTTAAAGAGGATTTTCAGCAAATTTAAATAATGCAGATTTTAATAGGTCATACCCATTTATTACGTCTTTCCCTCTCCCTTGCATAATTCTTTCTGTCAATATAATTGTTTCCTCTGTATTAATGTATGTGATACTATGGCTTTCGATACCTCATAGTTACGTATTTAAAACTAATAGACATGTTATGTATCCATTTACAATAAGAACTGCACCTAACAAAATGTTGTATCTTATGGCTATTTCTCCAATTTGGTGCCCTCCAAATATCTCAGATGACATTTTCCACCATTCCTGAGTCTTAACCACTGGCTAAGCTGACTGAAGCTGTGGTGAGTTGTAGGCTAAAACAGCTGCCAAGTACCAGTTCAAGGAAGCTGGTCTTAGAAGATTTTTATTTGATGCTCACTAAAAAAGACCAAAGTGCCTTCTTTTTCTAGGTTTTCATTATGGCGGAGACAGGAAGAACAGATGATGACCCCAACCTGGTAGATCAAGAGCTCCGTGACATGGATGAAGACCATCTGTGGGAGATGGTGGAGGGCCATCGCTACAGAATTGTGAGGGGTGTCTGCCCAAGCCGTCTCACCCCCTACTTACGTCAGGCCAGGGTGTTTGGCCAGCTGGATGAGGAAGAGGTGCTGCACAACCCACAGTTCACAAACAGTGCCATGCGAGTGGGTGAGCAATCCGGTGGGGCAACTTAGATGGAATGAAACGAGGCACATCTATACATGTCGGGGACAAAATATGTATTTTGTCATTGCTTCTCTGCCTCAAGTAGAAACAAGGAGGACCGGTAGTTCCTTATAGAACCTAGTTGTGTAAATCTCCCTTGGTTGTCAGGTTCACAGTGTTTGCAAGTTGATGGGAAACACTACCAGCTTTAGGAGAAAACTTAATTTCTAGGTATAAGAAGATACATATTCACCCAAATCCTCTTTCCTCGTTTTACTGGTGTAACACAAGTTGCATAACCTTTGGAGGGGAAATGCCTTAAGTCAAGTAATCGCCATAGACAATATTGCTGTCTCTCTGAGTTGTGTAACACAGTGGGCAATTGATAATGTCTACACAGTGACTGGAGGGAATTTGCATCCAAAAGTTACATAAGAAGAGTTTGGCCTTTCTTTTCAAAGGCAATGTGGCTTTGGCCTGCACGGTAGAGGAAAAGGATTCTGACTATGGCCAGAATTCGCTAGCGTTACCCTTGGAGGAAAGTCTGTCCACTGATGCCAAAATGTTGAAGGCTGTTACCTCCCTTCTGAGAAACACAGCATCTCTACCATATTTTCTCACTCAGTAGGCCTGCATCTTTGGGATTCTCTGTGGTGGTCTTCTGTTTCCTCAATCCTTATCATTTTAAACTGTTCCTTTTAATTTCTTGCAGGTCACATGCTGGATCTCTTGAAATCCCGGGGGAAGAATGGCGCACTGGCTTTTCTGGAGAGCCTAAAACTCCACAACCCTGATATTTATGTGCTCATCACTGGCTTGGAGCCTTCCATAGATCACAACCATTTCAGTGGTGAGACTTTCTGTTCCTTTCTCCTTCCTGTGTGGCTTTTCTCCCTGTGAGGAACTGACTACTGAGCCTTCTTCATCCCCAAAGTTACGATGGTGTGGGAAGCCCATCCACCTCAGACAGTGTTAAGCTTGGCCTAAGATAGTTTCCACCTGAGGCAGATAATCAAAATGGCTTCTCTTTCAATACTCAGTAATCACACTCCCATCTCCCCCATGCAGTGTACATTTGGTGCCTTTCAGCATGATACCAAATTGCTGCTGCCTTATTTTGTTCTGGTCTGGTGCCAGATAAAGACCTAACTGTGTCTTCTCCATTCCTCTAGACCTGATTGAGAGCTCCCAGCTGACAGAATGCTTGGCCAAAGCGGTGAGCAGCCTGCAGGAGGAGCTGAGCCAAGAGAAGAGGCAGAAAGCGTCCCTCTTCCACCACTGCCGCAAGTTGAAGGAGAACGCGGCCCAGCTGGAAGCCCAGGCGGAGAGCCTGCAGGGCATTGAGGCGGAGTGCAACCGCCTGAGGAGGGAGCTCAGTGCCCACTTCCATGAGGCACTCAAGCTCAAAGATGAACTGTATGGCCTCTCTTTGCGCTACAGCAGCGCCCTGCAAGAGAAGGACCTGGCAATCACCCGCTGCCAGAGCCTGCAGGAAGAGGTGTGATGGGGCTTGGAGGTGCTGAGCAGGGCTTCTGTGACAACCACAGCTGGTTTGTGTAAGGGCAGTAATCGCAGCTCATTTTCAAGGTGCTGGTTGTATTCCTGGGTGTGCGCTCAGTGATGGGGGTTCATGCCTGGCGGGGGGGTTGGACTGGATGGCCCTTGAGGTCTCTTCCAACTCTGTAATTCTATGCGATTCTATGTGATCAGGTACGCACCCAGGAATGCAAGCAGCAAGTTGTCATTTAATGGCAATCTGCTGCCAAGCATTAGGTGATTTTCGTTATGGAATTTATTTATTTATTTATTGGATTTTTATACCACCCAGACGTCTGGCAGCGAGGCCACTCTGTGTGGCGGCCACTCTGGAACCATAAATCAACAACAAGATTCTGGCCACAGGCTACCGACTGTGATGCTATGTTTTGCTAGTGCTTGAAACTCAATGACTAATATCACCGTCAACGTGCATCCAGGGTGAGATAAGTAAATATGATGCAAACAGAGTCAAGAGACAGGACTGCATGCTCACCAGAGGGAAAACTGAAGAGGGAATACTCAGTCCAAAGGACCTGAGCACAACTCTTAATATGTATTTAATCCATCTGATTGGCTGAAAATGAGGTGGCCTCCAAATCTGTTGAGTTTTTTTTTTACATTATGAAATTATGAATTCTAACATAGAATGGAGGGCCTTCGATATCCATCAGCCAAGAAGGGATGCTTCTTAAGACGTAGCATGTGCTCCTTCTCAGTTGGAAAGACTCGACAGCCTGCAGCTAGAAAGCCTGTTCCACCCTCTTTAAGCTATTTTACCTATTTCTTCAAATCATGCTATCTCCCCAAGCAGGCTGATCCTGACCTCCTCTTTCTCAGTGATTATATTTCATCTCATTTTCTGTTGGCACCACACACACCCCAACTTAGCCCAGCAGTGCCAGTAAGGGGGGGGGGGCGCAGCCTTACAAGCCAAACCCTTGATGATCCCATGGTTCACAACTGGTTTGCTGATATTTTGCAGATGTGGCTATTTCGATTGTGCATCTTCTCCCTCATTTTTCTGTTCTTCTACCAAATCTCAGCTCTATCTGGTGAAGCAGGAATTGCAGCGAGCACAGGCATCATTGTACTGCGAAAGAGAGAGGTCTCCAAGGACCGGCGAGGGCCTTCAGTCCCAAGTGGAGGAGCTTCTGGTACTGAGGGAGGAGAATGAGCATCTCAAGACCCTGGTGGAACTGAAAAACTTCAGCGTGGTAAAAGAAATATGCAAATTAGGGGCATTAGTATACCCACATTGGTTGGAATTTCAGACATAAGCTGGTATTACATATTATTATTTCATTCCTCCGCACAAGTCTAGGAATTAGTTCTGATAGAGAATTCCTAGCAAACCTTTGAATTACAGATTGTGAGAGGTCTCTAGGAGCCTCAGAGCAGGTCAGCAGTTATAAGAAACAATGGTTGAAATCACTCTAGACTGAGCAGTGGTTCTCAACCTGTGCATCTCCAGGTGTTCCTGGACTGCAACTACCAGAAACCTCCACGACTCGCTGTGCTGGAAGGGGTTTCTGGGAGTTGCAGTCCAGGAACATCTGGGGACCCGCAGGTGGAGAACCACTGCTCTAGACTATTACCATTGAAGCAGTAGGGATTTTGTGTGTTCCATTGATTCAAAGTGGGCCTCCATTCATTGTGACTTCCTGTGCTAAAGGAGGCTGCAACTAAAGCAGGCCCATTTGAATCAATGGAACTTACAGAGGAGTTGATTCACCAAGGGTATTTGTACACAACCCCTAAACTCCGCCGCAAATGGCTGCCAGCTCCGGAGCTTACAATTGTTTCCCCACCAGCTCTGGAGTTTGCAGGAAATTAAGTGCGACCACGCCCACCTAAGTGCATCCCAGCGCACTTTTCATGTACCTGCTCTTGGAGGGTGAAAATCCCCAGATCCGGATGTAATCTGGTGAGTGCCGGGCTCTCCTCGCTTCTGTTTGTTTTTCTTGCCTCCCGCCCCTTTAAGAGAAGGAATCAGGATGACGACGGGCGGCTTGGACCGGCAGACAGAGGTCCGAATTTAAGTGGCCAGTGGATCTTAGGGGTCGTGTGAAAAGGCCCTTGTCCCACTGAGTCAATGGGCCTGCTTTAGTACTTTGCTAAGCAGCAGGGTTTTAGCCATACGTATCTGTATGTTTGCAGAGGGGATATGCAGAGATGTTATTTCCCATTCTGTTTGTCTGTGAGGACCTCAGCAGGAGAAGACAGATGATCGTAGATAAAACCTCCACCAATACAGGTGTTACTTTTCTCTATCCGATGCTGGAGGAGGGTAGGTATGACGTGATGTGGGCATGAAGAGAACCTGCTGAGCAAGGCTGCCTCCCTTTTCCAGGTAGAGAAAGACATTCTAGAGCAGGATCTTGACGATGCTCTGGAGGGCAAGCAGGAGCTGCTGAACCGTATCCATTCACTGAGAGAGCAGGCGGCCTTTGCTGAGAACCAGCGCAAGCAGGTGAGGCGTCTGTGCTCTGCTGCCATCTTGGCAGAATACCTTGCAGTTCTAAGAGCACTCACCATACTGTACTGCTAACGAAAAGTGATCAACACAGTCCTGCACTGAGGCAAAAACGAGGAGGAGGAGGAGGAGGAGGAGGAGAGGGAGGAATTATGTAAATACTAAAACAAAGTGTGCTTTTTGACATATTACTGACTAGCAAATTTCATCTGAGATAGATTTCTGTGGGCTTTTTCTTCATCAGGAGTAATACTAAGGACTGCACTCCATGACTCCCTGAGTAAACCAAAACTAACCAGTGCTTCCCACTCTTTGCTGATTGGGTTGCAACAGATGAACAATCCCACTGGGTGTACACATTCCCCTCACAGGTCTTCTCTTTGGCACAGTGCTGGGAAGAAAAGGAACAGACTCTAATTAAATGCCAGAGGATGAAAGTGGACTGTGAGATCTACAAGGAAAAAATCAGCGCTCTCCAGGCCCAACTGGCGGACCTACAGAAAGAGAGAGATCAGGTACCTGAGCAAGGAGAGGGAGGGGGGTTTCCAATGCAGGACTGCTGGAAATTTGCCAGAATAAAGAAGATCATTTGCCCATTAGTAGCAGAAATTCAAAACTGCAAAAAGCTGGGATGGTTATGGATACTTGAGTCGCATCAATTAAAACTCATGTCATGTGAAATACTAGAACCTTGTTCTCGTCATTAACTCGGAGGTTATGGGTGGGTGGCATGAAGTGTCAAGTTAGTCATTACAGGACCTGCCATCTCCATGAGCTTCCATACTCATTTTGTTTGCTGTTGCCTTTGGGTTACTCAAACACAGGCATACATTAGCAGAAGCTGGCTTCTTCCAAAGCCTTAGCGCTAGTCCTCATCATCCCAGTCTCTGGCTCTTTTAGAGGGTCAGTACTTTTGCTGTTCCAAGTATTGTATTTGTTCCATTGTTGTTGTGTTGAAACTCCCAATTCTACGTTCACTGGAGCTTTTAAAAACATGGTTGGGAAGTTCTGGCCTTTTTGTGTCTTTTTGATTGGTCTCTGTTAAAGGGTTGTTGTTTTTTGGTGTTGTCGATGCAGGGAGTTTGTTTCAGTCCCACGTCCCCGCAAGCCTTTCACGTTGATGGCATGTTTCTCTCTTCTTCTCCAAGGCTTACAGTGCCCGGGACACCGCTCAGCTGGAAATTTCCCAGAGCCTTCTGGAAAAAGATTCACTTCGTCGCAAGGTCTTTGAGCTCACCGATGAGATATGTGAACTTCGGAAGCAGGTGGGCTTGAGCGGCTCGATTCAGATGGTGAGGTTTAGCCTGGGGGTGGAGGTGGGGCAAGGTCCTGTGAAAGGTGTACAACAGGGGAGAGCAAGGGATACCTCTGGTCACTCTTATGGTAGGTGGTTCCAGGATTTCTTGTGGCTAAAATCCATGCGTCATTTAATTTGTAGTATCTGGGTGAGCCTTCCTATATTTTTCACCTCCAAGTAAGTGTCTGCTAACTCCCTCTTGGATACACACCTTCACATGCTGAAGGAGTTTCAGTATGTCTGGAAAGCTGAGAGCATGATGATGAGGAGGCTAGATGCCACTGCAAGTCTAGACTCCTAGCAAGGTCATCCAAGGTGGAATAGTCAACACTCAGGCGCCCAGTGAAGAGGTACCCATCCTCATGTTCAGTTCAGCAGAAGAAAATGGATAGCTCCAGTGGAGACAAAGAGCAAGGAAATAAAGCTCCTGGGTGGCAGCAGTCCTGGAAGGTGACATGGACAGAAAATCTTGCATAGAAAAAACAGCAGGGACTCAAGCTACTGTGCAAAAGAAAGCCAAGATACACCACTTCTGAATATTTATACCTTGAAAACCCTACAACAGTGATGGCGAACCTCCAGCACAGCGAGTGGTGGAGGTTTCTGGGAGCTGCAGTCCAGGAACACCTGGAGACGCACAGGTTGAGAACTGCGATTCAAAACCCACTAATTTTTCTTTCACGAAGTGCCAATACAGCAATTTAACCTGAACACAGGTGGCTGTGAAGGGGCAATGTCGGGTACCCACAGAAAGGGCTCCGAGTGTCACATTTGGCACCTGTGCCATAGGTTTGCCAACACGGCCCTACAATAAGACAGTTGTAAATCAAACAGTGATACTGCTGGAAGTTGACACCCTCATGTCAAAAGTTACTTAATCAGCTGAGTAACTAACGAAGAGCTAGAACAAATACCGCTCTTGGTGATGAATCAACTGGATTAAAATCCAAAGAATGTTTAGTTTACCTTGGTTAAATCGTTAATCCAAATGGAGATTGCAGCCAAGAAATCAAAAGACAGTGACTAGGAAGGATAACAATGCAAGACTGTGTCACTGAATACCAAAACCAAGGTCATCCATACTTTGGGGTTGCCTATTACTTTATATGGAGGTAAAAACAAAATTTAAATAATGTTGGTCTATGACTCTAGGACTTAATAGATACCACGAACTGACAGAAAAAGAAACAAATGGATTGCAGATCAAATCAAACCTAAATTCTCTCTAGAAGCTAAAATGACTAAACTGACAGAATCATAATTTTGGGCATATCATGAGATGACAAGACTCATGGGAAAAGTCAGTAATGTAGGGGGAAATGGACAGCATCAGTGAAAGAGGGAGACTGAATGTGGGGTGGATTGATTCAGTAAAGGAAACCTTGGCTTTTAGTTTGCAGATCCAGCCAGGGCTCTTAATGTTGGGAAATTCTGGAGGCTTGGCTACTGTAAGTTGAAGTGGTTTCATGGTGTATGCTAGCCTCCAAGACGGATCAAGCCCATCATGTTCAAGTAGTTGAGGTTTAAACCTTTCCCAAACTGCTTCTAACCCCATTCTCCCTGGTACGTCACGGTTTATACCACCAGTACCAAACTAAGATTCACCCGCCAGACTAGCCAGCCTCTCTATATGGAATGAAGGAACTCCATCATCATGCCCTCCTTAGCAAATTCTCTTGGGCAGGGACAGGGGCCTTTGGTTCAGATGAGTTTTTAACGATTTACGGCAATCATACCCTGTGGCTTGTTGACACCTGTCTTGTGATGTGTGTTCCTCAGCACATGTTTTGGAAGTAACTGCTATAGGGAAGATAGAGTGCGTGCTATAAAAATGTCTACCTCCATTGCCTAGAGCTCCAGAACGACTCCGTCTAATAAATCCTATGAGTACCTTGGGCTGTTTTGTGAGTGAAGGTGTCCTTGTGAAAGGGCCGACTCCTCCCTCCCAATTATGGCTCTTTCTTCGGCAGGTTCAAGGGAGTGGGCTCGCTGCCCCTAAGCCCAGGGAACACTGCCCGAAGAGGAAGCAACGCTTGGTGCGCATGCATGCCATTGGTCCCCGGGAAGACAGCCAGGACAGCTTGCTGAGTGTGTCTGAGGTGTGTAAATCCTCCCACTCCCCCCCCACTCCCCAAACCTTTCCTTGACATCTACCCTTGAAAGGTAGGGGGGAGAGGTGTTGAAAGGTAGGGGGTTATGCCTCACCGGTCCATTCCAGTTTCAGTAAGCACATGGAGGCAACTTCCATACAAAGACCTATTCCAGTCATGCCCATACTTTGGCCCTCCAGATGTTTTTGACCACAACTCCCACAGTCCTTTGTCAGTGGCAATCTAAGATTAGAATTCTGGGAGTTGTGGCCCAAAATATCAGGAGGGCCAAAGTTTGGACATGCTTGACCTATTCCTTCAGGCAGTGGTTACCATCCTAGGGCCACAAAATGTTCTTGGGCTAAAACTTCTGGAATCCCTCACTGCTAGCTGTGATGGCCAGGACTTCTGGGACTTGTAGTGTGGGAACACAAGGCTAGGAACCACTGCTTTATGGGATGGAAAGCATTTTTTGGGAATGCTTCATTCCTTCACTTGAAGGAGAGGAACTGGGGTCTGCCTGTGTAGACTGTTCTTATGCTGACTTTCTTCTGTTGTTCAGTCTTGGTCTGATTTAAGCTACAAGTCAAGCCAAGAACTAGTCGGGAGCATCCGGTCGTGCAGCCCGATCCCGCCTTGCAAGCATTCTTTGCAAAGAAGAGCATTGCAGGGAAGCTCTTTCTCCAGGAGGTGAGTATTTCACAGCTTTTTCTCTCCTTGCTTGAGGACATGAGGCCTGGTTTTTCGTTTTCCAAAAACAAAAAGGCCCACATGCTCATTTACAGAAACATCTGCCAAGAAGGCAGTTCAAAATATGTTGGTATCTTTCAGTCGGTAAAAACAGAGCTTGACAAAACAAGAACCTTTTTAAAGAAGAAGAAGAAGACGACGACGCTGGGAATTTGCATGTTCGCCTGTCGGGAATGCCTGCCTGTTGAGGAAGAATGAACAGGGAGGTGGAAATCCATCCTAGAGGACTTACCTTGCTCAGAAGGAACTTGAAGATTATGTTTGGAGCCTAGACAGATTCACACATGGAATGGAGGAGAAGGACGAATGCCTTACTGCTTTGAGCCGAAGCTCCCTTGCAAAACAACATGCACAAATCTGTGTGGTTTACAAACACAGGAGGCAAAACAACGGCACCCTCTTCAGGAAAGCTGAAACGAGTGCTTTAAATGGACCCAGAGAGTAGATCCCAGTTTTCTGTCAGTTCACATCTCACTACTTCATTTTTGTCTTCACCTGCAGCAGTTCCCAGGAGTTTCTGGAAGAGGAGGATTTTCCCCTTTCTTCAGAGGAGAAATTGGAGGATCCCCTTTTTCTGAACGAGGAGGGCAAAGAAGGTAAGGTTTCTCCACACGAAGCAGCCAACCTTTCCCAGCATTTGTTAGTGTCCCACGGGGGAGGCCAGAGCGGGTGCCTTTCCAGCCTGGGAAGTTTCAATTCTCTTACCTTGTCTCATTTACCCCAGGGCACATTATAGCACTTACATGTAAAATGGTTGCCCTGCCTTTTCTAGAAGGGAGGAAACATCTTTAAAATGTTAAGCAAATAGCAAAATAAATAAATAAATAAATAAATAAATAAATAATCAACTAAAAGTTCCTCGTAAAATGTCTCAAAGTGTAACTGAACAGGTTACAAGAAAGAAAGAAAACATCCCACACAATGTAACACGCCCTTCATTACATTACTTTTAATTCATTACTTCCAAGCTAGCTCTGAAACTCATCAGGATGTAAACACTCTTAAATCCTGTTGGTTTCAGTGGAGTAGCAGTAAGGTAGTAAAACAAGGGCTGGACCAGTTCGTAGACAGCGTGACCAGGAAAAATAAACACTAACTATATTTAAAGAGGGTTTGGGAGGAACGGGCTATCTGGCTAGAGGCCTTTTTCCTTTTCCTTACGGTACAGTCTGAAGTGGGGGATATCGTTCAGCAGCAGTGAAAGTGCTGAAAATAATACGCAATCACTTTTCCCCCAAGAGGCAGGGTGGTGGTGGTTATATAATTGGTGCCCATATGAAGTCAAGCAAGGAAGGCTGAAGGAACAAATGCTAAGGGTTAGCACAACAGCCAGAGATCTATGTAGAAACCAGGAGACCCTGTCTGTTGATGCAAAAAGCATTACACCATTTTAGGGGTAAGTCTGCAGTTTTACCCATTTACCTGGATGCCTAGACACAACACGAGAGTTGTCTTCTTGCCTCTTCGTTAGTGTTTGTTCATTTTGCTGCCTTTCTCACATAATAGGGAACCAAGGCAGCTTACAAAACAAGTTAAAAGCCACCAAAATTGAATTCCAATAAAACTACAAACATTAAAACAAAATTAAAATGGCCAGGAAGGCCCAGCAGAGACTGCATTTCCTCAGGGTCTTGTGTAAGAACAAAGTGAAACAACAACTGATTATCTCCTTTTACCGGTCCACAACTGAAAGCATCCTCACATATTGCATTACCGTTTGGTATTCTGGATTGACAGCTGATGACAGGAAGACACTACAGAGGGTGGTAAGCACAGCTCAAAATATCACGGGCTGTCCCCTAAGTGCACTGGACAACATCGCTAGGGATCGTTGCCTCAGGAGAGTTGAAAAAATTCTTAAGGATGATTCACACCCCGGTCAGCATCGCTTTACCCTATTACCATTAGGCAGAAGATATCGTAGTACAGCCTGCTGCACCAACAGACTAAAGAACAGTTTTTATCCATGGGCTGTCAGACTGCTGAGTGGGAAATAATTCCATGACAAGTATAGAATGACTGACCTGTGGGTTGGCGCATTCTGTGTCAAATACACAGAGTGCAATAAGACTGAGTGGTTGTTAGTGGGATGGTGGTGGGATGGTGGTGAGGGTGGGAAAGGGAGACTCAGCCAATTTCATTGTGCACATGTTGTACATTGACAATAAAGGTATTATTAAAATCATTATGCCATCAGAATGTATTGTATATACTCGAGTATAAGCCTAGTTTTTCAGCCCTAATTTTGGGCTGAAAAAGGGGGTCCTCGGCTTATATTCTGGTCAGTACTTTTAGCCACTGAGGCAAGTTTGGGTCAGTGGCTAAAAGTCATTTTAAACATTGTGCGCCACTTCTCCTGACCCCCCATGTTTAAAATGACTTTTAGCCACCAACTCAAGCACTTGCCTCGGTGGCTAAAAGTCATTCTAAACATCACACACACACACACACACACACACACACACACACACACAGCTCACAAAGGAGGAGTTGCCAGGCCCTGCTGCATTTCCCACCCGAGGCTTATACTTGAGTCAATAAATTTTCCCAGTTTTTGGGGTTTAAATTAGGGGCCCCGGCTTATACTTGGGTCGACTTATACTCGAGTATTTATGGTAAATGTAATTTTTAAGAGAATTTTAATTTTTAGTTTAAAGTGATTGATTAAAAATCTTAATATTAGTTTAACTTTTAAAACAATGAACGAACAGTGGCCTATTAATTACTATTTTACGAGATAAAGCTTATAATTGTTTACTCAGACGTTGGGTGTTTTTCCCCCCATTTCAGAGGGCAGCTTGCTGTGGTTCCCCATGGACCCCTGCATCTCAGAGAGGTATATATACTGTTTTGGCTTGAGGGCACTGGGATATTTGGACATCATTACCAATGGTTTCAAGGACCCAGTCAAGGTAAAGAGAGCTTCTCCTTGCCTCACCAGCTGAGACATTTGTGACCAGGGCAAAATACAGAAAGAACTGAGCGTTTTTCAAAAGGAGCATGTTGCAGAAATGAAGCGCTTAACCGAGAGTCCAATAGCAAACTGTGGTTGTGACAGAAAATCAACCCGGGGTCTTCTACGCACTTAAACCCATAGATTCTCCTGCTGCTACTGCTGCTGCTGCTTTCTCCAAGTTATTAAATATAGTTTCACACACCATGGGTGCTTGCAGGCTGCTCCGCCACTGCTTTGGCTCATTTATCCAACAGAGGCTCCAGTGTGTTGTCTGAAGGCTACCTGTATCTGGGTGATTAAAACTAGACATCAAAATGTTTTGGCCTTGGTCCCAATAGTGTTGGGTTTTCTTCACACTGAGCCACCACAAGTAGGTGATGGCTCCTTAAATGAGTCCAGGACAGGAGCCGGGCTGCATATGGGAGAGAAGGCAAAAGCTCCACCCCACCCCCTCTCCTCCTCACGGCTTTGCTCTCCTCTCTACAGTGTGCCCATGCGCCGACGCCTTGCGCAGCGCTTCCCGAGCCGCATCACTACCGTGGCTTTCCAGGCCAGTGCTTTGCTGGAGCAGATCAGTATCGTTGGGGGCAACCAGACTGGCATCTTTATTCACCGAGTCACGCCTGGCTCTGCTGCTGATGAAATGTCCCTGTCCCCAGGGCAACAGATAGTGTTGGTAAGGTGCACGTTTCTCGCCCAGGAGCTGTATCCCAGTCCTCAACATCTGCCATCTTTTCTAAAGCCTGAGCCTTGTTTTTTGATCCTTCACAGAGCCAATGTACAATAGACCCTTGTATAACAAACAGTGTGTATAACATAAAATCTGTACAACATAAAAAGTCCACAGATAGGAGAAATTTGCTTAACAGAATTGCCTATGGGGCAAATCCGTACAACATAAAAATGGTCGCGATTAGGGAGTACTCTGTTTTCAATGAATTCCTATGGGAAATTTGTATAAAGGAAAATTTGCTTAACAGAATTTCATTTGGAACGAATTAATTCCTTTATACAAGGTACCACTCTACTCCTCTTTTATCTTTGAGTATTGTCTTTAATGTTTCTTGATAGTCTCTTGTCCTTCAATGTGGTAAGCCACCTTTGGTCCCTTCCAAGGAGAAAAAAAATGGTGAACCACTTCCAACTATTATTTACCTAGAAAATTCTGGGGAAAGCTGCTATAAGTGAAGATTGAATTGATAGCTGCTGCTTCTTTTGTGTTTGTTCCATTTGGTGGTGGTGTCCGCTGGACAGATCCATTGTTTTGATGCATCTTTATTTGGGATGTTCTGCCAGCTGCAGGACCTGTCACCTAGCCTATATAGCCCCTGGTATTCCCAGGTGGTCACCCATCCAAGTACTAACCAGGCCCGACCCTACTTAACTTCTGAGATCTGATGAGATCATGCTTCAGGGTGGTATGGCTGGTGCAGCTGTTAAATTGATAGCACACAGTATTATTACTAGCCAAGTACTCTTCTCTTTTGGAAAGAAACCACTTTTCTAAACAAAAATGTAGGACACCTAGTGCTTATAAGTGATGGAGATAGGAAAGGTAATAGGAATCATAGTTCTAATTTACTAAGATAGAGGTACAGAGAGCCTTGTCATGCCCCAGAAATGAAGGCAAGAAGTCTCCTCTGCCTTCTTTTAGGGCAGGGGTGGGGAACCTTTAGCCCTCCAGATGATTTGGACCACCACTCCCACAGTCCTTTATCATTGGCAGTTATAAGCTTAGAATTGTGGGAGTTTCGGTCTAAAACATCTAGAGAGGAGGGCTGGAGGTTCCCCACCCCTTTTCTAGAGAGGACTGAAGGAGAAATGTGAGACTGAAGGAAGTGATGCCACCCAGTCTGCTGTTTAGAGTGAAAGAAGGTCACTGTAAGAATCGGGCAGGTAAAGGACCCTCTAGGAAACCTGAGGAAGTCCTTCTGTAGCTACTCTTCCTCTGCAAAGACATGCATCTTCTTCAATGTAAGTTGAGTTGCAGTCAGTCACATCCAATATAACTGGATTGCAACTTGACAAGAGGAGAAAGCTCTTGGGCAGTGAACCATATGTTCTGTTGTACTCCGGTACAACCCTGCTGTGAGACATATAGCAAAGTTTCATCTGTCCTTCATGGTGCTTCAGTGCTCCCATGCCCTGGCAAACTGCTAGACCATGAGTGGCTCTGCACAAAAACGGCACTGTGGCCTAAAGTACAACAAAGGACTCTTTTCTCCTGTCCCAGCTTGGATAGGCTTCAACTAGAAGATCCTGCTTTATTCCAGCCCACCTGTCTCCAAAATTGCTTGAACGCACAAGTAATGTTGCCCTTCCTTCCTTCCTTCTGTCATTCTTAAAAGGTTAAAACTACTCCTTTTTGAATTGGTAGGTGGATTATGGCATCATGGAGCCCGGTTTCAAGGCTGTGCTGGAGGATGCAACGATGGAAGAGGCTCTTTGGGTCCTGCAGAGGGTGGATGGCTTCTGTTGCCTGTCTGTGAAGCCTAATATGGAAGGTAAGGACCTCTGAACATACGGTGGATGGGACAAACATGACAACGTTCTGACACTCTGACTTCATGGCCAAACCCCAGAGGGATTTGCTGCAGGTGTAAAATGGAGGAACTGGCTTTCTTTATTTTACTGATCACATGACACACAGGCCAGTTTGAAACATTTGCATCTCTCTCTGTGTCTGTTTTTTTCTTCTTCTCCCAACCCAGATCTTTTTCCTCTGTTGCTAACTTTTTTACAAGCTAGAACAATAATGGATATTCTTCCATGCAATCTGTTGGTTTCCCCCCCCCCCGTCCAAAAGAAGGGGGTTGTGAATGTGAGTGGTATATTGCTGATTTACTAAGCTGGGTATGGTGTTTTGGACAATGAGAACACCTTCCCCCGTGATCTTTCTCCCCTGTTGCTCTGATCAGTTTTAATGTTGGGTCACCTCCTAACTACCTTGATATACTTTGGTAGTTTAGTGCTAGATCACCTCTGCACAGGAAAAAAAGATGATAAAATAAATATGAGATGGAAACAATACCCATGGGTTTCAGCAGACTATTATGTTTCTGCAGTCTGTGTGAATGTGTTTGTACATTATGGAAAACTTTGGAAAAACTATCCATTTTTCCTCTCAGCCTGCAAACACTAAGCTGCCCACCAGCTTTATAGTGAACCTGCAAAGGTAGAGGGTGGGTTCAAAAGAAGTAAGGCTGTGGCCTGTGGTGCTGGTTAGACCACTTTGCTTTGGGAGGTGAAAATTCCTTGATGCGGATGTGCCGGGCTCTCCTCGCTTCCTTTTGTTGTTGTTTTTTGCCTCCCGCCCCTTTAAGAGAAGGAATCAGGAAGTGACAGGGCTCCGGGCAGCTTCTATCGGCACCAGGAGGTAAGACTTTATTCTTTTGTCCCTTTTTTCCTCCCTCCCCTCACGCAGACAGGAGCAAGGAAGTGCGGAGGGGTGGGGACGCAGGAACAGCAACGAACCCCCAAGATCTCTGGTCCGAATTTAAGGGGCCAGCGGATCTTAGGGGTCGTGTGAAAAGGCCCTCAGTTGACTCTGATTTGGCTTGAGCTAAAGACTTACGTTCGTTGGAGTCCCGCTGGAAAATGGCACGTCTGGCCCTGACGAGGTCTGTGAAGCCAACGTGAGCTGTGCAAAAGCTGTGGGTTATTGCTGGCAGATTTTGGGCAGGTTGTGCCCCCACATTTATTAGTACATTTTAGGAGATATTGCTTAGATTTTCTGGCCTAGACATCAGAAATTCTTTGGTATCGTTTTTGCCATTAATAGAAGCTGCTGCTGCTACTTTTACTTCCCTTCTCCTCCTGTTTCCCACCGCCTTCTACGCTGCTGTTACTGTCGTGCACAAAACACATTGCTCCCGACACTCCTTCTTCCACTAGGTTACAAGAAGCTGCTGAGTGACCTGAACTCCAAGCTGGTGACATCTGGGGACTCTTTCTATGTTCGGTCTAACCTGTGCTTGGAAAGGCAGGCAGCCGGGGAGCTCCCGGTGGCCTGCCAGGACATCCTGCATGTCACAGATACTACGTGTCAGGGCAAAACCCAGTGGAGTGCCTGCCGGGTTAACCCTTACACCATGAAGGACATGGAGGCGGGCACCATCCCCAACTACTGCCAGTGAGTATCTCCCACTGAACGGGTTGGCAGGGAATGGCGAGAGACCCCTCAGCCCGCTACCCCACCCCCCAAGCAGTTGTCTCCATGCTTTGCGTTGGCCAACGGGGCTGCCCCGTGTCTGCTGTCACCTGCCACACATCCCCTTCTTTTCGTCCCAGGGCGCAGCAGGAACTCATCAGCCTCATCCAGGAGCTGGCTCAGAAGAGCATGATTTCCCACAAGGTAAAATGGGAGGAGGGAATTGTGTGACAAAGCATGAACCAGGAATCATAATGATCACCATGTCTGGGAGCAACTAAAAGTTAACCCCCTGGTTAATCAATGGGGGCGGGGTTGCCTTGGCTAGTCATGATCAAGGGAAGTATCCAGTCATCCTGACATATACTAGAGATGCAACATTCCTGGAAATGTTGAAGCCATTGGTCTCTCTTTGTGTGTGTGCGTGCACGTGTGTGTGTGTGTGTGTGTGTGTGTGTGTGTGTGTGTGTGTGTGTG
>JAHTLZ010000010.1:16849005-16861852 GCA_023846285.1 Phrynocephalus versicolor | reverse complement strand
TACAAATGGCAAGCTAGTGCTATTTATACAAATCAGCACTCATAAGATCTGATGCAATCACTAATTAACAATCTGATGCAATCTGATCTAACCATTACAAATCATGATGTTACAATCAGTTCCACCTGCACTTCATCACTTAACATGCCTGTGATTACTTATCTCTAACACTTGTGGATTAACATCATGACACAGCAGAATCTAACTGCCTCCATTTTACAATTCTCTTTACACATTCTGTTAAATATACATAACATATGTTTTATCAACTTTTACATATCTTGACATGACCTAGTTTATGCAGCCAGTAATATAAGTCAGAGGCATGCTGCAGTGGGAATGCTGGTCTGATTGAGAAACCATATGAAATGTTATAGGCTGATTGTTGTTGTAACCCCTGGGGCAGGTTTACAAGTTTCTGGGGTCACACCTTCTTGTTCTGCCTTGCAGAATTCTGGGGTAAAAAACAAGTTGGTACGTATAGTGAGCACTGACAACCAGAAGATCAATCCACTCTGGTCATCCATGGATCGCAGTCTGTCGGACGTCAGTAAGCCAAATGGTGAGCTCAAGCAGGTGCCATATTGTCTGTGGTACCAAAAAGAGAATTGCCCCCATCCTTCCATGCTGCTCTGAAACGGAAAGAGATTGGCCTTTCCCAGATTAGAGTGTCTAGCTCATTTCTCTTAACTAGGTATCTCAGAATGTGGCTTATATGGTCACACGTGAGGCATTCTTATGCTGCTTTCTGACCCTCTCCCTTTCTTGTAGCCAAACGAGACATTACAGATAGTGTGGGAGAAGAAGCTGTAATCTGTTACAGTTCCAGAAATATGATTCTGGCAGACGTTAATCAATGAACATGTACGGTGTACTTACCTTCCAGTGCCCAGTGACAAAACAAAGCAAGCTACAGGGGGTATGAAAAGTCCCTGCTGTGCTACGTGGATATACTGTATTTTAGCACTTAAGGAAATCCCTCTTCTGTTGTTATGTGATGCCAACTCATTTCCAGCTAAGGACAATCCTTGAAATCCCCTCCCTGAGTTCCTATAACTAGCAACCCAGCTTTAGTGTGTCCAAACTAAAGGCAATTGCTGCTTTTATTAAGCCAATTCATCTCTTGTTCAGTCTTTCTTTGTTCCTGCTACATTCTGGTGAAGCTAGAATGTTTAGGAATTCTAGCTTCTAATGAGAGTTCAGGCTTGTTTTTATCTGGACTGTGGGATAGCTCAGTGGTTTAGGCATCTGGGTTGGAAGTTTGATTTCCCACTGGACTCAATGATCCATAAGGTCTTTCCCAGCTCTGCACTAAAAAGATGATGGATTATTTATTACCATCAGACCTGCAGCGCTGCCAACACCAGGGTCTTCGGTAAGCTCAACACTCACCTTTCTCAGGCCACTTCCTGGAGATGAATAGCAGCACAGTATTGATCGATCAATCGATTGATTGGAAAAAATGAACAACCAAAATCATGACGCTCAAATCTGTAGAACTCAAGGGGGAAGTGCAGTCTTCTTTCCCCCTTAATAGTACCTGTGGTTTCAATCCACCGTTCTTCCAGTTCATGGTCAAATGAGTTTAGTAAAGAACATTTATTATTTACATGAACTTTAAATTTTTGGGAATGTTGTTTGCATTATATTATGGCCCTATGATTGTTTCATTTTTCTTCTTCAACTTTGACTTAATTTTTGAAATTTCTAGCTGATCTTGACTCATAGTGATTACATCCATGTTACAATCACATGTGTCTTGAAGTTCTGGACATTTGTTTTGCATCTGTTCCTTTTCTAGCGAGGTGCTGTCTTCAGCTAGCGTTGGCTCCCTGGTTTGAGCAGTGAAATTTGTATGAAAAGAGAACTGTGCCACACTTCATTCCTTTCTCCATGCTTGAATTATTGTAACTCCCTGTAAGGGAGGCTAACGATTCAGACGTTGTGAGAATGCATTTCCTTTCTTCACTCTCTGTATTCAGCATGATATATATCTAATAAAAACATAATTAATAGAGTTAGTAATCCCAGAGGCATAGCTAGGGCTTCCAGAGCCTGGGGCAACAGTCAGTTTTTGCGCCCACCCCCCCATTGCAAAACATAATCTGGATGGCGGTGGGCAGCAGCATGGGGGGGTCAGTAGGCAATTTGGCACCCCCTAATTGCTGCACCTGGGGCACCCCATCCCCTTGCCCTCCCCAAGCTACGCTCCTGAGCAAACCCTTCAAAATACTCCTTAAAAGAATCTAGGAGTCAAAAGGCCAAGCACTAGAGAAGATGTTCTTTTATTTTACCCTTTTCTTCTCTGACACCTTTGGCCTTCTTTTCTTTTCTTTTCTTCTAGAGAGCCGGCACGCCAGCCTCCACAACAGGACCAGTGTCAGTCTGATGCCATACACTGTGGTCAGGCCCTGCAGGCCTGGTCGGCCCCGTCCAATCGTCTTGGTGCCCTCGCTTCTGGGGAAGATCTTGGCAGAGAAGCTGTGCCTCTCGAAGTGGTTTGAGAAATGCCCAGCAGGTATGTCTAGGACAGGGTTGCCTCTATTCTTAGACCAACATCATTGGACTGCCTTTCCCTGGATTTCGTATGAGGACTGTCTGATAAGCTGGGGGAAAGCGTTGGGTGCCCTGGGCCTTTGAAATCAGATTCATTGAGAAAGAAGTGCCTACTTGAACTGATGGAACTGGAGATGAGGGGGCAATCCTTTGATAATATTTTCTGGCTCCTAAACTTTTCTAGTTCCAAGCCCTACATGGTTTGGGCCCAAACTATCATGATCACATCCTTGCATGCTTTTCACAGAGAAACGTAGGGGTATAAATATTTTAAATAAATAAATAAATAAATAAATAAATAAATAAATAAATAAATAAATAAATAAATAAATTTGCTTCGCCCCAGAACATATCTATTTTACTTGATCTCCCTGTTACCCCAGGGAGGATGTTGGTGAGACAGCTTAAAAGGCCGGGGAAAATCTGTTCAGAATACAGTACGTACAGTAGTTTCCATATTAGTTTGAACCTGTGGTGTCTGAACCACTTCCATCTTTCCTCAGCAGAGGCCCAAACTGAAACTCAGAGTAGAGACGCTATCCCTGAAAACAGACTGTCAAGTAGCCTCTCCTCAGTTCCCTGTCAAGCCCTGGAGAAGCTAATGCAAAAGGTAAGAGGGAGGCTGGGAGTTCGGGGGGAGCGGTGTGGCTCTGAGATGCAGCTGCAGCAGCCTCTTACAAGGAGAGCACAGTCTCTAGCCACCCAAGGCTAGAACAGTGATTTGTAAGTGCTTGAACCAATTCTCTTACCCATCTCTAGAATGTACACAGCTGGCTGGACCTGGGTCTGGAGAGCATGCAGGACCTTATGGCTATGGAAATCTATCCCATTATTATCCTGGTCATCATCACAGAGAAGAATGGCAAGAAATTTCGGTAATTGTTGGTGCTGCTTACATATTGCCCCATAGCACTTAAAGCACTCTCTGGGAGGTTTACAATTTTTAACTATGCAGGCTACACATTACGCGTGCGTGCATGTGTGTACGCACACGCACACACACACACACACACACACACACACACACACACACACACACACACACACACAGTGACCTGGGTACTCATTTTACCAAGCTTGGAAGGATAAAAGGCTGAGTCAACCTTGAACCACCTATCTGCAGATTGAAAAGCCAGCCCCATATGTCACTTTTACTGTCTTTGGTGAAGCATCCGTGGAAGAGTTAGTTAGGGCTGACTGCATACTGCTTTTTAATGCTTTATTTATTCTGTTTATATATATATATAATAATTTATTCTGTTTATATATATAGTAATGCCTTTTGCACTTATTGGAGCGGTATAAAATGCAATAAAGAAATAAAAATAATGCAATTAAAATCCTGCAGTGCCCTCTGAAGAGGAGGTGGCTGAGAACCATGCCTGCTATCCCAATTCCCCCACTTGTCTTTGAAACCAACATCCCTTTCTCTAGTAGCTGCCATTCTTCGTCCACTTTGGATAGCAGCTCCGGGCAAATCTGAACTGTTTGCTGTGATCACCACTAGGTCCTCTGTCCTTTTCCAACCTCTGGAACGTAAAATGGGGCTCAACAGACGAGCTGTTTCTAACTTGGTTGCTTGGTTGACCTTTTAGAAAGGCCCTGCAGCATCTTGGAGCTACTGAGGAGCAGCTGTTGGATAACGCCCGGAAAGAAGAGACCCAGCTGGAGACGGTGCCCTGCCTGTATGGGACCATCACTCCTGATGCCTGGAATGACCTTGATGGACTTGTCAGCTGTGTCCGTGCAGCCATCACTGATGAGCAGAAGAAGGTGGTATGGGTAGAGCAAGCATCTCATTAACCCTTCTGGCAGAATCTCAATTACCCCCTTACAAATTTGTCTTGGATGCGGACAAATATTTGTTGGTCCAATGAGTTAAGGTCTTGTCCAGGGGATATTTACATGTTGTCCTTTACAACAAGGAGCGCATGTGCAATTGCTCTTCTCCTGCGTGTTCGTTCACCAAAGGCAGGTGGGCAGGAGGAGTGAGAATGCTTTTGGCTCACTTTCTTGCCTCACAAGGAGTCATCTGTGGCCGGGGTTCTCTTAGGGCAGTGGGGGGTGAACCTTCTGCACTCCAGATGTTTTGGACCTCAACTCCTAGAATTGTGAGCCTAGACTGCCAATGACAAAGGATTGTTGGAGCTGTGGTCCAAAACATCTGGAGTGCTGAAGGTTCGCCACCACTGTCCCAGGGCATGGGCGCTCCTTTGACACTCCCCATGGTTTTTTTGGACTTTCTTCTTGCAGTTATCTCCCCATTGTCCACTGAAGTTCAAGTTTCTATTGGGAAGAGAGTCTGTACCTCCTCCCCACAAGATATAACTTGCTGTCTTAGTCATACAAATGTTCCCACTGCTTTCCATTTTGAGAGTAAACGTGTGTCACTGCATAAATATGCCATCTTCCAAAACTGCCAATCCAGTTTGGGTTACTTTTGCCAATTAGCTAAGGATGAAATGTTGAATGATACCAATTCAGGAGGCATGACGATTGGGTTCTTCCTTTCAGAGTGCTGAGCCTAAAATGATTGTCTTAGCCCAAAGAACAAACAATGTGGTAATCTAACCCTTTCTAAGATATGATTGTTGTACACCATCCAGAGTTCCTCTGGAAGACGGGCAGTGTAGAAATATATAATTAGCAGAATAGCAATTTCTTTAAAAACAAATTTCTTTAACAACAAATGTAGCACTACAGATAAATAAATTATAAATAATAAATTATTATTATTTATATTTATTATTTATCATAAATAAATAATAAATATAAATAAGATGGTTAGCATCCAGAAGGCCCCTTCACATTGTTCTGCCACATTCTAAAATTCATTTTCAGAAATAATTGTGGGTGCAATCTAGAGAATGCCTGAGGCATGCTTCTGTTGCTCTGTAAAACAGGAAGATGTCGGGCATGGTTTATGTTGCAAAGTGCATCCCTCCAGATTTGGTTGGGCTGCAGTTCCTAGCATTCTGAACCCTGGGTGCGCAGTCCAGGGCTGCTAAGAATGGCAGTCCAGCAGCATTCAGAAGCCTATGCAATACCCATCCATTGTTATACCATCGATTTCAAACATCAGCATGTTTATTTCTGTATTCTGTACCCAATAATACTGTATCTTAAGTTTCAGTTACTGCAGCATAATGACTATGCTTTAGGCTACAGTCCTAACAGGTATCAGGAAGTAAATGCCATTGAGCTATGACTATTTCTGGATAAATGTTTGTTTACACTAAGATCCTACTACTTCTTGTGCACTGTACAGCAGAAAAGACCAAACTTGCATTTGATGCAATTTGCAATGATTGTCCCATGCATCTCCCTTCCGTCCATGTATGTGATTCTGTGGTCTCTCCTTCATTGTAATGGGCATCTCACATCCCTCTGGCCTTATCAACACTTCTCTCTCTAGAATCTTGAGATGTTGATACAAGAGGGGTGAATTCCAAAGGCTGTGGATACTGTTCGTCATCTGTTCAATCCACTTGCCTTTTGCCCAGCTCCTTTCCATTCTTTTTGTGTTTCATCAGGTAATTGGAAAAGGATAACCAGACATAAGCAAAACAAAATGAAGGAACATGGTAGCACCTTAAGGAATAACTTTTATATCCTGGCACAAGATTTCATAGAAATTTAAAGCACATTAAAAATTGACACATAAAAATAGAGAAGTTGGTCTTGAAGGTGCGACCACCTTCTTGCGTTACTGTTTTTAATTCTGCCTTGGTTTTCTTTGGTTACACTCATTTGGGCTAACACAGCTGCTGCTTTGAAAGCTATGATAATTTGTCGAGACAAACCTTGTTTTGAACAAAGGATATGGGCTTTATTTCATTTTGAAAAAACAGCCTGCTCATAGATGAGCCAGCCTGAAAAATAACTGTGTCAGATTAAATTCTGGCCCATGATTCCCACTCTGCATGCATGTGGCCTCCTACTGACAAGCAGAGAGGTGTCCCCTGAATCAGGGTCTAAGAGAGGGAACTTCCTGTTGCCTCCCAAAGAAGGAGCTGGTCTGGGAGAGGTTTAAGGGCAGGGAGGCCTTGAGCCATTCTAATGACAATCACAGTTCTTCCCCAAGGAAGGGCTGTTAAGGCAGCACAGCAGGTGGCTCACCACGAGAGAAACCACTCTCAGGACGTAGACCATCAAGGTCCATGTTAAAAGCCTACACTGTAGAGTCTTGCTAGTTTTGGCATGATACAGTTGCCTCACCGTCTTCTTTGAAGTTGGTTGTACCCAGACCAAACTTTTCCATGCAGGCTAGGTTTCTACAAACACAATGATATTTAGGAATGGGGTGCTTAACCATAAGCCACCCCCCTCCACACACTCACTTATTCTGTAGTGGTATGGCCCTATAAAAACCTGGACCATGTACCCTGCTGATTTGTGAAATGGCGCCAAGCCTGATTCATAGCTGTAGACCAGCAATGGGGAACCTTCAGTCCTCCATATGTTTTGGACCACAGATCCCAGAATTCCGAGCTTGTATTGCCAATGGCATAGGACTGTGGGAGTTGTGGTCCAAAACATATGGAGGACCAAAGGTTTTCCACCTCTGCTATAGACCATGGCCCTGCACAGGTTGAATTGCAAACCCCAGCTAATCCAGTGGTTAAGAGCTGATGGGCATCACAGCCCAGTAACATCTGGAGGCCCACACATTTCCCTCCCCTGCTGCACATGTTCCCACAGAAGTGCTATTTCTGACACTGAGGCAGCTGGGATGGGGCCCGCCCATTTCATGTGATCTTAACCAGAGCAAGAGCCGACTCACTCACTGAGTCAAGGCTGTGCAAGGAACTTTTGGGCCTGCAGCTATTTTGGACCATACGGTCCTTTGACCACTGGCTATACTGGGTGAGGCTGATGGGAAGCCAAACCATCTGACAGGCCAGGAACCTGACACCCTCCTGCCCACACACACATGAGGCACTCATGGCATTCTTTGGCAGCGAACGTTTTGAAAAGGGGTGGTGGTGGTTAGGTTAGGTCTGCAGCCGCAGTAATTTAAAATCACTTCCCCTTCTCTGGGCAGCAACCACACTTCTGCATTTCAGTCAACCTCTTCCTCTAATTGCAAACTCCCCAACCTTTTACTCTGCAAACTGCAATAGGCACAATTTATATCCAGGCCCGCTTGGATTGCAGCAGAGCTTTTCCTGTTGTTGCTCTTCTAAATTAGGAAGGAAGAGCTACCGCCAGGGGGAAGGAAAAAGAAAAATCACAGTTCATTATAAAGTGGCCGACACCGAGGGCTAGGTTTGTCCTCCAGGACACCATCAGGGACACAGACCCATGGGTCATCCGTTTCCCACTGCCATTTCAGCAACATCCCCCGGAGTTCCTCCAGAGCCTGTGCATAGCGTGGATCGAAAGCCAAATTGTGGCTCTCGGTGGGATCAGTCGTGTGATCGTACAGCTCCCAGCGTTCCCGGTAGTAATAGTTGTGCAGAGTCTTGTTCCAGTGCGTGGGCTGCCCTGCCTGTGTTCTGTTCAGCAAGTCCTGGAACGTGGGTGACACATAGAAGTCTTGGTCAATAGGGAAGGCCATGCGGTTCTGCAGGTTGTGAATGAAGCGCAGGGGTCCTCGCTGCACCGCCCGCATGGGGTAGTTCATGGTCACCTCGTGTAGGCTCTGGCTTGCAAACACTGTGGACCACGGTGGCTCCGAGGACAGGGCTGGCAGGAGAGACTTGCCTGTGAGTTGTACCAGTCTCTTCCCGAAGAGGCTGTAACTGGGATAGGACACAGAGAACCAGTCCAGAATGGTGGGGGTGACATCTGCAAAGGGACAGAAGGAAAAGAAAGCATGGCAGAAAGAGGTTCCCCTGAAGCAGGGGACGGGCCCAGCACCTTGGCCATAGATGGCACTTAGTAAGCTAAGCAGCTAAGGAGGCATTCATGGGTCTTGCAGAAAGTCCACTGCCTGTGCCACAAACTCTCTAGCCTGACTGCTCAGAAAGTGATCCCATCTGGCCTTTGGAGCCAGTTTGCGTCATCCTGCTATGTACCAGGATAAAGACTATAAGCACATTAGGACTAGAGCACTGGCTGCGCAATATGGAGTGTACCCACCACTCTCGGAGTCTCAGAAGAGACGTTTAGCCTTTTTATAGGGGTTCTAGAAAAGAACCTGAAGGACATGACTTGACATACCCATTGATTCACATAGCACGTTATCAACCCTGAGTGTGCTTTGTCGCACACAATCCAGATGTTTGGAAAGTTTTGGGGATGGGGATGCCTCCATGAGAATGCCTCAGGGAAGGGCCCAGAGTGACAAAAAGAGCTACTGAAGAAGTTGATTGCAAGAAGGAACTGAAACATTGCAATCCTCTCCTTTTCCTTCCCCAAAGTTGGGGACAGTGCTTCATGACTTGTCTCCTCTCCCTCTGAAAGCAAAGCTCTCTCATGATCCAACAACACATGGACCTAAAAGGAAACTCATCTGACAGTCACCAGGGCAGCTGGAGGTGTTTCTCGCACACCCACGTCCCTCCCTGGTCAGTTCACAATGTGGCCTCGGCAGCTCTTACCCAGTAGGCTAGCGTAGGCGTGGCTGACTTGCCCCCAGCGTGCAGGATGCTCTGGAGAGGAGAGGAGGAGGGGTTCAGCTGTGCCTGACCAGTAGAGGTTGGTCCTGCCGCTGGGGAAGGGAATACCATTGTCCGAAGTGTACATCACCAGCGTGCTGTTGTGGAAGCCAGCACTGCGTAGCTCCTCCAGAACAAGGCCAATGCCTGCGTGTTGCACACAAAGAGAGTTAAGCCACTGCCATGCAGGAACACTCTGCACCAAGCTCAGAGGAACACTCACTTGCACCTTCACTCGAGGGAGGGAGGAGGCCCCTCCAGATCCCTTATCCCAGCAGTGAGTGGCACTTGCTTCTCCAGAGAGACAGCACTCAAAAGACCATCCAACTCTTCCATCACGGTGGATTCTCTCTAATTTGTGAGCATTTTCACCCAGCTAGGGGTCATCAATTTCACGTAACCACAGGGGTTTAAGGACACTTTTAAATAAAACATCTTTCGGAGATCTTCTAACCTAAAGGTTTCTCTCATTACCTTCTTTCCTTGTCTGGGACACAAACTGCAATTGGGCTCTGAATACTTTAAAACTACATGAACGAGATACATCTCTGAAAATGCAGCAGAGATTCTTATTTCTGTGAGAGGTAATTAGAGATCAGAGCCTATAAGGTGACATAGAAAGGAGACTCTGCAAAAAGGACCACCAATACATTGGGCCATTCCTGGGCCACAACAGCATCCTTCCACTCCATAAACTCAGCTGGATTGCTTCTGATATGAAGGAAGAACACCTCTCTGAGTAATTGGAAAGAAGCCCTGAGCTTCGCCTGAACCTAGCTGAGAATCCTAATTCTCATCTCTGATTGCTCAATCGCAGATAAGAGGTTTCTCCCAGGCAAACCCTTCTGTGCTGAACTGGGAACAGATGACATCAGGAGGCAAGGCTTAGGGGGAGGAGCCAGGGGTCTAGGAGGGAGGGGTTTTTGGACCCCTGGTGCTATCAAGCCCCCACATGGTGTCCCAGGAGGAAATCAGTTGTCCCCAGATTATGGAATGCCCTCCCAAGCGAGACCTGCCTGGCACCAACATTGATGACATTCTGGCGCCAGGTAAAAACATTCCTGTTCAAGAAGTCTTTTTAACTGATTATTGTGGGTCCTGATGGCGATTTTAGTGCAGTGTTTTAATATATTGTATTTATTGTATTTAAATGTTTTCTTGTTTTAATTTTATTGCAACTTGATGTTTTAATTGTCTAAATTGTTTACTTTGATTGTGAGCCGCCCAGAGACCTTTGGGTAGTGGGCGGCATACGAGCTATATAAATAAATAAATAAAAATAAACTAAACCAAAACAGTCCCCCGGCCCAATCCACCTTGATCCATGCGCCCAATGGTTGTATACTGAGCAGCAATGTCGGCACGAGCAGCTGGCGTGTCCTGTACAAAATATGGGACCTGTGGGTAGAAAGGAAAACCAACATTTAGCAGCAGCTACAGTAAAAACCACCACCATAGAAATATGTCTGTGAATATTCTCAGTCATCCAGGTGAGTTTGCCTGGAAGTTGAGTCATGGCAACTGGACTTCTTTCCTTGAGAGAATGAAATGTTTTGCTGCTCATCCAAACAGCTTTGTCAGTCTGAGGAAAGCTAGCTGTGAGTCCTCCATTTTATAATTCACCTTGACCTCATGTCACCCTGGTCTGAAATAGGCTTGGTAGGTAGACAGTCATTTCAATAGGCTCATTAGGTGGACAATGGCCTAAGGTCCATGAAAGCCCCACCTTTAACCTTCCCAACACCATAAAGTATGCGTTGTTAGCCATGGACTTGCTGGTGGAAGTGTAAAGTATTTTTGATTTGTCTGAGGATTGTTGAAATCACTGCCTGATAAAGTAGCAGATAGGTTGTGCATGAACCCCCCATCTTAGGCCATTGTCTACCTAATGATCTTATTGAGACTATTGTCCACTTAATGAGCCTATTCAGGCCATTGCTCATCTTACAAGCCTATTTCATAACAGGGTGACATGAGGTCAAAGTGAGCTATAAAATGGAGGACTTGACACTTGCTTTCTTCTGAATGACAAAGCTGTTTGGATGAGCAGCGAAACGTTTCACTCTCAAAAAAAGAAGTCTAGTTGCCATGACTCAACTTCCAGGTAACACCATAGAACAAATGCCCCCACCCCATCCCCCAAAAGGAGCCGGCGGGATATAGCAGGTAGAGTAGCCCAATTAGGAATCAGGAGACCTGGATTTCAAATTCCTGCCCCTGTCTGCCCAGGCGTATCTGTGGTACTGCCGACCTCTTAAGGCTGGCAACAGGGGAAGGTGACAGAGGCTGCTTTCAAACAACCCCTAAAATCCGCTGGCAACTTAAATTCGGATCCCGCCAGCCAGAGATCATGTGAGTTTTGTTCCTCTTCCTGTGTTCCCACCCTTCCGCACTCTGTTGCTTCTGACTGCGGTGTCGGAGCAGCCTCGTAGGGATTCCTGTCTGTTAAAGGGGTGGAGGACAACAAAAACAGATGGCGGAGGAGAGCCCGGCATCCACAGCTTTACAATCCGCATCGGAATTTTTTTTAACTCCGGAGACCAGGTACTTGTAAAGTGCGCTGGGGTGCACTTAAGTGGGTGTGGGTGTACTTTATTTTTTTTAAGTCGGCTGCTGGTGGGAAAACAATTTATGCTCCGGATCTGCAAGTGTTTTGCAGCGGATTTTAGGGGTCATTTGAAAGCAGCCAGAGTGTTGCTGCTTACCAAGGGCCAGATGCCTGTGCTACTTGGGGGACCTTGGGCCGAGAAGTGTCTCACCTGCACTTGATCTGGCCGATAGCGCTGGGGCTTCCAGTCTGGGATCCAGCCCATTCCCATCTCCCCATTTCCAAATTTCTCACAGAAGACTCCATACTGGGGTTGAGAGTGGCCGCAGCGGTGAGGATCGTGGAAGGCAACGTAAAGGAAAAAAGGCCTATGAGGCGAAAAAGGGATGGCGGAACTCAAGAACAAGATCCAATGGTCCCTTCTTGTTAATACCAGCTTTTCTGAGTTCTTGCTCACTTCTTAATTACCATCACCAAAATTTCCTTCCCTCTGTTTTATTTCCGATCCTCCATCCTGGCCCATTATCTTGTGTAAAGTAAACAATGCTGTCTCTCAAGCTCTCCTGCTCACTTTGCAGGCTTGCACTGATGTCCTTGCAGTGGGAACATTTACAAAAGATAGGCGGCCATCGGTGGACACGAGCGCACTAGCCTCAAACATGGGGATCTCACCTCTCATCCTGGCTGCGGAGGAATTTCCGAACCAGCAGCTTAATCCGGGTGATGTTCCTTCCGACTTGAAGGACAGAGCCATTTTCTTCCGTGTAGGCAAAGTCAAAAGGATAGACGGCCTCTGGTCCCACGTGCTTCTTCCCAATGATCCCTATGGCAGAGAAACAGGCAGAGTAAGTCAGGGATAAGAAGGGGCGCGGGGGAGGGGAGGTGGCAGAGGAGCACATCAAGCTTTCTGGACCCCCCTTTTTTTGGGGGGGGGAATAGACCATCCCCTGCAGACCAAACTAGGCTCCTGGTGTCTCCACAGGTAATTCCCAAAATGACCTGACATTCAGGAGCCACCCATCTTAAGACACCCCTTGGTGTGTTTGTTTCATTAGGAGGTGTGGAAGGTTCAAGGAAAATGCACACTTGCAAAAAAAGAAAGAAAGAAAGAAAGAAAGAAAGAAAGAAAGAAAGAAAGAAA
>JAHTLZ010000010.1:16821211-16843145 GCA_023846285.1 Phrynocephalus versicolor | reverse complement strand
TCTCCCCCCTCCCCACCCCCAGCCCCGAGCCACGGAAAATTCATCAAATATTTTCTGGTCCGTGGGGGCAAAAAGGTTGGGGAGCACTGTCCTACTGAACAAACTAGAGGGGGCTCTTGGTCAGTGCTCATGTGCAACAGCGTTTAGTTAAACCTTAGGGCAGGCATGTCCAAACTTTGGTCCTCCAGATGTTTTGGACCACAACTCCCATAATCCTTTGTCATTGGCAATCTAAGCTTAGAATTCTGGGAGTTGTGGTCCAAAACATTAGGAGGGTCGAGGTTTTGACATGCCTGCCTTAGGATGACAATTGAAAACATAATTTAGAAAACCATTAAGGCAATTCAAAAATGCACCTGCAGATAAACATATCGACTCTGTGATGTGAAATGCACAGACACACATAAATGAACCACACTTTCTTGGCCCATCTCACATACGTATATGTATTGGTGTTTAGTTAGTAATATATGTCCTAACACTCCTTTTTGTTCTAGGGGAGACACAACCATTCTAAGTACTGTTAACATTGTATTGAAATAGAGACTTGCTGGAGTAACTTCATCCTGTTTCAGGGCTGGAACCGGGTCTTTTCCCCTCCCAGGTGTGTCTGTGAACCTTCTGTTTCCTGGCTGACTTGTCTTGAAAACAACTGCCAGGGATGACATATGCCTCCTAGGTGGCTTCTGGGACTTGGATGTTCTTTGTCATGGTTTACAACTGGACTGATGGATTTCAAATGAATCAACCTGAACTTCTGTAAGCCCAGGCATGGCAGAGGAGAGCCGACTGGCCTGGAAGCAATGCTGTTGGGCAATCAGGAAGAGGCTGCCGGTGCTAAGGTGGCTTCCAGAGTATTCTCTCCAGTGGCTGCAGTTCGATCTCATTGCTGGACTCACTGTGGGGTTGACGGTTGTGCCTCAGGCTCTTGCCTATGCTGTGGTGGCTGGCCTTCCAGTGCAGGTGAGGTCACTGATCAGGCAACATCTTTCTTATCCATCCATCCATCCATCCATCCATCCCTTTTAGTCGCAAACAGATCAGAATAACACATGAAAATACATGATAAAAGATACAGACTATAAAATGTTGAAAGAAACATTAAATACTGTACAATAAGTCAGCAAAACAAGGCCACACCTGGAGTATTGTGTACAATTCTGGTCACCGCATCTCAAAAAAGACATAGTAGAACTGGAAAAGGTGCAGAAGAGAGTGACTAAAATGATCACTGGGCTGGGGGACCTCCCTTATGAGGAAAGACTACAGCATTTGGGGCTCTTTAGTCTGGAAAAAAGGTGCTTGAGGGGGAATATGATTGAAACGTACAAAATTATGCAGGGCATGAGTAAAGTGGATAGAGGGACGCTCTTCTCCCTCTCACAAAATACCAGAACTAGGAGACATCCACTCAAACTGAGAGTTGGGAGAGTGAGAACAGACAAAAGAAAATATTTTTTTACTCAACATGTTGTTAGTCTGTGGATCTCCCTGCCACAGGATGTGGTGATAGCATCTAGCCTGGATGCCTTCAAAAGGGGATTGGACAGATTCCTGGAGGAAAAGTCCATCACAGGTTACAAACCATGATGGGGATGTGTAATTTCCAGGCTTAAAACCAGGATACTTCAAGGGCCAGATGCAGGGGAGTGGTATCAGGAGACAGATATCTAGTCTCGTGTGCTCCCAAACACATCTGGTGGGGCCACTGTGAGATACAGGAAGCTGGACTAGATGGGCCTTTGGCCTGATCCAGCATGTCTCTTCTTATGTTCTTGTGTTAAGGAAGCTATCCCTGGGATCCCGATCAGCAGTTCTTCTGCGCTTGTTTTTTTATTTAGATTTGCTTACAAAGACAAGTGCTTCTGTATACAGCTAGTCTTGAAAGAAATACTGTGTGGTGGAGGGGATAGACCTGTCAGACTAGGATTCAGACAACCTGAGATTCAATCCCGGCTTGGTCATGAAAACTCATTGCAGGGGTGACAATGCAAAAAACACTCCTTAAATATCTCATATATCTTTAAAACGGTCTTAGTATCACTAGATCAGTTGCTGATTGTCATTTTTTTCTCCTCTTTCTTTTAGTATGGCCTTTATTCCTCCTTCATGGGGTGCTTTGTCTACTGCCTATTGGGGACCTCAAAGGATGTTACACTGGGACCTACAGCTATCATGTCACTCTTGGTCTCATCCTATGCATTCCATGACCCTGCCTATGCCGTCTTGCTTGCCTTCCTCTCAGGCTGCATCCAGTTAGCTATGGGAATCCTGCATCTTGGTAAGACCTTGGTAAGATGCCACAGTCAATCAGGTTGATGGGCCCACTTGCTGATGGTTGACTTGTTGCAAGGAACAGCCAAAGAAGAAGACGGGACAGGAGGGATGACAGGGGGAAGGCGAACAAGGTATTGTCCCACGTATTGTCCAAGGTTTTACTAGCCAGAAAAACAACAACATTGAACTGCAAACTCAACCCTCCATGAATTTTGGCGCAGTTCTGGACTAGAAGTAAGACCCACCAAGTTCAATGGAGCTTGTTCTCAAGTGGAAGAATCAGGAATGGGGAACCCTCTAGGTCACCAGATGTTGCTTCCCTCCTATCTCTTAGTAGCAGCCAGTGGTATTGTTGGTGGTTTAAACTAACTTAGGGAACAAAAATTCTCCATCCTTAAGCTACATTTTTTGTGCAGACCTATTCAGTGGTAAGGTTCATTGATTTGAATGAGATTTTCTCAGTCTGTGCATGCAGAATGGCAGCATCTGTGTCTGCTTCCTCTAATCATCATTGCTTGTACTCCCTTGTCTCTGTTATTCTCTGGCTGTGTTGTCTTTTTTTTTTTTTTTTTTGAAATGTTTATGTATTGTAATCGTTGAGAGTATTCTAAGTGATCATTTTATAATTTTCACTTTTTTATCATACAATTTCTTCATTTGAACAGTAATATTTAAAACAGATAAAACCCATAGTGGAAAACACCCAGCCAGCCAATTATAAAGTAATAAGTATTAAAATTCAAGCCATCTTGCTTTTCCTTGTGTTGTTCTCAAGTTGTAGGTACTGTGCGTTTGTTGAACAGGTTTCTACCTATACAGTAATACAGTGTGTGTTCAGCATGAGAGAGAATACTTAAGCTGCACCAGTGATTGGGAACAGTGTTTTGTTTTACATTTTGGGTCCATCTCTGTTTCTCAGATCTCTGTTTTTATACTGGGGTGTGTGAATGGCACATTTTAATCTCATTGTATTTTATACAATGATAATAAATTATATCCTATCCTATTCTATCCTGTCCTGTATTATTCTATTCTATTCTATTCTATTCTATTCTATTCTATTCTATTCTATTCTATTCTATTCTATTATTCCCTCCCCCTGCCCCCTCCAGCTGCTGCCTCTGAATGGGTGCCTGCTGAAGGAGGTGAGGCTCAGAAGTGCCAAACATCTGTTTGGTTGAAAAACAAACTAGTACTGGTTTGGCAGTTTGTGCCCATCCTCTAGTTGCCATCTCTGAGTAGAAGTGTAAATAGCAATGGGAGAAGTGTATTAGTCCAAACAGAAGTATGGGGCCTCTCCGTTTCTTTCTATAAGCACCTTTGAACTGTGGATAGAATGGTTGAGAGCCTGGCAGGTGTGGTGGGGTAGAGCTCCTATTGACCAGGTTGGAGCAGGTCTTGATCAAGCTAAAGAGCCATGTTTTATTCCTGGCAGGTTTCCTCTTGGATTTTGTCTCCTATCCGGTCATTAAAGGGTTCACATCAGCCGCTGCTGTCACTATTGGGTTCAGCCAGGTCAAGGTAGGCAGTTGTGTCCTTATCTGTCCTTCTATACTTGGTGATCTATTGTATACGTTCTGGCGACCACACACGGTTTTATTCAACTGCTGCTAATGTTCACCTATAAAACTCACACGCCTAATCTCTTAAGACCATGACAGAGTCCCCTGACCTGCCTTTTAAACAAACGTGACTGGTTTCTGTGGAGAAAAGCTTTTGTGGGATTGGTGTTGCTTAGGAAGAAGGCTCGATGAAGGATGCCAAAACTAATCCAGCTGCTTCTTTGGATAAAACATATGAAAATTGCCCCTTACTTTTGTGCTTCCTTTGTGTTCGCTTGAGGATTTTTGGCACTTCGCTTCCTGTGGGAAGCTGGCTCTTAAATACTTCTCAGGTTACAGGGCTTTTACTGTGCCAGTATTTTTGTAAAATAGAGATATCTGCCAGTTTGTGTAAATAGAGGTTCCTGGTGGTCCTGTCTGATGACAGCTTGTTCCAATGGCAAGTGTACAGCTGCCTTCAGAAGTTAAGAAATGAAAAGCAAAGAGATGAAACTGGGAGCCTCATGGCGCTGTGGTTCAATGCCTGTACTGCAGCTAAAACTGTGCTCACCACCTGGGGTTCAATCCCAGGTAGCAGGCTCAGGGTTGACTCAGCCTTCCATCCTTCCGAGGTTGGTAAAATTAGTACCCAGCTTGCTGGGGGGCGGGGGGAGAATGTGTATTTATTTTAGAATATTTTAGAGTATTTTTACACCATCTTTCTCCTTGGAAAAGGACCCAGCATAATTAAATTGTAAACTGCCCAGAGAGTGCTTGAAGTACTATGGGGCGGCATATATAAGCAGAACACTTTGCTTTGTTGCAAACTCAACTAGCTGTGATGGTGGTTTAAGAGGAAATAAGATTCTGCTTTGTTATGCTTCCCACGGTGTTTGCATTTACCTTATTATCCACAGCACACAGGAGACCTTCCTGTACATCCTTCCTCAGCAGTAGGTGTTGTCTTTGGAGGTGGGGTTGGTTGAGCCTTTGGCTTCCTTTCTGCTATCTTTTCAGTGATGTTGGGTCTGTTGAGATACAAATGTTTCCTTTGTGGTTGACCACAGTCAGCTATTCATTGGGGATTGTGGGCGGGATAGATCAGATGATAGCACTTGGTGAGCGAACGCTTTATGGCTGCAGTGAGTGTCACTTCCGAGCACCTTTCGAAAGGAGCCCCAGCTTCTTGCTTGGCACATAAGGCTTTGAAGTGGTTCAAACAGGTGGAAGTAGGACATGGGTTCTCCAGTTAAGATTTTATTGTATGAACAAATATTGTAGAAGGGCTTGTCTCGGCATCTGTTTACCTTTCTCCATACAGAGGGCCAGAGAAGGATTTCCATCGTGGAAATATGTGCTATTAGACTTTTTAAAAAAATATTTTTAACAGGAAATAGAATTGTCAGCATGATTGATTTAAGATTTTGTAAAGCTGTCTCATACGTAAACTGCCCAGAGACTACTTGAAGTGGTATGGGGTGGTATATAAGCAGATCACTTTGCTTTATTTAAGGTTTGTTGCTTTTGTTTTCCCAAGAAAGCATCAGATAAGTATTTTAAAGTTGAAACGGTGTAGCTTTGCTTTTGCAAGGAATTAAAGTACATTGGTTAAAACATATGATTAAGTTTTTCAACAAGTTACTTCACTTGGAATGCATTCATCTGGAGAGTTGCTGGTGGGGGGAGAGACAGTTTGCCTGTAGCTAGCAGAAGGTTTAATAGGGGGTGGGGACAGAGGGAAGGTTCCTCTCCATCCTGGGCTGTGGGAGCCTGGAAAAGTTTTGCAAATTTCTGGTACTTCTGTCATGGATTCTAACTTCCACCCCCAGAAGCTTAGAAGTGGTGCTTTAACTTCATGTGTTGATGCTAAAATAGTTATGCTTGTGTTAGGTGAGAGCAATGTAATTACTCTTAAGGGGGGGGGGAGTAAGATAGCTGCATGTCATGTTCAGCGTTGAGTGTTGTTATTGTGACTTCCACGATGTTGGTCTCTACATGTCTGTTAAACACTGTTTAATGTACTGTTTTGATGTTGGTTTGTCAAACTAATGCATTGTTTCTAGTCTTTACCCACCCCACCCCCCATATAGTTGCTGTGCTCCTTTCTTATGTCTTGCTTTTCCTTAAGACATGTGCCATCTTATGCAAAGTATCTGGGAATGGAAACCTAATTTTTCAAAGATGTAAGCATATGTGGGTGGTGGTTTTAAAGTACTACCACAGTAATTGTGCATTTAGATTAGATTAGGATGGGAGAAAATGTACAAGAAGATCTGGGTGATGTGTGACTTCAATAGGAGACTCAATCCATTTTTTGAAAAATAGGGACTCCCTTTATTTTTCACATGGGCTCCTGATATCCTGAGGCAGCTGTGACGTCACCCCTTTCACAGACTGAATTTTCAGAGGCACAACCGGGTTTATTTCGACATCCCACTGCTGCGCCACTAAATTGTGACGACACCTCCCTTTTTCACACTGAATTCTGTGATGGAAATGGTACTGCTGCCACCTTTTATTCACTTAATAATGCTGCCACCTTTTTAAAATCGTCGCCTCATGAATTGGGACAGACTCAGATGTAAAATATCAAAACAATAATGAACTTTATTGAGAAGATAATAAATATAACAATATCTGAGGATGGTTTGCATTGCCCTTAACATATACTGTAATAGATTTAATCAGCTCTACAAGCCTCCCTGTCTTTATTAGCTAGTAGACAGTATAGCCCTCACTGCCTGACAGAACCCTCAGAGAAAAGTGCTCTCTCCCAGCACTCACTCTCAACTTCAAGTTAACTTCACTCAACTGAACTCTCTCTGACTAGGCTCTACCCTTTTTATATCATACCATTCCCCGCCCTCCTGCTAGGATTGGCTGATTATTTGTATATTCATTACTCCTGTTTCCAGGGTTTTGTCACAGCAGCCATAAACTGAAAGCTCTCAGGAAGGGGAGACGTCTTGGCTTAAGATGGCCAAAAAAGGCAGACAAGGCACTGGATGACTTTGAGCCTGAATGTGTGTACCGTCCTCAGCATCCTAGTGGGCATGTTCTAATTGTTTTCCTTTCTAGTTGTGTGGTGATGCCATCGCGTGTTAAATTCCTTTCCACAGGCACTCCTGGGATTACAGGCCATCCCACGACAGTTTGTCCTGCAAGTGTATTACACTTTCTGTAAAATTGGTGAGACAAGGTAAGTGGGCGTCTCTGTACTTGTCCCCTTTGTTTGCCCTTCTTTTTGATGTTGGATTTACCTGGAAATAACAGGTAAATCAACAACAGAAAACTAAAATGAAAATAAAATGGATATAAAAATGGCAGGAGATTGATAAAACGGGGGGGGGGGGAGAAGACAAGTAGTAAAAAAATAAAAAAAAATCTCCATGGAGATTCCTACTCTTTTGACTTATCTTCATTGGCAGTGGAGATGGTTATGGGGCCCTACCACTGGGCAGAATGTCAAGTTGCTAAGGAGAGAGAGGGGTTCAGGGGCAATGTAATTTTTCCCTCATCTGCAAAGGCCAGAACATATTGTGTATGTTTTCAGTGAAGGGCCAGGGGAAGCATCCCATTAAGTTTTGGGATTTGTTCGTGTAGGTGCACCATTCCCCCACCCCCACCCCCCAGGATTTTATCACGACCAGAACAAACATAGCTTCTTGTAAGAGTGAAAGAAAATGGGTCCAGTTATAATTTTTCAAGGCCTTGATTCCTGCTTATTTGTCTTAGCTGATGAAAAGCCTAGATGACAGGCTGGAAAGTATCAGGGGGGGGGGGACCGGCTTTGTGTAGATGTATACCTTTGGATGGTATTGGCACAGGTGCTAGGATGACTATTACCGTCCTTTAGGCATACGTCCCGTGGCTCAGGACGAAGGGAATGTGCTCGGAAGAGAAATGTGATGGAGCCCACTTGTGATTCTGCAGGAGCCTCTTCCAGCCAATTTTACAGATGTCACTCTAACTTCTCCGCAGGGCTGGGGATGCCATCCTTGGGCTGTTCTGCCTGATAGTCCTTGTGGGGTTGCAACAGATGAAGAAGAGAATTCCCAGAGGCCACCGGATGGAGAAGTTCTCAGTCAGGATCAGTCAGCTTATAGTCTGGACTGCAGCTACAGGTGTGTCTGTCCTGTGCTTAAAGTGAGCTTTTAATATTGCTATTTCCCAGTGGTGTGCTATTATCTATCCTGAATTGTGTGTGCGCGTATGCTCTCTGCTGTCCAGTTGCATCTGATTTATAGTCACCTGAACAAGGTGAGATATACACAGGTTTTTGGAGTCCTAGTCCATCATTTTCTCTACTAGACCATATTAGGTACCTGAATTATTTATATTGTATTGGGCTTTTTGTGTTTGTGTTTGGCAAAGCCTTTGCTGGTTAAATGCTGGTGGAGAGACTTGAAATGCTTGTTTGCTCGGGGACAAAGTGGTTTGCAAATCCTTCTCTGTGGGATGGGAGCATTGTAGTTTTGGCTAGGTCTAAAACTTCACACAATCCTCCTAACACAGGACAGCCTAAGGCCAAGGACAATAAACAAAGACCTGCACAAAAGGAATCTGAATGATAAGTGGGTGGGTAGGGGAGAAATGAAAGACAGGTATAAAGGGAAAGCAGGAAGAGGAAATAGAGGCAAGAGGTGGCCTCTGCTTGGAGCAGGTTGAGGTTTCCTTAGTTGAGGAATGGAAAACGTATGCACACCCAATTCCTTGTAAGATTACTGTTCCCAGCCACATTAGCTAGCATGGTGGTTGAATTATAGGAATGATGGCCCAACAGACACCTAGTGGCCACACATTTCCTGGCTTTGCCCTAGTTTCCACTAAGTTTGTTGAAACAGAATAATGTGAATATTTTTGTTAACTGCCCAGAGTGGCCTTTGGCCAGATGGGCAACAAACAAGCAAACATTCTCATGATCTGAGAAATTCATGATGTAGAAGTTAGAGCCAGTAAGTGCCACAGTGTTTTATTTGTGTATTTATGTATTTATGTATTTATTTATTTTTATAGCTTATATGCCGTCCACTACCCAAAGGTCTCTGGGTGGTTTATAATCAAAAAAAGAATTAAAACCATTAAAACATTGAAATGTCAATAAATAATTAAAACAATAATAAAAACATTAGACAAACATTGCCATCAGGATCCACAATCTATATTATGTCAATTAAATTACCTGGCACCAAAATGTCGTTCATGTTGATGCCAGGTGGATCTCACTTGGGAGGGTATTCCATAGCTTGGGAGCAGCTGCCGAGAAGGCCCTATGTCTGCAAGCCATCCCTCTTACCTCCTTGAGGGATGGCTCTTTCAAGAGGGCCCCCTGGCTTGATCTTAATTGCCGGGTAGGTTCATATGGAAGGAGGCGGTCCTTCAGGTATCTAGGTCCTAAGCCGTTTAGGGCTTTATATGTCAAAACAAGCACTTTGAATTGGGCTCGGGCAACAACTGGTAACCAATGCAGTTTAAACAGAATCATCATGTGATCCCTGGCGGCCCCACCACTTACCAACTGTGCTGCACAATTCTGAACCAGTTGCAATCACTGGACCATCTTCAAAGGCTGCCCCACGTAAAGTGTATGGCAGTAATCAATACATTTTAGAGCTTTCCCCTCAGGTACACAAACCCAGAGAATCATTTGAGCTGTGGGGTGCAAAATGTCTCTCTCTCTGGGAAGCAACACAGCACCAAGTAGATTGCCAGGCATACATTTGCAGCCTAGTAGAGATGTGTGCTAATGGCCTCCATTGCCTATGGTATCTACCAGCCGTGTTTCAGTAGGGTCATATGGAAAAGCAGCCCTTGACCATAGGACTCTCTTCCTTGCAGCCCGCAATGCTCTGGTGGTGCTCTTTGCTGGTCTGGTGGCTTACTCCTTCCAGGTGACAGGCTCCCAGCCATTCACCCTCACAGGGGCCACACCCCGGGGCCTCCCTCCGTTCCAGCCTCCACCATTCTCCAAAGTCACACCCAACGGGACGGTTTCCTTTGGAAAGATGGTGCAGGTGAGTTTTGTGTGCGAGTCTGTCTCTGTGTGCATTTTCAGAGTTGTGCTACTGTTTGTCTTTATGAGTTTGGGTGGAAGGGAAATGAGAGTTCACAACTGAAATAATTGCAGTGGTAATGGTTGATTCAGTAACAGCAGCTTTAAAAATCCACAACCAAAATCTCAATATGGCATTTAAAAGTTTCATTTAAAACATTTTAATTAGACATAAAAATAAAGAAGAGCCTAGGGGTTGACACCTAAGTAGGCAGTTCTCATGGATCAGATGCTGAAGGGAGGGTTATTACCTGTTTCATATTTCTTCTCTGGACATGCAACCCCCCACTGGAACCTTTGTGTTTAAATGTAGCTCTTCTCCGTTTCAGGCAATGGCTGATGGTTTGGCAGTGGTGCCACTCATGGGACTTCTGGAGACAATGGCTATTGCCAAATCATTTGGTATGATTTCCAGCTTCTCTAGAGTCAGAGATTGGGCGGGGGGATTGGTCCTTTCTCATGCCTTGGTGACTGGTGAGATTTGAGAAAGACAAGCTTGCTCCTGTCTGAGGGTGGGCTTTTGTGGGGAGAAATGGAGATTGAAAATAACTATGATGTCCTCTTCAGATATTTTGCATCTCCTATTTGTTACAGGATCAGCTCTGTGTGTGTGTGTGTGTGTGTGTGTGTGTGTGTGTGTGTGTGTGTGTGTGTGTGAGAGAGAGAGAGAGAGAGAGAGAGAGAGAGAGAGAGAGAGAGAGAGAGAATAGAAGCACACTTGCATGGGTTAAATAATGAGCAACAACTTGTAGCCCTCTAATTCTTGTTGTATGGCAACTCCCATTATCCCCCCACTATTGGACACATTTGCTAGGAGCGATGGGAATTGCAGTGCAACACCATCTGGACATTTTGCTGCCCTGGTTTCAGGTACAGAAGGCCTCCAGCATTCCTTGCCTTCTTCTTCTTTGCAGAGTAAGATGTTCTCATGCTTGCTTCTTCCTCTCTAGAAAGGGGGAAACATAACTTGCATAGATCAGGGATTGGCAGACATCAGGTTTCAGAATCGACACTGTCTTTTATAAGACCAAGTCCACAAGACAAGAGGCAGATATAAAAGGCAAACACTTACAAACACATAATTCTGGACTTTTGTTTTGCATATCTGGACTGATCCAATGACACAGACCAACCACACACAAATATGCCTCTGGGTTCTCTCAAGGTTTCTTCATTTCTGGAAAATTAATTCAGGGCAAGTCAGATGATTAATTTTTTGTGCACCTTTGTTGAAAACCTTGCAATCAGAAGTCCTACTTCAGACCAGAAAGATGTCCGTGAATATATCCCAATTTACTGCCTGTCCAATGTGGGTTTCAGTTACAAAGTATATGGGTCTTAGTCCAACCAGTATCTAAATTTTCCTTTTCCTTCCAGCTTCTCAGAACAACTACCAAATTGATCCCAACCAAGAGCTCTTAGCCATGGGTAAGAATTCTGTGCCGACAGGCTGGATTCTGTTGAGGGAATAGGATTAGATCATCTGTTTAAGAGACACCAGGATGGAGTAAGACCTGTATTGACATTGTAGAGGAGTTCGAAAATGAACTCTCCTGGGCATGAGGTTGTGTTGGCATGTAGAAAGAACACCTGGGGGCAAGCAGAACTTGTGACATAACCTCCTCCCCTTATTTACCCACTTCCCTTTTAGCCCTCCTGAATCAGGGGGTGGAAAGAAATCTTGTAAGCTTTCTAGTTGAGAGTTGATGTGGGAAGTCCAGAAGGTCCCTATTGTTGGAAAAGTATTTGTCTAGAAAGTACTTTATGTTTTGTTGTTGTTGTTCTGTTGTGTTCAACTCTTTATGACCCTGTGGATCAGAGCACGCCAGGTCCTTCTGTCTTCCATTGCCTCCTGGAGTTTGGTCAAATCCATGTTGGTTGCATTGAAGACACCGCCCAAATATCTCATTCTCTGCCGTCCCCTTTTCCTTTTGCCTTCAATCTTTCCCAACATCAGGGACTTTCCCAAGGACTCCTCTCTTCTCATGAGGTGCCCAAAGTATTGGAGCCTCAGCTTCAAAATCTGTCCTTCCAGTGAACATTCGGGGTTGATTTCTTTCAGGATGGATAGGTTTGATCTCCTTGCAGTCCAAGGGGCTCTCAAGACTCTCCTCCAGCACCACAGCTCAAAAGCATTGATTCTGTGGCAATCAGCCTTCTTTATAGTCCAGCTCTCACTTCCATACATCACTACTGGAAAAACCATAGCTTTGACTATTTGGACCTTTGTAGGCAAAGTGATGTCTCTGCTCTTTTAATTTTTAAATTTATTTATTTATTTATTTGACTACTAACTAGACTGCCCATCTGGTGACAAGGCCACTCAAGAGGTACAATTCTGCCATGCTTTGAAGGGCTCTGAGCACCCCCTGCTCCCTCCCCCATATCCCTTTTTAAAATAAAATAAACTCTTGGGCCTTGGAGCTCTGGAGGTGGCCCAACTCTGCTTCAGAAGCTCTAGTGGAAGAGAGCCTCCCCATAACTATTTTCACTCTTTCTGCTGGAAGATTTCTCCTAATACAGTATTCACCAAAATCTACCCTTCTAGAATTTAAAACCCTTTGATCTTATCCTGTCCTCAAGAGCAGCAGGGCTTGTGCTTTTTAACACAAATGGCTCTGCTCTATGAAGAAACAGGAAAGCAGGACTCTGTGTCCTTAACAGGCTGGCTTGGATGACCATTGAGTCCTTTCCAGCTCTTCAGTTCTCAGTTGGTTATTGTTATTAATCCTTAGTCTTCCTTTCTGTTTGACCCCCAGGTTTCACCAACATCCTTGGTTCCTTTGTCTCATCCTATCCTGTCACAGGTAGCTTTGGACGGTGAGTATTTATTATAGTTATGTTTTGCCTTTCTCTCAGTGCAGGATCAGCACAAACAGATAGCACTCAAAGCAGAATAATTTGTAGGAATTAAATATAGTTAAATAAGTTGAAAACAGCCATCCAGGTCAAGCAGTTTAAAAATCACTTCAAAACAGGATAAGAATCTGATTGGCTGACAGCTGAAGAATTGTCAGTTTTGCCTCAGAAGTGTCTCTCGTACTCGTGTTGTTGCAATCTGCAATTCAAGATGTGCCAGGACAAGATGAACAGTGTTGGCTTTCCCCTTTGTTGGGACTTCAGCACAGCTGAGAATTCACCGGAATTTCAAATAGGGTCGTTGATGAACTGCCCCCAAGGAAAATCTCCCCTACATGAAATCCCTCTGTGATGAAGCTGAGAAGGGGGCGAAGGCCCCAAAGAAGGTAACAGTCAAAAGTACTCATCCTATCCTGGCTAAATGTGAACCACAGATTGCAATAGGAGACAAAAAGTGAAGACACACCATTAAAGGCTCCTCCCTTCTCAGCCAATTGGGGTCCGAGGTCTGCCTGAATTACATTATATTTTCTTACTGTTAGAAAAGATTCTCCTTTAGATGGAAGTTACACATCCTTAGAGCAGCCACAAAAAGCTTTTTGTACATGTTCATGATCTGTACTCAGCTTTGTTCATGGTGTAATACAGGCACAGTGTGGCTTGAAAATAAGCGGCCAGCAAAGGCATGAGAAAGATCATTCGTCATGGATTCATGGGCTTTTGATGTTCTTTATTAAGATGGACTGGATTGAAATTAAATAGATTTAAATCTCAGTTTAAAGTGCAATTTATTTATTTTTTGGAAAAAAAATCAGATTTAAATTGATTTGTTTAAAAAAATCATTGATTTTTATCCACTCCACTCATTACACAAATCTGCAATGGCTATAATCAGAGTTCTGGGAACATGTACTTCATCTTAACCCTTCATATTTTTGTTTAATGGAGAATATGGGTGGTGGTGGGGAACAGCCAGCTGCATTGCATTTAGGTGGGGTTATAACTTTGCATGTATAAAGACACCCAGATTAGTTAACACGGATGGCAAGTCACAGATGGCAGTTGAGACGAAGGTTGCTCCCCTCTCTATAGGCAATGAATAATGAAAGTATTTATAATGTAAGTCATCTTTCTTAACTCTTTACTGAAATCCATGGCTAATATAAAAATGGCTAATATAAAAAGCTCTAAATTCTAGCTTAATGAGGAATCATCTTGAAATGAAGTGAAGCCAGGAAGAATAATAATAATGGTGAATCTTCTCTCTGTCTCAATAAGGATTCTCTGCTGCTCCATCCACGTGATGAAATGTCCAATAAGCATCAGAGTCCAAGCTTCCAGAAACTTATGTTTTGACTAACTAATGCATTCCTTAGATAAACTCTATTGCAGAGTGAAATCTGTGCTGCTACTATGAGACTAAGAAAATGACTCTATGTTTTATCATCGTTAATTTTCTTAAATCCTTGGTAGAAACAAAAGACAGTGGGTTATACCAAGGAAGAGAGCCCTGGTTTAAAAGCAGCCCATTCCTTTAAATTCCTACAAGTCAGTAAATTATATTATCTAATACTAAGACCTTGTTCTCATTGCCCTAAATTCTTCTAAGAAGGCGATAACCCTGTCATCATAGTGATTTTGTTTTCTTGTTGCAGAACTGCACTGAATGCACAAACGGGAGTGTGCACCCCTGCTGGGGGACTAATCACAGGTAGGGACTCGAAGGACACCTTTTAATCTGCTGAGCTGTAGCATGGCTGAGGGCTGACCTGGCAAAAGTGTCAGATATTAGAGAGGAAAAAAACATTATGTATTAGACAGACTAGGTTTGTCTACAGGTGTTTTGCATTTATATATTTGATTTGTAAAATGGACTCCAGTATGTAATACTGAGTCATTGTAAACCCAGGTGTACAGAATAGATATAATGAGTGAAGCTGAAGCAAGTTAGATGCAAGAGCATGATGTAACCAGTTTCCTGATTGGTTATCATGAGTGTAAAAGGGCTCCAGAAATCAGTAGCCTTTGGAGAGAAGGTGCCCATATTGCCATGCTGTCTGTGTGTATTTTGTTATGTTGATATGCTGTCTCTGTGAGGTGAAATGTTACTGAAACTCTGTTATATATGTTCATATGTAATATAGCTGCTTTTAAGAAACTCTGTTTGCCTGTTTGAAGTGGATTTTGGGCGCTTTTACACAACCTCTGAAATCCGGTGGCAACTTAAATTCGGACCAGAGATCATGGGGGTTTGTCCCTCTTCCTGTGTTCCCACCCCTTCGCACTCCATTGTTCCTGTCTGTGCGAGGGGAGGAAGGAAAAAAGGGAGAAAAAAATGCAGGCTCACCTCCGTCTGCTGGTCAAAGCAGCCCCGAGCAGCCCCGTAGGGATTCCTGTCTCTTAAAGGGGCTGCAGGGACAAAAAAGCAAACAGAAGGCGAAGGAGCCCGCCATTCACAGCTGTACAATCCACATCGGAAAATTTTTTACCTCCTGGAGGCCAGGTACTTGAAAAGTGTGCTGGGTCACGCTTAGGTGGGCGTGGTCGTACTTAATTTTTTTTAAAGTCCGGAGCTGGTGGGAAAACTTTTTTAAGCTCCGGATCTGGGAGCCCTTTGCCTCGTATTTTAGGGGTCGTGTAAAAGTGCCCTTTGTCGCCCTGAATTTAGCTTCTGCTGGCAGAACAAATTGGCAAAATTCTTTTAAGATGGATGCTGGATTTCTTTGTTCTCTTGTAACTTCTAGGGAATGAAAGATGGCATTTATTTAGGAAGAGACCATACAAAAATGGGAGTCTACAGGGAACAGAATATGTACCACTACTAAAAGGCACTTCTCTCTCTCTCTCTCTCTCTCTCTGTGTGTGTGTGTGTGTGTGTGTGTGTGTGTAGGGGCTGTGGTGCTGCTGTCTCTAGCCTACTTGACGTCTCTCTTCTACTACATTCCCAAGGCAGCGCTGGCAGCTGTCATCATCTGTGCCGTGGCTCCCATGTTTGATGCCAAGGTCTTCTGGACATTATGGCAGGTTAAAAGTAGGTACATGAAACATCTTGTCTATTCCAGAGTTGATGAGTTAGGAAACCTATAATTCTTCCTAAGAATACTGAACCACCCGAAACCTTTGGAACAAGACTTGAAAGTCTGTTCATGTTTTTGTAGCTGTGATGGTGTTGAAAGTGAGCAGAATGTGAGAGTTCTTCTTTATCTCCTGTTCCCCAAAGACTGGTTTCGTCTTGATGCCATTTTTTGAATTAAAATCACTCAATTCTTATTACTTCCTACAGCCTTTAATCTCAGTTAAACAGAAAGTAGTGTGTCTTTAACATTTCTGTTGTTCAAGGAGAAAGAGATGTACAGTGGTACCCCGACTTAAGAGCGGAACGCTGTTGGCATTTTAACTGCCGCCTTACAAATTTTAGATATCGTCTGCTTGACTTACTTTTTTTTCATTTTTTTTCATTTTTTAAACTTATTTTTTCAGTTTTTTAGATAGGTACCCCGACTTAAGAGTAGTTAGACTTAAGAGCATGCATTTGGAATGGATTAAATTCGTAAGTCGAGGCACCACTGCATTGAAATCACCCCTAAACTATGGGTTTAGAATTTATATTCTTGCTTGTCTTTGCAATTGATGAAATCTGGAAGTTAAGTAATGACAACTGGACTTCTTTTCTTCTGAGATTGAAATGTTTTGCTTAATGGCTGTTGGGAAGGGCTGTATAGGTGGGACTTTCACCCATCCCAAGCCATTGTACATCTAGTGAGCCTATTCAGGCCATTGTCCACCTAATAAGCCTATTCAGGTAATATCCACCTAATGAGCCTATACAGACCAGAGTGATGTGAAATCAGGGTGAACTATAAAATGGAGGACTTGCAACTTGCTTTCCTCGGACTGATGAAGCTGCTTGGGTGAGAAGCCAAATGTTTCAATCTCACAAGGAAAGAAGTCCAGTTGCCATGACTCATTCCCCAGATAACTGAAGACATCATTTGTACCTGGATAGAGTGGAAAACCATCATCCTCAGGAAATTTCTCATTAATGTTGTATTTCCCCTTCCATGATTTCACATGGAAGAAGTAGGTGATTTTTTAAACAAACAAAACAACCTCTGTCTAGTACTTGTATGATCCTATAGATGAAATCCTGCTGCTTTCTCATGTAGGCAGAAGGCAAATGGTGTAACATTCCGTCACTTGTACAAGTCAGTTAATGAGCCCCTGCGAGGATTCTCAGGGATCTGCTAAGGGAACAGGAGCACACAGTCCCAAGAAATCCAGTTACAACTTGTTTATTGCCAGCCATAAGTAACTGAATGTTACACTGTTTGCCTTCTTCATTGATAAGAAATGAAGGATTTCAGCCTGTGTGATGGGGCAGAAGAGGATCTCAAGCTAATGGAAGACAAGAAACCAGCCCACTGAGACATGCAAGTGTATTCCTGGCCCATACAGTCAAGAGAAGAGAAAGATTCCTAGGTCTCTGCATCAAGGATCCAGCTGTTGTTTACAGAGACAGACAAAAGGGAAGTAATCCAGTCCCATTACATTTCCTCCTCTTACCCCCCCCCCCAAGATGTGGATTAAAAAGAGGAGGGGAAGAAAAGAAAGATAAATCTTCTGTTTTTCTTGACTGAGAGAAATCACCAGCTTGAAGAACATTGGTACCTGCTGAATGGGTAACTCGGTGCATCTTTCCAAACGGTCCTCTACGTGTTTTTAGACTGTAGTTCCCATCAGCATAACCAGAGGTGAAGGCTGATGTGTGCTGTGATTCCACAAAAAGTACAATAACCTTTCCATCTTGCTGGCAATATGAGAAATGGGGTATGGTGCCATTTTCTACACAATACTTCTGTTCTGTGATGTTAATACAACTAGGGGTCCTTTTCCTTACCTGATCAAGCTAGCCAATTGGACAAATCACTTCACGTCCATCCCTCACAATGTGTCTCTGGTGGCTTTTTGCAAAAAAACCCTAAATTCAGGTACTGTGGGAACAAGGGTACTTGAATATCTGGCAGTCATCACTGAGTGTGCAAAGCATAGTTCTTCCATTTTAATATTGTGGAAGGCCAGAGGCATAAGGTTAGAGTGTGTGCATGTGTGTGCATGCATGCAGCCATAGGTCTGCTGTACTCTTCTCTTTTGTGCTAGCGACTCTGGGATCCATCTTCCCCACACTACTGACTTAGTGCTATTTCATTAGGTTGCTCTGCTGGTCTTTTGAAGAGCCCATATTACAGTTGGACACAAGCTACTACAATAGGCAATGATTTGATAGTTGTGTAAAAAGAAGCTTCCCTTTGGGAGCAGTCACCCCTTATGCACACCCAATTAAAGATGGTCACAAATTGCTTCCTGATGGCACGTTGTGATTCATCCAGGTGGCACAACAGATGCCTTGCATTCCCATCCCCCCATTCGCTCCTCCACTCACCAGTCGTCACGTGCTGCTTTTCTCCTGCTCTCCACACAGTCATGTGCAGGAATCCCTGCTCTGCCTCCTTTACTGAGTGGACGGCTGCTGGAGGAGGCAGAGAAGGGAAGTCCGTACTCCTGCTGCAACTGGAGAACCACACAAAGAGTCAAAGAAAAGCAGCCATGTGATAGCTGGTGAGTGGAGGAGGTGTCCAGAGGAGTTGGGGGGGGGCACACAGCAACTGTGGTGTGGCATCAGTGACTCATGTCGACCTGGAATTGAGTGATTCATGCCCATACGAATTCATCCTGTGTTTGTTTACTATACTGCCCCATTAGTTCGGGAGCACGATTCTGGGTGATATAACAAAAAAAGAGTAAAACATTCCCAGTATTAAATAAGTAGTAAAGAATATTGTTTATGAGATATGTTAGATGAGGGTGATGTGATTTGACAATTATCTGAAGAGCCAAACATTACCTAGGCCTGGATTACATAAAACCTAGTCTTACCAAGGAAGAATAAGCACATAATGGATTCTGTCTAGGAAAGGTGCTGCTTCCTTTCTTAGTAGCTATCACTCCCGCCCCACCCATGCTGAGTAGTAGCAGTCATCTCGCTGTAGGGACAAACCAGCCAGTGATATATCTTCCTGTCCTTTTCAGGGCTGGACCTTGTGCCGCTCTGTGTGACATTTTTGCTGTGCTTCTGGGAGGTCCAATATGGTATCATCGCAGGAGTGCTGGTCTCTGGTGTTCTTCTCCTCTACCCCATTTCCAGGCCACGGATAAAGGTTTGTTTTCTTGGGTTGGTATGTGCTCTGTTGGCTTAGAAAGGAAAGCCACCATGTTACTGCGTGCACCTGGATAGTAACCTTGTGAACCTCTTGGACATGAAGCAAATGAAGACTTTCTTACATTGAGTAGGCTGCATGTAGCCTGAGGGATCCAAATGTACTCCTTAGTACCCTTGATTCCACTGTCATCCCCTCCATCCAGTTTTCTAAAATAACGCCCCCCCCCCAAAAAAGGTCTGAAAGTCCTGTGTGCAAAGGGGCGGAGTTGTCTTCACGTTAAAAAAATTTAATGGCCACTAGATAGCACCAGAGAGCTTTTCCAGTAAAACAAAGCCTTTTTTGTGTGTGCCAGTTTTGTTGCTTGATGGGGAAGATGGGGGTTGTGGAAGTGAACACAGCCCTCTAAGGTTGGCGTGAATGGGGGGGGAGTGGACATAGAGTGGACATAATCTCTAGGGCTCTGGCAGTGCCCCACCCCTGCTTTAGGTAGTTTAAAGTTTGGTACCCATATGGACCAGTGGATAGAATGACAAACTTCGGCAGTACATATACTAAAATTGGAACGACAAACTTTTAATTTTATTTTTACCTCACTTTTTTTCCTTAAAAAGGAACCGAGGCAGTTAACATAATCGAAAGACAATATCTGAAGCAAAAAAACAAGTACTGTATGTGAATATTAAAAAGTACCAAGCAATTATATTTCTGAGAAATGATCAACGAAACCAATACAAAAGGCACATTCAGAGCATTAAGGTGTAAAAATCCATTCAGAAATCCCACCCAGGCAACCAGTCACTCAGGGAAAGCTTGTCAGAGGAAAAAGGTCTACACCTGCTTGCAAAAAAATGGGGCCAGTCTGACCTATGGGAGGGAGTTCCAAAGTCTGGGACTAGGACTCTGGAAACCAGGGTTCGAATCCTCACTCAGCCGTCGAAACTCACTAGGGGAGTGAAACTGCTAAAACCACTAACCGTGAAAGCCCTATTAGGGTCACTCTAAGTTGGTTCCAACTTAGGGCACAGAGCAACAACAGCAGGTGGTCTTGGCTGTGGTGAACAAAGTAAAGAAGTGGCCCAGGTATTGCTCCTGAAAAGCTTTCTCCTTTCTGATATAGAGTGTCTTCCTCTCCTAAAACTGGCAAAGAGATACTACACCTTTGTCATGAATGCATCTGTACAGAATAGATCTACAGCATTGTTCTGTAGAGTTTTCTTCAGCAGACTTGTTGGCAGGCAGGCAGCCTGCTATGTACCTTATGCTTTGCTGGTGAAGTAATTCAGAGCTACTTCAGGTTGCACCTTAGGGGTCTTCCTTGAATGAAACAATCTCCTCACAACACTTAACTTTTCTGCAGGTTTTGGCGCACAGGGCTCTAGTCATACAGCCGGCCAGTGGCCTGAATTTCCCAGCAATTGAGTTCCTTCGAGATACTGTGCACAAACAGGCCCTCTCAGGTAAAGCGACGCCTTTGGTATAGTACGGACTGTGCAAAACTAAACTGTATTTAGAAGTAAAAATCACACTGCCACACTTTACTTGGAGTAGTTATGTCTGCATCGATATATACCTTGACATAGGGTGAAGTGCTCTTGTATAACTCTTGTTTGAAGGTCAGTGGCTCATCAATAGAAATGGTATGTATGGCAGGGGTGGCACCTCTTGAACCAAATGGGCAGAACATCCAGCTGTGTCTCCATTGGTTTAACTTTCATGGGTAGAGATGTATACAGCTACAGAGCATGGGTTCACCAACTCCTATGGGGATTCTAGCTGTTCAAGGAACTTGTGGACCCATAATATGCCAAAGACAGTAAAATTGTTAGAATCAGGTATCTAGTTATAAGCGCCATAGAAGCTGGTGGTGCTAGGAATATAGTTCTAAACCTCAGCTGAGGAAAGGAAAGGCACAGGCCTTCAGAGAGCCCTGTTTCCTCTTAGCATAGCAAATTGAATTCCCATTGGTCCATCAATCAGTGCATTAAGTACTATTTATTACTATTCATATACACTTGGGCTTCGAGATGCTTGTGGGTATGACACTCACTGCCATGCCTTGGTCATCTGGAAACCTCTTTGTAGGAGGAGCTGGTCTTTCAAACACGGTGTTTATTGTCTGCCTTCAGAGCCTCAACTGCACAGTGTCATTCTGGATTGCACCCATTTCAGTGACGTGGACTACACTGTTGTGTTGGGCTTGTCTGAGCTGCTCCAGGAATTCCAGCATAAGAGACTCTCCCTTGTCTTCGCTGGCTTGCAGGTGAGTTAGAATGGGAGAAACCCATGTACGGGGTCACCAGATCATTGCTTGCTTTAGAAACAGATAGACCAACCTGGCTTGAGACCCACCATCTTCCATTTAGGAAGGGGAGCCATTGCTTCGTAGGAGGAGGACTCAGTTTTTCTTCAGGGCATCTGTGAATGCACATGTATGAGTTTTCTCTGCAGCTTCGCTGAGCATTCAGAAACTTCTAGAGCTTTATGGTAACCCCGCAGGGACCTCCCTCTCCTGGTGCACATTCTCTGTTCATGTCAACAAAGCCTCAGTTCCTTTTTACCACTGCTGCAGTAGTGCTTATGCTTCGAGTTCCTGAGTGTAGAAGTTGGAAAACATGGATGACAATAGTCTTTCCTCAGTATTTCTTCATCGTTCTTCATAGACTTCCTTCTCTAGGAGTTGAAACAAACAAAAACACTCCCCACCAGCACCCCATCCTTTCCTACCATTTTATGGCATCTTCAGGACTGTTTAAGTGCTGCTGCTGCTGCTATGCCCCTGACTGATGAGCACTTCAGGTGCCTTTTTGGCTTGGGAGACTCCCACCAGCTTAATAACTGTCCAGTTTGCAAAATGTTACTAAACTGGTGCTCAGACAATGCCTTGATTGTCTCCGTTCTTTGAAATCTTTGAAATCAATGGACTTGACATCAGTGACCACGCTCTCTCTCTCTCTCTCTCTCTCTCTCTCTCTCTCTCTCTCTCTCTC
>JAHTLZ010000010.1:16803122-16821201 GCA_023846285.1 Phrynocephalus versicolor | reverse complement strand
CTCTCTCTCTCTCTCTCTCTCTCTCTCTCTCTCTCTCTCTCTCTCTCTCTGTGTGTGTGTGTGTGTGTGTGTGTGTGAAACATCCATGGAACCCCTGGTGTCTTTCTCTCCCAACTGCAAAATCCAAGTTTACTTTGAAGCCCAAATCGACTTTGAGATCAAAGTTGAGGTCAGAGGTGCTGACTTTAAGGCCTGACAAAAAGAAAAAGGAAACCTCTGCCCCCAATTCCAAAGAGACTGAACCTCTACCTTCACAGTCTCGGGCTGTTTTGAGCCCATCTACTACACTTACAGAGCTGCCTAGATGCCTGAAGCACATCTGATCTCGGCGAATTTCGGAAGCTAAGCAGGGTCGGCCCTGGTTAGTACTTGGATGGGAGACCACCAGGGAATACCAGGTGCTGTAGGCACCTGGAGTAGGAACTGGCACTGGCACTGCAGTATCCCTGCCAAGAAAACTCCATGGACATGAGGTCACGAAGAGTTGGTCATGACTGTAATGACACAACACACACCCTACACTTACAGAGAGCCAAGATCTGAAAGCAGCCCTGTTGGACTCCCCATTGGCTGATGAGAATGCCCCTCTCCTTGGACATGGGAATGCGCCCTCCCCTCGGTTCAGTCATTCACCTGGCTGCAGAGGAACCTGGCTGAGCTCACTGCATTACTGCAACTGGCACAAGAGAGCCCCATCTCACCAGACTCAGTAGTGGTGGAACCCCCTCAACAATGTAAGACTAGCCATAAAACTCACCATGTCTGTCATTCATCTCAAACACAGCTTGAGCCTACCTATGATGCGGAACCTCCAGCACTGATCCTTTGACAATAAAGTTGAGCTGCAAAGTGAGTGAGGCTCTCTGACCATCCCATCTCAAGTATTTACATAAACATTCTTTTCACCAGTATTGAGATGTTCAACACTGAGCATATTATTACTATGGGTCTAGCTCTCTAGCATCCACTTCCCCACCTTGAGGCAGAGGTGCTTCAAAAGCCTACCAGCCTTATTCGTCTGAAGATGCTCTTTACCCATCAACACTGACCTCAACGCCTCCTCAACACTGGGACAAGCATCTTCCAGTAGCTGAATACATACAAGACCAACCAATATCTAAGAGGTCTTGGCATCACACTTCGGCACCGACTCCAACACCCACAATTGTATTGTGAACCTCCTATCTGAAGGTTACAACCACTTACAAAGGACTTCCACCTGGACCATCTCAACCTGGCCCAATAGTGTCTCAAGCATCACACTGAAAGCAAAGCACCTCTACTCCTGTACAGCAAGCCTACCTACCACCTTTGCTATAAGGCTTTTGATTCCCTCCATCCACCTAGTTGTTTTTGGTTTCTGATTCAGACATCCTTAGTTTTTACAGTCATCCCTTGAAGGCTGTAGGCAGGAATCTGACCAGTCCTCTTCCATTTGTCCTGTTCACAGGCACATGTTCTCCAAGTCTTCCTGGCTGCAAATCTGGACGGTTTCTGTAGTTTTCCCAGTTTGATGGATGCAGGTGAGTAAGGCTGGAAATGACATATTTAAAAATGTTCTCAGTATTTTGAGAAATCCTATTGAATGTTTGTGGTTGGGACCTTTTGCTGAAGTACGTTGTTACACTGAATTTCCATCTTTGGTTTTTGTTATTTTCATCTCATCTGCAGGTGAAAATGCGTTCTCAAAGTGGCATATATCTGTTAGAAAGTAGATAATCTCAATTCCTGGACATAATCTCCATTCCTAGATAGATTGGATCTGGCCGTGGTGACACATGCTTTCGTTAATCCTGGCTGGGTTACTGTAATGCGCTCTAGGTGGGGCTGCTTGTATCAGGAAACTTCAGTAGGTCAAAAATGCAATAGCTAGATTGTAAACTGGGGGACAGTCACAGAGATTCATGTAGCCTCCTCTGTTATAGCAGCTCTAGTGGCTGCCAATCAGTTTCCAGACGAAGTTCAAAGTGCTGGCTCTAACCTCTAAAGCCCTGTACAGCTGTTTTAAGGACTGTATCTTCCTTTATGACCCTGCTTGAGTGTTAAGATCATTTGAAGAGGTACCTCAAGGCGCAGTGGTTAAATTGCTGTACTGCAGCTAAAACTGTGCTCACGACCTGGGGTGCAATTACAGGTCCTTTTTCCTTAATGTAAGTGGACTTTGGCTGATGGAGAAGGTAGAATGCCTTAACTAAATGTGTCCTCTGTCTTTCCTGCTATCTCTCTTATAGAGAAGAGTCTTAAAGGGGAGTCGTGCAGTCCAAGAGAAGACTTTTTTGATGATGGCATTGAGGCTATATTGCCAAGCTCTGGGATCATCCAGTGAGGACGTAGGGCTTCTAAAGCCTGTTTCTAAACAGAAGGAGTTTCCTACCCTTGACACTGCCATGTTTGGACCTTGAATAATACAACGGAGCTTGGATTTTATGAACATGCAGGCACTTTGTACCATAGCCTGTGTGCACTAGGTAACTTTGAATTCAGACGTTGCTCAGAAGCTGGAGCTGTGCAACACAAACTAGGAGAGTTGTTACCAGCCTGGATAAGCAAGAGATGAAGAGGCAACTACTACAAATGGTGTGCAGTTTCAGGGGAGTGGGAAAACCTGAAGAAAACATACAGGGGCAGAGAAGCACCTCCAGCTGGAATGGTTATGGCATATGAAAATATGACAGTTCCTATAATTTATTTCTAAATGTAATTTGCACTCCAGTGAGATAGTTCGGGGACCACAAATCTTGAAAGGGAAGGAAGATGATCAACACCTTTTAGAAAATGGAAGCCAAATTGAGGTGAGAGAGTGGTCTGAATATTGGCATCTATCCTGAATGGGTGATGGAAAACCATTGAATTGTATAATCTTGAACGCTCTAGGGACTGAAATGGATGAAGCCAAATTTTCTTGACTGTGTAGAATCAGAACGAATACATTATGTTTTGCACAAGCCCGCTTCTTCAGAGACATGTTCATTTTTGGTTCTCAGCCTCAGCAAAACCAAAGGCCCTTTTTGCAAAGGAAAGTAGCTGTGTCTTATCTTTTGCACATCCTACTTCTCTGTAAAGCATAACCACACAAGCCACTCAACCCGTGGAACTGACATGCACGGCTGGCGTCTTGTCTGAATGGACGGTGCAAACACACAATGAAGAGCCTACTCAGAGAGCAGCCCCTTCTGTTCACTGGTGGGCATTTTGCAAAATGAGAATGTAGAAGTAAATTGGAGAAGAGACATATAAAGCAGTAGGTATTGGGAAGTTATTGCATTTGTAGCCCGGAAATTCTGAAAAGGAAAGGGTTGGTAGGCTTGGATCCCCTGGCCTTTCCCTCTTGCAGACATTAACACAATGTATTTCTAAAATATCATTTACATATTTATTTTATTTCAGAGTTTTTTTACCCCACGTTTCTCCTTGGAAAAAGATGGCTAATAGTCCTAGGGTCTGTATGTGGCCTTTCATATTCTCACTGACAAGGGAATTTTGTTTCTTCATTGAAAGAAGTTGAGTTTCTATTCCTGTTGTACAGGAAATGCTGAACTAGGCAAGTTCTATAATACAAATAGCTCTCCATTCTCTCTCCTGTAACGCTCACTGCACTCTTGCTTTCCTTTTTCAGATTAAAAGGGTGGCTGTTTCTCCTCGAGACAAACTTATTGGGCAGTGCACCACCTAGAGTTGTTTATACAAGCTGGTGGCATATAACTGTAAATAAAGTAAAGTAAAGTGATTGGGGGCGGGGGCATGGTTGTCCAGAATGGCTAAGGTATGCAGGTTGTAGCTAATGGGCTGCCTTGCATCATGTGTCTATTCACCCTTCTAACCAAGAACCTGAAGACCAGTTAAGAAAGGCCTTCATCTCCTGCAGTGGCTTCCTTTTCTCCTCCCACCTGCCCTTACAGACACCTCTCCAGAGCTCTCCTATAAATCTGGGTTCTCTGGCCCCTCTCTTCCCTGCAGAAGACAGAAGTTGAGGTGGTGGTAGAACTGCCCTTGTGGAGTGCAGGAAGAGACAAAAAAGAAGGCCATCGCCTGACTGCCAGAAGTGATGGCCAGCCACCGGAATGCTTCCTATTTCTCAGCCAAGTGAGGGGGTGCAAATTTCTCACCCCAGTGAGAACAGACGTCCTCACAGAGAAGGCATTAAAAGTCCAGGCAAATTGCTTGTGCCACCACCTTTCCTCTTCTGTTAGCTCTGAAGGCTACTGACATTTGACAATTATCTTGGGCATTCCTCCCAACTATAAGGCCTTATTGTCTGTGAAGATTCTCAGTCATCCAGGTGAGCTTTTCTGGAAGCTGAGTCATGGCAACCAGACCTCTTTTCTTGAGAGATCGAAACGTTTCGCTACTCATCCAAGCAGCTTCGTCAGTCTGAGGAAAGTTAGTGACAAGTCCTCCATTTTATAGTTCACCTTGATTTCACACACACTGGTCTGAATAGGCTCATAAGTGGGACAATGGCCTGAATAGGCTTGTTAGGTCGACAATATCCTGAATAAGTTCATAAGCGGACCATGATTTGAATAGGCTGATTAGGTAGCCTAGGGTGCGTGAAAGTCCCACCTATGCAACCTTTCCCAACACCCATTAAGTATGGGTCGTTAGCCATTGCCTTGCAGGTGGAGGTATAAGTGCTTCTGATTTGACTGGGGATTGATGAAAGGGTTGCTTGATAAGTAGCAGACAAATTGTGTCCGAGTACCCCACCTCTGTTGAGAGAGGGGTTTTCAAGACACACATGAATGGCTTCCCTGACCTCTCTCTAGAACCACCCATCTTCTCTGTCTAGTATGTGTACATCCTCATCTTTGAACGAGTGCCCTTTGTCCTTCAAGTGGAGATGTACTTCTGACTCTGGTCCTGAGCTGTTGCCCCTCCTATGTTGGGCCATCCTCCTGTTCAATGGCTGTGCTTGCACTACGGATTGCTACACAACAGATCCTAACCACATGCTGTTGGGTACGCACGCAATGCTCTGTCCTGCACTCTTCCCAACCCTGAAATGTTTGCTCAAGAGTTATTTAGCAAGGGGAGGGGGAGAAGGTGGGCCTGTTCCAGGAAAGAGGGTGAGATCGAAGTGGTGTCTGCTGGCCCAAGTCAGCACCTGAGGAAGTGCAGTGCGCACTTGCATTTCCCACTTCTGCTTTTTGGGGTTCATCCGTCTATGATGCTTCTTCCACTATGAAAGACAACGGAAGATAGCAGCGTTATATGAACCAGCCTTGTGATCTTTCTTCTTTTTCTCTTGCTGCTTAGACCACCTCCCTTGGTAACAAAGGACAGGCAGGCATTTCTGAAATATAGTTTGTTACAGCCATAGCCATCCCTAGGACCCAAAAATGATGAACAAATAAATGATTTCCTCCATCTTGTTACTGCCTAGTGCACCTCACTCAAAAGGGAATATTTTCCAGCTCTCAATGAAACATACATGCTGTCAAGCAGAGAGTCAGATGATCAAAGGTGGGTATGTGTATATGCAGATAGCTGGATATGACCAGAAGTAGCCTCTTTCTGGCAGATCATAGAACAAAGGGCTTGATCACCCTTTCTTTACCTATATTACTTTTTGTATCATTCTTGCTTAGCCTTTAGAATTGGTCAAGCACGCACTTTTCACTCTTCCTCTCTCACCAGATGCCCCTCTTGGGAATGTAGCCCCAGGGCCAAAGGCTTAGATAGTCAGAACATAAAGCACAGCAGGGGAGCCATAGCCTATCCTGGGAGAGAGATCAGGGAAGAGAGAAACGCCCCATCTCTATAGGAGAACCAATGAGTTTCCTTCCCTCACATTTTCAGACAATTAGATGTAGGACCCAAATAGTAAGCAAATATTATCCAGTGAGGTTGTATGACTTTATGACTGTTTGTTGTATAAAACTCTTTTATACTGTATGTTTGCGGTCTCTCTCTACCATTAAGAGAAGACCCTGGTTGATTCCTTATTGCATATCAATAAAATTTGACTTGGGATCAGATGGTTGCCTCTCTTCCTGACCTCTTGCCAGAGTAAATTTATACTGTAACAATACAAGCCAAAATACATCCTAAGCAGATGCTGCAGTGTCAGTATACAATGTAGAGTGATGCCCTAAAACGAAGATGACAAACGAAGATGACACCAGCGGGAATCACACCAGATATCCACTGTGAACAATGTTGTGTGAATTGTCTTTCCACACCTCTAGTCACAGGGGTGCCCCTTATCCAGTATCTTCTCTATCACCTTGTCACATTGAAGCACAGCAGCTTCTGTTTGGCTTGTAAGAAAGGCCCAAAGAAAAATAGTAATGCTAATGGCAGACGATGTATTGCTGCACTAAGCAATAGCCAAACTAAGAGTCTTACCTAGTGGTTAGAAGAAGGTGATTTCCTCAGATAAATCAAGCCCTTTTGAATAATGGTAGACCGCTCTGATTGCCGATTGAGCCCTGAGCACCTGCTGTGGGTAAGTTCCATAATTGAATGATTTTTTTTAAAAAAGAAAGCTGTGTAGGTCCTTCAACAAAATCCCAAAACAAGGGTGGGCGGTACCTTTTTTTGGACCCCTGAAGTGTCTAAAACAGGCATCTACTTTGGGATATGTTTCTGCATCTGCTCCCAGCTGAACAGGAATTTAGATGCTTCAACAAGACTAGGCGCTGGATGATTGCCAACCCTTTGTCTATAGGGGGATTTTAATCCACAATAGGTCACACGGAATCAAAACTCTCAGCCTGTAAGGTGCCACAACATTTTGCCCTCTTTCCTCCCAATTTAATTTTATCAACAGGGATGTAGAACAGCGATACCTGAGGTCAAGCCTCTTCTGTCATCCCAGTGCAACTAGTGTGCCCTCTCCAGTGTGGGGCATTATTTCAACTCCAGTCCTGACACTGTAACACCAATTCAGGATGCATTTTGGATTATTCTCTTTTTACTCTCACCCTTTCGAGCTCTGATCGAAGGTCCCGTTGGACTTGAAAGTTTGCCTTTTTTTTAACAGGGCAAAAGAAAAAGAAAAGAGAAAGAGAGGGTGTATCAATCCAGCCTCTGTTCTGGATTCTGCCTAAGGACTGTGGGTGGCTTTGCTTTCTCATTATAGCACACTTCTATAATGTTTACAAGTTGCTTTTTGCTGTTATCTAGGACATCCAAAAGGGTGTGTGCCTTGTTCAGAATGCCTCATTCTCTAAGGAGCGGCTGGAAGATCATGGTTCTCTTATGACTTCTTACTGAAGTGATGCAGGAATGACTCAGCCTTGTCTTCCTAGTACTGTACTGTATTGGTTTAGACCAGGCCTGCCCAAAGTCCGGCCCGGGGGGGGGGCAAATCTGGCCTGTCAGGCCATTCTGAGTGGCCCGCGGCTGGCTGGCCCACCCTCCCTGGCTGGCTGGCCCACCCTCCCTCCCCCTCCTTCACCCCATGTCTTTTTAAAAGAAAGTGGGTGGGGCTTGCAGTGGGGTGGCAGGGTTGGGGAGCAGCCGGCCCCTGACACATTCTCAGCCACCAAATCTGGCCCTCCTTACAAAAAGTTTGGGCACCCCTGGTTTAGACAGTAGAAAGCTCAGGAAAGGAAACTGAAAGTGATGGTGTTTCTCAAAAGCTTTGCAGCTATTGAACATAACAGTTTGGAAACTTTAGTAATTAGAAGCAAGTCCACTCTGATGAAGAATAATTAAACAACTGTAGGTGTGATGGGGCTGGGCGTTACTAAAAGTCAGCAGATGCTTAATTGTTCGGTAGAGAAAATACTATTTGTGTTATTTTCTTTCCACTGCTGTCTCCTGTGTGGTTGGTTGGCTGAAGCAAATTAAGCTGGGGAAATCTGACTTCCTAGGTGAAACTTCGCAGTAGACCTATTTTTTGCTGTGTATTTCTTCTCTGAAAAAGACTGTCAATTCTTTGCTACACAAATGATCAACCCAGAGCTGTAGAAGAAATAGTAGGAACCTGTCATTTATTAGTACTGTAGCTGCTTCACCTCCTTAATAGTAGAACCAGGGTGCCAAGGGCCAAGTACTGACTTTTTTAAACAACATATTGTCCTGCTAGCTGTGTTAGATACTTTGGAAATTACACACACATACTCAAAATTGTATCAAAATCTTATACTCAAAATTGTATCAAAATCTTAACACCATGTAATTGGTCTAAATACTTTGCCTCCCTATTTCAATTTTACTTGGATACACAGGATTTGCATTCAGGTGGACCTGTGGCATGTAAGGTACCCTACAGCTGAAGAAGGGTTTAAGAAGCATTTTCATGTACTGTATTTGTATATTACATTTTACATACAGTATACTGTATATTATTTTGGATCCATCTGCCATGATTGTTTAGTGCCTTTTTTGACACAAGTTGAAATCAAGTGAATAAAGCTGCCGAATAAATTAGGAAATGGTAATACAGTATAGTATAACCAGGGGCATGGTGGCTCAGTGGACTAAGGCTTCTGAAAACTGTCGGCTGCAAAGTCAGCAGCTCAGTGGTTTGAATCCCGGGTGCCACGCAAAAGAGCAACCTCCCGCTGTTAACCACAGCTCCTGCCAACGTAGCAGTTTGAAAGCATGGAAATGCAAGTAGATAAGCAGGTACTGCCATAAAAAACGGGAAAGTAAAACAGTTTCCTTGCAGCCATGGCGGCCACGTGTCCATGGACTTGCACAACACTGGCTCCTCGGCTTGAATATACAGCTGAGCACTACCCCTAGAGTCGGACATGACTAGCAAGCATGTGCCGGGGGGACCTTTACCTTTAATATAGTATAAATCTGGAACAGTCCCCACATTTACATTTTAAAGGACCTTCTTGCTTTACTGTAGTGTGGTTGTTTATATTATTCAGATAATCCTTCCTTACCCATTATTTCATCATGTGTTTTATTTTCCTTGAGACAAGCCTAACCAAGGGAAAACTCTGCTTTTTTCTAGTGGCCCACTGATATTGAACCTTTATAGTATGTTCAGAAATAAAAACAACACAGCTTTTGACAATCTTATCAAAATGATTTTTGTAGCTTTCCAAAGAAACAGAAACTGCTCATTGTCCCTCATTGCACATACTGCTCCCTATGATGTTTTCACACTGCTCATTGCACCCGAATAGTAACTACTCCAAGGCAACTATTAGTTAGAATTTAGTACTTTGTGCTCTGGAAGCACGTAGGAATTCAACAACGGGCCATAAGTGGTTGTATTGTACAGTAGTATATGAAACCCAACTTGGACGGAAAGCCACATCTAAGCCTCCCAGTTACTTTCGGTTATTTCCCTATGGTAAGGCAAGCCCTGATCCCGGCAAACGGATTGATGTGCTCCACACCCAAGACAACAAAACAAAACAAAACAAAACACAATCCCAAGATTTTATTGGGACGGGATAGGGAGAAGGGAAACTGGGCTGTCGCTTTCCCCCGTGCTTAGAGAAGATAGAAATCCCACTGGAGCCCTCCTAATGGCGCGCTCCAAGGACACCTCAGGAATTCCCCGCTTCCAGCCACACCCGCACGTTCGCAATCGCCTCGGGCAAGCCGGCCCAGCCTGGACGGGCTACGTGAGTGACGTTCGGAAAACGAAACTTTGCATCGCCTCCAATAAGAAGGCAGCGAGCAGGCCTGGAAAACGAAAGTGAGCTGGGACTAGCGCCGGTGTTTGGGTGTGCGGGCGTTTTCAGCCGCGGAGGCTTTGCGGGGAGAAGAAGGGGTTCCCTTTCGGATCCGTGGCTTTGGCAACGGTTTATAGGCATAGTCTTGGGTGAGTAAGCCCGTGGCTTTGGGGAGGGAGCTGCAGAGTGTCACAGGCAGTCTGCCCTTGTTCTAACACGGGCTGACCCGTTCAAACATGAATGGCGGCTTCCCGGGGAGGAGTGTCTTTCCCCCATCATTTCGTGGCTGAGGCGCTCCCCGTGTTGGACTTAGGACGGGAGTGATGCGTATGTTTCGTTCGCGAGATCGCCCTGCGAGGCAGAAATTACTGTGCGTTCTGACGGTGTGCAAAGAAGTGGCTGTTGGAACCCGTGCAAATAGATCCGTGCGGAAGCCCCCCCCCCCCCCGCCAAAGGTGTAAGCCACGGAAGCGGACCCTGCTGAAATAACGCAGGTAGTCCCTAAGGTGCTACAACCTGCTTGTTTTCTCCGTTCTTGAAAAGGTTATAATGGGGTAGGTAGAGGATCTTTGCAGTTCTGGAGAAAGGGAGTAGGCCGGGATGGGGCCGGACTGACACGGGATGTTTGCCTTCACACGAGTACTTTACTTGTGGCAGGGCCAGCTTCCTAAATTAGGCGCTCTTCGCCCTTTCCCTTTCGTTTCCCCGGCTGTAAGACTTGCTGCTTCCAACTCCGTTCCCACCGGTGGGCGTGGCGTGGAGCTGTGATGCTGCGCAGAACGGTTCCCCTCTCGCCGAGCCCGGGGATTAAAAGCCTCGTTCCGCTTTGTTATTGATGATTTCTGATTTCGCTGTCTTCCCGGTTGACTCGTGAGATCGAGACACGCTTCGGAAGAGCTTGTGTAAGATAAACGCAGGAGAAGGTTTTTGCCTTTAGGAGCAGGGGAAAGAATGGGATAATTTTGCTTGATGGTATTTAATAATGTTTTCCTGAAAACAAGCGGATAATAAATACCTTGCAAACATGTTGAAACCGTGGTTTCAAGGCATTCTGGGGCATGTAGTGCCGGCGCCAGAGACATTTATTCTGTGCTTTCTCATTGGTTGGAGCGCGCGTATCTATTCTTCCTAGATGGGCTGAGAAAAACAAAAAAGTCGAGTGAGCCGTTATTTGCATAGCAGTCACTGATTGGACAGTTACCCAGGCTCCGAGGCTTGCGGGGGGAGGAATGGGTGGGACTAGTTAGAATATGGAAGCCGGCCTGTTTACTAGAAGCATTTTTAACCTGCCAGAAAAGAGTTGTGGGATTTGGACAATACTGTATGTCAAATATTTTGGGGAAGAGGAGAACATGAATATGATAAGGCTTCAGTTATTATTGCTTGGGTAGTTTTTTATGGGTGGGGAGATTATAGTCCAGGGGGAAAAAAACCTTACCTCATCCCTTAACACAGGGTTGGTTACAAATTGCAATTTTTTCAGAGGTGTTTATATTGGAGCGTGGTTGCCTTCTTAGCCTTAGAGACTGTGGGTAAAACAATTAGTTTGGAAACATATTATGCACATGTTTCCAAACTCAACTCACAGGAAACAAAATAGATTTCTGTGCAGAAGAGGAATAATTTAATAGTTGAAATCCAGGTAGAGGGTCTAATTTTTCATGACTTTTTATTTATTCATTTAGATTTGTCACTGTCCATCTCCGCAGAGGGGACTCTGGCTGATTTACAGCATAAAAAAGATAAAAGGAGTGGATATAAAAATCCAAAAAGCATCTAAAACTATGCTGGAACTCAACTGCAATTGCAAGTTTATTAAAAGAACATAGTCTTGTTGATGGCATGGTAATTTAACAACTAATTTTTAAAAGAATTTAAAAGGACTCTATATTTCAGTCATGAAAATATGCATCATACTTCATACTTAGAATTGTCCATACTTGTTTATTCAGAACAAAACATTCCAAACAGTAGAAATTTTTATCTCACCAGTAATTATAGACCAGACCTTGTTCTACATAGCATGGACCACAGCAGTGCTCTTGTAGTTAAAGACTACATAATTGGGCAAACTTGAAAGTAGTAGAAAATACCAAAATGCCAAAAATACAAAAAAATACAGTGAAACCTATAAAGAAAACTCAGGAGCAGTCAAGATCTACAAGACAGTACTAAGAGACCAGTTTGGAATGAATGGATCCCTCTGTTACTCAAAAGACAGCTAGAAACCAGGAATAGCCCCCCACCCCCACCCCGAAGAATCCAGAAAAATTGCAAGAAGGTGGTTCCGCTGCAGGTCTGGCTCCCATAAAGGGAAGGAAATTAATTGCCTGGAAAGTGGGATGTTGGAAATAACTTCATGTCTCTGGCATAGCTTCTTTGAGTCTGAAAGAACAGGCCAGTATGGAGATAGATTTTGTTACCCCATAAGCCTGAGATGTTTGTTAAATGGAGACAGGGTGCCCTGGGTAATGTCGACCCCTAAAATCAATAAACTGATTCCACAGGTTTTGGGTATACTATGTTATTCACCAGTGAAGAACCATCTTGTAGTTAGCGGGGAGGGGGGAGAGTAGCCAACCAGAAAGCAGGAAACTTTAGGTTTGTCAATGAAACAAAAACCCACTGTAGCAGGAGAAAAGTTTTCTCCCCTCATTTCTCCCCTTCATCTCTAAATCTTTATCCCTGCTCCCATTTCCCTTTCCAAGGGAGAAGGAAATTATTTTTCTCTGACCCATCCTTCTCCAACAGATCTTTTTACTGAGACTTTTCAGGATCCATTATCTCTAGGGTCTAGAACAGTGATGGCGAATCTTTTAGAGACCGAGTGCCCAAACTGTGATTCAAAACCCACTAATTTTTTTGGCAAAGTGCCAATACAGCAATTTAACCTGAATACAGGTAGCTGTGAAGGGGCCATGTTGGGTGCTCACAAAAAGGGCTCAGAGTGCCACCTTTGGTAGCCATGCCATAGGTTCACCAACACTGGTCTAGAAGGAGATTATTCAGGGTCCACAGGACTGAATTTGACATCCCTACCCTGGATTAAATAGATACAATATTTTTTCTGTAAGTTGAGTCATGGCAACTGGACTTCTTTCCTTGAGAGATTAAAACATTTCGCTGCTCATCCGAACAGCTTTGTCAGTCCGAGGAAAGCTAGTTGCGAGTCCTCCATTTTATAGTTCACTTTGACCTCATGTCACCCTGGTTTGAAATAAGCTCATAAGATGAATAATTTGTCTGGGGATTGTTGAAATCACTGCCTGATAAGTAGCAGATACTGTGCCTGAGCCCCCTACTTCTGTTGAGAGAGGGGTTTTCAATACAGTATTTACATGAAGGCTTCCCTGTCCCCTCTATCAAACCCCCTATTTTCTCTATCTAATAACAGACAAATCAAAAATGTTTCACACCTCCACCACCAAGGCCATAGCTAACAACTCATACTTTATGGGTTTTGGGAAGGTTAAAGGTGGGGCTTTCATGGACCTTAGATCATTGTCCACCTAATGAGCCTATTGCCCACCTAAGGAGCCTATTCAGGCCATTGTTCATCTTATGAGATTATTTCAGACCAGGGTAACATGAAGTCAAAGTGAACTGTAAGATGTAGGACTTGCAACTTGCTTTCCTCGGACTGATGAAGCTGTTTTGATGAGCACTGAAACGTTTCAATCTCTCAAAAAAAGAAGTCCAGTTGCCATGACCCAACTTCCAGATAAACTCACAGACGTACAATATTTTAGTTCCTCTTCTAATCGTATTTTGGTTTGCTGGCTTTGCTGCTGTACAGTTGAGAACATTTAGGCCTGCTTTTAAAATTCAGGGCTGGAGGAAGTTTACGTGGTGCTAAATAGTGCTTCAAGTGTCTACTCATCCTCATACGCCTTAATTTGCATCCCACAGAGATTTCATTTAAAGAGTTCAATTAGTTTGTTTGAGTTTGTCTCTATTCAGATGGTTTGAGTGAACCTGGAACCATAGTCTGCTTTGCCTGGGAAATTTCTGTATGTAATAGCAACTGGTTCAATTCTCTTCGTCTTGAAATGTTCTGATTTCTGCTTGAAACCGTTCCACCTTGTTTGAACCTTGCAAATCAATTAAAAGATTATTTAGTCTACCTAGAAAAACAAAAAACCAGACAGATTTATTGTATCTCAAAAGGATTTATTTATTTATTTATTTATTTATTTATTTATTTATACCCCGCCCATCTGGCCACTGGGTGGCTTATAACACTATTCTGGGTGGCTTATAACACTATACAAAATACAATCAGATATAAATAAGACTAAATGAATATAATAAAACCACAATAACAAATCTATAAACAAAACAAAACCAATAAGCAAATCGAATAAATCTTTACATAAGATTAAAAGGCAAAGTCATGATTAAAGTGATATAGCTAAGAGCTTGGGAAGGCCTGTTGAAAGAGCCAGGTATTTATCCACATTGTCAAGGAATTGTGTAAATGGGTTACATAGTACTTTCCCAAGCTCTCTCCTCAGCTTACACAGGTGCTGCGTTATCGCCTGAGACCAGAAAAGCAGCAGCCAGAGGAAGACCAAACATCTTCATTCCAATGAAGCTGACCAAGGACATTCTCTCTTAAGAACTTTGGATGTAGTAAGGGAATGAAGACTGATGAATATGGAAATATGCTGTGATGTTATTGGTTGTTACTTGAGAGTTTGGGTGGAGACAGAGTAGTTAGCTACTAATAATATATGCTTTATGCAGGAATGCATGTGAGTTTGCTAATTAGAAATTAAAATGTCATCTAATGCACTGAAAAACAAAAAAAAATGCAGTAAGTGTGTGTTCTCTGCTGTCAAGTCAAAATCAACGTATAGCAACCATAACAGGGCTCTCAAAGTAATTGAGATATTTAAGACATGGTTTTTCCAGTTCCACTCCCCCAGTGAGTTTCCATGGCCGAGTGGGGAGTCAAACCTTGTTCCCCAGAGACTTCCTAACCCATCATTCTCTCTGCTATACTATACTGGGGGAAATTCAGTAGTCACTTTAAAAAAAGATGGCAATTTATTCCCAACCTACTCAAACACAAAAAGGCTAAAGGACCCAAACACACAAAAAGTCTAAATGACCCATTCACTGAATCCAAGATTAAGAAGTTTTTTATTAAGAGATTTAGCAAAACACTAAAAGATGGATACCCAAGAGAACTCTACCCAGAACTCTCCTGGATTCTCCCCAGGAGATTAGGGCTTTCACCTTTTCTAGTTAAATTTGTACATTTTGTGTCGTGGACTTCACATTATTGTCAGAGTTTACTTTGCAATTCAACATGCAAGCTTAATGCATGAGCTGGGAGGAAGGAGACTGCCTCTATTGCAGCCTGGGTAGTTAGCTTGTTTACATCTTCCTCTCACTGACCAGTTAACTAATTGCCTCTTGTTGGGGGGGGGAGAGCTAACCTCTCCTTTGTCTTTTAAGTTGTTTACAGCCTTTGTTCAGGCTCTTTTTTTCTTTCTGGGACAATAGGAAGCTGTTCTGCTGAGCATCTCCTCATGTCCACCATGTTTGTTCTTCAAGCCATGCGTCCTGGGAGAACCCCTTTATGTTTTTCATTGTTTTAACTTTACTTTTATCCTATTTGACAACTTCTGAAGTACCTGATATTGTTTATTTACTACTAACTGAACCAAGAATGTACCTGCCATTAGCAAGTAATTGCCAAAGGCTGCTGAGAAAATTGCACAGTCAGGGAATAAGAGGGCAGGTCCTCTTATGGAGTGAGAACTGGTTGAGATCCAGGAAACAAAGAGTAGGTGTCAATGGGCAATTTTCACAATGGAGAGAGTTGCAAAAAGCGGTGGGCCCCAGGGATCTGTCCTGGGACTGGTGCTTTTCAATCTGTTCATAAATGACCAGGAGACAGGGATAAACAGTGAGGTGCCAAGTTTGTGGATGACACGAAACTTTTCTGTGTGGTAAAAAACAGAGAGGATTGTGAAGAGCTCCAGAAGGATCTTTCCAAACTGGGGGAGTGGGCTGCGAAATGGCAAATGTGGTTCAATGTAGCAAAATGTAAAACAATGTGACAGATCAGGAAAGAGATCTTGGTGTACTGGTGGACAGCTCAATGTAGGAGTCTACCCAGTGTGTGGCAGCGGTGAAGAAGGCAAATTCCATGTAGGGATTATCAAAAAGGGGATTGAAAATAAAGCAGCCAACATTATAATGCCATTATGCAAAACGATAGTAAGGCCACACCTGGAGTATTGTGTACAATTCTGGTCACCGCATCTGAAAAAAGACATAGTGGAATTGGAAAAGGTGCAGAAGAGAGCGACTAAAATGATTACTGGGCTGGGGGACCTCCCTTATGAAGAAAGGCTAAAACATTTGGAGTTCCTTAGTCTGGAAAAAAGGCGCCTGCGGGGGGATATGATTACGATGTACAAAATAATGCAGGGCATGAGTAAAGTGGATAGAGGGACGCTCTTCTCCCTCTCACAAAATACCAAAACTGGGGGACATCCACTCAAACTGAGGTTTGGGAGAGTGAGAACAGACAAAAGAAAATATTCTTTACCCAGCGTGTTGTTAGTCTGTGGAATTCCCTGCCACAAGATGTGGTGATGGCATCTGGCCTGGATACGTTCAAAAGGGGATTGGATAGATTCCTGCAAGAAAAGTCCATCACAGGTTACAAACCATGATGGAAGTGTGTAATCTCCAGGCTTAAAACCAGGTACTTCAAGGGCCAGATGCAGGGGAGTGGTATCAGGAGACAGATATCTAGTCTCATGCGCTCCCAAACACATCTGGTGGGGCCACTGTGAGACACAGGAAGCTGGACTAGATGGGCCTTTGGCCTGATCCAGCATGGGTCTTCTTGTGTTCTTATGTTCAGTGCCTGTGTGATCTCTCTCCTAAGCTGGTGTATTTATATGCCATGAGGTGAGTGTGCATTTTGGCCACTTCCTGAATCAATTCCAACTCCAAGCTGCATTGGACTCCCACAATGAGCAGGGAATTACTACATTCCTCGCTGCTGGGACTATAGATCCCATTATACAGCCAATACACATTTCTCCAATAATTATAAGCTGGGTTATGTAGTGTTGTTTACACTGAGCCTTTTAGCTGACATTGGCTCCCAAAGTATCTTCCAATGATTGAAAGTTATTACTATTGACACATGTTGGGTATAACAATCGGTGATGCTAATTTCAACACAGGTGGGAGGGCTTCTTCATGTCACAAACTGACTTGCTGGCCTGTTGCATGGAAACCAACCAGAGGGATTTTGTCGTCGCCCCCCCCCCCCCCCAATTGAAGCTCTGCCCTTCTTCCTCCCTGCTCTTGCACATGGGTCCTGAGAAGCCATCACTTCTTGCTTTTGTCTTTGCAAGGGAATGATGCAGTAAAGTTCATCCCTTCCCCACAGTGGGTTGAGGATACAGAGTTTCTTTTTTATTTATTTTTTCTCTCCACTCATTCTTCTTTCACTCTGAAAATGTGTAATGCCTGCTCATGACTTTACTGCACTTATGTAAGTAAACTTTTATATTTTTACACTAGAAAATCAAACCTCCTGTGTTTTATTACAAAGTGCTAGTTACTTGCTGAGGGTGGGAAAACAGAGGGAACTTCTGTGTTGATTTTCTTTTTGCCTTAAAAGCTGGATCAATTCCTCTGCACAATTAAAGGGAAATTAAAACAAATTTCCTAACTCTGCCAACAACAAAAAGCTTAAATGTCAGCTTTAAATGGTTGAAGTTTTGATGTCTGATTTTTGTATACTAATGTTAGAACTGTACAAGGCTTAGGTTTTTTTCCCATGCATTACTGTGATGTGTCTTTCTCCATTTGTAGCACTCTTGTGAAATACAGTACAGTAGTAATATTGTTATCCACCAGTACCAACAACTTGCCTTACTCAGTGTCCTGTACAGAAAGGAATTTGGAAATTCGCAATTTCTGGTTTCACTTTGATTTCATAGTTAGAAGAACAACAGGCTTTCAAACCATGACTAATGTTCCTCCTCTCTGTCATCTGAGTTCTTTCCTATTTTTTTACAGGCTGTTAAAAAAACTTCACCCTGGGTCGCCGATCCCCCAGAAAGGGCTTTAAATGCCCTGAGTGTAACAGCTTCCAAAATGCATCACACAAGTTCTGCAGTAACTGTGGGAAACAGTTGGCTCCTTCTGCCACCAGCACAAAAAGTAAGTTATATAAATCATTCAATGAGGTAAATGCATGTTCTGATAAAGATTAGAAGCACAACCAAGAAGGGACAGACAAACTGGTTATTTCTAGGATCTTTGTACTTCATCTTATGATCCTCCATAAACCCAAGTCTTATATATTTGTCTATTTTTAATACTCCACAGTTGTTGCCAGTAACTTGGTGTCCTTATATCTTTTAGTTTTATCCTCTTGTGTACTGTCTACTTTGTTCTATGTTTGGACTCTGGAGTAAAAAAGTGAAAAACTGAGGTGTTAAGAAAAT
>JAHTLZ010000010.1:16752776-16796454 GCA_023846285.1 Phrynocephalus versicolor | reverse complement strand
TTTATTTATTTATTTATTTATTTATTTATTTATTTATTTATTTATTTATTTATTTATGGCTCCTCTACTTAAGAGGAGTATTTGGAACGGATTAAATTCATAAGTAGAGGTACCACTATATTTCTAAATTATTATTCTTATACTTGTGCTTGCTATAACCTCCATACATCTTCATAATACACATTGCCCACAATCTTCTTGCCCAGATTGACTCTACCAACAATGATCCTCTACTTTGGTTTGTATAAGATTGGCATAATTTTCCATGGGTAGTTATAGCTAATTGATTAGATGCAGGGCATATTTTGGTTGCATGCTTGTGTGCCTGATTTCACAACTTCCAACACTTCATCAGCCAGTCCCATTTAGCCTGAACTTTCTTCTGAACCTGTTTGTGAGTGGAACGGGGAGCTAGATGAGAGCAATAATCCCAATTCCCAAGCATATGATTCACAGAGCAGCACTGTGGGAGATACTCAGGAGGGGTGCCTAGAAGAGGTGGAGAAGATGGAGTTTGGCCCTGCTTTGGAAACTGAACTTTCTCTAGAACCTGATGAAGAGGTGGAGGAGAGTCCCATTTTGTTTGGAACATGAAACTACAGCAGAGCACTGAAATTTTGGAGAGGAGTGTGCAACCTGGCTTTACTGGGGAAGCTTCTACTTCACAAGAAGGATGTTTGGATAGGTCAAGTCTGGAGAGGATGGGAATCGACAGATATGCACGGTTCATGGTGTCAATGGATCTATCAGGAAAGGTCAAAATTTGGTTTAATGAGTCAATTACTTAGAAGGTCTGTTCTTGTGTTTGGCCGATGATGATGTGCCTTTGAAGCCCTGGTTGTCTGGTATATTGGAGACACACCACCTATTACCTATTACCTATTATTGATCATTAATGGATTAATTGATTGTAATGGAAACCGGTGAGTAGAAATGTGTACTGTAATAGACCAGTTTAATATTATTGCCTAGCTAATCTTATATTTGCCAAACCAGACAGGTCACTCAAATGCAGAAATCTGCTTTTTGTATCTGGACCATCCTTAAAATATTAAACAAATATTAAGATGTGAAAATGGAAAAGGGAGTGAGACTACCAGCTTGAAATGTTAATCTGACCGAAGAGGAATATACTAGCCAAGAATAGAAAATGTTAAATGTATTATGAAACTGAGAGACCAAGATGTAATTCTTTTTTTAAATAGCCCATTCAGTATTAGTCTCAGCCATATTGATATAATATTTGAAAGTTGTTAGAAGGGGAATAGATAAAATATGATGTGTTGATGATGTGTACTAAATCTATAGATTAGATAGGATATCTTAAGTCAAACTTACTATTTTCACCCTTTGTGCTAGATGAAAACAGGTATAAATGTATGCCTATCATATATTGAGCTAGACAAATAGATTGTAAGGTACTTAGTATAACGAAGAATTGATTAGATAGGCTAGCTTAATACTGTACTTTGTTAGTTTTACCTTTTGCACTAGATGAAGATGGAGATAAGTAACGATGAAAATAATGATGGAAAAGAAACATGTACATTTGGAATATTCCAAACACTTGGGCTGAAATATTGGGAAAATATTTGTATTTGAATTATGTAACATGGCAACACACAAGCAATGTATTTGTTTTAACTTGTTATGTTAAGAAAATTCAATAAAATATTATTAAATATACATTGGCTAATAATACAAAATCTTAATTTATGAGCCCTTTTCGGTGGTAGATTTTTGAACTACAGCACATTTCAAATGTAAATGTTAAATTAAAATTACTATAGTGTATGTGTTGGGGTAGGGGTTAAGTGAAAAAGATTTTTACAAGATTTTTTTAAGAAGTGAAATTTCAATTAGAAATATCAGTTTTTAATCTTAAAAAATACACTGCTTTTTATCTCCTCTAATTACAGTATTTCTCCCATCATCCCCAGAACAAACATAGAGAATTCTTTGTTGTGGAAGGCCGGAGTTGTCCATCACAGTGCTCCTGTGTTACAGTGAATTGTGCAATAGGAAGGGACTGTAAGGATGGCTTGCTCAGGTCCTTTGGCACCTGTGGTGTTTAAGGGCAGGAGAGAAAGTAAAGGCACCCACCCAACTCAGGAGAGGGCAATGCCAAGTCAATTATGGCATTTGTTAGATATAATAAATAAGATAGTAGGAAAACACAAAATCTTTCAACCTTGATTTATTTAGCCCCCACCTTCTGAAAAATTGTTCTATCTCCCCTTTCAGGCTGCTAATAGAATGGCTCTCCTGCTTGTTTGTTGATGCGAGTTACACTTGAACACCAACTGTTTTTAAGTATGTTATGTGTCTGTGTTTTAGAAAGCAAAGGTAGAAGAAGTGCCTAAAGCAGAGAAAGTTACTGAAAAAGGAGAACAAGCTTCAACTCCAGTCCAGTGTTCTGAACAGGGAAAAATCCCTCCTGCTGATAATAAAAAGAAGCAACAACCAAATCAGAAGGCTAAGAATCAAGAGAAAAACAAGGAAGTCAAACAGTGGTGTGGTATATTTATTATAACTCTGAAGTAGTAGGAATGTTGGGGGTGTGTGGAATGACAAAAACTGCTGAATAATTTCTGTCCACTTTGAGTTTCCTGTTTTCTCCTAAAAAAAGAAAGATGACCAAAGTTTAACTAAATCTGAAACTTTGAGGGGTGGTGGTGGAAATCTTCCATAACTTTCATTTGTGATGGCATTGAGTTTCAAGTGCAAAAGAGTAGAGATGCTAATATAGAAGGCTTTATGGGTAGGTTCCAAGAGATGGATGAAGAGTGGGCCAATTAAAACTTAAATCATTTTGTATGTGAAGAGAAACAGGGCAGCTATTTTAATAGTTTTGGTTCCCTTCCCCATAAGCTTACATTAGCCATGTATGAATAGGTAAGTGGACTGCTGTAGTGAAATCTTCGTCGTAACTATAGGTCAGGGCTGTCCAACTTTGAAGAGACTGTGGGCTCCTTTTGCTCGCTGCATGTCCCGGTGGGCTCCTTTGTGAAGAGTTTGCGTGTTTAAGCACAAACATGCACACACTCCTCACCACTGCTCCACCTCCAGGTCCTTGGCGCTCCCTGCACTCCGCACACACATGTCCACCCACCCACTCAAACACCTGCCCCTACACATGCACGCCCCCACACATGCACACTAATTCTAACCCCCCCCCCATAACCACACCTGCAGATGAAGAGGAGTGCCGCCGGCCATGAGGAGGCTAGTAGGCTGAGAGGCAGCCCAGCACTCCGTGCCTGCCTCTGCTGCTCCTGCCGTGTTTGCCGTGGGAGGAAAAGGAGGAGGAGGAGGAAGCCTCCACTCGGAGTTCCCCCGTTCATCCACCCCACTGGCTAGCTGGTTAGCCAGGCCGCTGCTGCTGCACTAGCTGCATTTACCCCATGTCCTCGGCGCTCCTGCCATGTCCTAACTGCTCCATGCCTGCCCGACCACCCACCCTTAAAGGTGTTTTATGCTGGCGGCTGCCTCAATCCCAGGAGCCACCAGGCTTAGGGGTATGGCAGGAGACCCCCGGGGAGAGCGCGGAGGTGTTACTGGTCAGCAGCAGCTCCTGGATGGCCGGGGTGGCGCAAGTCAGGCTGGGCCCCAGCTGGTGATGGCCAAGGAGGTACAGGGTGGGCGGAGCCAGGTGGCGGCGGCAGTCCCACTCGTTCTCCTCCGCCTTCCCCCTCCTGCTGGTAGTCACCCCTACCACAAGCCTCCCCTCCCAGCTTGGTGGGCAGCCGAGGACGAGGACGACCGGGAGGAGGCGTCTGGCCCAGGAGAGCCAGATGGGGCCCAGGCCGCGGCCCTGCTAGGCGGCCCAGCACCGGCCTGGGCTCCCGTATGCCTTGCCAGTGCTCCCCAACACGCTGTCAGAGGCAATGCGCCGGGAGGCTGGCAGAAACCCAGTGGGTGCCCTGCCAGTGCGTGAGGTGGGGAGGGCACTGAGGCCAGCGGGGACCCATTGGGCGACCTCCAGCTTTAATTGGGCTTTACCACGGTAGCTCATCTGTCCTTGTTGGAGTTGTTATTGAACCCATACTGTCTAAAAGTAGCAAATACTGTACAGTTCAGCTATGTACTGATGTATAAGAGCCACTACACTGCACGGCTGTAATGGAATGCTGGGCCAATGAAATGGGTTATAGGATCTGTTTTTTCTCGGGGGGGGGTGCCATGGTCTTACTTTTCCAGTGAGGAGGGGTCTTCTCTCTTCTTGAAATGTAGCAAGAAGTAAGGGGGGAATATCCCACTCCTCTCATCAGCTCTTAAGAGTGTAGCAGATGAAAGGGGGCACAAGTTCAGTGGAAATAGTACCAGTTAAGTTTTATAAGGCTGTTCTGGTAAAGATATTTCAGCTTGTCCCCTGTTCTTAAACAATACTTTAAAGAGTAATATTGCATACCATATAATCCAGAGTATTTTTTTTTTGCATGTTAGCTTGGCTCACTCTGTTCCCCTCATTTCTCTCTAACTTGGATAGCTTTGTGCAGACATTTTTTAAAATGGTTTGCCGTAAGAATTACTTAAGCTGCACTTTGTGAGTGTGTTAAAATAAGCTATGCTAACGATTTTCTTTTCTTTTCTGTTCTTTCTTTGTTTTTTTCTCAGTCATATTGATGTTGCTGATAGGATCACAGTATATTTTCATGCCATACTATCTAAGCACTTCAAGTTTGATTTCAAGAAGCACAAAGTCTTTGTCAGGGCAGGAAAAATGTATGGGTATGACGGCTGGGATGATTATCTCTGTGAGCTTACTTGTTCAAAGTAAGTATAGTTTTGTAGGTTTATACATAACTTAGATTCATGGATCTAAAAGAATACTGTCACATGCTAAATTCTTTTTTAAAAGTTGGGACAGAGTAATTCCTTTTCCTGGTAATTTTATCATTTCCTTTCACACTACTTTCTAGCTTTATCTATCTGTTGATAAGTGATAGAGAAGATCCATACCTATGAAAAGCTTCTGCTGCAAGTAGCTGATTTCAGCTATGGGAATATAAGTGAAGAAGATACTTTATTTCTCCTACTTGCCGTCTTGAAAAATGCTGACATGTTTTGGGAAAGACGTGGATGGAGGTGTGAGAATACCTTCCCTTGTCCTACTTCCCAGGGCCTCAAAGTCAGCTGTCTGCAGCAGAAGAAAAGCTCATATTTGAATCTAATATACACAGGCAAGTCAAAAAGAATGCTTTTCTTTAAGGGCATTGATGATATGACCCATCCTTGTATGGCCACTCCACTGTCTTTGGTTCCTGCATGTAAAGGAAGGTTTGTAGCAACCATGAAAAGCAAGTAAACAGATGAATAAGGGATGGAAATGATCAGTTTCTCCTCTTCCTGCCCACTCCAGAAATGTGCAATTTCTGATTACAATTCCTGTGGCCAGAAGATGTGTTGTAAATATTAAAGTTAGATTCATCAGAGATCAGTCCCTTGGTGTGGAGCGAAAATATAAAATACAAGTTGTGAGAAGAAATAATGATGTAGGTGACATGTAGACCATACAAATTCTCAACACTATAATATTTGCAGACTATCAGACTCATGCATATCAAAGTTATAAATAAGTTTATACCAAACAAGAAAGAATGCTGTGGATTTTATATACAGTGGTACCTCAACTTACGAATTTAATCCATTCCGAATGCATGCTCTTAAGTCGAACTATTCTTAAGTCGGGGTACCTATCTAAAAATTGAAAAAGTAAGTTAAAAAGTAAAAAAAAATGAAAAACAATGTTTGTAAGTTGAGCAAACCATATCTAAAATTTATAAGGCAACCGTTAAAATGCCAACAGTTTTCCACTCTTAAGTCGAATTACTCTTAAGTCGAGCTGCTCTTACGTCGGGGCACCACTGTACTGTATATGAAAATAATAAATAATAAATTGGTTCATAATATTATAGGAGTGAATAGACAGTTGTTGTGAAATAGGAAAGGGGATGAAAGAGGAGTGTTGTGACCCTACATTGCAAGGCAAATGTAATAACATTAAATATTGTAAATAAACAAAGTTTAAATATTGTAATTAAACTGATATAGAACCGATAGATTAACTGAGAAGAGATCTGTAAAACAAAAAACAAACACAACCATTCAGAAAGAAAGCTCGTCTGCAGAGAAATACCTTTCTGCAGTGACAGAGAAAGGCTTCTCCGATGTTCCCACCAAATGCACCTGTGAAGGTGGTGGGACTGAGAGAAAGGCATTTGGAGATTGGTTTAGGGCCTTAAAACCAACTCTGTGTCTGGAAACGAAGGAGGGGGTGGAGGCAGGGTTACGTGATCCCTGTAACCAACACCAGTTAGCAACCTGGCTGCAGTATTTTGGATCTTCTGAAGTTTCTAAAAATTTGCAAAGGCACCCTCATGTGTAACTGAAGCTTATGCTATTGTGGCCAAATCAGACAGCTCCAACAACAGGTGCAGCTGGAACACTAGTTTGAACTGTACAAATACACTCCTGGCCACCACAAAAACCTGGGCATCGAAGCTCAGGGACAAACCCAGGAGCTACACCCAAACTACACACCTGTATTTTCAGGGGAGTGTAACAGTACTCCCCCCAATCTAGCACAAGCATGGTGCCCTATTCCCTGATCCACCCTTCAGTTGATCAGGAGTATATCTGTCTTGTCCTGATTAAGTATTAGTGAAAGAGATAACAGACATTAATTTGGAATTGAAGCAAGATCCTTGAATTCACATGAAAAGGAGAGTCTGAGTTTGGTGTCATCTGAATATTTGTGAACCCCAAAAGTCTGGGTAACTTTTCCCAATAATTTCATGTAGATGTCAAATAGCATGGGGGACATAGTAGAACCTGATGGCAAGGGTGTTCATAGAATCATAGAGTTGGAAGAGATTTCAAGGACCATCCAGTCCAACCCCCTGCCAGTATTCCTGCCAATCCAACTTCTGCTTTAAAAACTCCAAAGAAGGAGACTCTACCACCCTCCGTGGCAGCATATTCTGCTGCCAAACAGCTCCCCAGCATCACCTTCTGAGTTATCAGCAACTCTGTCTTTTCTCAGATCTCATCTCAATTTTCTAAACTAAATCCAACAAGTCTAAATGTGTTAAACAGTGTTCTTGAAACAGAGATTATGAATATGTGGCCTTCCAGATGTTATAGTATTGCATGTCATGGCCTATCCCAAGACCTGTTTATTTTACAGTGGTACCCCGGGTTATGGAATTAATCTGTTCGGACACTTCGTATTTTGAAAATTTTGTACCCTGAAGTGCAGTTTGTCATAGGAATGCATTGAAAACCAATTAATCTGTTCTGGAGGTCAGAAAACAATCAAACCCCCTTGGTTGAAAGGGATGCGGGTGGCGGGGAGCTGAAGGCACCACAGTGGGGCTTGCCCTTACCCACTTCCATTTTCAAAGGCTCTACTGGATGAATATCTCTTGACACTCACTAGCTGTGTCTGCTATTCAAGTATGTGGTTAATTGTTCATCAAATACAGTGATATCCCGGGTTATGAACGCCCCAGGTTATGTAATTTTTGGGTTATGAAAGAAGCCGAAGAGTGGGGAGAGGCTTGTCCCCACTGTGGTGCCTTAAAAGTGGGTGGTACAGAGCCAAGTGTTCGACCTCTTTCGTAACCTGAAAATTACATAACCTGGGGCATTCGTAACCTGGGATACCACTATATTTGATGAACAATTAACCACATACTTGAATATCAGACATAGGTAGTGAGTGTCAACAGATACTCATCCAAGCAGAGCCTTTGAAAATGGAAGGAAGATGAGGATCAGGGCTAGAGCTTTGTAGAAGTCCAGAAATAAGTGGAATGCTGGTTGGGTGTTGGGGGAGAAAATTAAAAATCAGCATAATGTAGGATGGATGGAACGGAATTTCACAGAGAAGAGCATTCTGGAATGGCTGGAACAAGAGCAAGGAGAATGGACTGTGATATTTTGGAAGAGGTAAGATATACTGTCCTCTGAAGGATATGGTGGCATATGTTAGTAGATATATATATTTTTAAAGTCCTAGGTCCCTGTTTGGTGAAAATAATATATGATAAGAAATATGTTTTTGTTATATTGTAATTTAGACTCTTATGTTCTAAGATAAAAATAATTGAAATGAAAACATATTCAGAGGTATCTTCTTTTCCCTAACCTTGTTGCAAAATTATTTGGCTTGCCAGGTATTCTCCTTTGCAGGTATAGTGTGCAACACATAACATACTTGTTTTTTAAACATAGGGATCTTGGTCAACATGGTTACCTTATTAACGGCTGTGCTACTGTTCATAAGGCGGATGTGAACAAGCCAATTCCATATAAATATTATGTTGAATGTGAAAAAGGCGGAGAGTGGGAATTTATTTACAAATCTGCTTCAAAAGGAATACACGTGAATCGTAATTTGCATATAAAATCGAATTTCCTATGTGGTACAGGTAAGAAAGTGTCTCCAGTGTGCTAGTTAAGTTTAATTTTCACAATGTATTGTAGCAACCAATTAAAGAGTAGCCAGATTTGTATCACCTGAGAAGAGCAACTGCAGCCACACAGTTTGGGTCTGAATGGGGTGTGTGTGTATGTGTAGCTAAGAATGAAAGGAGACATGGAACTATAACAGCAGAGAAAAAATGATTTGCAGTTTAAGGGCAAACATGGGACTGCCTCTTAAGTCCTTGTTCATATCTGTAGACTGTGACTGAGCATTTTTGTCCAACTCCTGTGTGAGATGCCCTTACTAAGATACAAATGGTTGAGAATGTTGTAGACTCTCCCCCAGTCCCCACCTTGGTAAGACGACCAGAAAGACCTTTGTCAGAGGGCAGGGACATTCAGCAGCAAAATGTGTTTTGCCACATGCAGCCTGTTTTGCAAATTCACTAATGATGTCTTCAAAATCAAGTTCCTTCAAAATGTCACCTTGACATTATTGTTAACCTGTTAAGGCTGTGTTTTATAAGTGTTAGTTTTGAAAAGAAACACTCTTCTTCAGAGACATGTAATTACAGGTAGAGGCAAAAGGCTATCTATATTGACATTTGAGTCTACTGAGATGATATTTCTTTCTGGCAAGAATTTGCTACAGTAGGCACTATTTGGATAATTGTTGTCCTCTTTGCTGCTGGTGGTGATGGGAAGGCAGCACTGTAGTAAGCTCTGGAAAGCAACAACTTCCTCTGAAAATGTGTTTTCCAAATCATCCTGATAAGCTTGTTATAGAGTAAATGCATGTTTTCTTATTTGTGGAGCTGATATGAAACTAAGTCATCCAAAAAGCCAAACTTGCTGTTTATGGGAGAGTAGCATTCCCGCTTTTCAGGCCATACATTGACAAGTGTCAATAATTACAGCAGTGGGCTGCGTAGCACCATCACAGAGGGCAAGTAATAAAAATAAATGTTTCTCTCTTGATGTGGGCGCCTACAGACAGTTATGTACTAACGTCCAGCAGCAGAGCAAAAATGTTGACAGCACAAGGAAATTATTTCTCTGGATATCCAAATATCACAGATGATAATGATGTACAACATATGTATGGTATTACTAAGAAAGTGGAAGATGCTTTGTGGTGTCACTCTTTTTTCTTTGTTTCACCTGCTGGAAAGAACTCCCTAGTCTACTGTTCATTACTCCATAGGGGAAAGGATTGCTGATTGGTTCTTCGTGGACTCTGTGAATGCACACAAATGGGCTAAATGTGCGCACAAGCTGTGATTCTCAGAAAGTTCCAGAACTGTATCACATGCCCGCCAGGACCACCTCCTACTATATATACTCTGCCCAGTCTGAGGCATGCCCAACTACTGCTGTCTGCAATATTTTTTCCTCTGGTTATCTGGTACCTTTGTTCTTTTATCGCTTTCCCTTTGTTTTTTTCCCTTAACCAAAAAAGAAAACAAAGGGGGATTAGAGAGAATCTCGCTTCAAACTCCCCACCCTTGGGACTTCCCGCCATTTTATGGCCTGCTCTGGCTCTTTTAGGAAGTGCACATCCTGTTCAAAGCCCTCCCTCCGACCGCCACACATGGTGCCTTTTTTGTTTGCTTGCCCAAGTCACACCAAATCCAGTCTTACCAGGCCTGCAAAATCCTTACCAAGCCAGCTTTAAAGCTTCGGCAGCGGTCACATCACTCTTGTGATCACCTTCTAAAAAGCATATCAACCCTCGTCCCTCTCAGTCGAGCCAGGATCAACCCTCTGCATCAAAGCATCCACGCCACAGCTCTCTATCTTGCCCATTGGCACCAACAAAGTGAACTGTTCCTCTCCCGACCATCAGGGCTGCCAAACCTCCCTCCACAACCCCTGGCATCTCTGCCTCAGGGATTGGAACCCTCCACTAGCTCACTCCAGCAAGTCTCTCCGGCTTATGATAATGATGGCTATTATTCATCAGGCTTCAATGCATATCCTGATATCCCTTCACTGGGTTCCAGTGTCGCAGACCCCCATCCTACATCTCCACCTGAGGGTTTTTCAGCTTCCTCATGCCTAATCCTCTGTATAGTGAAGGTACCCTCCCCGATAAGGTCTATGAGGACATTGGCCAGGAGAAAGCCCCTCCACTTCACATGGCCTTTATCCCTTCTCTCCTTAGAATTGCCAAGGAGTCCTGGGAGAAGCCCTCCACTATCCCACAGATGTCCAGGAGGGCTGAAACTCTATACAAGGTCCACAGTGAGGATGCTGCCTTCCTTTTTAAACATCTCCCAAATTCTGTCATAGTTGATGCCACTCAGAACCGGTCTTGATATCATTGCAAAACTGCACCACATAATTGTGAAGGAAGGAAACAGGATCCCATGGGACATTGGGTATACTTCCTTGCCTCACTCACTCTGAGAGCATCTCACTACCTATCAGCCATAGGACCTTACCATCACAGCTTATGGAACAAGGCTTTGCCCTTTCTCCAAGCGGCTCAACCTGAGCACAACATAAGGGCATTTGACTTACATCAGGAGGCCATGAAACTCACCAGGCAAGAAAGGATTGCTGCCAGGTACTGTATGCAATCAATGCCTCCAGACAACTAGCTACTTCCATAGCCCTCCGCCATCAAGCATGGTTGCGCTCAACTGGCCTTTCTGGCCTCCCGCTCCAGAATACTTGCCTCCCGCTCCAGAATACTTACTTTTCAATTATGCTGGCCTCTTCAATCAGAGAACTGATGCAATCATGGATAATTTTCATAAAATATGGAAAATAGCAAAATCTTACTCTACCCAACAATATTACAGGCCATACCATAGTTAATGGATCCCTCCCATCAATACAGGCCAACCTTTGACAGGCATAGGGACTTCTCTCAATTCCAAACTCTCCAGAGCCTTCTTACCAAGCCAACAAATCCTACAATGAATCACTTTGATTCTTCCTTTCTGTCCCAGAGCTCTCGTCTCTGCCCATCACACTGAACAACTCCTAGGTCTCATGGCCTCCACCACCTCAGTCATTCAACACACCAGGTTGAAAACAAGGTCCCTCCAGGCCTGGTACATGGCCCTTTTCAAACCCCCCCCGACCCCAAGAAGCTTCTCCAGGTAACACCAGAGCTTGCAGAAAAACTCTAATGGTGGATTATACCTCAAAATCTCCAAATGGGCAGACCATTCATTCCGCTTTCCCTCACTATTCAAACCACCACCGATGCCCAGCCCTACAGGATGGGATGCACACTGCAACCACCACCAGGTCCATGCACTTGAGTCCCCCAAAGAAAAACCCAACATTGAAACAGTACCAACACAAATGGGCAGCATTTCTCAGGGTCACCTCACTGAACAACTTGCTCTCCTGTCCTACTACTCTGAACTCGCTCCTGTCCTTCCTTCATTACCTTTCACTCATAAAGGATTTTCTCATTCTACTTTAAAGGTCTACATAGCTGCTATTGTGGCTCATCAGGCTCCGCTGTCCCAAGCAGCCTCCTTTTTTTGTCAACCTAAATTGAAAATGTTCCTAAAGAACCTCTACCCTCCAATGAAACCTCTTCCCTCCCAATGGTCCTTACAACTTATGCTACACCATCTTTGTCGACCACCATTTGAATCTTTGGCATCCACAAGCCTCAAACTCCTTTCTTTCAAAGCTTCATTCCTGGTGGCCATCACCTTGGCTCGCCAAGATAGCAAACTGCCCTCAGGATTGACCTACCCTACGTCCAGTTCCACCCTGACAAGGTGATGCTCTAGCCCTACCTCTCTTTCCTTCTGAAAGTGGTTTCCACATACAGTGGTACCTCGAGTTAAGAAATTAATCTGTTTCGAATGCATTTTCTTAACTCGAAATTTTCCCTAACTCAAAACATGATTTCCCATAGGAATGCACTGGAAATTGATTAATTTGTTCCAGAGGCTAGGAAAGAGACAAAAAAAACACCTGGGTTTTGTGCAGAAATCTTTAAAAAGTGCACTTTAAAGACATGTACAGGGTGCATGTCTTTAAAGTGCAATAACTTGAATTTTTCCTGTACCTGGGATTTCTATTTGTAACTCAAATTTTTCATGACCCTGAGCATTCGTAACTCGAGGTACCACTGTATTACAACCTATCATTTTACCTACCTTCTTCCTGAATCCGTCCAATCCTATCGAAAAACACCTCTACTCTCTTGATGTCTGGCCTTCTACTTCTGAAAGACTTATTCCATCTGCGACTCTCCTTGCCTCTTTGTCAGCTTCCATGTGTGGACTTGGGGCTCCCCTGTTTCTTCCCAATCCATCTCAAGATGGATAGTGTCTACAATCACTCTGGCCTATGACCAGGCATGCCAGCCTCTTTCTGCTCTTCCTAAGGCTCACTCCATGCTTGCTATGCTGCCTCCACTGCTTTTCTTAAAGGAGTTGCTCTTCCTGACATCTGCAGAGCAGGGACATTGGCCATTCCTACATTTGTGTCCCACTACGGCCGGGACCTCAGGCCTAAGAAGGATGCTGCTTTTGGATGGACCACCCTCTCTTCCATTCTACCATGCCGTCCCACCTCTGGTAAGTCAAGCTTGCTAATCACCCATTTGTGTGCATTCACAGAGTCCATGGAGAAGCAAAAAGAGGTTACTTACCCTAACTCTGGTTCTTTGAGTGGTACTAGATGAATTCACACTTCCCACCCTCCCCCTCTGTTCATCACGATTTCTATCAGAACATTTTTTGACATCGGTGGACCTTAGGAGGAACGGAGCACGCCTTAGATAGGGTGGAGTATATATAGTGGGGGTGTTCCTGGTGGACATGTGATACAGCTATGGAACTTCCAAGAATCTCTTCGCGTGCACACATTTAACCCATTTGTGTGAATGCCTTGGCCTGATTTTTGCAGATGATGTGGCATGACGGTTTTTGTACAGAGGAGGGTGAGAGTCTCATAGGAATAGCAGTGCTGGCATAGGCAAAGAGGCAGCTGGGTTTATTGAAGTCTGGTCTTGTGTCATGAAACCAAAAGAGTTTTGTTTTAATTCACAGATTGGCATCAGTATGATGACATTATATGTGCTAAACCTCCTGATAGTAGATGGGGCAACTTTAAGAACCATCTTCAATTTTGGAAAAGTTCAGAGAAAGATGTTGAGAATGGAAAAGAACTAGCAGCAAGAGAGATGCTGGATAACCTCTTCAGTTTACTGGACACATGGACTGCTGTCAATGTCAAGAACTTTATCCAGCAGTTGCAACAGTTCTACATAGTGAATAGTAACCCAACAGTACACGAAGAAGGACCAAAGAAATGGGTGGAGTTGAACTTTGGAAAGGAGCAGGTATTGTAACTCCGTTTCCTGTTGCCTTTTTCTGTCAGACTGTGTCCTCCTAGCTCTACTCCACCTCTTTGATGCAACACACTAAAACTTGCTGTTTCCTTTCTATCTTTGCAAGATCTGGATGCAACAGATATCAGGTTCAGTGTAAATGGTACCCTTCTTTGGGACAATCAAGATGTGAAGGAATGAGCCTCAGTAGCCCATGCGCTAGTCTGATTAGGCACCTCAGTGGGTCTCACTGCTGACAAATTAGAACTTTCTGATCTAATTGTAGAAGTAGTGGAGGATGAACCCTCTGTCTGAACTTAACCTTGAGGCAAGATTGGAGAACAGGAACGGAGAGGAACCGAGTTATCTTAATTTGCTTCAGTTCTCATTCTTTTGGCCTTGGTGTGACTGCCCTGAGAGCTCTAAACTTCCTAAATTTTATGATGAGAAGGCATATGGCACTGCCATTTACTGAAATGGTGCTCGATACAGTTAATCTACTGGCATCTTAATGCTTTTTGTACTGGAATTATTTTCTAATAAGCATGCATACAAGCTTACTTCTTTATGATGCAAATTAGTTATTGCAACCTAGAAGTTCTGGAAAGCTTTCCCCTGCTAATGCCAATGGAGTTTTTTAAATAACTGGGTGTGGCCTGCTCCCCATACTTGGTATGCCTGGCTTTCCCTCCTTTCCTTTTTCTCCCATGTACCAGATGTTTTCTGAAAGGTGTCCTACTGTTTAACCCTCTAATGTTGATAGATTGATTAGGTCTAATTTGATTTGAGTACTCCATCACTTTCCTTCTCACTGAGCTGAACTACCTGTTTGAGCCACTTATTTTTTATTTATTTATATTTCTATACCACCCCCTTAGTGCAAACTATGCTACCAGGGGCAGTTTACAAAATAGTCATAAAATACAATACTAAAAAGATACAACTATAAATACAATCCAATTAAAATCCAGTTAATACAATTAAAATCCAATGTTAAAATATTATAAAACACATTTAAAACAGCCATTAACAGAACTTGTTAGATGGCAAAACACTTCATCCTGCCCGATTGCTGGTGTGTGTGTGCAAAATAAAAGCCACAAATAAAAATATGCCCCCTCTCAGATGGGTGGTAGAAGAAGGGGAGAGAGAAAAGAACAAAACAAAAAACAACAACAACAGGGAGGGATCCTGCCTTATCTGCTGGCAGGTGGATCCACATTTCAGGGACCATCACCGAAAAGGCACAATGTTTTGTTATTGTCTTTATGATCTGCCACCTGCAGCATGAAGGACTGGGAGGATTGTATAGACCAGAATGGATTGCTCGGGGGGATACGCTCCACCAGATACTGAGGTCTCAGGCTGTGTAGGGCTTGATATATTAATGTCAATACTTTAAACCTGACGTGGAACCCCACTGGGAGCCAGTGCAGCCTGGCTAGCAGTGCGGTATTATACTGGCCACCACATTTTGCAACCTCTGCATCAAGTCCAAAGGCAGCCCCACATAGGGTGCACTGCAGTAGTCTAATTTGGAGACTAACAATGCATAGGTCAGAGCCTTTAGAGACTCCCCATCCAAATAGTGTTGGAGCTGGGCAATCCACAAGGTGCAACCTCCCACTGACAGTGCAGAGGACTTGCTCAGGCAGATGTTATTTTTGGCCACAATGGTAAATCCCCCTCCCCTTCCCTTTGCTCCGCCCTGATGTGCGATGGAGTAACCTGGAGGACAAGAGAGAGGGAGGAAAGCTCCTCCCTCCTCCTGCATCTAGGTCTCTGTAGTGCAGGTCAAGGGGGCGTTTGACATTGATTTCCCACTGACCTGGCATTTAGCAACATCAGAGACAGAGCAGAGGAAGCACTTGGGAGTCAGGTGGATGGCTGGAATGAGGGATAGGTATTATACATCTGCTTGGTACAGTCTCCATTTCCTGATCTAAAACTTCAATTTCCTAATGGTAATTTTGTCTTCCTGAAAGATCTCTGAATCCTTGCTTACCCATAGGCGCACTGGCTTATGCGTAAGCAAGCCAGGTACACTTTTTATCAGGATACTCTCATTCTCACATTGGACCTTTTGCTTTTCCTGAAAACGCTCACATAGTTTTAGAACTCCCAAGATCTAAATCATTTTCCACTGGAGCATGGGCCACTCTGTGCACATTCATTGGCCGCTACACAATGGATGTATAAACCTTGGCTGAGAATGCTTGTGAATGTGTAGTAATGGCAGTAAATTCTACTTCTCTAAGGGTGTGATTACATGAGCATATAGCAGTGATGGCGATTGGCGAACCTTTTAGAGACCGAGTGCCCAAACTGTGATTCAAAACCCACTAATTTTTCGCAAAGTGCCAATACAGTAATTCAACCTGAACACAGATTTATTTATTTATTTATTTATTTATTGGCTGTGAAGAGGTGATGTCAGCTGCCCACACTGGCATATAGCTTGCATTTTATTTTGTTTGTGGACGGTCTGTTGTAAGTGTTTCCCAGTAATAACATGATATATGAGTAGTAGCTCTCCAATGCAACCCCAGTCTGTGTCCGAACGTTTTTGGTCTGGTAGTTGAGCTACTACTTCTGGGGGCTGGGCTGGAGTATTTCTCTGATGGACAGAAGGAATTTTTAAGGGTGATCATTCCTAGCAAAGTGACCCTTCCTCATTGTGGTCTCTAGGAATTATTCACTGGGTATGCTTTGTGCTTGCACAACACTCCTCAGAAACATCTAGAACTCAGCAACAGAAAAAAAAACCCTCCATCCTCTTTACTACTGCTTTTTGGACATTTACAAAATGAAGGTATCACCCATAGTCTAGTTTTGCTTTTGTTTAATGGCTGCATGGCTCCAAACCTCTTTTTTACTAAGATGGATATGGAATTTTTCCTTTTTGGGGCGGGGAGCAATGTCAATATCTAGCTTCTGGAATTCAGAGTAATATATAAATTCTTTTTTGAAACCAAGCAGAGCAAAAAGCTTTAAACATGACAGATTGACAGTGTGTGGCCAGCAGTCTGTTTTGTCCATGATCCTCTCATTGGCCACCTGTTATTATCTCTACTGCTAATTATTGGAGTGTAATAACAGAGGAGTCCTTGTAGCACCATTTGTGATTGACAGAAAAAACTGCCTTTAAATTAGGTGCCCAGGAAAGATCGTCTCTTCCTTGGATGCCCAGTAAAGTAAATTCGATGCCTATTGGCTGGCCTGTACCTCGCAACTGAGACTGCATTTCAACCTTTGTAGTAGATAGAAATTCTAGTGAAATGTTGTGTTGCCACAAACTCTGAATAAACATAAACATCCTTTACTTAACAGAATGCTTGAAAAAGGAAATGAAGAATGTTGTAGTTACTTTCTCTTACTCTTTCTCCCATTTGTTTAGATAAAGAACTTAATGCTAACCTATTTGAGAGATGTAGCTCGTCATCTCCTTAACCAGAATAGTGCAAATGAGAATGCACCAATTAAAAACAAACTGGGCCTAGCTTTAATCATCCTTTTTCTGGGACATTCCTATTGTCTTCCAACATCAAAAGAAGACTTGGTACAGTTGTGCACACTTTTTTGTTTGGAGAAGCCATCCAGTGATTCCTTGAATAAAATGAAATATCTCAAAGAAGTGTTTTCAGACGTTAAAAGGTATGGAGTACATTTTTGGGGGGATTTGGAAGTTAAGGTTTAGTGTTTGGATAGATATGGAGAATGTTTATTGTTATAGCTCTTTGGCAATTTGCTGAATTACAAAAATTCATACCTATTAAATTATATGACCTTCTGTTTTATTGAAAAGATTGCACTGCTAATAGTGGTAACGGAGGAGGGGGAAATAAACTTGCCTCTTCCAATTGACATTGTCATGTATTCCTAGTTTCCTTCTAGTACCAAGAGGGTAGTGTGTGTGAAGTTACACCCAGCAGTGTTTTGGGGAGCAAAGAATCATTTTCTAGACACCCTCAAAAGGTTTATACGACACAAAGCAATAGGTGGTAGTTATATAGGCTTTAGCATCAAATATCAGCTTGAAAGTTGTGTCTCTTCATGAAAAGCTTATTTTATTTTTGTGTTGCCTTTCTCTCATGATAAGATTTAAGGCAGCTCAAGCTTACAAATTATTTTGGTTTGGGAGTACTTTTACTGTTGGGTCAAGACAGTTATCTCTAGCCACTGAAGTGGGGAGACATGGTACCCACATTTTCAGCTTCGCCAGCTGGTCCAGCTTAAAACTGTGAACTATTGTGTATGCCAGAAGTATGAACATGTGATGCAGTGCAATGTTTCAAATGAAATGACATTCTATGACCCTTATTTCTTGTTTGTCTTTCAGCATGAGAGAGTGCTTGGTGATGTTCTGCATTAGATGCATAGACGAGCACGTTCACCAGTGGCTGTGGGCAATCCCTGTTCTTCATCTCTTTACTGCTTCTGGTGATTTTGAATGTCTTCAAGCGATGAATACTCAGCTTGAGTCTGAAGCGAGATGGGCAGGGCTGGAACATGTTCTATTCATAAAGTTCCGGGAAGAACAAGAATATAAGAAGTGAGTTTGATAATGCTAGCCTGATTTCTTTTCGTTTAAATCAGGAAGTCAAGGTGGTTGATTTTGTATATCATGTTTCATGTGTGAAGTTATGTTTTATTCTAAAAGAGAATGGCTTGTAAAAATTATTTGGTTTTTGATGTAGCTAAAGAGAAGAGGCAGAAGAGGCAGTTGTTCATTTGAGGAACAGCATTCTCAACAAGGCAGTGCCCACAGTTTGAATTTCCCTATTGTCCAACTCTGAGAATAAAGTTGAGGAAGTGAAGGTTGTAGCTGCTACTTTTCCTGATTTGGAGACTGTCCTTCTGCCATGGAACCTTTGTGTCTTGGCCTCACCTCAGTCTAGGTCAGTGGTGGTGAACCGTTGACACGCCAGATGTTTTGGACCACAAGTGCCACAGTCCTTTGTCTTTGGCAATATAAGGCTTGGAATTCTGGCACTTGTGGTCTAAAACATCTGGAGTGGCAAAGGTTAGCTACCACTGGTCTAGGGAGAAGGAATACAAATACAGCGGCACCTCGACTTATGATGTTAATCTGTTCTAAGGGCATCTTCGTAAGTCAATCAAGTCGTATGTCGAACAGAGGTTTCCCATAGGATTGCCTTGAAAATCAATTAATTCGTACCAGGGAACAGATTAATGTTTTCAATGCATTCCTATGGGAAGGCTGTCCCAACTCCCCTCAATCAAGGGCAGACTTTGGCTGCTTTCTGATTTCCCGTCAGACAGATTACTTTGACAGGTTGGACCTATCAAAGTCATCTGGCAGGAAACCGGAAAGCACTTGAACGTTGCCCTTGATTGAAGGAGTGGCACCTTGGAAAGCAAGTGGTTACCTCTGGATAAGTGCTTACCCGGAGGTAAGCACTTTGCCTTGCAAGGTGCCCAGGCTGAGCGAAGATCAGTGGATCTGTGCTCTGCCCACCAATTTGATGAGCAGAGCACGGACCCATTGATCTTCGCCCAGCCCGGGATGCTTGCAAGGGAAGCAGCGGTGGCAATCTGCTGCCACCGCTTGCCTTCCAAACTGCCTCGGCTTGGGCGATCATGCATCCACCCCAGGAGATCCCCGGGATGGATGCATCTTCCCACAGCCCAGGCACCTTGGAAGGGAAGCACTTACCTCCAGGTAAGGCTTGTCCGGAGGTAAATGCTTCCCTTCCAAGGCACCTCTCCCTCAGTCAAATTGATGGGCAGAGCACAGGCCCATTTATCTTTGCCCAGCCCGGGAGGCTTGCAAGGGAAGTGGCGGTTGCCTTGCAAGGCGCCCAGGCTGGCCGAAGTTCCATGATCCCTGGGATCTTTGCCCAGCCCGGGCACCTTGCAAGGCAAGTGTTTACCCCCGGAGGTAAGCACTTCCCTTCCAAACCGCCCGGGCTGCCCAAAGTTGCATCATTCCCAGGGGCAGCCCAACCTCGGGAAGGCTGGGCAATTTAGAAGGGGCGCGATGGCCACCTCCTCCTCCTTCTTGGTTGCTTGCATCTTTTTGGCAGAGATGGAAGCAAGCAAGAAGAGGAGGAGGTGGTCATGGTCAGCGAATGCACCTCTCTGCTCTGCACAACAGGTGACTTTGACAGGTCAGATGTGTGAAAGTCAACTGTAATGTGGAGCAGAGAGCAGCATTCTTAAGTTGAATTATTCAAGTCGAGGTAACATTGTAGGTAGTAGGAATGTATTCAAATAGCCGCCTGCTTTATTGATGTAGATGGAGAAGAGCCTGAATCCTTATATTCATTTGAGGAGAGGCACCAACATTGGGGAAAATGTAGAAAAATGTGTTTGTCCATAGGAAGGAAATAACAGTGTCCTTAATATTTGGCTGCTAGCATCACAAATACAGTAACAATTTCTCAAATGAATATACTATAGAACTTGGAATGAGGTTTGGGTTTTGCATTTTTTGCTGGCTAAGGATGCAATTTGTATTTTGTATGATATTTCTGTGTTCAGTTTTATATATACTTAAGAATAATCCTTGTATACTGAATTTCTTTCCTATGTATAATTTGCAGAGATTCGTTACAACTAATGAGAGAAAAGAAACATTTGCTGAAAGGAGACAGAGCACTGTTCAGATCGTGGTTTTCTTTGCTTCCTCTAAAGGACTTAGTAGTGTTTATCCCTGAATGTTCTGCTGATCTATTGGACTGTCTTGTAGGAACTTTTCATAGACTGAATAATGTTGCGATCAATTATCGTAACACTGAGGTTAGTATGCTCCCCCCTTTTTTTTAAAAAAAATCTGAATAAGAGTGTTGTTAGCACATATTTGAATACAATGTTGGTGAGGTGGGGTGGTTTGAAGGATCAAGTGAGACTTGGGAGACCCAAATTGTAGACCTCACTAAGCCAGTGGGTCTTTTGGGGCCAGTCACACTGTTCCAACCTGACATAGTTATGTTATGAGAATCAAATGAGCACGAAGAGACCTATGCATACTGCCTTGAGCTTATTGGAGGAGAGGGGAAATAAGTGCAATGAATAAATGAACAAAATAATAATTCCTCAGTTCAAAATAATGAAGTTTGAGATTTTGTTTAGATCTCAGGTGCTGATATTTGTAGCTGAAGATAAAAATGCTTAATTGAAAATGACCTGGCAGTCTCATGAATAAAACTGCTTTTAATGAGTTAGCATGCTTTGAGAATGGTGAGCGTTGCTCATTTATTCTCTCTCTGTCTTGGAGGAAACCTCCATTATGGGTTTCATTCTTGATGCTGCCTAATGTAGCCAAATTGTGATAGTGGTGGTGTAGCTCCACAGGCCTTGCAGTACAGGAGAAAACTCATAACTTTTTGAACCAACACTATCATACTTCTCTATTTACTTGCTTAATTTTTCTCTCAAATTCCCTGTTGTTCTTCGCATGCTTTCTCCTTGCAGATTGGTTTTTTTCACTTTCCATCTTTAAAAGAAATCCACACCAAACTTCTTTTTCCTTTCTAGCTTTTTCTTCCTTTTCTTACTTATAGCTTTAGTGGGTATACCATCAGAGAAGTCCCAAAGAACCTCCAGAAGATCAGTAGTGGTCATGTTTGGTTGGTAAAGGAAATACTTTCAGATCAGTGCTTTAGACTGCAAAATACACTCAGGGGAGGATGTACTGTATTTTGATACTGAATCAGTTTTTCATCTCCAAGGCTGGAATTCCTACGTATGCTTACCCGGAGTGAAGCCAATTAAATTAAGAAGGATTTTGTTGTCCATCACTAGGTAGACGTCTTCCTGCCTCTGCTTCATTAGATCCATGTTACAAATGCATCTTACAGAATAGAAATAACATTGGTCTCACCCCTAACAATTTCAGACCTTCTCCATAAAACATAGTAAATAGAAAGAAAGTAAGGACCTCTTATTTTTGGCCTCGTTGCATGGGGCTCTGTCCTGCCTACATGCCTCGGCTGCTATGGGTTCTGCACACCACCAGAACAAAAGTGTGGTGGATATACAGGGGAGGAAAATCCCTGCATGGAAGGGGGCAGAGGCATGGGTGAGTGTGTGCACACACACATATACATTAGAGGGGGCCTTGGTCATCATTGAGCTGGGACACTTCTCAGCCACTACATGAAAATACCTGGCAGGTTCCTTGAATGACTCAGGCTCCAGCCACTGCTAGTCCTTTTTCCAGGCTTCCTCCTCTTCCTCTGCTTGGGGTTCTGGCTGCTAGATTCCACCCACCCGCCCATCTGCCTCTATATCCCCACTTGATACACCTCATTACCAAGTGCCTCCTTAGGGGTTCATGTCCCAATCTGCCTTTCCTCGACATCCCTTCATCCAGTGGCTTCCAGCGTAATCTTTTCCAAGATTTCCAAACAACATCCTTTCTGTTGCCTTCTAAACCAAAGGAGTCTTCCAAAGACTTTTCCGAGCATTATGCATCTCAGCTGTCAGGAGGGGATTAAAAACCTCTCTTTGCAAGTGCAGCTGGCAGGAGCAGCCCCAGGTCTGTTTGCTGAGGTGCCAGGAGGGGGTTAAAAACCTCACTTTGGAAGCCTACTTCTCTCAAGGAAAAAAAGCAATAAAATGAAACTGTAATATATGAACCGCGTTGTGGCGGGGGACTACTGTAGTATAATTGGTTTTTAAAAATATTTAGCTTATTATCTTTTTAATTCTATTCCTTTTAATATTGTGAATTTCCTTGGGTCACTTTATCAGGAGAAAGGTGGCCTATAAGTAAAACAAACAAATAAAATAATTCTGGTTCTGACTTAATGCTTTTTCCCTTGGCTTTCATAGGAGATGGAACATCTGATGAATATACTGCTATGTATTGCTAATGAACAAAAAGAGTAAGTAAGAGTTTGCAGAATTAGTGAGGATTATTTGTGTTCTAAAGCAGTTTGTTTTTAGATCTAGACTTTCTGTTCAGTTTGTCTTATCTTTAAATAGCTAGACAGAAATTGTTGAAACTTTTTTGACTCACCAAATCCTCATTGAACAGCTGCCCTACTCTAGTGCAGTTTTAGTCAATGTGTGGCTATTGGAAGAGATTAGTACATAAGAACGTAAGAAGAGCCATGCTGGATCAGGCCAAAGTCCCATCTAGTCCTGCTTCTTGTATCTCACAGTGGCCCCATCAGATGCCCCTGGGAGCGCATGAGACTAGATATCTGTCTCCTGCAACCACTCCCCTGCATCTGGCCCTTGAAGTACCCCGGTTTTAAGCCTGGCAATTACACATCTCCATCATGGTTTGTAACCTGTGATGGAGTTTTCCTTCAGTAATCTGTCCAATCCCCTTTTGAGGGCATCCAGGCCAGAAGCCATCACCACATTCTGTGCCAGGGAGTTCCACAGACTATACGCGCTTGGTGAAAAAAATATTTTCTTTTGTCCTTACGGTGACTGCATGAGTTGAAGTGGCAGTAAACTGTAATTTCATTATTCCAACAGCTAGAAGTAAGAGAAGGCAATAAAGAAGTGAAAATTAAAAAAGGAAAGGCTGCAGGTAACATACGTATACCACCAGGCTGCACATCAACTAACAGTTGGAAGTGACAGGAAAATAGCGATATGTCAGTTAGGAAATATTTTAAAAAAAGAAAATTTGAGGGCAGTGGGGGACCCCCTGAAAATGGGTGGCAAACTAATCAAATCATATGAGATCACACATGAAGCCAACAGAACCAGTACAGATAGCAAGAAAAGTACCAGTTGAATTGACTGCCATCTAGGCCCAGTGGTATATACAGTATACTGTGTTATGTGACTGTATGTAAAAACATGTCCATTTCTAAAAGGGATGAAAATGAAACAATTATTTTGTCAGTGTGATGAAGCCCAAAGTTTCTAAAAAAGTAGTTTAAGATGAAAGTACCTGATAGGCTGAAACAGTTATGTGTTTTTCATAAACTGCTGGTGTTTTCAGTCATATAGTCTTAAATTCTATTGTGCTTCTTACAAATTTGGAATAAGATGAAGGAAAAAGTATTGTCACTTATGAGAATTTGTAGCGTTTGCATCTATATTAGAAGTACTGTACTATTATGGTTTTCTGGGTTTGTCATATATACAAAATTATATCTACACATGCTCTAAACTCTTGATATTGTAAAGGTAACTGAAGTTTTCCATCTTTAGTGTATTGGAGCAGGATTGTTGGAACAGGTGTGTGATCGTCTCTTTGAAAATCCATTCTTTGTTGTGCAACAAAACCTATCCAGAAACGCTGTACAAGATGCTGGTGACATCAGCAAAGATTGTTTCAAACATTCTCCGAGTTGCACCTGTTGCAGTAAGTATCAAAATGTCTGATGTTAAATATTTGTATTTTTTTAACCTTATCTGAACCATTTTAGTAGCTGATGCAGGAGATATTCTGCCCAAAAAGAGGACGTCTCAGAAGGTGTGAAAATAATAGGCTAAGCTTGATACACCTGTGACTGTCCCTCTTGAGAGTTTCCTTTTGTTAATGACTTTGCTTGGGAGATTGAATACTTTTGTGTGATTGGCAACCAATGCATACATTCTATTCCTGTTTTGGACTAGATGTAAAGCAATAGAAATAGCCATGTAAATCTGTGTCAGCAAAAACTACACAAGGGATTCTTCATTAGCTTCACCCAATATGCAGTTGACATGGAATTCACTATACAGATAGGGCTTGGCAGCGATGTACCTTAGAGAACTTTTAAAACAAAGTAGAGACACGTATGGGGGACAGATCTGTCACTGTCTATAAGCAGTGAGGTTTAAATGGATCATCCTAGTTCAGAGGTCCTGTACTTGTGCCTGAGAAATTTTGGGAACATAAATAGGATGGTCTTTACCTTACTGCCTTAGAAACTTGTAGAGGCTTGTGGGAGGTTTAGAATGGAAATGAAATGGTGACCTCGAAAATCCCTGGTCTGAACAGCAAAATAGAAATCATGGGGTTTTGGGGTGTTTTTTGTTTTGTTTTGTTTTTGCATCTCTGCTTCTAACTGAGCCAACATAGACTAGTAGATAGGATATCAGACAAAAATTCAGGAGACTTGGACTCAAATTTGTGCTTGTGCCATTGTGGGCTGGCAGTGGTAAACCACGCTTTGAACTTGATGACACGCAGCAACAGCAGATAACTACCTTGCTGCACTTAAATTCAGTCTAAATGTTGCCTGACAATAAATTGGTGCAAACAGTTAGTTCTTCTTCATTCTGGGAATCCTCCACTCCTCAGCATTGATGTTAGGAGGAATTAAGTCATTAAGGTATGACAAACTGGGGAATGACGAGTTCCATGAAGAAGAGGATTGAAAAGGTATTGTTATGAATATGGTGTTATGCAGATATGACAAATATGAATGTGGGTGGTAGCTGAATTGCACACACTACAGAGCTAGGAATTGAGACAACCAATAAAAGCCTTGATTGGCACCCTTCTTCAGCAAAGGCAAGTGTGTGAGAGCGAATGTGTGCACACATATGTTGGCGGGTAAGAAGACATAGGTTGCCATGAGAACTGGAGAAGGCATTGGGAAGTGTTTGATTACACTTTGTTGTGTCCAAGCCTGGTCTGGCTGATATTAACCGTTATACTGAAACAAGTCAAGTTCATATCGTGGTTAATGACCTTTATTCCAGTAAACTAATCAAAACACAGTTTTGCTAACAAATCAACAAATCATAGTTAGCTGAAAATGAGTGGTTCTGATATCCTGGTGGTTGAACCTGATGAGGAAAAAGCAGCTAAGAATAATAAGTAAATAAACACAGGAACAAATAAATCCTCAATACTTACCATATTCACACTCAATTCAAATGTCATTTATTTTTATGTGGGAACTGGCCCATTGTCTGTTCTAGCCAGCATTTCTTGACAACACATCTTTAACTTTACTAGCTAGAGAAAGGAGATTCTCCAACTGCTACAGATTTTAGAATTAGTTTTCTTTGATGTCTTTTAAGAGAGAACCTCACTGCACATGGGAGACAAAATTGGTGCTTGCTTGTATCTTGCATTGAGCATTCCTTCTTCATAGAAGGAACATCTCTTAGACAGAATCTGTGGGCAGGGATTTTCTTTTTTGAACAATGATTGAGAAAAAATGAATTGCTGTATAATTGTTAAATAATAAAAACACATTGGCCAGACAGAATCCTGTTGGTGGAGCTCTTCAGCCTATTATTGGTCGTGGTGGCAGACAATTTTTGGACATTAAAGGTTCCCCCCAGCCCCCAAAGGGTACAGGTTAAAAGGGATCCCTAGGGAAGTTCATTAACTTAGGGGTTTGGGATTGGGAGTTGTTGTTGTTGTTGTTGTGTCATTACAGTTGTGACCGGCTCTTTGTGACCCTATGTCCATGGAGTTTTCTTGGCAAGAATACTGGAGTGGCTTGCCAGTTCCTACTCCAGGTGCTTACAGCACCTGGTATTCCCTGGTGGTCTCCCATCCAAGTACTGTACTAGCCAGGGCCGACCCTGCTTAGCTTCTGAGATCAGGCTGTGGTTTGGGATCAGGAAACTGTTAAGACATAGCCCTATTAATAGGGATTAATTATGTTAAAGGAAAAGTAAACTAGCAGAGACTAGCAGCGCTGTGGAAAAATAAATGCACGTAGTGATTATGAAGCTAGGAGACAAATAAGACAATAGAACTTAGTACAAAACTGTATTTTACATGTGTACACGTGGCAAGAGAAAATAAACAATTAACAACACACAAAGCACAGCATATACACAAAGAGAAAATAACAGAGTGTGGGGAAAGCTGTCTCTCACCTTAGGCGGTCCCAATTAAACATTGGTTTGCCTGGTTTTTATGCATAAAGTGATATGGTGTGGACCAATCACATATTACATGAGGTGAGGTGGTCATGCAATACCACCTGCGCCTAATCATCCTGACCTTCCAGTGCTAATTATTCTTTGCATCTGTGTCCTAGACCTAATACACATCCTTGTCTAGCACATGACATGGCATTTTATACATAATTCATTTTGTAATCTGTTAAATATATATTGCAGACATTTTGTCAAAACTATATTCCTTGACAGAAACATTTAATTAAAATTAAAATTACACTGATGACATCATCAGCCTTATGCACATGGAGCTATGCCCACAGGTTTCTGACTTTTGACTTCACTTAATTTTACATTTATGTTTATTGATAGGCGGGTTTGTTCTTTAATATTTTGTAAATCTTTCTCTCCTATGTGACAGGTCTCGGGAGAAAAAGAAATGCAGTCCACTACAATGAACCAAATGCTCCAAAGGCTTTGTCATGATACCAGGGCTTGGTTTCAGAAAGCTTTCTCAAGACCATTGTTGCAAATATATTCATCTTCAATTTGCTTTAATAACTCAAGTGAACTTAAGGTTTGTATTTTGACAATTAAGTGACTTGCTAGCTTTTGCACAGTCATTTGTCAGTGTAAATTTTTTTAAAACCATTAGGTTTCTTTCAGTAGCTGTATTTTCTTTATGGACACATCTTTACCAGGAGCCCTGGTTCCAGATGTTCAATGTTCATGTGAGCTTTGGCGGCTGTTTGTGTATTTCTCTCCCATTTGTGTTTCTTTTTCTGGAAAATATAAGCCCTAGTGTAAAAAAGTCTTGAAAACACATCTCTTCAAGGAGGCATTTGCCGACCTTTCTACTTAATTTTCTTTTCTTTCCTTTTTTTCCCTTGTTGCCGCCCATGCCATTGCCATCCTTTGTGGAGGGTATTGTACCCCCCCTACTTTTATTGGTAGTCTGCCCCTGTTTTTATATTTGCTGTTGTCTGTTTTTAGTGTACACCGCCCAGAGTTCCGTTTCGGAAGATGGGGCGGTATATAAATGTAATAAATAATAAAATAATAATAGTAATAGTCTAAACCCAGTACAGTGGTACCTTGTATAAAGGAATTAATTCGTTCCAAATGAAATTATGTTAAGCAAATTTTCCTTTATACAAATTCCCATAGGAATGCATTGAAAATGGAGTAATCCCATTTTTATGTTGTACAAATTCACCCCATAGGCAATTATGTTAAGCAAATTTCGCCTATCTCCGGAATTTTTTATGTTGTACAAATTTTATCTTATACAAGTTGTTTGTTATACAAGGGTCCACTGTATTTAACAAATTGGTCCTAATATGTTTTTAAAAATTAATGATAAAATACAGTGGTACCTCGACCTATGAATTACTCTACTTACGAAAAACTCGAGTTATGAAAGGAAATAATTGGAAATGGGGCCCATTTCCAGTGATTATCTTTCAGTTCCAATTATTACCTTTCAGCCCTCACACACACACACACACACACACACTGCAGAGGGGGGCGGGGGAGAGGGGGGGTTATGTGTGGGTGTGTGTAGGTTGTGTGGGCTGCGTTTCCTGAACCCGCTGCAACAGAAGGCTCTTTGGGTTATCCCAGCTTTTGGCAGGCGCAGTAAACGCAGCAGGGCTTTCATGGCTGCTGCAACACAAGGCTCCCACAATGTGTTGCAGCGGGCACGAAAACCCTACTGCCTCCCCCCCCCCTTTTACAGGTTGGGCTGTGAAGAGTGGGGGCTGCCCTCACTCTCCACAGCTTGACTTGTTTCAAAAATAAATAAATAAATAAATAAAAAAGCAGGCGGGGTGGCAAGGGAGAAGGGAGCAAACTGCACTCTGTTTGAATTTCCCGCTGCTTGCTTCCTTCTCCCATGCAGTCCTCACTTCCTAGCTGGTTTTTGTTTTTGTTTTTGATGGGTCGGGCTGTGGAGAGTGAGGGTGGCCCCTACTCTTCACAGTCCAACCTGTAAAACAAAAGGGGAAAGGCAATGGGGCTTCTCGTCTTTGGAGGTGAAGGGTATTTGGCACCCTCCATGCCTTTTTTTCTAGCCTCTGGAACAAATTAATCAGTTTCCAATGCATTCCTATGCGAAACTGCATTTTGACTTACAAAAATTCATTAATTTCGTAAGTCGATGTACTACTGGATGTAAATACAAAGTCAGTCACAGATAATAAAATTACATATGAGTTATAATGTATTTATTTATTAAGCTTATATACTGCACCAATTACTGGTAAACATTACTCAGGGTTGTTTGCCTTCCAGCAGCTATTATAGGAGACTCTTTTTAAAAAGACCCAGAGGACATTTAGAGAAACTATCTGCAATTTCCTGAATATAAAACTAAGTAAAATCTAGAATCCAAAACTTAGTAAATAATGCTCAAATGGTATTAGTGGCATATATAGCAAATGCCAGTACATATGGTGCCACGTTTGCTGCATACTATTAAAAATGCAGTTATTATTGGTGTACTGAGTCATGCCACCCAGGTCCACCTTTTTCTCAGCTCCACTCCCACCAACCAGCCTAATGTGCTTGTTGAGCTCTGTCTCTGCATGATTTTCAAGGTCTTCCTATGGCATTTGCAAGGCAAGGCTAGTTTAAACGTTTAGCACTATACAAACTTGAAATATCTACAGTAAACCCCCACCTATCACGGGGGTTAGGGACCCGACCTGACCCGTAATAATTGAAAATTCGCAATATGCAGATGCTGGGTCAGACCGGGACTGGGTGGGCTCTCTGGGGGCTCTTGTACTTACACCAGGCCTGACACTGCCCCAAACAGGTCTGCAAGGGGCTTTCCAGTCCCCCAGAGGCCCCAAAAGTGCTTTCTAGTGATCCGGAGATCACTTCTGGTTTACCGGACGTCACTTCCGGTTTGCGGGGAAGCACTTTTGGTGCCTGCGACGGGCCTGGGAAGGCCTTTCCTCCTTACCCCAGGGGGGCTTTTTTTCATATACTGCAGACCCGCAATATACCGGATCACATTATATGAACCTCAAAAGGGTGGGGGACAACTGTATCTGTTTCCTTCCCTACCTGCGAGTACTGCATTTGAAGATATGCATGTTTTGGGGTCAGACTTGTGTATGAAAGGGAAGTTTTGTCTCCTGCCAAACCCAGCACAGAGGCAGGGAAATTGATAAATGTGGGCCAGGGAAAGTCAGGGAAATGGAAAATTAAATTTTAGTAGCAACTCTGAAATTGCCCATCCTGATCCCGGGGCATTTCACATGTTATTTGTCAATGTAGTCACTCTTTAAAGATCCCTTCCAAAAGGAGAGTGTAAAAAAAGACAAGTACAGTGGCACCTTAGTTTACAAGCATAATCTGTTCTATATTATGCTTGTAAACCAAAATACTCATATATCAAAGCAAAATTCCCCGTAGGAAATAATGGACATTTACCTGATCCATTCTGGGGTTCCAGTTTCCATTATTTCCTATAGGAAAATGTGCTTTGGCTGGGAGCCTCAGCGGCCTCTGGTGCTTGCCCTGGGCCCAGAGCACCAAGACCGGGGCATGCTCCAGAGGCCATGGATGAGCAACACTGGGACCAGGGCGCACTGCAGAGGTTGCAGACAGTCCATGCCAGGCCCAGGGCAAGTTCTGGAGGCCCAGCACAGGTCCACTGTGCGACCCAGAAGTAACTTCCAATCAGCGCCGGACCTGGCACTGGCTCACTGGATAGCCCAGATGCCCATTCTGGGCATTGCCCCAGAGGCCATTTCCAGTCCACCGGAAGCCACTTGGGTCCAGACTGAGGCCCAGGAAGCCTGGTGTGGGCCCACCGCATGGCCCGGAGGTCTGTTCCAGGCAGCACCAGGCCTAGAGTGAGCTCCGGAGGCCCCACACAGGCCCACCGCATGGCCTAGAAGTCACTTCCGGTCTGTGCTGAAGCCCGGCATGTGCCCACCATGCAGCCCGGATGACTGTTCCAGGTAGCACAGGGCCTGCTATGAGGTGAACCTTGCTCACAAACCAGAACAGTGCTTGCAAACCAAGGCAAAATTTTGCTCCGTTTGTGAAATACTCTCAATCCAAGGTACTCGTAAACCGAGGTTCCACTGTATACAGAGACTATAGGAAGAGGATTGCCTTTTTTGAGTCCATACCAGTAGTGTAACCATCTATTTTCTTGGGCTTGAGATAGACGCAGGTGCATGCTCAGGACCCATGACTGTGACGTCTATCAAAGAGCCAAACTTAGTTTTCTGTAATGATGATAATAACTTGAGCAGTTAGATACAAGTACACTGTGTTTCTGCTATAGCTGATTCATCGCTTTACAGTGTAGATGGTATGTAGTATACTGTAATAAATGACAGTCTGAATGCTTTCAAAGACAGAAGGCAGGGAAAGTATATGTGTATCGCCTGAATACATATCTCATTCACTGAACAATTTTTCCCATCGTTTGAGTTGAATTTAAATTACAGTAATGCTTACTTTTTATAGACATGGGACCATTTTCTGAAAGTAGAGTTTCATAATGAAGAATTTACTGAGAAGTGGAAGAAAACTTTAATTGCAGATCTGGGAAGCAGAATCAAACAGGTACTAAAGAGAATATAAGGGGAAATCCAACATTATCTTGTTTAGGATAAACATTTTATATGAGTCAAAGACAATTTTTTTAAAAAGTATGATGTCTTCTTATAGTTGCCTTTTGTCATCACTCACCTCCTACCAGTGGAGGAAATGGCACCACAGTGGCATGCATTAAAAACCTCAACAGACGAATGAACCTTCTTCTATAGAGGAATTTTATGCATTGGCTTTCTTTCCTTTCCTCCAGTGCTTGTGTTTTCATTTTGCTCTAGTGCCATTACACCAAACTAAGGATTAGTTTAACTTTGTTTTATGAGAGCAATTACGATGAGCCTGACATGATCTTAGCCATATTATTAGACTTTGCTTAATGAAACAACAGTTTGCAAAAAAATAAAATCCAACATTGTTTATTAACTACCTCAAGATGAGAATGGGTTTAAATTTAAACAGATAAGGCAGATAGGCTTATTGCTCTAGAACATGAAGTAGTACAAGAACCACTGTGTTTTTGCATATAAATAAAAGTAATAATTCAAAGTGCTAGAAAAGGATCCTTGATTTTCTTCTTCTTGTGTAGTTGCCCTGAATGTCTTCCTTTTTTATGCTTTCTTATTATTAATAAAGGCTGAAATCCAGTAGTATGTCACAACTATAGTAGGTCTGTTGAATAAGTGGGCTTCCTCTAGTTGTGACTTACTATAGGATTGCAGTCCTAGTATCCAGACCCAATGATAATTATTTATTTTACTGTTACTTTCTAGGAGCGTCCTATTAATTGGATCAAAGCCTATTGCTCTTGCTACAGCCAGTTTGAAGGACTTGACCATATGATAAGCAAAACCTTTGAAGATTATGCTTTGGAAGCTATTAATCCAGCACAGCAGGTAGTGCATCTCAAGTCATTGAATTGAACTTTCAAAACAATGGTTTAAAGATGGGGGAGGTGTGTTTGTACATGTCATAGAAAATCCAACTCACCTCTTCGACCTGCTGTTAAAGGAGGCCAGTGATGTGCCAGCAATTGTATTTTTGTATTCTGGCTGGATTGGGCCGAACAGGGTTACTTTAAAGTGCAGTCTGAGATTTAGAAAGACGCTTATACATGTATAAGGAGTGGAGGTTGCAGTACAGGAAGCCACATGACACCTCATGGTGGATCCTATTTAGCCCAGGCCTCCCTCTGATCCTCCATTTCCTCCTGCTGAGTAGGTGAATAACGATCTCTCCCCCACCCCATACTGATATTGTTTGTGTTTCATGACTTCTATAGGAAAACCGTAATCTCCTTGATCTGATATCGTCATATGACCTCATGAAGCTGGGCAAACTTGTATCTGCTGTGATCACAAAGGCATGGCCAGCTGATGAGATGGGGAAGCCTCGGACAGATGTGGAGAGTGTGCTAAATCATTTGCTTGTTTCGCCAGACATCAAGCATATTTTCACATTCAATGGTAAGTTTGGTGTTCAAGCCGGAGGTGGTAAATTATGACTCCCTGGCTGTATGCTGCCCCTGGCCTTTTTTTTTGGACCCCCATTAGCATTCCTAAGGAAAACTGGTTTGTTGGTTGGTTCTTCTTCGTGGTCTTCTGTGATTGCACACAATTGGGTTCATGTGTGCTCGCAGAGCAGACCTCGGAGTCTCCTGGAAAGCTAGTTAATGAAGAGGACCTCCCTCCCTATAAAGGCATGCCCCGCCCCCCTCCTCTCAGTTCCTTCTTTTCCGTCGCTACAGCAGCAACCTTGTGCTTCTCCTGTGAGTTATATTACAAGAAAAAAAAACGAAAAAAAAACAAACTCTTGATATTTCTTTCATTCTTTAAACTTGTTTTAGAAAGAACCTCCTTCCCTTTCCCCTTCCTAGTTCCCCTTCCCCCTTTCCCCCTTTGGGGGGAAAGGAAAACTTCCCCCCCCCTTGTTTATGGCCTTTGCCGTGCCATTCAAACATTGTATTTCTTGCCGCAACAAAATAGCTGTTTCGGATAGACATTCCCTTTGCTTATACTGTTTGGGGGAGAGCCATTTAACCGCCACCTGTGTACACTGCCGGAACTTCACGAGAGCTACTCTCCGCTCCCGTTTAAAGATATTAAAGTATTACCTGTGGGAGCGCTCCCTTGCACCGGCAATGGCTTCTCCGGCGGCTCCCCTCAACCTTCCTGGGACTTCTGCGGATCCCGGTCTGCCTTCTGCACCGGTTGAAGTCCAGCCGACTGCTCCTAAAAACAAGAGCCGATCAAGGAATAAGTCCTCAAAATCGGACAAGCGTGCTCGTAAATCTACTGGGCGGCTCAGTCCGTGTTTGCAACAACCGGAGGCTATGCCAAGGACGCCCGGCAACACTAAAACAGAGCGGAGCAGAGCGGAGCATTTGTCTGCCTCCCCAGCTAGCCCGCAGCGCTTACTCGGCTGCACGGAGAATTTGTCGGAGCCTCCACCGCTCCAGCAAGCCGACCGCACCAGCGTGTCGAGGGGGTCGTCAGTGCGAAGGTCCCAACCTCGCCATTCCACCCCGCCAGCTGTTTTCCGGCAGCGCCGACGGACCTCTAGCCCAGTTTCCACTTCGGGCTCTTCGCGCTACGGGAGCCGACGTCGCGGAGGATTAACCCCACCTCGACGCTCATCCACAGATCGCTCCCGGCGACAGCTGCGTTCTCATCGCCCGACCTCAGCCGGTCAACGCCGCTCACGCTCTCCAAGGAGCAGGCGACATCGACCCTTGTCTCCGGGCAGATCCAGCCCCATCAGGACAAGCAGACGGCACCGGCTTTCCTCTGCCTCATCGCAGCGATCACAGTCTCCTATTCTTACCCGCCGCCGCTTTGAAGCTCCGACCCCAACTGGGAGACCGGCTTCACGCGAGACTAATCGCGCTTCATGGTCCTCGCCTCACCAGCGCCGACCTCATTCTAGGTCGTCTTCCTCATCAGCGGGGTCCAGCGCTCGAAACCACAAGCGCCAACGACGCCACAGGGAGTCCTTTACCCCGTACTCAAATGATTCGGAAGCTGATAGAATGCACCGATACAGCTTTCCTTGGGTTTACTGGCACCCGGATTATCTGCAGTTTCCCTCCCAGGGCCGACGGAAGCGCCGCTACAGGGCACGCTCTTCCACCCCCCCCGTCGTCACTTGAGAGATCCCCACGACGTCGACGTCAGAGGCTGACCCAGACGGCCCCGACATTGAGCTCTACACGTCTAGAGCCACCCCTCCATACCAATGTGGTGGCCTCCTCCATTTCGATACCAGCAGCAGCTGTTCCGACAGCTAATACTCCTCTTTTAGAGTCCCAGAGTCAACATGTCATTCAAATTCCATCAACGAATCAGTGAGCGAGACCCTCAACCAGGGCGGTCCCAAATGACCTCTCCGACCGCCGCTCTACCTCTACATCACGTTCTACAGACCCCTCCTACTCACCATCCAGAGATGCTCTACATCTGGACTCCTTTGCTTCACAGTCCTCTGACTCTGGAGATTTCCAAGAGCGGTCCCCAGCCACAAATTCTAACACTTCCAGCGACCACACTCCTGCCCCTTCAGAGGACTATAAGTCATATTCACTAATGGTTACCAAGATAGCGAAAGCACTCAAGTTGGTAGTGGCACAACCGCCTCTTGATGAGGATGACCAAGTATTCGACGATATGTCTTTAGAACAAACTCCACCTTGCAGACTAGCCCTTATCAAGCCCATGCTACGCTTGATTAAAGAATCTTGGGACAAACCATCATCCTCTTATCAGATTCCCCGTAGAATCCACAATCTCTATAGGACACTTGGTGACAACACTTCTTTTCTGTACAAACTATTCGGCTGCCATGGGGGCCTACTTACGCAATTTGATAAATAAATTGCATCCCCTGTTAGATACCTTCCCAGAACAGCGTCGTACAAGAGCCTTTTCGTCATGCCAGGATGTCATGGCTTTAGCTAAACATCAAAGACTTGCAGCTAGACATACAATAGATGCTGCAGCAAAACAGCTGGCCACCATCATCGTCCTTCGCAAACATGCGTGGCTCCGATCCTCCACTGTTCCTGATGACTCTAGAGCACGCATTGAAGATCTCCCGTTTGTTGGTAAAGGTCTCTTTGACCCCCAAACGGACGACATTCTTGACAAGCTAAACAAATTGAGCAAGACTTCCCGATCTTACTCCTACCAGAGTAATTACAGACCCTACAAATGACCATGGAGACGTACACCCTTCTACAGATACTTACCTGATTCAGTCCTACAGAGGCTCTTCCACCCGAAATTCCTCTGTCCGCCAGCGAAACCGCAACTCGCAGCGTAGGACTGAAAGGAGAAACAAGCAGAATTTGTGACACATTCCCAAGCCACCCTACTTCCCATTACCCCCCCATCTCGCTACATGGGCACACATCACTACCGACAGATGGGTCCTAAACACCATCGCCTTCGGTTACCACATCGAATTTCACCACTTACCTCCTTTGGGTCAGGTCCGGACTACATCATCATCCCTAGTACTCCAGGAAGAGGTACAATCCCTCCTGCAAAAAGACGCCATTCAAGTTGTGGATGGCAACGATCTCAACCATGGTTTCTACTCCCGTTACTTCACTATCCCAAAGCGAGATGGAGGTCTTCGCCCTATTCTAGATCTCAGAGGACTAAACGCCTTTCTCATGAAGAAGCGTTTTCGTATGGCATCTTTGCACTCCATATTACCCCTCCTGAAAGTCCGCGACTGGTTCGTAGTTATAGACCTCAAGGATGCTTACTTCCATGTCACCATTACTCAGTCACACCGCCATTACCTTCGTTTCCTTATAGATGGTACCGCGTACCAGTTCAAAGCCTTGCCGTTCGGCCTTGCCTCGGCGCCCAGAGTTTTTACCAAGGTCATGGCTCCTGTTGTGGCGTACCTCAGACTACAGGGCATAACAGTCTTTGGGACTGCAAGTAAACCAAAAGAAATCCTCTCTTACCCCGTCGCGATGCAAACCATACATCGGAGCCCTCCTAGATTCCATCGCCGGTCGAGCATTCCTGGCAGAAAACAGAAGACAAAAGATCACTACGGCGGTCAGTACAGCCATAAACCATCCAACTGTCACAGCAAAATTCCTTCAGAAACTCTTAGGTCTCATGGCGTCTACTACATCAACGGTTCCTTTCGCGCGTCTCCGTATGAGACCCATCCAAACCTGGTTCCTCTCAGTCTTCAACTCTCGGAGGGACGACCCCGAGATGTCCTTAGACATCCCTCAATCCCTCTTCCGACACCTTACTTGGTGGAAGGACCCTGCGAACTTGTCCAAAGGGGTCTCCTTTCTCCCTCCCCGTCTAACACGACAAGTCACCACCGACGCCAGTCACGTCGGCTGGGGAGCCCATTGCGACAATTTGCGAGTGCACAGTCTTTGGTCAGCCGACGACGCCGCTCTCCATATCAACCAGCTAGAGCTTCTTGCGATCATTTATGCTCTAAAAGCCTTCCTTCCCGTCTTACAAGGGAAAGGCGTCCAGCTGGTGACGGACAATACTACCGTGATGAGCTACATCAACAAACAAGGTGGGACGCACTCAAAATCGATGCTCGATCTCACCACTCGTCTGTGGAACTGGTGCATTGCCCACGACATCACTCCAGTAGCCATTCACGTGTCCACCGAAGAAAACATGCTCGCGGACGCGCTAAGTCGTCGGACCAACGACACCCACGAGTGGGCCCTCCATCCAGCTGTATTCCGCCAGATCACCGAACGCTGGGGAACCCCACAGATCGACATGTTTGCTTCCAGGGTGAACACCAAATGTCCCCAGTTTTGCTCGAGAGCAGGCTGGGATCCAAAATCCCTGGGCGACGCGTTCATGATTCCCTGGACTCGTCACTTCCTCTACCTATTTCCACCCATTCCACTCCTCCTGAAGACAATAGTCAAGGTACAACAAGAGAACGTCGATGCCATCGTGATAGCGCCATGGTGGCCTCGCCAGATATGGTTTCCAGTTCTGAACGCCATCGCGTCGGATTACTATCGCCTTCCGCTCCGACACGACCTACTCTCTCAGGACAATTTCAAGGTCCTTCATCCACGGCCGGACATCCTACACCTGACGGCCTGGAGGATTTTCCCTCAGTAGAGGATATAATTCAATCTTCTAGAAAGCCCTCAACAAAAACTCTCTATAGCTATAAGTTCAAGGTCTTTGCCAACTTTGCAGCCACGAGAGGCTTACCACCGGTTCCTGCCTCGCTGGACTTACTTTTATCCTTCCTTCGCCACCTCGCTTCCCAAGGACGCACGATTTCCACTCTAAGAGTTTACGTTGCAGCCATTGTTGCACACCAGCCTCCCGATTCAATCTCCTCCGGCTTGTTCCGCCACCCTAGAGTAAAAGAATTCCTAAAAGGACTCCGCAACATTATGCCGCAACGCGTCCAACCTACTCCGCAATGGTCACTAACCTTAGTGCTCCGCCAGTTGATGAAGCCGCCTTTCGAGCCCCTTTCAAAATCCTCTGACCGGCTTTTAACGTTAAAGACACTCTTTCTAGTGGCCATTTCTTCGGCCAGAAGGGCAGGAGAACTTGCGGCACTCCGTAGAGATCCCCCGTTCCTTCAGTTCCACCCGAACAAAGTTACATTGTTTCCAGACATTGCTTTTCTACCTAAGGTCGTTTCTCAATTTCATTTGTCCCAACCACTGCACTTACCAGTCTTCTTCCCGAATCCATCGTCTGATTTGGAAAGGGCCTTACATTCCTTGGACGTGAGACGGGCCCTAGCTTATTATTTGGACCGATCCAAAGCCTACGCGTTTTCTACTCGGCTTTTCCTTTGCTACTTTGGCCAGAAGCGAGGCCAACCGATGTCACCGCAGTCTATCTCTAAATCTATTATCAGCCTGATCTCCTTAGCTTATCAACTTGCAGACACTCCCTTGCCTTCTGGAGTCCACGCAAATTCAACTAGAGCTATCTCCACCTCCATGGCCTTCCTAAAGGGTGTCTCCATTCCGGACATCTGCAAAGCTGCCACTTGGTCCTCTGCCTCAACATTTGTCTCACACTACCGGCTAGACACCAGAGCCAAGAAAGAGGCAGTTTTTGGCCGTGCCGTGCTCTCTTCAGTCCTTCCGTGACTGCCCTCCTCCGGTAAGTGTAGCTTGTTAGTCACCCAATTGTGTGCAATCACAGAAGACCACGAAGAAGAAAAAGAGGTTACTTACCTGTAACTCTGGTTCTTCGAGTGGTCATTCTGTGATTCCACACAAACCCGCCCTCCTCCCCTCTCAGTCACGTCAGTCTATGCTTCAGGAACTATATTTCCTGTCTGCACCGTAAAACAAGGAACTGAGAGGAGGGGGGCGGGGCATGCCTTTATAGGGAGGGAGGTCCTCTTCATTAACTAGCTTTCCAGGAGACTCCGAGGTCTGCTCTGCGAGCACACATGAACCCAATTGTGTGCAATCACAGAATGACCACTCGAAGAACCAGAGTTACAGGTAAGTAACCTCTTTTTTTTACAGCTTAGAGCTGCTCTGACCCTACCTGGGTGGATGGGTGGCCCCATCCTTCATCCCCCGAAACATGGACTCTACATCAGGTGTTTCAAACAAAAGGGGATGTATTAGAATGAACAATGGCTTGTTCTAGTGGCTTGGCAACCCTAGGGCTAGTTGCCTTCACTAGCCATGGTTCAGTCCTAGTTTGCTCTGCACCCCAAGCTAACAGCGCTGGGATGTGAGAATCTCAAGTTTGGTTCAGTGTTGGGTACTACTCATTGCTGAAGATGGAGCCCTGTTTCTAGCACTATTCTCCACCCCTTACCCCCTGGTAGTTCAGGCATGGTGGGGGCTGCACATGCTGGTCCAGAGCGCTTCTTGGTAACATAGTCCCATTTTACCTCTGTTCCTGGGTCTTTCTCCCTGTCCTCCTGCATTATATCATTTTCCTAACACCTTCTGGACATCTCTTTAGGCTCCCCCCCCCTTTGTGTCTGAGAGCACCTGTTCCCTTATCTCCTCCTCCTCCTCCAACTGGGCTCCCACCTTCTCCTTTTATATCACCCATCTCCCACCTGGAGCTGCTTCTGTTTTTACTACCCCAATAAGTAAAAGTGCCTAGTTTGCAGACTTGATTTCAAAGTACTCCTAATTTAATATTTATGAATGTTCATAAGTTTTTAGTGAATTTGAGGGAAGGATAACATTTTACTCTAGTAGACTATAATAGAAAAAAGTATCCCAAGCCCCCAGTGAAGGTACTCTGAGCTCCTCTGCTATGCTTCCTTTCCGTTTCAGAGCATGTGTAAACCTCAGACAGACTCAGACTGTGGTTGCAAACCCTTAGGGAACCTCCATTCCAAGCTTCCTCGGGCTGGTTCTGACTAGAGCTGTACCTCCAGGGATTCTGAAACCCTCAAGGCTAAATGGTTCAGATTTGATCTAGTAGTGAATCCCCAGTTAATAACCAGGCCTTAATATGGAGAAAAGATACTTTACTGAAAATAACAAAAAAAAAATCAAAATCAAAAAGTCAAAATCCATGACAAGGTAGTTACAGGAATCAAGAGGACATGAAAGTAAATCAATAAAGCTAACCTAATTCTCTGATATTTACCTAACAGTATTTGAGGACAGCCTACCTTCTGAATGCAAGCAAATTTCATTTTGATGCAGCAAGGCAAAATAGCAGTGGAGCAAAGCTTCCTCTCTATCAGGGGAGCTTAGGATGATCAAAGTAATGTCTTGTGCCTAAACATTCTCTTTTAGAGAGTTCTCCAACATACAGCAATCAGGCCCCCTTCTCCCTTGAATCCTCCTGAAAACTGCTGTTTTTTCCCATTTCCCTTTCCACTTCAGCTGAAATTGTTAACCTTAATTAGGAGGACACCAGGACTAGCTAGACAAAACAGACCTTGAAACTTGCTTCTCACAGGATAAGGAAGTAGGTACGTTGATCTTTGGCAGCTGAAGAAGATTACACGGAAAACAGCTATAAATCACATTCTTTGGCCTATTCCTGTCTCATCCAGAATGAATCCCATCTCCAAAATGGTGGTGGTGGTGGTGGTCATAGTGTTAGTGTCCTGTCAATTCAGTTCTGGCTTACTGTGACCTTTTTCAGAGTTTTCAAGGTAGAAAGTATGCAGAAGTGGTTTACCATTCCTTTCTTCTAGGGGTGCTCTTGTGGCTGCCCCGGCTGGATCTTCTCTCTGGAGACACAGTGGGGAATGAACTCCTAGCCTCTTGCTTTACAACCAGATAACCTAACTTGTTGACTTTTCCAGCCATTTCTCAGCTCCCATATCCCCCCATATGTCACAAGTAGGGATGGGCATTTCATTTCGTAACGTACTACGAAACAAACCACGCGAGCCCAGGTGGTCCTCGGAACCGGCTGATACACACAGATCTAATTGCTTTACCTTTTTCTGTCTCGCGCAGGATAAAAATCCAACGAGGAAGCATGCTCCGGCGTCATCTGTGCTAGATCTTTGATGCTGGTCAATCAGGAGCTGTGCAAGGACAGGCATCATCCCATCTCCCTCTGATTGGCCAGCAGCACGAGTGCTTCCTTGTTGGATTTTAATCCTGCATCAGACACAGAAAGGTAAAGCAATGCGATCTGCATGTATTCTGAGGACCACCTGGGCTCATGTGGTTCATTTTGTAACCTACTGGTTCCGAAACAAAATGCCTATCCCTAGTCACAAGTTGCATCACAACCCTCCACCTTTAGGCTTGCAGCCATCAAGGAGCTGGTCATTTCAGTAGGGGTCCCTGGGCTTTTAAATGTTGCTTATCTCTGATTTAACAGGTGAACTTCTGGGTAGTGAGAAACTATTTGGGGGGTGATGTTGACATCAAAATCTATTTTATTTGTGAGTGCATTCATTGATACCTTCAGTGGGGGAGTATATTATTAGCAGGCTGTCCTATTTTGAGAGCAAGATCTTTTGGGGGCATGTATCCTGATCAAAGTTCCTTTTAAGGAGTGTAGCACATGCCTCTGTCCCCCTCCACGCTGGGCTTTTCCACTCCTGCACACCTGTGGCAACCATTTTGGACCAGTTGTGACAGAACGTGCTGGGGGTTGAATGAATCTTTTACAGTTATTAACCAAGAAATACCAAAATATCAATTTTCCATAATAAAATGATTTGCCAGAATAAAACATTTTAAAAACATTTTTAAAACATTGTAAAACTGTTGATAAAAGCCACTAAATGCAAACAGGACTGTTGTAAAAATAGTGGCAATCCTTTTGGCCCAGTTGTGACAGACGTGGTGGGGGTGGGAGACTCAACGCATGCCCACAGAAAAGAGCAACACCACCCCTGCAGTGGGGATGAAAATTAAAGGGTATGTTGATTCTGATGGAACTGGCATTGGCAGTAGAATTGGTTGAGGGACCGACTGCCCCTCCGCACTGCAAAACATGCACTTCTGGAACCTATTCCAGAGTTGTACGTAGCTGTTTGGAACAAGTTTGTGGGTGGCTCAGAAGACTGCAAGGGAATCAAAGACAAAAGCAATGTGTACTGTTGGACAAATGGCAGTGTAATATTGGATATGTCTGTGAAGATTCTCAGTCATCCAGGTGAGTTTATCTGGAAGTTGAGTCATGGCTACTGGACTTCTTTTTTGAGAGATAGAAACAATACAGCTAGTGCAAGTCCTCCATCTTATAGTCAGCTTTGACCTCTTGTCACCCTGGCCTGAATTAGGCTCATAAGATGAACAATGGCCTGAATAAGCTCGTTAGGGAGACAATAGTATCCATAGCCTTAAGGTGAACAATGGACTAAGGTGCTGAAACCTATCAAGAATGGGCCGTTAGCTATGGCCTTGGTGGTGAAGGCTTTTTGATTTGTCTGGTTGCTTTGGAAAACAGCCTGATAAGTAGCAGATAGACTATGCCTGAGGCCGCCAGCTCTGTTGAGGGAGGGGTTTTCAATGCTCACATGAATGGCTTCCCTTACTCCTCTCTCAAACCACCTCTCTTCTTTGTCTAATATGTGTACATCCTCATCTTTGAAAGAGTGCCCTTTGTCCTTCAAATGGAGGTGTACTGCTGATTCCAACATAGGAGGGGTAACAGCTCAGGACCAGAATCAGCAGTACACCTCCATTATGATACGTCTTAAAAAACAATGGGTCATGGTTATTTTATTGAGGGCAGGGACAAGCAATGTGGTAATTTTGTGTGAGGCTGCAACACAGAGAAGCTGCGGAATGCAAAATGGCTCCATTGTATGAAATTGTTCCCAAACTGCATGAGGAAGAAGCTATGCAAGGCTTCTCAGGATACATGAGGAAGGTTTTTTTAAGTTGCTGAAAAAATCCAAGATGATTGTTTGCTTCTCTGACAGGTTCAGGTGGCAACATTCTGGATCAACTTACTGAGGAAGCTCAGGAGTTAATGGCCATTGCAGATTCTATATACATGAACATTTCACAAGAACTTGGAACAGGCCAAATCCTAATCAAATACATCGACCTTATTTTAGAGCACAAGAAACAATTTCTGTCTATTTGTGAATGGAGTGAGTATGTTTTCTGCATGTATTCATTGGAATTCAGTCTAGTAAAATATTGTTTAATTGTATAATTAACCAAGGTGAGTTTATTGACTGGCTTATTTAATGTCTGATGCATAGGCAGAAAAATGTTAGTTTTGATTGATACATAGGTTTGTGGCAGGCAGGGTCATCAAGTCCTAACTCTTGGTGAGGCAAGAAATCCACTGCTAAAGCCTACCCATCTGAGAAACCTCAAAGGAAAGTCTTAACAGCTTCCATTACCATATGAATCCCCTTAACTTAAAGATGGGTGCTTTATCATCTATTGATCTTCTATGCTTCATACTATATATACCCAGCTCCCTCAACTATTCTTCACAGAACTTTGTTTTCAGGCATTTTACACCTTAGCTGTTTTCTTCTGGCAACATTCCAGTTTATCATTATATTTTGTAAACTCGGGTGATAAAAACGGGGCATAATTTTCTAGCTGAGACATGATCACAACAGAAAAAAAATTATTCCTTTGCTCTAGATCAGTGGTTCTCAACCCTCCTAATGCCACGACCCTTTAATACAGTTCCTCGTGTGGTGGTGACCCCTTGCCCTGCTTGGAACAGGCCACAAGGCACCTTTGGCAGGCCACTGCCACAGGTGCCATAGAGAACTTCCTGCTACAGGCACCATCAGCCAATCGCAGCCTCTGGTGCTATTGATTGACACCCCCTCCAACCTATCAAGCTGTAACTCACTCTTTCCCTCCCTTCCTCCCCCTCCTCCTCCAGACCCAACCCGTTTGTGCCTTTGTCTTCACTGGCTCATGGCGACCCCTGTGAAATGGTTGTTCAACCCCCAAAGGGGTCCTGACCCCCAGGTTGGGAACCACTGCTCTAGATGCTGATCTTTCGCTGAAGTTTAGTATTGCATTTTTTATTTCTCACCCTGCTGCTGTATCATGCTGTTGACTCATGTTTAATCTGTGGTCGCCTAAGACCAGTCGATCCTTTTCATGTAGACTACTGCCAAGCCAGCTATCATGCATCCTACATCAGACTA
>JAHTLZ010000010.1:16685031-16738226 GCA_023846285.1 Phrynocephalus versicolor | reverse complement strand
CCAATGATATTTCATTTTGACATCACTTCTTCAGTGAGTATACAGTATTGATGTAGGCTGTTCACTCATCACAGCCTTCTTATTCAATAAGGCCTTTTATTAGTAGAGATTTTTATAGCCTGAAGATTACTGTGGAGAAGATATGTCTCTCCTTACATTTCATTATTTTCTTAGGTACAGACGGGAATTTCAGAATTTTTGTTCAAGCTGTTAGTTTTACACTACCTGGCAGATACCGATGGAAAACTCTGGCTGCGGAACCAGTGTCACTTGTATGTTGTTGAAATTCTTGAAACATCTCCATCATCGAAAAACCAGACTAGATCTGTGAGTACCCATGAATATTCATTCATTCATTCATTCAGTTATACATGCAACTTATATGCCGCCCACTACCCAGAGGTCTCTGGGCAGCTTACAATTAAAATGAACAATTAAAAACATGAAAATACCAATGAACAATTAAAAAAAATTAAATACAATACACTAAAATCGCCACCAAAACCCACAATCAATGTTATATCAGTTAAAAAAAAATCTGAAATAGAAAAGTTTTTACCTGGTGCCCAGATGTCATCAACGTCGGCACCAGGCGGATCTCACTCAAGAGGGCCCTCTGGCTAGAGCTTAATTGCCAGTTAGGTTCACATGGAAGGAGGCGATCCTTCAGGTATCTAGGGCTTAAATTGTTAAGGGTTTTATATGTTAAAACAAGCACTTTGAATTGGGCTTGGGCAGCAACTGGTAACCAATGTGGCTTGTACAGAATTGGCATGATGTGATCCCTGGCTGCCCCACCACTCACCAGCTGCACCACATGATTCTGAACCAGTTGCAATCACTGGACTGTCTTCAAAGGCTTCCCCACGTAAAGCACATTACAGTAATCAATAGGGGATGTTACCAGTGCATGTATAAATGTCACGAGGTTTTGATAGTCCAGGTAGGGCTGCAGCTGGTATATTTTCCACAGCTGATGAAAGGCACTCCTGGCCACTGAGTCCACCTGGGCTTCCAGAGTTAGACTGGGGTCCAAGAGCACCCCCAAGCTGTGGACCCTGTCCCTTAGGGGGAGTACAACCCCCATCCAAGACAGGGAGATGGCCCTCTAATATGTTCAACAAAGCACCCACTAACAGCACTTCTGTCTTGTCTGGATTGAGTTTGAATTTATTAACCCTCATCCAGTCCATTATCCGGTCCAGACACAAGTTCAGCACAGAAACCGCTTCACCTGGACTGGTGGAAAACGAGAAATAGAGCTGAGGATCAGCATATTGCTGACTCCTCAGCCCAACCTCCTGATGACCTCCCTCAGCAGTTCCATGTAGATATTAAACAGCATGGGGTACAGTACCGAGCCCTATGGAACCCCATGATGTAAACAATGGGGTAGAGCTACTGTTCCCCCAGTACCACCTTCTGGACATGGTCAGCAAGGAAGGAGTGGAACCACCACAAAACAGAGCCTCCAACTCCCAGCCCGGTGTGCCTCTCCAGAAGGACACCATGGTCATTGGTGTTGAAAGCCACAGAGAAGTCCAGGAGTATCAACAAGGTTGCTCTCTGTCATTGTACTACTGTACAACATTAGGAGCCATCTCCAGTGCACATTATAAAACACACATAACATAAAATACGAACAAAAAACATCCCTCACATTTTACATTCTTCACATTCTATTCAACATTTCACAAATGTTGTTACATTAGTATTGCACTAGACAGAAGAATTCAATATAGTTGCAGCTCTGGGATAAAAACTATTTTTCAGTCTGTTTGTCCTTGTTTTTATTACTCTATACAGTCTTCCAGATGGTAATAATTAGAGATGGGCACGAAATGGAAAATTAGTTTTGTTTTGTTTCATTACCCATTGCATTTTGTGTCATTTTGTTACTAAATGACTTTTTAATAGTAGTTTTGTAACAAAATGAAATGAATAACGAAACGATTTGGAAGCTGCAGCCATCCAGGTGGGTTTTTTTGACAGGTGGAGGACAGCCCGGCCTGTAAAAAAAACCCAACTGGGTGGCAGCAGCTTCCAAATTGTTTCCCCACCTGTTGACCTGTCAAAAAAAAAACCCAGCTTGGATGCAGGCAGCAACGCAGAATGGAGCTCAAGCTGTCAAAACAAGCTAGGTGGTGGCAGCGAGAACTGAGCAAAGAAACAACCGCTGGATCTTGCTGCAGCCTCTTGCCTGAAATGAGATCTGGCGGCAGCTCCCCGGATCAGTTCCTCCGAACCAAAAACGTCATTTCATTTCAGATCTTGACGACATGCTGTTTGCTGTTTCGGTCCGTTTCAAAACCTTACAAAATGACAAAACTGTGTCATTTTTCATATGGTTCCCATCCTTAGTAATAATTGAAAAAAGGAATGTCCCAAATGTGATGGGTCTTTAAGAATGTTTTGAGCTTTGTTAAGGTAGCGGTAGCAACAATAGTCGTAACCCTCTGAAGCACTTTCCTATTCACCCCCGTGCAGCTGGCAAACCATACACAGGTGCAGTAGGTTAGAATACTCTATAGTGCAGCAGTAGGGGTCACTAGCAGTTTTTCATTCAGTTGTTGTTTCCTGAGAAGTCTCAGGTAATAAATCTTTGTTGGGCCATCTTAACCAATGCTGCAGTATGAATGCCCTAGGTCAGATCCTCCCTAATAATACCCCCCAGAAACTTAAAACTGGCCACCTGCTCCACTTGATCTGCATTGCTAACTAGGGCTTACTGTCTGATCTATTTCTTCTGTAGTCCACTATGAGCTCCTCGGTTTTATTAATATTAAGGGCTAAATTATTGTCTTTGCACCACAAAAGCAGCTGGGCCACCTCATCCCAGTAGGCAGACTCATCCCTCTCCAAGATAAGCCTCACCACTGTTGTATAATCTGCAAATTTAGTAATATGACTGTGGTGACTGGAGGTGCAGTCCTGTGTATATAGAGAGTAAAGTAAAGGACTCAGCACACAGGCCTGTGGTGTGCCAGTATTAAGAATGAGCGCTGAGGAAATATATTTACCTAATCTGACTCTCTGAGATTGGCCAGAGAGGAAGTCCATGATCTAAGAGCAGATTGAATATGAGAACCCAAGGTCTATAATTTTAGACACCAATCTATGTGGAAGGATTGTATTGAAAGCAGAATTAATGTCTACAAACAGTATCCTCACATAGGTCCCCCGTTGTTCTAGATGAGTCAGAGCAGTGTGGAGAGTGATGGCTATAGCGTCCTCTGTGGATCTATTAGTTCTGTATGCAAACTGGCATTTGTCAGTGGCTGATGAAAGGCAAGAAATGATATGCTTACGGACCAGTTCTTCAAAGCGTTTCATGATGGTAGAAGTGCCACTGGTCTGTAATCCCTGAGATTGTTGATAGGGAGCTTCTTTGGCAGTGGAACAAGTATGGAAACTTTCAGACATGATGGAATAGTAGACTGGAATAGAGAGTGATTGAAGATCTTAGTGAGAACCCCCAACCAACTTTTTAAACAAATGGGCAGAGAAACTTGTGCCCTCTAAGGGGCATGGGCCTACTTTTGTAATGTTTTTAGAGGGGTCCCAGGGCCTCAGTATTGTCCCGTAATGTTAACTTAATCTGTTTCAAAAGACAACCAAATATACAGTAGATGAAGATTAAGGGTAGAATTGTTAGGGTGTGGCCTACTATGATCCAGGGATGAATCTAAAGGGTTGTCCACTCTTGACTTGGGACATTCCCATCAAGAGCTTCTCTAGTTCATTTCCAATTCAAGGCTGTTTGGTCAAAAGGCAGAATTATTGCGATGACACGCTAGGAAGGCAGGAACAAAATGCTGAAGAAACATATATAAATTAAAATTCAGCAATATTATTGAAGCAAAAGGGGGGGTAAGTTAAGCTGAAAATGCTTTGTGGCTTCTCTTCTTACATCTTGTAGGTTCTCATCAATATACTGGGAGTAGAATGAAGCTTAGCCTGACAGAACATTTGCTTCCTCTTAAAAATCCTTCACTTATTTTGAAGTTGGGGGCAATGGTTATCTATGCCAGTTATGTCAACATTGTTAAGTGACCCTCACCATAAGAAGCATACATCAGTTAGACCAGTGGTGGTAATTATTTCGCACTCCAGATGTTTTGGACCACAACTCCCAGAATTCCAAGCCTGGATTGCCAATGTTTTGTCCAAAACATCTGGAGCGCCACTGCTGAGTTAAACCTTGGATCTAGTGGATTCTGAGAGAAGACTCCATTTTGGGGGGCTTGTGCTGGCTACCACTAGCAAAATTGAATCATCAGTACAGATGGGGATCCCGCTTTTACAGAGCTCCCTTAAAACTATAAAAAGATACATGTATCTTTCTGTAGATATGGAGGTTAGGATTGCGGTGTCTTATTTTGAATCAATAAATGTTGTTTACACGTTATGTAATTTTATTTGTAGATTTATATTTATTAAATTACATTCCTACCTCATGTAACCATCATGTACTGAACTAAGAACATGTGCATGATGTGAGTTGTGGGATATTTTCTGATTTAAAGTTTCAGTTTATTGTGGAGGTACAAGAATACACAGTGTCAAAGACAGCATGTGGTCTAGTGTGGCTAGGTGTGTCCTCTAGGGAGCATGGAGCAAGTGTTTTCAACCTAAATATTCAGAAACAGAAAGTAAAGGGGAATAAAAGGAAAATATTTTTTTTTAAAAAGAGAAGGTACATGTCCTGTTCTGTGGGATATTTCTGAGCCTTACTGAATTCCAAATATACCCTTATAGTTTTTATTTCCCCCAAATGGGACCAATTTAAAGGAAGGGGAAATGCTCCCCCATGGAGAAAGGGACAAAGAGGGATTATTGATTTTGTGGGACTGTTCCCCCCTTTTTTTCTTTTGTTCCCTTTAAGGGGAGGTAAGGCTAGGTAGAGTTGCTTGAGGTGTAGTGTGGTTTCCTGCCCAAAAGCTACCCAATTATTCGATGTGGATTCAAGGATTGCCCCAAATGATACACTGAACCTCAAAGTGGCCGTGATCTGGCCCAGGACAAATTGGGCATCCAAGTCTTTCTTGATGGAGTCTGTAACAGAACAGACTCCAACAGAAAAAGGAAAAGCCTTTTTGAATGTTTTTTCTAAACCAAAAAAGACTTCAAAATATAAACATTAGTTCTCATGCCCACCCCAGCTGGAATTCATTTTCACAGTTAAAGGCTAATTCTTCCGTGCAGCTCCATGCAGAAACAAATGTTCTTCTAGATACGTGCACGTGTAACAGTGAAACAGAATTCGACACTTCCTCTGCATCCAACCAACCTGAATACAGCATCTTCCTGGTGGCAAGGAGCGTTCATTATTTGTTTTGTAGAGCTTGGAAACTCTCATTGTTTCAAGTAACAGACCTAGCCTTCAGATTTGGTCAAAGTGTGTACTGTAGTTCAGTGGTGAATGGCATCCTGGAGGAGTAAAAGGACTTCCTGTCCTCTCGCTTTGATTAAAGCTTTGAATGGCTACAGTATGTTTGTTGTGATACGCTTTTAAGTGCTGGTACTTAACCATTGTGCAATATTAAATTGCCTTACGAACAATAAAACATTATAATAATACTGAAAAGGTGGTAAGAGCTATGAGGAAAGAAAAAATAAATGATCATAGTCTATGATCATACAATAATTTATTTCCCCTGTTGATTTTTTTTTAGATATTTCCAGGATCAAAATACAACTTTCTGGATATATTCCCTAAAATAACCTGCAGATCTCCCAAGGAAGTACTAGAATGGAAAACCCAGGAGGAACTAAATCATGGCTCGGACCCAGGTATAGATCAAGAAGTGTTCTGCAGTGAAGCTTTTCAAAGACCATTCCAGTACTTAAGAAGATTCAGCAGAGGAGAGAATGTTGACACATTTCATTATAAAGAAGAATCAGTTGAAGGGAATCCAACCGAATGCCTACAGCTATTCCTGATTTACTGTGGAGTGATAGATCCTTCTTGGTCAGAACTGAGGAATTTTGCATGGTTTCTGAACCTTCAGCTGAGAAATTGTGAAACCTCAGTATTCTGTAATGCTGCTTTTATTGAGGATACTTTGCAGGGCTTCAAAAACTTTGTAGTTGGTTTTATGATTTTAATGGCAAAGGATTTTGCAACACCGTCTCTTAACATTTCTGATGAGAGCCCTGGGAGGCAGTTTTTTGACCTGGAAGGAGTCACAGAAGAAGATCTTGCTCCATTTCGTATTCGGAAAAAGTGGGAGTGTGAACCACATCCATATATATTCTTCAACAATGACTCCATGTCCATGACTTTCATTGGTTTTCATCTCCAGCCCAGTGCTGAGGGTGGTATTGATGCTATCAATCCTTTGAATGGAAGTGTCATCAAGAAAAACGTGATGACTCCTCAGCTGTACCAAGGATTGGTCCTTCAGAAGGTTCCATTCAACACTGATTTTGATGCACTGCCTAGACATGCGAAAATTGAAAAGCTTTGCATGGTTTTAGGCATTGATTGGCCGATTGATCCTGACGAAACATACGAGCTCACAACGGACAATATACTAAAGATCCTTGCTATTGAAATGAGGTTCAGGTGTGGAATCCCCGTTGTCCTCATGGGGGAAACTGGCTGTGGAAAAACAAGGCTTATAAAATTCCTCTGCGAAGTACGTAGGAGTGGTGCCACTGCTGACAACATGAAGCTAGTCAAAGTGCATGGAGGTACTACGGCAGATGTGATCTATGCCAAAGTCAAGGAAGCACAGGCCATTGCTGTTGAAAACAAGCAGTATTATAATTGTGACACAATCTTATTTTTTGATGAAGCCAACACCACTGACGCTATCAGCAGCATCAAGGAAGTCCTGTGTGATCACACAGTAGAAGGAAAGCCCTTGAACCGCAGTTCAGGCTTGCAGATCATAGCTGCATGCAATCCTTATAGAAAGCACACAAGCCGGATGATTGAGCGCTTGGAATCGGCTGGTTTAGGCTACCGTGTTAAAGCAGAGGAGACGAAGGATAAGCTTGGCTCCATTCCCCTTAGGCAGCTTGTGTATCGTGTCCACGCACTTCCCCCTAGTATGATACCGTTAGTGTGGGATTTTGGGCAGCTGAACAACCTCACAGAAAAACTTTATATACAGCAGATTGTACAAAGACTTACCAGGTCCATAGAAATGTCTGGCACTGAAATTCAGCTGATGGTAGATGTGCTTTTTGCGTCTCAGACATATATGAGGAGAAGGAATGATGAATGTAGCTTTATCAGCCTCAGAGACGTGGAACGTTGTGTAGAAGTCTTCAAATGGTTTCACAGACGCCATGACCTTCTAATGAAACACCTGGAGAAGCATCTTGCAGATAAAAGGGCTACTGAAGTTTTCACCACAAGAGACAAAATTGTTTGGTCCTTGGTTCTGTCTGTTGGTGTTTGCTACCATGCCTCTCTGGAAAATAAAAAAGGCTACCGAACTGTAATCAGCAAAATCCTTCCAAAGCCATATAATAATGAAAAGGGAATTCTTGAAGAAATTGATTTAGTTCAGGACCTTTTTCTCAGTGGTGCACCTCTGAGGAAAACAATAGCAAAGAACATGGCACTGAAAGAAAATGTTTTCATGATGGTTATCTGCATTGAGCTTAAAATTCCTTTGTTCCTCATTGGAAAACCTGGCAGCTCAAAGTCTCTTGCCAAGACAATTGTGGCTGATGCCATGCAAGGCCAGGCAGCATATTCTGAACTCTATAAAGATCTGAAGCAGATCCATTTGGTGTCCTTTCAGTGCAGCCCACACTCTACCCCTGAAGGAATCATAAATACTTTTAAGCATTGCGCTCGTTTCCAAGAAGGAAAGAACCTGGAGGAGTATGTCTCTGTTGTAGTACTAGATGAAATTGGCTTGGCTGAAGACTCCCCCAAAATGCCTCTAAAGACCCTTCACCCACTCCTGGAAGATGGATGTGTTGATGATGATCCACTGCCTTACAAAAAAGTAGGCTTCATTGGGATATCAAATTGGGCCCTGGATCCTGCCAAGATGAATCGGGGCATCTTTGTATCTCGCGGAGATCCCAACAAGAAGGAACTCATAGAAAGTGCAAAGGGTATTTGCTCTTCAGAGCGTGCTGTCCTGCAGAAAGTTGAGTGTTTTTTCCGAAGCTTTGCAGATGCCTATGAAGAGATTTGCAAGACTCAAAGTAAGGAATTCTTTGGGCTACGTGATTACTACAGCCTCATAAAAATGACATTTGCTCTGACCAAAAAAACTAAAAAGACTCCAGCTCCTCGTGACGTAGCAGAGGTAATTCTCCGTAATTTCAGTGGGAAAGTAGATGTTGAGGCCCTGAAGATTTTTATGTCTAAGATCCCAGAGAAAGGGGATGTGAAGTGGGAGGATGTCAGTACAATTGATCTTGTTAAGCAGAACATTTATAGTGACTATCAAGATGGTGAATGCAGATACCTGCTAGTGTTAACAGAAAATTATGCAGCCCTTCAGATTCTCCAGCAGACTTTTTTTAAAGATACACAGCAGCCAGAAATTATTTTTGGTTCCAGTTTTCCTAAAGACCAAGAATATACCCAGATCTGCAGAAACATCAACCGAGTCAAGATGTGTATGGAAACTGGGAATATGGTCATTCTTCTCAACCTACAGAATCTTTATGAAAGCCTGTATGATGCCCTCAACCAGTACTATGTCCAGCTTGCTGGTCAAAAGTATGTCGACTTGGGTTTGGGGACCCATCGTGTAAAATGCAGAGTGCATCCTAAGTTCCGGTTGATTGTCATTGAGGAGAAAGAAGTAGTATACAATCAGTTCCCCATTCCTCTGATCAACAGGCTCGAAAAACACTGTCTGGATATCAATACTGTGTTAGAGAAGTGGCAGCGGGACATTGTGGAGGAATTGCAAGCATGGGTCCACGACTTCACAGCTGTTGAGACAGAAAAACATTTCATGGGGTCGCAGAGGTATACGCCTTCTGATGTTTTCATTGGCTACCACTCTGACACTTGTGCCTCAGTTGTCCTGCAGGTGACCGAGAAGCTGAAAACAGAATGCCATGCTCAGGAGCGAATGCAAAAAGTAAAAGAACAGGCCAAACGAGTACTTCTGAACTGTGCCACGCCAGATTCTGTAATCCGTCTTGGCAGTTCACGACTGGGTTCCTTTCACGCCACAGATCTAGCTAGAGTCTACTTCCAACAGCAGCAGCACACTTCTCTTGCGGATTTCCTTCATGTATGCCTCGGCCTTGAGTCTTTGGGCTGCACTGTCTTTACTGAGGTAAGTTTTTTTGCTTCATAGCAAACTGGCGCCCTGAAAGGACAGCAAATAAATGGCTATTTTTTTCAGCCGGGGCGAAGCGGGGGAAGTAATACAGCTAAAGATGGGTAGAGATACTTGGGCAATTTTTTTTCCAGCCTGTAAGATTAAATAACTTGACTCTACACCTTACCTATTGTGGGAGGTGCTTCTAGTTATTCCACAGCAGAGACCCAGATATCTTGGGCAAACCTGGCAGGCCCAATATAGATGTCATTTTTTTATTTTTGCTGTGGATACCACATCAAATACAGTATGCCCTTTTCCCAGTCTATAATACGCTATATACAAATATATTCAGCTACAACTTAGTTTCAGTGGGTGAGCTTATAGTTATGAGAGCACATTGTGTCCCAGATGTTTTGCATTTACTCCTGTGTTTGTTTATTAGTTTGTTTTTGTCAGATGCTGACAATTCAGTTTTTCATGGAATTATGTAGACAGATACCTAAAACATCTAACACAGTGGTTCTCAACCTGTGGGTCCCCAGATGTTCCTAGACTACAACTCCCAGAAGTCTTCATGACTAGCTGAGCTGGCAAGGATTTCATCTGGGATCCACAGGTTGAGAACCACTGATCTAAAAAATCCTTTCTGGTTCCAACAGCCAAGACATAAAACACAGCTTTAAGCAGACTCCAGAGCTTTTCTGCAATTAATTGTATCTGTGAAATCAGGGAAGATAATCTCCCCCCCCTCCAATGATCAGGAAAATGTTTATGTGTTTATTTATTGGATTTATATACTGTGCCATCTAACCCACAGCCCACTCTGGGCAGTGACACCAAGTGTATCACGATTCCTGCTTTCTTTTTTTCCAAGTAGTCTATCGACTTATTTGGCCACCCTACAAAATTTTATTCATGCTTGACAGAGATATCTGTGTTCTTCTTCAATGTTTTAGATCACTACTTTCTCCAGACTCTTAACAGCAGCAGACTTAGAGATTTTGGAGACAGAAGTCCAGGGCAAAATCAACAGCCTTCGTGTTCTATTTTTGCAACAGTTTGACACAGAATATTCGTTTTTGAAAGAAATTCGGTGAGTTACTGTCTTTAGGAGAGTTACAGATATAAAAATACTATAGTATATACGAATATAACATTTTGGAATGGAATGAATGCCATGTGCATGTAAGGGTTCGGTTTGTATTATCCACGGTTCCGGTCCACAAATAAAGCGAGAGTCTGGTTTATCCGAAAAACTAAATGGATTTTTATTTCTTACAGTTTGACAGTCACTGTAGGTTCTTTCTCTTGTAACCGGTGACAACGGCGTCAACATTGTTTTAACATTTTCAACTAACTCACGTTCCTCATAAATAACACTAACGGGGTTGAACTCTATATTCGTCCGCTCTAGTAGGCTGGTGGTATACTCGACCCCCGACCCCAGCATTGGGTCCCGCAGCAGGGATGCCTGGCCCATTGGGCTACGGGGCCAACTCCCCTCCCTCTCTTCCATTCTCTTTGATATTTCTCAGAGGTCTCGGGCCATCTTAACGACTTTACATGTACTGACCACACAAATTCCTCGCCTCTTTTCCACCGACCTCCTGGTCCGTTTGCGTCCCAATAGTAACTAACTGCCGCTCCCCCTCAATCCCCTTCTTTTCTTCCTCTCGCGCCTCTCCCCTTGCACTGTCACGCGCCTGATCTGTCTCCTGCTCCAACCACTCATCTTCTATCTCATCTAATGCCCAACATATTTCTTCCATTCTAAACCTTTCACCTCTCTCCTCTATCTCTGTTACATCATTCTCCACATTATTCTGAGTCTCTTCTTTCTCCTCCTTCATCTCTCCAGACGGCTCACTTGCATTCATTGCCGCAGTTTTGTTCTTAGCCTCACAGTGCAGTTTTAGCAGTCTTTACAATTACGCTTTAGGTTCCTCAGATCTGTGGGAAGTGATGTTGTCTGTTTTATGTAGGTGAAACTAAATGTTTCTGTTTGTTTCCATGCAGGAGTGGGTAAAATGCATGTAAACTATTTGTTGATTTTTCCCCCCAGAAATTTTCTTCATGCAACACCTGGAAGTAAAATCCTGATTGTTCAGACAGACTTTGAAAATGGATCTCTCAGTGCTCAGCTTATTGCCTCAGCCAAGTAGGTTATAGATATATTTGATATACGTACAGTCTCTTAATTAAAGTGGCATTATATGGTTAAATTTGACAGTTATCACAAATGAAGTTTGATTTTTGCAAGGATCCAGCAATGCACGCTTGGCAAATGTAGGAAAGTATAAAGACGGTGTATCACTGTATGAACCTACTAGTTGCCTTAATAATGTCTGTTGGAATATGTTGTTTGTGAGTACAGGCAGATCTGCCTACAGTGGTTTCATGGGTGGCCAAGTCTCTCCGCAGTAATTCCGTAGGCTCCAGATTATGAGAATGACTAAGAACAGACTTCATTGCATCCAAGAAACCAACAGGGACACTGGCCTCAACATCCTTCCTTTTGGAAGGTTGTGTTCTCTGCAGTTCTACCACTACCACATCATGAATGTGCTGTAAAAGCTGCTGGATGCTCTTAGAGTCATGGTCTCTGAAAATGGGAGAGGAGGGGAGGATGAGCCGTGGCTGTGGTTATAGAAGGTTCAAGTACAGTAAACCCCCGCCTATCGCAGGGGTTAGGGACCCACCCCACCCACGATCCATGAAAATCCGCGATATGCGGAAGCAGGTGGGGGGGCCCTGGGGGCGGGTGGGAGGCTCACAAAAGCCTCGGAGGAGCGTGGGGGCGGCACGGACCGACTCTATCCCCCCGCCGCCCCCCCTGCGCGGCTCCGAGGCCCTCCGGAGGCGCCCGGGGCGGCTGCGGAGGGGGACGCTGTTCCTCCACGCACCAGCCCTGCGCAGCTCTGAGGCCCTCCGGAGATGCCCGGGGCAGCTGCAGAGAGGGATGCCGTCCCTCTGTGCACCCACGCACGTGGCTCTGAGGCACTCCGGAGACACCCGGAGCGGCTGAGGAGGGGGACACCGTCCCTCCCCGCGCAGCTCGGAGGCGCCCGGGGCGGCTGCGGAGAGGGATGCCGTCCCTCCACGCACCTGCCCTGTGCAGTTTGGAGACACTCCGGAGGCGCCCAGGGTGGCTGTGGAGAGGGACCACCTGCCCCGCGCGGCTCGGAGGCACTCCGGAGGCGCTCGGGGTGGCTGCGGAGGGGGACGCCGTCCCTCCCCACACCCACCCCGGGCGGTTCGGAGGCCCTCGCTGTCCCTCCCCGCCGCCGCCCCCCGCGGCTCTGAGGCTTTTCGGGCTTCTCAGAGGTGCAGGGGTGGTGGGGCATGGAGCGACCAGATGGCCCCCTGCGCCCCCCCCCCGTGGTGCAGACCTGAACAGCGAAATGGCGGGGCGTTACTGTACAGCAGGTAGAGCTAGACAAGGAGCACCGGGATCCTCACTCCACTGCTCCTCTTGGATCCTCCTCTGGCTTATGTGCTGGCACTTGTGTTATTAGCACTGCAGCTGGGACTGAGTGGGCACCATCCCTCCAAGTCATGTAAGATGTGTGCTAGGCTCCTGGAGTCCTGCCCCCTTTCTCTAACCATCATATAGGGTTCTGGGACTTCAGCCTGCGGCCCCTCTTTCTCAAGCTTCAGTAGCCTCTCCCCACATCTCCTCCTCCCAAATCACCCTCTCTACCCCCATTTCCCTAAAGGAAGGCCTCGGGACCTCGCAGTTTTCCTCCTTTATTCTGGCCTCTGTCATCCACTCACAGGTCGGGCTCATCAGCCAGTTCCCACACTGGTACCTGTCATCCCTACCTCCTGCTTAAAAGGGGCCCAGAAACTATGGCCTCCTACAGCTCACCCAGAGCACCAATGACAACCCCCTCATATTGGTATAAAACATACTAGCTGAAATCCTGTTGCTTAGTTTAGTAAGTCACACTTACTAAAGTGTGGGGTTTTGATGGATCAGCTTCTCTGTAACTTCTATTATGGTAATTCAAATGACAGTTCTGACTTTCTATGCTAAAGTAAGGGTGTGATTAGACAATCAAGTTATCCCAGGCTTTATCCCTTGAAATTGTGGTCTGACATTTAGATAGGCTTGTTTTGAGATACTTACCTATTGACTCTGTCTTTTCCCCTCATTCTCTATGCCCATCTATCCTCTCCTGCCTTCCCCTCCTTTAATTTATTGGTAAGTGGCATACCATTTCCTGACTTACCATCCAAATGACATAGCACAGTATTTGGGAGGGGGAAACAAGATCATCCCACAGAAGGGGAAAGCTAGGAAAAATGTTTTTCATTTATAGGTAAGGAATACAGTGGTATCTCTTAAGACAAATGTCTCTTAAGACAAAAACTCAAAGGAAGAAAAAAATTCTGGGAATAGATATACTTTGCATGACAAAAAAAAAACCCTATGGGATGCTTCACAAGACTAAAAACCGTTCTGCATGTACCCCCAGTTATTTTTATCTTTATTCTAGCCTCTGGAATGGATTAAATCTGTTCCCAATGCGTTCCTATGGGAAATGTGTTTTGTAAGACAACATTTTTGTAAAATGAAGCAACCCATAGGCTCCGGAAGAGATTAATCCATTTTCAATGCATTACTATGGGAAACCATGTTTTGTAAGACAAAAATTTCTTAAAACAAATTGACCCGTAGAATGGATTTAATTCGTTTTAAGAGGTACCACTGTATATCGCTTTAACCTTGTGGCCCAGTGGTTAAACTGCAGTACTGCAGTCAAGACTCGGCTCACAACCTGAGTTTGATCCTGATGGCCTCAGGTATTTGATTCAAGGTTGACTCAGCCTTCCATCTTTTCGAGGTCTGTAAATTGAGTACCTAGCTTGCTGGTGTTTGTGTGTGCAGGGAGGCAATGTATAACTTACATACTTAAGCTGTAAAGTGCTCAGATAATGCTTTAAGTGCTACGGGGTGATCTATAAGCACTACATTTTTATCAGCTTGCTACACAGGTTACAAAGCACTGAATGGTTCCTGTACTGCTGTGCTGCTTTGGTTTAATGCCAGTAATCACACATGTGGAAACAAAATAGAGCAACCCTACCCATGCTTTTAAAAAAGTAGCCCATACTGCAAAAAAGCCTGTGAAGAGCCATGGGGAAGGGTTGGACTTTACCAGTATTTTGTGTAGTTATTGGAAAGTAGATCAAACTGGACCCTGTCCAAAGCAGCCCAAAACACAACACAGTGGGCCCGTGTATAAAAAACAGTTTTTATAACATAAAATCTGTACACCATAAAAAATTCCAGAGCTAGGGGAAATTTGCTTAACAGAATCGTCTATGGGGCGAACCTATACAACATAAAAATAGTCGCAATTAGGGATTACTTTGTTTTCAATGCATTCTTATGGGAAATTTGTATAAAGGAAAATTTGCTTAACATAATTTCATTTGGAACAAATTAATTCCTTTATACAAGGTACCACTGTACTTCACTTTTGTCTTGGTATCTTCAATTTTTCAACACTCTTTGCCACTATCTGGAAGTTGAGTCATGGCAACTGGACTTCTTTTCTTGAGAGACTGAAATGTTTAGCTGCTCATCCCAACAGCTTTGTCAGTCACAATGCCATGACTCTCCAGATAAACTCACCTGGATGACTGAGAATCTTCGCAGTCTTTACCACTATCTTTTTCCCACTCAGTTCTCATTCTCCTGAGCCACCATGCCCCAATAAGATCATAAGTTAATAAAAAATAACAGTGACATAGCAGTGTATAACATAAAATCTGTACAACATAAAAAATTCCGGAGCTAGGGGAAATTTGCTTAACAGAATCGTCTATGGGGTGAACCCGAACAACATAAAAATAGTCGCAATTAGGGATTACTTTCTTTTCAATGCATCCTTATGGGAAATTTGTATAAAGGAAAATTTGCTTAACATAATTTCATTTGGAACAAATTAATTTTTTTATACAAGGTACCACTGTATAACTTTCTGATGGCATCTTAGGTTGCAACTCCATTGAGCCAGCTTGAATCAGCAAAACTTACACATGAGTTAACTTCTCAAATCCCACAGATTCAGTGGACCTACTCTGGCTATGCTAGAGACAGGATTTTAGGCACAATGAGATTTTCATTGAATGGAAAATGTTGACTTTATGGAAGCTGTTTATGTTATCTGGACAATAAGTCTTCTCTAAGGATGGATGGAGATTGTGACACCTATTTCCCCCCTCTTTTCAGGTATTCTGCTGTTAATGAAATCAACAAAATAGATCTGACCGAAGCCTCTGTGTTTGTGTTCTTCATCACTAAGTTGTCACGCGTTAAAGGAGCAAATGCCTATGCAGGATTTCATGGAGGTACAACTTCCTTTGTGCAAGGTTACAAAATGAAAAGGAAGCTTTCAACAAACTAGAAGCGGTGTTTAGAGTTGTCAAAGTAAAAAAGCATGTGACATCTGTGCAGCCAGAGGTTTGAGGGAATGCTTTTTCCCTCATCTGTTTTGGAGGGCACAGAAATGTGAACTACCACAGCAACTTCCGGTGACCCCTTTAAAAGAACTCCAGGGAGCTACATACTCTTTTTTTAAAATTCCTGAAGTGTGAATACCTTTGTCTCAGGACTCCCACTGAGTTAAATGGCATCTTTTCACTTTAAAGCCAAACTGTGGTACTACTGTATATTCCTACTATGTTAGCATGAAAGATGATTAAGGACAAACATAGTGGATAGTGGTATGTAACAGAGCCATTATGTGTGCAAAAATGCGTAGGATTTGTAGACATGAAATGCCTTACATATTTGTTCAAAAGTATTGTGGTGATTAGAAAATGGAGGAAAGCAGTAAATCATCTTGCTCTTATGGCAGGATGATTAACTGGGCGGCAAAGCAAGTGGTCACTTGCTGGTTTTAAATGTCAAAACACTATCAGGGAACTTGAACTACAGGGCATGGGATCTAAAAGGGCTGTACAACTTGGCTTCTGTGTGTGCTTTCAACATAATACATGTATGACATATACTTGTGAAATTGGGTACTAAGATATTAATACAGTTAAGCCGAATAGAACACTATTCATGTACAAAACTAAAAATGCCTCCACTTTGGTAAATATTACTGGAAATGAATGATAGTAAATTTACAAACTAGGTATTAATTTAACAAAACCCATCACATTTAGATACGTGTTTTGTGCTATTAGAAATACAGCACTTTTGCCCATTTCCTAAAATAGTTGTAGAAATATATGAAGAAGAGAACCAGACAAGGACCAATTTTTCTCCATCAACTTTGTTGTTACCTTACTGAAGTAAACGGTGTCTTACCTTTTGCTTTCCTTTTCCCTGGACCCTCCATAGAGGTTCAAAGTGGATAATTTCTAAAACTTGACTCTCAGGGACACATGCTACTCTTAGGCTTTCCTAAATGCCCTCTTCCTGTCTGCTGCCAGGGCTGTGGCAATCTCTGCACATTGACGATCTAAGGAAATCCAGGGATATGGTTTCTGATGTAACCACACTGAGTAGTGTCACGATCAGCCAGCTGTTTTCTGAAGACATGGGAGCCTGTGGAGAGAAACCTCAACGTAAGGATTTCAGTAAGCACCTTTTGATAACCTGTACTAATTCCCCAATGGTGGTCCCTAAAAAAAGACCTTCTGTTTCATTGCAGCAATGATGGTGGAGGGAGTGGAAGAAAAGGAAGAGGAGATGGAGGTAGAGGTAGAGGCATCCCCAGAACTTCTCCCAGGAACGTTGACCGTAAGTTTTAGTCTGCTCCTATTTGAATCATACTCTTGGTTTCTTGGTAAAAAAGATAGAGCACTTAATATTTAGGCCTTAGAGGGATTAGGAGAGAATATTTGTAATAAGTGCCTTGAGAGTATTTGAATTATCAGAGTTGGGGGGATATCTTTTTTTCCCCTCCCTAGCCCCACAAAAGACTCTCAGGAGCATATGAGTCCTTTCTTGCTTTCAATTCAAGCATCGCCCAGTGGCCCTCCTGGATCTCCCCACTATGTGTCTGTGTGTCTATAACTAACTGGTCTGTATTGCAACCACCACCCCCCTTGTGAATGTTGGCTGCCTATCCACAAATCTGATTTGTCCAGGCAGGGTCTCTTCTCTTACCTACTTCTTCCTAGCCACTGGTTTTAGTCAAATACTGCCCTCTGCCCATGTTCCAAGTGCCTAAGAGTCTTACTTACATTTTAAATTTCCTTACATTGTCTGAGGGATATTTCTAGAGAACTTCCATTAATGACTTTAAAATATGCCATATACCTGGGGGCAACAGGAAGATCTCACAAGAACCTTCTATCCAACCTAGCACATCTCTAAATTCTGGGTCAGTGGGTAGAGGTCTAACTCGGATGGTCAGTGGGAACAACCTAGGGGACTAGATTCTGTTTCTTTTTAGTAGAGGTCTTTTGAAAGAGGGACAGAACTTCTGCATCCGAAAAGATAATTATCCCTGTCTAGTCTCTTTGCTTTTTTAAAATCCTAGTCTGGAAATATGTTTAGAAGCATATAACGCATATCCTGAACCTGCCCTTTTGGAACTAATAGGACTGCAGATGATAGATAACAGCTCAAGAGAAGTACTGGCAAAAACAGCACTCATGGCAAAATATTGGCAAGTCAGTAGTCAACTTAAAATAGAAGATTAGTATAAAGAAATGTGGAATATGGCTATTACAGTGGTTCCCCCGCCATTTTGCGGTTCATATACTGCAGTATATGAAGGCAGGCCCCCCTGGGGTATTATTGTGGGTTGGGATCGGGTCTCTCACCCTGCGATAGGCGGCGGATTACTGTAATAACAAATTAACTTCTGATTTGAAAATGAGCAAAGATTTTAAAGATATCTGGAATCTATTTTTGACATAAGCGTTTGAAAAAGGAAAAGGATATATTCCCAGTACAGGTTCAGTTATTTCAGGAAACAATGATAGCAGCACTGTGAAGTATGTTAATTAACAAAGTAATAAGTTAATTTGGAATAAAATTATAGTCCTGGGGGCGAAGGTTGCAGAAAAAGTCACACAAGGTTTGGTAGCTGTTTTCTCTTTTTTCTTTTTATTTAGTCTATATTTTCTGTTTTGTCGATGTTTTATGTTTTTCTTCACTTTTCTCATTCTGAATGATTGTAATCTCATATATCTTTCAACAAAATTGTGTGTGTGTAAATTTCTTTAATAAAATTATATATATATATAACAAACTGCACTTGAGAGGGTCATTGTATAAGGTTGGACTTGCTAATTTCGTTATGATTTCTCCCTGATTTTCTCTGTAATCCTAGCACTGCCTCTTTGTACAGAACATTGGCATCCAAACTTGATTCCCCAAATGTTCTTGGACTACAATTCCCTGAAATCTGACCAGCATAGCTATGAGTTAAGGCTTCTGAGACTATTAGTCAAAGAACATCTGGGGACACAAGTTTGGGAATCACTGGTCCATAATGATGTCCAGGTTTTCACCATCACTAGCCCTGCTGTTTTCATTATTTCCTTAGCTTTCCCTGTGCTTCCAGCAAAAACCAACACCATCACCAATCCACTGCTTACAGGTTAGGTATGCCCAAACTTCGGCCCTCCTGATATTTTGGACCACAACTCCCATAATTCCAAGCCTGTGGGAGTTGTGGTCCAAAACATATGGAAGGCCAAAGTTTCAACATGCCTGGGTTAGGGGGTCATACAAGAGCACTGTGCTGTCTCATTCCTTCTGCTTGCTTATTCCTGCTTCTTTTCCAACCAGCTAAGAGGAATGATCATTAGCTGTTCAAGGAATTTAATGCACGTGCCTCAAGCACTGGTTGCCAGGCAAAAGTGCCACTGTAGACAAAAAAACTGTTATTGGTAATATCTGCTCCTGTGCATTGGCTTTCACCTGTGCTGTTTCAGAAAACTAATAGGCTTCCTTTCTTCTACTGTGCCTGGAAAGAACGAAGTCTTGAACACCACTGTCCTGATAAGGAGCTGTGTGCAAAGTGCTGTGGGAATGCTTAGGGATCAAAACGAAAGCACCAATCGTGGCACCAGAAGAATTGAAATTCTTCTTAGTCTCCTGTGTGAAGAAGATGACATGAATGGTAGGAGTAACTGCAAACATTTAATTCTTTTCACGGGAAGATCTTTGAGTACAAACCTTTCCTAGAATGTGTTCATATAGTCATATCCCCACATCTGTTTCATTTTTATTGTAAGTGGTTTAGAGAGAGAGAGAGATCAGAACCACTTACAATAAATATGTATAGAAATGCAGTATAGAAATAAATAAATCATGCCCTACAAAACATAAGAGATAACAGATCAGAAATCATGAGAAATGTTTTGTGGAGTTCTGATCTTCTACCCATATCCATATGATGCTCTATGTTATTTTTTGTCTCTTTAGTGCAGGGGTCCACAAAGTTTTCAAACAGCAGGCCAGTCCACTACCACCCAGACACCACTGGGGGCCAGACCACAGTCCAAAAAAAAAAAAAAAAGGCTGACATGGAAAAGGGGGGAGGGAAGGGCAACTGGGAGGAGCCCCCCCACACACAATCGGCCCATGATCAGTGCTTCTCTGGGGCCCCAGCAATGCCTCCGGATCCAGATCGCTGCCCTAAGGTCCCAGCGGCGGCACCATAGGAGCTCAACCGAAATTTTAACTTGCAGGAATATAAGATTCTCTCACTTCCACCACTCTCCTACCATGTTCATAACATAAAGCAGTTTTGCCCCCGTCTCATGGGTCTCATATAGGCAATTCGTAACTCATTGTGTAAGAAGAGTACTAGGCTGACAATCATGTTGACCTGATCCAACATAGCTCTTTGTAACAGAGGCAAAAAAAACCCTCTTCCTAGTTCCATAGCTCTATTTTTCTCCCATCATTTTGGAAATATCCCATAATGCTTCCATTTTCCCAAAAGAAAAGAAAAGGATTAAAGGGGCATTTGAGAAACAACTTTCCAGAACAAAAATTCTAATTGTGCTTTCTTAGGTGATAAATAAGCATGGCAGAAAATGTGAAAAAGTTGAAGGAAGGTTTTTGTCCATCTTTTCTTTTATTGTGCTTCAGTGTTTGAAACCTAACTCTAAATAATTGTAATTAGTACATTTTTTTTGTTTTCTCAGCCTCCTTCCTAAAGATAACCAAGTGTCGCCTGTTAAACCTTTTGAGGCAACAAGAGGAGAATTCCTACACCATGATGAAAGACTGGGTGCTCCGGGAAGCCTCAAATCTTAATGCACTTCAGGAAGCAGGAACATTCAGGTAGAGATAGTCATTTCAGCTGGCCACATTGTAAGAATCTGAATTAAAAATTATGTGGGAACATTTTAAACATTGGGACAATTTTGGTTAGAGAAAAGATAACTAAGAAGGAGCACCACTGTGAAAACTTCTCCACATGATGTGCAATTTTATGTTTATGCAGAGCATTTTCTCTCTCATAAGATCCAAAATAGGAGTTACCCAATGAAACCAAATGGTGGGAAATTTGAGGTGGATGAAACTTTACTCAAAGACCCACCCAGGACTTTGGCCTTTGCTAGAACTATGCTTTTAATTTCCCTTCAAAAAGGAGACATTTCAAAAGTTCTAGGTATCCCCTCTCACCTGGGCAGGAGGCCAGACTTAGGGTTTTGTCCTGTTTTGTGACTTGACTTTGAACATCTTCATTTGTGACGTTATATCTCTTGAATATTATGTAGAATTTGGAATGTTTTTCCCCCTCTGTAGATTTCTAGTTTCCTCATTTCAATTAACTCTAGAATGGCAAATATACATTGAACCCATACACAGAGTGCTTCAAAATAGAAGTTAAGAATCTTTTTCCAATTGTCAGAATGGAAAAAAAGGTTGCTACTAGTGACATTTTTTCTCTTCTTAATTTTATTTATTTATTTATAAAAAAGAATTATCCTTCCCGTCTAGTGACCAGGCCACTAGTATGTAAATACAGTTGCAAGAAAAAGTGTGTGAACCTTTTGAAATTTCTGCCAGGATGAATGGGCTAAAATTTCTCCTGAGCAATGTGCAGGTCTGATCCACAGCTACAGGAAGCGCCTGGTTGAGAATCGAGATTATTGCTGCCAAGGGGTGGGGTAGGGTGGGGTTCAATCAGTTACTGATTCTAAGGGTTCATTTTGCCATTTCCACTACCATTTTGAAAGTTCAATAAGTGTGTTCGATATGAAAGATCAGATTTTTGTCTCTGTGTTATTATTTTAGGTACATTATATTTGTCAATACTCTTGACTTAGAGGAAGATCAGATCACATAGTATGACCCATTAATGCAGAACACGATGAAATTCCAAAAGGTTCACATACCTTTTCTTGCAGCTGTAATAATCTGTAACAGCCAAGGCAATCCCATCCCTCTAGAGTAGGAATAGACAGTGTGACAGCAGCATGTGTCACAGAAATACTATAATAGAAAATTGAAAAAAGACTAAGAAGTAAAGGCAAAAACAAGCCCTCCTGTAGTCACACACTATCCACTTATTCACATGTCTTTTTTTCAATTTTGTTTTCTTTTTTTTCATGAGTCTTGTCAGATTGATATGTCTGTTTTGTTTTGTTACTTTTGTTGCACTAAAAATAATAAAAGAAAAACATTTTTAAAACTAATAGAAAATTGATTTGAAGAAATAAAAGTCAATGTTGAGTTCTTCATTAAGGATCTATTTTGATTTGACAGCAAAACAAAATGCAGGACTTGGGTGCAAAACCTTTGGCGTGCATGTGTTGGAGAGAAGAACAAATATTTATGTTCTTAGTTAAGAAAAATGCATATACAGTGGAACCTTGTATAACAAACAACTTGTATAACATAAAATTTGTACAACATAAAATATTCCAGAGATAGGGGAAATTTGCTTAACATAATCGCCTATGGGGAAAATCTGTACAACATAAAAATAGGATTACTCTGTTTTCAATGCATTCCTATGGGAATTTGTATAAAGGAAAATTTGCTTAACATAATTTCATTTGGAACGAATTAATTCCTTTATACAAGGTACCACTGTATATAAAAAGTCCAGAGTAAATTGATCTGAAATTCTTTACTGGGTTGCTTTTGTTTTCTTCTTTTCTCCTTTAAGATGTGTAGCCTGTCAGAATGTTCTTGAAAATCACAGTAGTTCTTCGGTTTCTGTTTGATTGTGTTTTTCTGTCTTGATACTTTCAGACAAACCCTGTGGAAACGGGTTCAGAATGCAGTGACTCCATTTCTGGCTTACATGGTGTCGGTCATAGACAGAGACTGCAACATGAACTTGTTGGTCAGTTCAGAAACAGAAGATTGTGTGAAAGGTCTGTGGATGTTCATCTTCAGTGATCTGAAGCTTCTGAATATTCCTTACGTTGTGGGTCAGAGCAGGTAAGCTGCATTTTTAAAAGATGCTGATAAACTGTTCGCTTCTTGAATCCATATGATGGATGAGCTTGCTCAGGTGGCATGCACCATTGGGAGAGCATGAAGCTTTGATTTTTCATTGCTCTGCCATCCTGGTTTGTGATAGCTATTTCCATCTGGGGACAGCTGTTGTTCTTTTTGGTAGAAACATACAGTCTCTCAAACATATTTAAAGGATGTAGTCCTACACATGACTTGCTGGCTTTCACCATCAATAGTTGGTGTTCTTGCGCTATTTTCCAGTCTTACCACATGTCCTCCTCTGTCCACTTTGGGTTTCCAGCCAATTTTGAACTCTGATTTTATTGGGCTTTGAATCACACAAGGGATTTATGGGTGGCGAACACCCTTGGCTGCAGACAATCCCTATGCGTTTGTTGCAAACCACCCAGAGTGGCCCTTGGCCATTTGGAAGGTATAAAAATTCTATCTTTCTGTCTATGAAGAGCAGGGAGAGTAGTGATAGTGGAGAGGGCAAAGTTGGTATATTTATCCCCATTTTGTCTTCTCAGGGACTTGAATAAAGTCTCGAGGCATATTTAATAAAAATCTGCATGTAACTGCAACTGACATATTGTTGTCAAATGCAAAATTTCTCCTAGTTTATTTCTAAGTTCTAACCTGACTCTCTCTGTCCTGAAATCAAACACAATCTTTCTGTCTCGCAAAGTGCTCATTATGTCCTTATGAGCAGGAGCTCAGCTAGAAATAAGTGGAGGACAGAAGAATTCTAAGCAAGTTGCTGTACCATTCTGTATACAAGTTGCTGGGGAGCCGAGAGGGTGGAGGCATGTGCTACATTCATCTTCGTTTCGCACAGGCATATGCTGACCCTTCTGCAAACAGAGTGCTGTACTAGATAGTCTTTCAGTTTATTTGAGTATGGTTCTTCATACGTTCGCTTGGTATCAAGCAGTGTAGTATATTTGTCTGTCAGAAAATCTAATACATCACCATAAAGCTTCCAAAAATAAATTGAACAAAACACGATATTCTTTTGTTCAGTATATGAACAATAGTATCATTGCAACACACATTAATCAGTTATGGATGAACTGTCACAGGAACTGTATCCCCTATTCCTGTCACTCTAGTCAGTGCTTGCTTTTGTTTAAATAGATCATATTTTGCTTATACCTTCATCTAAGGCAGTCATTATAACTTGCTCTCTTGCTTTCAAATTCATTTTTACTTATGCTACCTTACTGGAAAAAAATGTGTCTTGCCCAGCTCCCAGACTGAGACAATCCTGGTGCAAAATTACTTTGAGGTGTCAGCAGATGCTGGCAATGAGATGCCTTTCAGCTGGAGAATTAAAGATTATTTGGATGATATTTGGATTCAAGCTCAGTACATCACAGACAATAAAGGTAAGAAAGAACATAGATGGAATGTTGCAGTTAGTGCCTCTTGTTGGAAAACCTAGTTTAATTTGGCTGATGTGAAGGGTCCATCCCTTTTCATGTGGAGGGATATAGGAAGGCCTGGAAAAATTGAAAAACAGTTTATTCTGTTGTTATTTTCCAAAGCCATTTTGTCCCCTGCTCCCCCACCAAAAAATTATAAAGAAATGGAGTGTGGAATATGTTCTTTTACAATGATACACAGACATATTATTTATACAGTAACCCCCTGTGATAGGTAGGGGTTAGGGACCTGATAATGGAAAATCCATGATACGTGGATGCTGGGTTGGGACGGGACTGGGGGGGGGCGGGATATGAGGCGCTGCCCTGAATAGGCCTCCAACAGGCTTCCCACACCTGTTGGAGGCTCCAGAAATGGTTTTGGGTGATTCCGAAGGCACTTCCAGTTCACCAGAAACCACTTCTGGGGACTCTGAAAGGCCTAGGCAGCCCATTGGAGGCCTGTTTGGGGCAGCGCCAAGCCTGGGGTAAGTGCAGGAGGCCTCAAACAGGCCCATGCAGATTGCCCGAGGAGCCTTTTGTTTCGTATACTGTGGTCTCGCAATATACCAGGACCGCAGTATATGAAACGTGAAATGCCTGGTGGGGGAGGGAGCTACTGTAATTGTAAAAGAACATATCTCACAGTCTATCCCCCCCCCCCCCGGTTTTCTGGGGAGGAGGAGCAAAAAAAACCACCCCATTTTCTCTAGACCATCCCATTTCTCAATGTTATTCTACTGAACTATCTTCTGATCTAGTACTAAGTTCCATGTCAGTCTAATATCATTTAATAATATCAGAAAGTAACTTCATTTAAAACTGCATAGCAAGTATGTCATTGTTTATTTTTATTTATTTTATTTATATAGCTTGTATGCTGCCCACTACCCAAAGATCTCTGGGCAGCTCACAATCAAAATAGACAATTAAAACATTAAAATTACAATAAAATTAGAACAATAAAATCATATAAATACAATAAATACAATACATTAAAACACAACACTAAAATTGTCATCAGGACCCACAATCATCAGTTAAAAAACTAAGTTGCAAGCTAATTATAATTTGTCTCTTCTTAGGAAAGTGTGCATAGGAATAAGAGAGGTGCCATTTGTGTAAGAATGTTTAAAATATTTTAAAAAAGGAACAATTATGAACTGAGTAATATTTTTAATTCTTATGTTGATTTTGACTTTAATTGTGGTCTATTATTTTATGTTATTATGTTTCATTATTTACCTTTAATTCGGTAAACTGCCCAGAGTGGTTTTTATGTCCAATGGTGCGGTATGTAAGTCAAATAAATAAATAAATAAATAAGTTTGAAGGAGAATATTTAAACTGGTTAGATTTAAGGCAGTTGGAAGAATGAATAAGAATGAATAACATGTAGTCAGAGAATAAATAAAATATAATCAGAGAATAAATAAAATATAATCAGAGATTCAGATCAAAGATAGGAAATTGACAAAATTTGAAAATAGATACATCATACAGATGTTTGACGGAAGAAGAGGATCAATTAGAAAGTCTAAAAACAATATGAGATAAATGTTGGGAGACTAGAGAAAGAGGACTGGCAGAAAATCTAGAATAAACGGGTATTTAAAATATGTCAATTAGAATAAAAGAAAATGGATATAAAATTTTGTGGAGATGGTACCTAAAGTTACAGATTTTCCTTTATTGCACGGGTACGTCGGGGGCATAATGCCCATGATAAATGGGGGAGTACTGTAGTGAAATTTGGAGTATTGCAATTAATGACAAATTGATTTTGGAAATTTAAAAAAGGAGAGCTGAAGATTTAATGACATATGGGATGAATTTATAAACACTGTCTTGGGTAAAGGGAAAGGGAGAATGGCAAACCAAGATTATATGTATTTTTGGAGGGGATATGGGGAGATTTAAATAATGGAAAGAACATCAGAGTTTTAAGTGTTGGAAATGAGTAAGATGTATTGATCCCTAGCGTAAAGGAAGCACTGGATTTTGCTGCTTTGTTGTTGTTGCTGCTGCTGCTGCTGATGATGATGATAATATACATAATTTCTATTTTAGTTATATTATTACAAATATTTTTAAAAGACTGTTAATCCCTGAGCCATCAAGAAAGACACTGGTTTTGTATTTTCAGATGTCAGTGTAGAACTGACTTGAAATTGATTGCTTTAGAAATACCTGTATTTTTCACCCCGTTAAGATGCATCGGGCCATAAGACACACCTGGTTTTTAGAGGTATGTATGTGTGGAAAAAATATTCACACATACCGCTGTGTTCATCTAGTGATCTCTGCAGTGAAAGCAAACTGGCTGTCAAAAAGCTAAAGCCAAGCTCAAGGCAACAAAGCAGAGGTAGAAGCCTTCCCTTTCTGCTTTGCTGCCTTCTGCTTTCAGGCACCCGAAGCCCAGCTGATTGTCAAGGCAGAGGGAGAAGACCTCCCCCCACACACACACACACTTCGATGCCTTTGGCTTGGGCGCTCCCCGAAAGGTGAGTGGCAGGGATGTGACCCACCTCCTTTTGGGGTGCACCCAAGCCGAAGGCAGCAAAGTGAGGGAGCAGGAAGAGGAGACTCGGGGGAGGTGAGAGGGAGGGAGGGGGAGAGAGGAGGTGTCTGGGCCATCACCAGGCTGGGGCAGCCCTTAGCTGCGAGATCGGGGTGCTGTGCTGCACTGCGTGTGGCTCCGCCCAGCCCCTCCCCACTGTACCCAGGCAAGAAAGAGCCATCGAGGAGGCGGGGGAGGGTTAGGGTTAGCCGGTGCTGGGCCATGCAGGCAGCGGCACCATCGCTCCAGTGGCCAAGGCCGTCCCGAGTGGTCACCCAGCCCCACGGGAGGGGAGAGAGAGAGAGCTTAGAGAAGGAGACAGCTGGGCCATTGCCAGGCTGGGGCAGCCCTTAGGGGTGAGATTGGGGTGCTGCACTGCAGGTGACTCCACCTGCCCCCTCCCCGCAGCACCCGGGCAAGGAAGAGCCATGGAGAAGGTGGAGGAGGCCGGCACCACCTTTGCTCCACCAGCCACAGCAGCTCCAAGAAGTCACCCAGCCCCGCGGTATGCTTCAACCTGCTGCAGGCACTGTATTCAGAGCACGCAGCTGTCTTATCCGGGCCGCACTCTGCGACCCACCTCCTTTTGGAGTGGGCCCAAGCCAAGGCAGCAAAGGGAGGGAGCGGGAGGAGGAAGCCAGGGGAAGGCAAGGGTGGTGGTGGTCGTCGTTGCGCCTTTGAGCAGAACAGTGCTGCTTGGCTCGCTCGCTCGCTCTGGGTGCTGTTCGGCTCAAAGCAGCAAGGCACGCCTCCCCAAAGGACTCCTGGAGATTGTGGCCACAGAGACCTCTGACCCGGCAGGGCTGTGTTCACCCCATAAGACAAATAGACATTTCCCCTTCCTTTTGAGGTGGGGAAAAGTGTGTCTTATAGGGCAAAAAATACAGTATGTTGCTAAACTATTTGCTTCATGTGCTAAAATTGTACTTGCCACCTGTGAAGAAATGTACTCTGATGACTGATTTTGCCTATTATTAATTCAATACTAAAACCTAAATTCCTGAGTAGTTGTAGCAAAAAAAGCAGTTTTTAATGCTGTGAATTCTGATGTGCTAGCCTTAAATTTTTCTATTGTACCCTTGCAGGCCAGGCAGAGAAGTTTGTAGACATTTTTCAGCAAACGGCACTAGGAAAGTATATTGACAGTCTGCCTGAAGAAGCAAAAGAAACACTTTTCTACTGTTACGTTAGAGATTTCCTCTTCTTGGCAATGGGCGTGTCCTCTGATAAGGAATTAATTGTGAGTATTGCAGCAAGGAAGGAGGGGCGGTGCTTATAATGAAGCATTTGCAAATTTTGCTTCTTAGCAGTTCTTTCCTCTGTTATCTGCCAGAATTAGGCTGTTGCTAGCAGTTGTTTATCAGTGAGGTGATTTTTCCAAGTATGGAATCATACGGTAAATAATACACATTAACTACTGAAATATTTTTTCTTCTGCACAGGCAAGCTTTTTTTAAAATAAAAGCCTGGCAGAGAGTGTATGCATTATGACTTAATTGAAGTTGATGCATGCAGAATGAATCATTACAAACACACACAAAACAGCTACAGCAAATTACAGACTTCCTAAAACAGATCCTTACTTTGTCATAACTAAGATGAATTATTCGTGTTTAAAGCCTTGTTTTAAACTTCCAGTTGCTGCAGTTCGCTCTCTTGTCATGCATAGAAGAAACAAAGGCCGCCTCCCCCACTGCAAACGAAAACGTTCCCCCTCTCCCCTGGATCCACTTGGCTTACCATCAGTTTAAGAGTCGGCTGCAAAACCTCTCTAGGATTCTAGCAATCTACCCTAGTGTATTGAATGTTCTCACCGCATATTATGAGAAGACAGGAAACATCCCACGTGACCAAATGGTAAGAGAAGAGAAAAAGGAAGAAATTGGGGAAAGCCCCCTCTTCGTTTGTGTTCTCCTTAATTATTTACAGTACGTAGACAAATCTCAGCTAGAAATGACCACAGCTTTTCATAGTATCTGTGGCACTCCTTACGATGTTTCTGCTCCATTTTCCAGTCACATAGAAGATCGCTCATGTACCAGATTGCTTGCACAATATTGTTTACAGTGTTAATTTTCTAAATGTACGCACAGACTTTTTCACAGCTTCCCTGAAAGATTGGAATTAAATGGCACTTGAGAGATACTGCCTATATCCCAACCCATTGTTAAATTCAGTGCTGAATTACATTGAGCTGTGAACAATAAGATATTGTGTATAAGAAAGGGAATGCAGGTACAGTACAAAAGGATGTGAAATGGATGTTTCCTATGTAAGGAAAATAATCGAAGACAAAAGAAGAATGTGAAATAAAGTCTATTACAACAAATAGATGGGGTAATTTCCATTCAATAGCCTTCATTACAGGAAGATGAAACGTTGGGGTTGAGTAACGTTCCACTAGTTGTGCTGAACGGTCAGCTCTGCCGGGTTCATCCTTCTGCTGTTACCATCTGCAGAAAATACAATTTTTCAGTTATAATTGTGGGAAGTCAGTTGTTCCCCTTGCTCTCTTTCCCTAGTAAAAGTCCTTTTTTGTGCCCGGTTATCCTAGATACTGGATATGCTTGCTGCAGTGGCGTGCACTGAAATATTGGCAGAAAACATGTCAAAGTGTAGACCTCAAAGATGGCTCCAGCAGGTGAAGGAAGTCCAAATGCCAGTTGAACTTGTTTGTACAGAAAACTATTTACAAAGCAACAGAGGCTATTGCCACCAGTTGCTCCAGGAAGTCAGGTAAGCAAGATATTATAGAGCATGGAAGTGCCGTTTATACCTCCCCCATAAATAAAAAAATCTATGGTAGCCTCTTTCCATCTGTCTCTCCATCTATCTCTCTCTCTGTTTGTTTGTTTGTCTCTCTCTTTCACAGCATTGATTATTTGTGTTTTTTCTAATTAAAGTCCACTCAGTCTCCAATATTACTCATCCAGGAAATTTGTCTTCTACCTTTTCCGCATTTACTTTCCTTCACCTTCCTTTTAATGATGCACAGTAGCACCTTGTATGATGAATGCCCCTTAATACAAAAAACACATAAGATGAATGAAATTTCCGGGAACAGGAAAACCTCATAAGATGAATTTTTCCTATGGGATGCCTTGCAAGACGAATTCAATGCATTCCTGTGGGAACTGTGTTTCAGAGGACAACTTTTTTGTAAAATGAATTGACCTGTAGAATAGATTAAATTCGTCTTAAGAAGCACCACTGTACGGCAGTGTTATATTTGTCATTACAGGTTTGTATGTCCAGAATATGAAATCTTGCATTCTTGGCAACCAACTCTTTTTTTCCCTTATCCAATGAAGCAGCTCTTCATTCTTGATCCTGTCAGTTCATGGGATGTAAAGGATTCTTCTGTACTGTCATTTCAAGAGCATTTATTTTACTGAGCACCTCCTTCTTCATAATTCAAACCTCACGTCCATTTAGGAAGGTTTGACTGTATATAATACTTCGGCGTCCTCAGTCTCCAAGATATATTGGGTTGTTTAATATAGACAAGCGTGGAAGCTGTTCCTTAACAAAACATTTCCATACATTTCCTAGTTCTATGCCCTTCTTGAGTTGTTACATAGTGATAAGGATAAATTTAAGCTAAAAAATAAGGGTGTTGGTGGTTTTCTTTGTGAGTTGCCAATGCACCTATATAAGTTGTCAATACATCATTGGTGGTTCATCAAAGCTGCCACGCCGAATTAGTTATATAGCAAAAAGGTTTATTAAAGACAGATAGAGGTACAGCACAGGACATAAACAGTACAGAAAATGTTGTTAGCTCAAGGATCCGGGGCGCAGCACGGCCAGAGGCCCTGCTGCCTCCTGGATCGGACAATACAGAGAATGGGTTAGCTTAAGATCCGAGTGCAACATGGCCAGAGGCCCTGCTGCTCTGGACCCCGAGTGATGGTTTCCGTGGTCTTTTATACTCTTTCTGTAACCGCAGCTTACGTATTTTGTGCGCATGTCTTACGTAATCATACCTGGTAAGTTATCATAATTCTCAGAAATGGCTTTTGACTATTTTTAGTTCGAGATTGTTTTCCCAGAAAATGACGCTTCTGGCGTCATGAGATGGTGCCCATGTTATCTGTGTCGTCTTCGCTTCCCCTATCTTGGTTAACCACAAGAATTTGCTATTTCTACAGGCTGGCACCTGGGTTTTATCTTTTTTGTGTTTTATGCCAGCATGACCTAATACCTTCAGTCAGGTTTAACTCTTTATAATAGTTTTCGGCTTTATTCTCATATTGAGTTAATTCTATTAATTCTTATTAATTCTTATTAATTAATTCTCATCAATAGAATATTTGTATCAATCTTAGCTCTTCTTCTTCTTTGTGGACTTCGGGTACCCACACAAATGGGGTTCTACTGTCCCTATACAATGTACTGCACATGTACGGCAGCTTTCCTTCCTTTGACTCGGTTCCTTTCTTCACTAAAATAGAAACAGATGGAATCGGGTTTTCTCCATGTCCCTCTTTGTGGAGCATGTGTTGCTCGGAACAGAAACAATGACCCCAGAGATGCAGGATCTGGTAAAGAACTACACATTACAGCTTGGAAAGGTAAGAAAATGGTGGGATATACCCTTTGTGGGGACCGCTACAGTGATGCCTTGAATTATAAAATTAATCTGTTCCAACAAAATTTTTGTAATTCAAAATTTTCGTAATTCAAAACGTGGTTTCCCATAGGAATGCACTGAAAACTGATTAATCTGCTCTGGAGGTCTGAAAAAAGGGGAAAAACAAGAACAGGTTAATTTATTTCCAATGCATTCCTATGGGAAGCCTACCCCGACCCAGCAAAGCAGGGGAACAGCTCCCCCCCCCCTTTGTTGGGTTGGTGGGAAGCCCCCTGAATCAACCGGCAGCCACGGTGCTTTTTCTTTCAGCATGCACTAGAAAGCAGGATAGTGGCGGGGATTGAAGGCATGCTGAAGGAAAAAGTACAGCCTTCTCTTTGCATTGCATGTGGGGATCTTTTAAAAGCAGATCCTTGCTGCTACGATCCAGAGGGGTGGGGGTGGGGGAGATGGCAGGAGTGACTCATCCGCTTCTCCCCCACCCCCGGATCATAGCAGCAAAGACCTGCTTTTAAAAGATCACTGCCTGCAATGCAAACAGACCTCGCGGCATGGCGGGTGTTTTAAAAAGCCAAACAGCTGGGTGGTGCAGGTGGAGGTGGAGAAGAGAGTAGTCCCGGGGTAAGCTTGGTGGGTTGGTGTCCTTTTGGGGGCAGAGGGGAGTGCAAAGGAATCTCAGGAATCTTCCTCTGAGATCCGGCTATTTTAGCCTCTACCCAGGTGTCAACCCTTGCAATAAATCAGCTGCAGCTGATCTATGCAAAAACCTGGAGACTGTCAAAGCCCTATGAGTTTGAATCTATTTGACTTCTCAGCCTGTGTTTGCTATGAGCCCAGACTTACCAAAAATACTTCCAAGGCACCTTTAAAATAATTAAATGCATTTATTTAAGCTACTGGAGATTACACACTCCTTTCTAGAAAACAACAAAAATGATTCCTACTCTAACTTTATGAGGCCAAGAGGCAAAGGCCTCCCTCTAATGTCTAAACTACATTTCTAAGCTTGTCTTGTCTTCATGCGCAGCCATAAAATCATTTTCAAAAAAGTATCTTCTTCTTTCTCCACACTGTTTACAAACATGGGAAAAGACAGTCACATGTTACTTATAGATCAACCAGGTTTCACTTGCTTCCCCACTGGTATCTTGACTGGCTCTTGTTTACACAGACACTGAGATAACATGAGTGCATTTTAATATTGCACGTTTTCATTTGGCCTAAGCTAACAGGCTTACCTACTCTTAAAATCCATTACAGGGGGAATGGACTCAGCATGTCCAAACTTCGGCCCTCCAGAAGTTTTGGACCGCAACTCCCACAGTCCTTTGCCATTGGCAATCTAAGCTTAGAATTCTGGGAGTTGTGGTCCTTTTGTGAAGTGAAAATTTTGTTAACCGAGGTGTTGTTAAATCAGAGTACCACTGTATGTGGGAATAAATAATATTGAACTTAAGTGGCCCCATCCATAGGATTGTTCTGTATAATTGCTATTATGAAAATAAGCAGTATGATAAAGCTTAGTGGTGCTATATATGAATCATAGAATCATAGAATTATAGAGTTGGAAGAGACCTCATGGGCCATCGAGTCCAACCCCCTGCCAAGCAGGAACCCCTTCACAATATTTCCGACAGATGGCCATCCAGCCTCTGCTTAAATACCGTCAAAGAAGGGGACTCTACCACCCTCCGTGGCAGCATATTCCACTGCGGAACAGCTCTAACTGTCATGAAGTTCTTCCGAATGTTCAAATGGAATCTCTTTTCCTGTAGTTTGAAACCATTGCCCCGAGTCCTAGTCTCTGAAGCCATGGAGAACAAACCTGTTCCCTCTTCAATATGACATCCTTTCAGATACTTAAACATAGCTATCATATCCCCTCTCAGTCTTCTTTTTGATAGGCTAAACATATGCATGTTAATGTGAATAAATTAATATTTTGCTTGTGTTCAGGGGTTGTTTCCTGTTCTGTTACTGTATGCTTGGTATGTGATAACATTGTTTTTGTTCTTTACAGTGCTTTCAAGGGGATTCTGAGATAAAAACTCACAGCACCTTCATTGCAGTAATGAAAGTTATTCGCCACTGCAAAGAGGATATCAGTTCAGCATTTTGCAGGTAGTGTTTTGGGGATATATGTGTTCTGTTTCAGGGGTATGCCTTCAGTTTGTCCTTATCCTGACATCCTGTCTGGAGCTGAAATAAGCATTGACTTATGACCTGTATTGGTCCTGTGATGCCATCAGTGTCTCAAGGAGCATTGCATAAGAATAATTCAAAATGTTCTGTTTTGCTTTGCAAATGGTTGCTGTGAGAGGGAGAAAGTAGTCCTGCCACCGGCATGACCCACGCAGCACCCTGCCCCAACACCAGGACTCACTGGAGGTCATTGCTGTTTCACAGCAAAAGGAGGACCCAGGGCATTTCCATATGCCTGTTTAGAGGCCTAGGAAGAGTAGGGGGAGGCTCCCGTGCTTAGAAATGGCATATGTTCAACCAGCAAGTCTTGCCTGTTGCCAAGCAACAGGCAGCAGACGAGGAGGCTCAAGTGCCCAAGAGACGGAGGCGCATGGGCAGAGGTGGGAGATTTGAAGAGAGGGAGGAAAGCTGACTGGAGGGAGAGGAAAGAAAGCAAAGGAGAAGCAGAGCTGGGCTGAAACATAGAGGAAGGCGAGGAAAAGCATAGAAGGAAGCAGACAATGGGAGAAAAGGCTAACTGTGCTTGGAAGGGGAGGGAAGGAACCCCTCTGGGTCTGTGTTGGCCGCAAGGTCGCAGGACAAGAAGGACCACCTCACTATTCCAGGGAAGACCAGACAGTGCAGCCGTCTCTTCATGGAAGGTTTCCTGGGCCCTGCTGCCTAGGGAAGGGAAGGCCTTGTTCAGGACAACCTTACTGGTCTCTTTGTACCCTCACAGTTCCTTCTTGAGCCACAGTATTAGACCACTCTAGAGCAGTGGTTCTTAACCTGTGGGTCCCCAGATGTTTTTGGACTGCAACTCCCAGAAATCCTGGCCAGCTCAGCTAGTGATGAAGACTTCTGGGAGTTGCAGTTCAAGAACATCTGAGGACCCACAGGTTGAGAACCTCTGCTCTAGAGGAGGTTGGCCAGAGCATGGGGCAGATCAGGAGGAGCAGAGAAAGTCAGCATCCTGTGGATTTTTTGTGCCAGTGAGGGGACACAAAGAGAAAGGATGACTGGGAAGCCTAATGTGGAAACTTCAAGTTATCAATATGAAATAATAAAACTCCTAAATTTTTAACAGTTTGTCGTTTTTGTAACACCTAGGGAATGTGTTCCTAACATATGGGATCAGTCAAACAGGGTGCTGTAGAGGGATCCGGAAGAGAAGTTCCAGTTGTCTTAAGAGGGTAGACATATTTATCTGTGTAAAATTAGAACTAAACTATTTTTATTTATTTATTTATTTATTTTGAATATTTTACCCTGCCCTTTTCCTTGGAAAAAGACCCAAGGCAGCTTCTAAATTGAACTAAACTAGAACTGGTTCTACTTTTGTGGCCAAATGTGGGACTGCAAAGTTTATTTTTTTGTCTTGTGGAAATAAAAGAAATGAAGACATTGAGTTTGCTAATTTAAAAAAAAAATGTTAATTTGGTATAAATAAATATTCTCATTACCTGTTGCTGTTGCGTTCACAGATACGGTCTGAAGCCATGTCCAATTTGTCTGGGAGATCCTGGGGATCCAGTCAGCCTTCCTTGCGACCACATTTTCTGTCACAGTTGTATCAAACAGTGGCTTGTGCCTGGGCAGATGCTGTGTCCTTTCTGCCTTTCCAATCTACCAGATAACTATACTCTCACAGTGTCCAAGGAACTCAGGTAAATCCTTATCACTGCATTATGACCCTGATGATGACTTTGAAAATCTGACCTTAATTTCTGAAGGTTTCATACAACCCCTTTCCCCCATGTTATGTCATGCAAATTTCAGAACTGAGGAGATGAATAATGCCTTGCCCGTTTCTCACACAGCATTGCCGTAGAAAGAAATGCCCAGTTCCGGAAGCTTTGCAACAGTTTCTTCCTAGACCTGGTTTCTACAATGTGTTTCAAAGACAACGAGCCTCCAGAAAAAGATGTGATTCAGGAGCTGTTGAATCTGCTGTTTGTTCATAAGGAACTTTTGAGAAGTATGCTGCTGTGTCCCTGTCAGTTGTTTTGTACAGAATAAAATGATCCCTTTATTTCTCTGGTCTTAAGTTTCACTCTCTTTCCAGGTTCTGGTAGCCACAGCGTACATACAAAATCTCTGTCCCCTTTTGATGATGTGGTGGACAAAACCCCCGTAATCCGTTCTGTGGTACTAAAGTTGCTTCTGAAGTATAGGTGAGGGTGCTAATGTGCAGTGCATGTTCTGGGATGCTGGGCAAAACCCTTTTGTTTACTACACTGGTAAAATGTGATGCTACAACCACAGCAGCCATAAGGGCACCAAGGCTGAAGTGCCATCCATGAATTGCTATCAAACTGTATAATTCCTTTCCTGACATAACAGCTGGCACATTTATATGAGCATAATGTAAAAATGTGAACATGGATCCTTCATGGGCTGGATTTTGCCCACAATATTCTGTTTCTCCTTCAGGATTAATGCTGCTAATACAGAGTCCGTCCCCTTGAAGCCTTCTCTGACAGCCTTACTTGTTAGTGAGGGAATGAGCTTTCTACTAATTTTCACATAAGGAACTTACACACTACTCAGGTGGCTACTGGTACTTCCTTGGCAACTTCTAACACCTTAAAATTAGCCACTACTTCTTAGTGCCACAAGGGGATATATTAGCCTAAAGGAAAACCATCTCCCAAAGCCTCAGCTGAGTATTTGGGGGGTTGCCCCTTCTATTATTCCACAGCCTCCATGCCCCAAGCTGACCTCATTTATTGGTGAGGCATTTAGTACTGTATATGAGTGTGTTATTGCCTGCTTTGTAGTTTCTTAGTTACATATAAAATAAATAATGAAGAGAGTTTGGTTTAAGGAAACAAACAAAATCATTTCTTTCCAATCTCTTACATGCCTACACACTCAGGAGTATCTAGAAAAATTAACACACATTTTCCCCCTAATTGAATCTAGAACACACTTCTTTTTTCCTGGACTATGTGGGCAGTTGTCCTGCTGTTGTCTATGCTTTGGGGACAGGCTAGTTCACTCCTTTTGCCAGGAACCAGATGACATAAATGCCAGCATGAACCAGCCCATCCCCAGAGTATTTCTACTCACACCTTTCTGGATCTCTGGCAGGGGTACTGTTTTTTAGGTGCAGGTAGGATCACTCTGTTCCCTTTCCCTAGTGTGTGATTGCTGGGCCTGAACCAAAGCATCTATCTGATGTTACTTTTGGAGAATCTTCTTATTTATCTTCACAGTCTTGCCTCTTCACAATCTTGAGAAATGGGAAACTTCTGCTCCACTCTTTTTTGTAAGACCAGGGAAATGATATTTTGCATTTCTCTTTAATGGCTCCTAATGTATCCATGATGCTTTGACCATTTTTATAAGCCTGTCAAGATTCTCAGTTATCCAGGTGAGGTTACCTAACAAGCCTATTCAGGCCATTGTCCACCTAACGAGCCTATTCATACCAGGGTGATGTGAAATCAAGGTGAACTATAAATTGGAGGCCTTGCCACTAACTTTCCTCAGACTGATGAAGCTGCTTGGATGAGCAGCTAAATGTTTCTATCTCTCAAGAAAAGAAGTCCAGTTGCCATGACTCAACTTCCAGATTTTATAAGCCCCATCAAAGCACTTGAGATGTGCTGTCAGTTGAGGACCATTAAAAATAAATGTCTCCCTTCCCTTATCAGAGAGCCTATCAGATGTTTTTCATTTCTCTTCAGTGTTGAGAGGCAAAGCCATTGAGATTGTTAAAAACCTTTTTCAAAGCCACAACCAGTCAGCTGTTTAACAAAAGGAAAGATTATCATGATCCTAGTAAACACGATTACTTGTGGTTCAGCATGGTTTCCTGACTGAAAACTGCCTGATACTTGCATCTGAATGCAAGAATTACTCTGTGTTGACCCTGTGTGATCTTAAATGTCTTTACTTAGCCTTTTCCAGCCTGGCTGTCTAATCAGGCTCACACTCGCCACTCCACTGCCTGTATTCTAAAAACTCTTCACACAGACCAGACCCTTCCCTATTACATTACAACCAAACATTCAAATCTTAATCACATGAGCATATGTGATTAATGCATATCTACTATGCAGCCATGCAAAGCTATTTCCATACAAAGCTGGTATGGTTAATTAGAACTACATATACATGGCACTTTTGAAAGGGTAAAAGGGGGACATTTTCATAGTCTTGACCATTCAGCAGTCACTTTTCAGAAATGGCTAACTCACACACTCAGCTGAATTTCAGATGGATCCTTGTGGCACTTGAATTCCATTCATTTTCAAAATATTGTTACTATTCATAGAATCATGTGGTTTGCTCATTAATGAGAGGTTTCTGTGTTTCCATAGCTTTGATCATGTGAAAGGCTACCTGCAGGAGTATTTGTCACAAGTAGAGAAAACTTGCCTCCTTGAAAATGAAGATAAAATAGAACTGTACACACTATTTGTCAACTGCTTTGAGGTAAGAAAATTTTCCCAGTCACCTTTTTCTAATTGTGTGTAGCCCTCAGGATAATATACCTGAGATCTCTGGGAAACAAACTGTTTATACAGTAATACCTTGGTTAGCAAAAGCCTCGGTTAGCAAAAAAATCAGATAACAAAATGAAATTTCCAGGAATGGGTTTTCCTTGGTTTAAGAAAAAAAATTCCAGGACCCAGCTGGCAACAAGGAGTTTCACCCTTTGCTAGGTTGGGACTGCCAGCTTCTGGGTGCTGCAGCCCCACCCCTCGCCCTCCCAACCTCCTTTGGTGATATCCCAGCTCCAATCAAGCCCCTTCCTGATGGCAGCATCCTAGACGCCAACCCCCTACCCCCCACTGCAATTCTCCGGCCTCCTTCGGCAGAAGCTCCAGACATGGAGTGCCCACAGCCTCTACTGCCACCTTCTGCGAAGTGCCAAGGGGCCTCGGTCTAGGAGGCAGCTGCCGTTGCTGGTGGTGGTGGTCCGGATGCTCCCGGTCTTACTGCCACCACCATCACTGCTTCTTTAGGACCCTGCCGGGCGCCTGCAGTGGAGCCCCCACTTCAGTCCTGTGTCTGCAGCCAACTGTTTTCCATAGGAATGCATTGAAAACCAATTAATCCATTCCCTTTTTTGACTTTTCCAGCCCCCGGAGCGGATTGATTGGTTTTCAGTGCATTCCTATGGGAAACCATGTTTCCGTTAACGAAATTTTCAGACAATGACATGGCCCGCAGAACAGATTAAAATTGTTAATGAAGTACCACTATAATTAGATCTGAATTATTTTTGCCACCAAAGTGTTTCCCATTTCTTACAAGAAAACATATTCTGAGAAATATTTGTTTACAAATCTGCTGTTGTCCCACTGTGGGAGTTTGTTGGAAAAGTTCCAAAGCAAACTGATCAAGTCAGGAGAATGTGCTCTGCACTGAAACTTGCCCTGAAAAACATACCTGCAAAGACATCCCGATTTCCATGTGGCTCATGCTACAGTACCAGGTGCTTTAGTTGCTTCAGGGAATATAATATTCAGTCTCTAGTGTTGAACACTTCAGAGATATATACAGTAATCTTGTACAGCTGTCGTTGACACCTGTATATATGCTTTGGAACAGGGCAGAAGCTGTCTTTGATTTATTTTAGTTCTAGTAGTTAGTTGACCTCTTCTGTGAGGTGTAAGTGAATGGCCTTTTCTCCTTTTAACACATACCTCCCTCTCAGCTATAGTCCCCACTTCCGATGGTGAGGAATTCCAGGAGTTGCCATCTAACAGTATCTTGAAGGCTGCATTTGGTCCAAACTTGGTGTGGAAACGAGGGTGGTCCGAGGACACACCAGACAGGAGTGCCACCCACACTGAAGAGGGAAAGCTGGGATGAATGGTGGGAAAAGTAAAAGAAAAGGGGAGATGCGAGGAACAGGCGTTTAAGGGAGGAACAGGAAAGAGAAAGTGCTCGAAAGAAACTGGAAGAGACACTCCACATTGGTGGAGCACAAAAGGCGGGAAGGAAGGAGCCACTGGTGACGGAGGTGGGGTTTGGTGATGTAAAAAGGCGAGCACGCATTCTACCCCAGGTTAGGACTGGGTGTAGATGAAAGACCCAGATATGTTGACCCAGAGGCTGAAAGCTACCAACGATGTGCACTCAAGGGTGTTCGTACTAGGGAGAGAGGGAGGCTAGAAAATATCAGAAGAAGCTGAAAGAAATCCGTAAGGACATTGCCCTCAACAAGTGGGTCGCTTGGAAAGTGGAAGAAGAACAGAGAACCAAAAAATACTCTCTTGGAAGTGGTTCTGTTCTCTTCAAGCGGCAACCACCAAAAGAGGAAGGTCGCAGAGAATGTGGGACCCAAACCTCAATGGAGGATGGGGTGACGTATCTAGAGCAGACTGGGGGACCGACCCTTGTGAAGGGGTCTGGTCGGGAGGAAACCTCTCTGGACTCAGGGGAGGGTTGAACTCTTGGATGTTTATCCCAGTATTTGAATCCAAAAATAATCCTTTTTGTTACTCCCGTTGTTGATGTTCCTGTTGAAACTGTTAAAGATGATGCCTCCGGAAATATGGAAGAGATAAATAAAAGAGATGGTTTGTGTAATAAAAACGTGTCTTTATTGAATAAAAAGGGAGATGGCATCTGGTGCACTAGTGAACCCTCACACTTGGCTTAAATAGTTTGTGCATATTTTGCTGGATTGGTATGAAAGCACACATTATGGTGACTGGAGACTCTCCTGGTAGCAAATTATTCAACATTTTCATTACTCAGAAAAATAAACAGCTATCCCCAATGATGATAGTGAGTGAACACTTGGAAATGTGTGGCTCACTAGACATGGGGGAATGTACCTTTGGGAGCTTCCCAATGCTGGGTGAAGAACACTCTGTCCTTGGTGTGACAGAAAGGCACTCAATCCTTCTGCAACAATAAAAAGGGGCAGCAAGGAGGGATGTGGATCCAAAGGCCAAAGCCAGGAGGGGAAAGCACAGCATATCTGGTACAGGCATACCTCGGTTTACAAACGCCTCCGTTAACGTAATTTTTGGTTCACGAAAGGAAATCCATTGAAAATAATGCCTCAGTTTATGGATTTTTCCCACAATAACTAGGTTTATGAATTTCTTCTGTAATACATTGTGAAAGAAGTACCCAGCATGCATTGTGCCCCTGTGCATTTCTCATTTATGAATTTTTTGCAATACAAAATGTCCCAGAGAACACATTAAATTCTTAAACTGAGGTATGCCTGTACTTCTGTCTCATTCAACTGCCCACTCCTCCTTTTTTTTTTCTTACCACCACTAGACTAACAAAGCTTTGGTGTGAACTGTTGTTTTATATTCGCTTCTCCTCTCACCACCCGGGGTGATTCTCTCCCTTGATTTTGGCCAAAATATTTCAAATTGTTTCCCCCCGCCCCCGGGGGAGGAAAGTCATAGACAGTAAAATTAATTACATACACTGCCCAGCCATTTCTTTGGCATGAAATTCTTGTCTCTTTGTGAAGTTGGCAACGACACAAGCCTTGCAGAGTATTTAGCTGAGAAGGCCTTCATTGTATGCTATGCTTATTTTCACTGAGATAGGACTTTTTTATTTCTCCTCCTGTTTTTTCTCCCTCTCAGGATTCAATGTGGGAGAAATTGGGGGCCTTCTCTAAAGAACTCCAGATAAACCACCTGAAAGATGACACACATTTCCTGGCCAGTTATTCACATGGGGGGAAGAGGAGGAGCCACCAGACATCCAAAGAATCCTCCATTGAGTTCCTGCAGGGGTTGGCCCGCCTCCGGTTGTGCTTGGATAAGGCTGCGGAGCTGCTCTTTGAACTTCAGGGAAAGTCAGGCAAGTGGGAAGGTGGTGACTTTGTAAGGGAATAGATAGACCAAAGGGTAGGGGTAGGAGTGAGTTCCTACTTGGCAGATCTGTTACGTGACAGACTAGCCCCTTCATATGTGCTTCCTTTGTCCTTTCACAATGCCATGCTCTTTTAAATGCAAAGTTTGTAAGAGGGTTGTGCTTCTGAACATTCTGTATATCACTAATTCAGCACTGGTAGGAAACAAGGCCCTTATTTTCTTTCCTTCTTTTTCAGAAGGTGACAGAGAAGAGAAGCAGTCATACCTGAAAAGCATGGAAGAATTTTGCTGTCAGGCACAGAATGAGTGGCATAGAGTTTATCTTGTCCGAAAACTTACAAACCAGTACGGAATGGAGTTCACACAGAGACTTGCCAGTGAACAGCAGTATCAGTGGATATTTCCTTCAGAAATAATTGAGCAACAACGGGTAAGACAGATCTGTTTCTGTTGCGGGCAAACATTAGATGCTGATTTTTGGATCCATAAATACAAAAATGAGTTGTTTTCCTAAAATTGAAATTTGGCTGTCTAGACAAAATACATTGTTTTGCTTTGGTAAAGAAGTGGAATGACTGGCCCGACATCTTATCGGAATGTTTTAAAATACAGTCTTCCCAGCTGTATGTGAGACAGCTCCATGTGAAGGAACCATAGGCCTGTACTTCCTTTATAAGCAGTTTAGCCCTCCTAAAAGCTGAAATGTAGCATGAGAGATTCTAATGTGTTGAACAGATCCTGAAGTTCACTGTCAAATTGTTTAGAATTGATTTCATATTCATCCTTTTTAAAGATGAGTATTTTTTGTGGCCTTAGATGCACCAACCTAGTCAGATTGATCGATTCTTGGTACATGGCAAAAACTACAGGACACTGCGTGATGCTTTGGGGAAAGCAATTATAGAATGCCAAACAGATGACATTACACAAGCCCTGAAGGTAGGTCCTCAAGGTTTTCCCTTTTGGAACTCAAGAGGTGTGTGTGTGTTTGTGAAGCTTTCAATAATGAATAAATAAAAATTGGATTTCGTATGCCAACCCCCCAAAGTGGCCTTTGTTGCCAGATGGTGTGGAATACAAATCAAATCAAATCAAATCAAGTAAATAAATAAATAAATAAATAAATAAATAAATAAATAAATAAATAAATAAATAAATAAATAGCTTTGTTGCTTGCTTATTTTTTTCCCCACTCACCTGCTGCCCCACAGCACTTGCAACATTCTCGGGGTGGTTTACGGCATCATTATGCAAGGGACACTTGGGAGATGGGTATTTATTTTACCTCAGAAAAATGGAAGACCTAAAAAACCTTGAGCCAGCTTCCTGAGTCCACCAGGACTGAACTCAGGTTATGAGCAGCGGCTGGATGACATTAATGCAGTTTAGGGGCTGCACCACAGGGCTCATTGTTCCTGTTGATAATTTATTCCCTTCCTCCCTAGATAAGTTGCATTCATTTCAAGAGGGTTTTTTAAAATATAAATTAACGCCTTTTTGGCTTATCACTTACAAAGAGAAATGCCATGCAGTATCCTGATACTTGCTCAAAATGATTCCCAGCGAGTATTGGTTATCCAAGTTAAAACTGAGCTTTAGTACACTGGTTATTCTAATAAAATACCAGTTCTAGTTAGTTACCCTGTCACTAGTCATGTATTTTTCCTCCTCTGCTATGGTATGGCATGATCCACACATTAAGATCTAGAATGGGTTGGGTGGTTCTGTAGAGGGAGGAACATGGGATAGATGGGGAAAATGTTGTTGCAGTTGGCTTCTTGCCTTGACTTGCCTTATAAACAAGAATAGTTCCCACGTGGTCAGGATGATCAAGCCTTTTGAATTGTTCTCCTTCCATTTACCTCCTGGATGCTTCTGTACTGTTCAGATAATAGGAAGGGGGGTGTATTAACATTATATAGAACCAGCTGCTCTTGTGAATTTATTTTCATGTTTCCACATAGTTTAATTCTGTCTGCACTAATAACCATGACAACTACTAAATTGGATTTGGGTGGTGGTGGTTTTAAACTACTGATGATCCGTCTTTGCTTCCCAGTTTTAATTAATTATATTTTTTTCTCAGATGTGTAAGGGCTCCAAGGCTGAACAGGCTGTTCAGTTTCTCCTGGCTATCTTTAGAGAGCTCACATCCCTGTATGCAAACAGGAACCCAAGTCTTCACCCTAAACAGAAGGTAAATGCTTTATCCCACTTCCATATGAGATGTTCTCCTGCACATAAATTGTGTTTTGTTGCTTTTTTGTAGCATTTGGGGGTTTGTTGTTGGTTTTATTTTTGAGATATTGTCAATAGATGTTTTAACTTCCTCCAACAGCTTTTATTTTAAAATCACTTGAAAATGGCCTATAGTATAATTGATTACTCATGTTCCATCCAGTCCTCTCTTTTCATAGCTTACTAGCACATTACAATGGGCATTTTAAGTAGCTAACATATTTTTTTCTTCTTATTTCAGCAACGTGATGTTCTTAAGGAGTTTGTCCGCAACTCCAAAGCTCTTCCTTCTCCAGAACTGGAAACATTTGCAGATTGTCTCGTGGATAATACTCTCCCATCACTGACACTGAGCCCCCAGGATTCCAGTCACAAGGCTGTAGTGATTGAAATGGCAGTTCACACTGCAGCTGTGTTGCTTTCTGGGAATAATCGAATCCTGGAACCTTTAAGGAATCTGGCATTCATGCCCAACACCATGCAGGTAAAATAAATGTATGCTGATATTTCCTTTGGTATGCCAATCAGTTTTTAAAATCCCATGCTACTTTTCTTGCATTTCTCTTGTAAGTTCTTGACGTTCGGAGCGACTCACCCTACCCTGTAGTTTCAAACATTTTCTTCTTTTTAATTACATGAGGAAAATAATTTCTCTATGATAGCAATTAGTATGAGTCCATTGAGTCAGACAGAAAAACCTTCTCACAATAAAAGATGCCTGTGTATATAGTGGGACTGCAGCATCTATAGCGGATAACTTCTAACACACACATAAAATGGATGCTGGGAAACGCAGAGGTATCAGCAAGATATATATATAGCATGGTCTCTGGCTCACAGTTCTGATAAATATATTTTGGAAATACATATAAAGATATATTTCTGGCTTGTGGGTGTTTTATTTACTATTTTCAGCCGGTGGATAATCACTGTATACACATCTTGTGACTAGGAGTGTCCTATACAGATGCCTATATAGATTCTGTGGCTAGGGGTGTCCTGTTTTAATTTCAGTACTTAAATTTTTATAGAATCATAGAGTTGGACGAGACCTCAAGAACCATCCAGTCCAACCCCCTGCCATGCAGGAACCTCCATTAAAGTACTCCTGACAGATGGGCCATCCAGCTTTTGCTTAAAAACCTCCAAAGAAGGAGACTCCACCATCCTTTGTGGCAGCATATTCCACTGCCGAATAGCTCTAATTGTCATGAAGTTCTTCCTAATGTTCATATGGAATCTCTTTTCCTGTAGTTTGAAACTATTGCCCTGAATCCTAGTCATGATTTCTCTCCCCCCTCTAGAATGCTTTTCTACCAACAATGCCGGAGGACTTACTCGCTCAGGCTGTGGGCTGGCAGGCAACAGTAGGACTCCACTGGTATAGTAAGTACCATGCACAATCTTGTGAGTCAACTTGACAAAAGCCATGTTTTCAGTAGTGGCTTCTTTGAAATGCCAAATATTCCAGACTCTATGGAAAACTGGTTTTGTTACTTCTTTTAAAAATCCTTCTGAGTCATAGAACCAGCCCTGTAGTGGGTATTCATTGAGGTCCCTTTTTAAATGAATATATATATTGGATGCTTTCAGAGATAAAGAGAGGGGCCACAATCCTATTGCACATTTACATTTGTAAAAGCAAATCATGTAAGTCTTGGCAACTAATTGCCATTCATTAACAAGCTGGCGGTTGCATCCCAAAAGAGAGAGACCTGTTCAAGGCATGTGCCCAGGCCAGTTATTTAGCCTCACAAGGGAGTGGCAGTGATGTTCAACTGGACAATTTCCCTTGCACCAGACTACATTCACCCCATGGTGAATTATTCTAATATATTCTACAAATCAAGCTTTGTAGTAGAACTGTGATGAGAAATCTTTTCACTGAAAGCAAGGTGTGATGATACTGAACTTATAGGAATTGACCTCATATTGGGGGGACATTGCAAGAATAGAAATAGAACATTGAGAATAATGAGTGTTTTAATCTTGCTAATAAGTTGTTTCCTTGCTTGTCACACCTGCATACAACTGCATACAGTTTCCCCCTCTATATCGCAATCCGGTTATATCGCGGGACTGTGATATATGGACCCTGCCGCTACCGCCTCTGCCGTCCCTGCCACCGCTGGTGCTGCTGTTGTCTCCTTGCGGCTGCCACTGTCACCCTCCAGAGCGACTTTGGAGAGGAGGTGTGACAGTGATGGTGATGGCGGCAGCAGCAAGGGGGTAACAGCATCCACATATCACAGATTTTTGTTTATCACGAGTGGTTTGAGAACATAACCCCCACAATAAATGGGGAACTGCTTTAACAGACAATTTGATTAATTCTCATCTGCTCTTTCTTTTATAAGAAATCAGTGAAAATGACAGAAAGAGTTCCACATAGGTAGCAGTTAAGAAATGAGAATCCCACATAGTTATTCTATCTATGAAGGTTGTTGGCCATAATAACCATTGCTATAAACAGTTGGGTGCTACCAACCTAAGTGTGCAGTCAAATGACTAAATTTACTGGGGCTAAATTATCATAAAGAGATCACCTTGAGGTCTGGCATGCCATTTGGAGTGATCTTTGGTTTTGGTACATTCAACTATCAGGTGGGATCGGGGCATGAAGCAAACTTCAGGGATCCTATTGAACCTTTTCCCATTTAAATGGAAAGAATGGTTTAAAAATCCCTCTCCTTGTCCCATGGGGAGGAGAAGGAAGTGTTCATTTTCAAATATTATTTCAGTGACATAGTGCTTCAATGGCTTACTAGGCAGATAGTTTTTAAAGCCTTTTTAAAAAAGACAAAATCTTCTACTCCACAATCAGAGTGTGGAAGAAATATTTCAGTTGGCCAATATAAGCAAAGTGACAGCTTGATCCATCCAATTTGTTTTGATCCCAGTATTCACACATGCTGGAACCAAACGCAAAGGGAGGAGTCCTGCCCAAATTGAGTGGGGAGGTAGCTCTTGACAGGTAACCCCAAACGTATTGGCAGGCATGACTGAAAGATGGATTCTTTTGTAATTACCTCTACATCATGTGGTCATCAGTAAAAGGAGTGGACCAGACTGCAGGACCAATCCTCATCTGATCACACCCTAACTCTCCCTGTCAATGTTTAAAGAAGATGCACAATGACAGAGAGCCATTGAAAGTGTCTCCACTTCTCTACCTGTTGCAAATCAAGCTGTCCAGCCACCACACATCAGGAGCCATCTGATAGCTGAGGGTGGATTCAGTAGCTCAGAATTATTTTTGTTCCCTCTGCAATTTTGATGCACTGATTTCCCCCTTTTTCTTATTCAAATTAGCATGTCCAAATGGGCACCCCTGCACTATTGGAGAGGTAAGTTGGAACCATTCTTGGTCATAATATATTCTGCTCTCATAGTGTATTGTGAGGAACTTCGTGGCACAGTGGTTAAACGTCTATACTGCAGCTAAATCTGTGCTCCTGACCGGGGGTTCAATCCCAGGTGGCAGGCTCATGGTTGACTCAGCCTTCCATCCTTCCAAGGTCGGTAAAATGAGTACCCAGCTTTGCAGGGGGGGGAGCAGTGTGTAGCCTGCAGGCTGTAATTAAAAACTGTAAACCGCCCAGAGATGACTACTTGAAGTGGTATGGGGTGGTATATAAGCAGAACACTTTTACTGTGTTTCTTTAAACTCAGTCCTGTGTTTGTCATAGTGCTTTCTTCTTAAATGTGACATCTTGCTTAAAACTGCAGTTCAGGCCAAGTAAATCAAGAATTTTACTTTGTTCCTGCACAACTACAGTGGTACCCCGACTTACGAGGGGCCTGTCCTACGAAAATCCCAACTTATGAGCGCTCTTCAGTGCTCCCCCCCCAGCTGCTTATGAGCAAGATGGGGGATTCCCTGTCTTGTGAGCAAGATGGGGAGGGGTGTCGGGATTTGAATTGCCTTCCAGTCACCAAGGCAAACACTGCCTCGGTGACTGGGAGGCAATTCAATAGTAGCAGGCTGCATATCCCCCCACCCCACCCCCGCGGGGACTCGGGAGAAGCGGCACACCGCTTTTAAAATCCCTTCCAGACACCGAGGCAAGATCTGCCTCTGTGACTGGAAGGCATTTTAAAAAGGGTGCGTGGCTTCTCCCGAGTCCCGGCGGGGGCTCAGGAGTAGAGATGGGCACGACTCAGAAAAAGTTTTCGTTTTCGTTTTCATCTAGGGGTCCGTTTCGGCTCGTTTCCGTTTTCGTGAGCTAATTTCAAAATTTTTCGTTTTCGTTTCGTTACGTAACGAAAACGAAAAAATGAAAACGAAAATTTTTTCGTTTCTTCCCATTTAGCTCCATTAAGTGCTTTCCCAGTAACGAAAAACGAAAATTGGCTCAAAATTAGTCGTTTCGTTTCCGTTTTCGTTCCAGTTCTGAGCCGTTTTTCGTTTCGTTACGTAACGGAAACGAAAAACGAAAATGAAAATACCGCTAAGTCGTGCCCATCTCTACACAGGAGAAGCAGCGTGCCACATTTAAACCACCCGCCACTTCTCTCCAAGCTCCCGGTGGTGGTGGGGGGGGGGGGAAGAGAACCGGCAACTGGTTTTAAAGATCTTTAGCCACCGAGGCAACCGCTTGCCTCGGTGCCTAAAGACCTTTTAAACCACCTGCCGTTTTTCTCCCCAACACACCCAGTGATAGTGGTGGGGGAAGCCACAGGGTTTCCCATAGGAATGCATTGAAATCCGTTCGTCCGGAATGGATTAATTGACTTCCAATGCATTCCTATGGGAAATCGATCCCCGACTTGCGAGATAACCGACTTACGAACGTTGGCTCAGAACGGATTAATCTCATACGCCGGGGTACCACTGTATTTAAGAGTAGTTTGTAGGAGGGAAGTGGCTTGGTCACCTGACAATTGGGTGGTCAAGCAAGGCCAAGAAGCCTTTCTTTCTTTTTGCAGACCTCCGAGTGTTTATTCTTTCCTTTCCAGTGTGGCCAGCCTATGGAAACAGCTCGATGTGTCGACTGTGGCGCTGCAATAGGAGGTCGGGATCACAGGCCACTGCCCGATTTTCATAGACAACAGTAAGTATTTGCTCCAGCTTTCCAGAATGATGAACAGTTTTGATTTATTTTATTTCTTACATTTGTGGCTGGCTTTTAAAACTAAAAAAATAGCACTCAAGTTAACTTACACGTTTCTTTAAAGAATAAAAACAAGTAAAGGCAAAGGTAACCATAAAATCAAGTAAATCCATCCCAGCATGAAACCCACTAGTACCAATCAACTCAATACAGCAAAACCATTAAAACCCACCAAGTGCACAGTTCAAAGCAACACAGTGGGGCAGGCCGTTTGGATGAGCTGGGCGTGCGAGGCATCATGCTGAGAGTTTTTGAGGGTGTTTTGTCGAATATTTATTTATTTATTATTTATTTATTATTTACACTTATATACCGCCCCATTCCCACAAAGGGGACTCTGGGCGGTGCACAACATCAGAATAAAAACAGATAAAAATCATTTCAAACAAGAACTAACAAAACAACACTGTCCAAGAATAGTTAGGCGGGACAAAAAAAAAAAAAATTAATCGGACTGGGTCCTTACATATCGCCGTAAGCCTCCTGGAAGAGCAAGGTCTTAAGACTCCTCTTAAAGGCTGCCAGCGATGGAGCCCGCCGCAGGTCACTGGGAAGTTTGTTCCACAGGAATGGAGCCACCACCGAGAAGGCCCGTCCACGAGTACCAGCCCTACGAGCCTCCCTCGGGGTGACCGTCCTCAGTGAAAAGGCCTCCGAAGCGCGGGTGGGTCGGGCCGAAGCTGATTGTCGGGGAAGCCGCTCCGCCAAATAAGCCGGGGCCAAGCCATGGAGGGTTTTGTAAGCCAAAACCAACACCTTGAACCTTATTCGGGAGGCAACGGGTAACCAGTGCAAGCGAGCCAGGATGGGGGTGGCGCGGTCGTAACGGCCGCTAAACTATCTTGCTCGTATCACTACCTGAGCCCACCTTGGTTTTCTTGCATGTTTATATTTGACCTTTGTTAGACAGTCCAAACAGAAATAAGGCTTTCAACCTCCCCATTCCTAGTTGGTTTCACATACAATTATAAGATTCCAAAATCCTCAACAACAGCTTAGATAGTGATTCAGTCACCTTGTCATACCTGCAAGCTTGACTTGGGCCATCTTATCTATTCCTGAACATCTTGGTACCCAAAGGTGTCTGAATAGCTGATAGAGTGTCTGAATAGCTGATAGATACATTAATCCATTTTGTGTTTGAGACCAAAAGCCTGTAGACTTAAATGGAATCTGGATGAGTAATACTTTCTTAAAGTCCATAACCAGTCAGGAAACAAGGTCCTTTGGGTTTTCCTTCCTCTGTAGCAAGGTATCAATCAATCAATCAATCAATCAATCTTTATTACGGTCAGTGACCAGCAATAGGATACGGTATATAAATAACAGTAAAATAGACAAGATATAAAATACAGAATATAAAATATATTATATATAAAATATATAATATAATATAGAAACTGCCCAGAAATCCATCCTGACCATCACAAGGCTATACCCTATCAGTATCTGAAGAATTAGTGATGTCAACGAGCCGTAGAGAAAGATCAAGATAGAGATATACAAAAGACATCAAAGTACATACTGTATATACATACTGTTCCATACACATAAGACATCCCACATTTGTTTGTTAGTCAAGAGTTGTTGTTACTTAAGAGCTATGTATCGTAAGTGGTGCTTTTAGTTAAGTGATGACGCTGGTCATTGTCCTGCGGATTTTGATCGCTGCGGCGCAGAACCTGGCCACACTATATGTTACAGAAAAATTCATATCTGATAGAAGTAGTTGAGTATAATAATGACCAGAGCGTCCTGGATATTTATAAATTATTGGAGATATAAGCTTAGCCCGGGTGTCTTTATAGAAGGAACAGTAAAGAAGTACATGTTCTGTTGACTCAATATCACCAGAGTCACAGGGACATAGCCTCTCCGAATAGGGAGATCTCCGATATCGTCCCTCAAGAACAGCAGAAGGGAGGGCATGACATCGGGCCAAGGTAAAGGCCCTCCGGTGGGTGGGTATCTCAAGCTTGGCTAAATATCTCATTGGGAGAGATAGATACCTACAGGAGTCATTAACAATAAAGGCAGGGGAGCAAGCTAGATCCAGTTGCCGTTCTGAGTCGGTAACCCGCTGCTTAATGACTTCTTTGGCCTGATCATACTTCATGGTAAAAAGGATGTCTTGGGACAAACCTAAGGATAAGATTTTAGATATTATAGCCCCTTCCCATTTGGATTTAAAGTCATCTTTTCTAATAAGGGGGGCTAAACCCTTAGGGAAGAAATGCAGTCTAATCCAATAGGTAAGAATAGCCACCCAAGCTCTAGCCTCCACTTTCATGAGGCCTAACTCTAATCGGAGAGTAACATTTGGGACACATTTGGGAACTCTGTAGCAAGGTAAAGACACCTCTCGTTCTTCTCTTCTCCTGAAATACATCGAGCTACTTTCCATATAGCCAGCCTTTTACCATTGCCAACTAGAGCCTGATGTCTTTCAGCTTCCCAACCCCCTTCGTTGTCCCTTTTTAGCGCCCTCCCCGCTGGTCTTTTGGCAACCTTTTCATAGCTCCCTCCATCTTTCTCTGTGTCTCATGTAGCTGTCTGTGTTCATTTTGAAGGATGAGGCATGAGCCCTACAGTGTATATCCCACTTCTGTGAACCAGCCCTGCAATGGGTTTCTTGTAGCTGCATCATGTAGATATGTATAGAACAGGATTTTGTCTAACCTGATATGTTTAGAAGTAGAAAGTAACTTAATGCTAGGGCTGTGTTGTAATCGGAACATATTCTAAGATTTTCGCCATTATTTATTTTATGCTGGTATAAAGGCAATTAATCTTACATAACATAAGAACATAAGAAGAGCCATGCTGGATCAGGCTAACAGCCCATCTAGTCCAGCTTCCTGTATCTCACAGTGACCCCACCAGATGCGTTTGGGAGCGCATGAGACTAGATATCTATCTCCTGATACCACTCCCCTGCATCTGGCCTTTGAAGTAATACTCTGCTTTTAAGCCTGGAGATTACACATCTCCATCATGGTTTGTAACCTGTGATGGACTTTTCCTCTAGGAATCTGTCCATTCCCCTTTTGAAGGCATCCAGGCCAGATGCCATCACCACATCCTGTGGCAGGGAGTTCCACAGACTAACAACGCGCTGAGTGAAAAAAATATTTTCTTTTGTCTGTTCTTGTGTCATAATGCCATATATTTAGGGATTTGCCATGCTGGTGAAGGCTTCTGGGAGCAAAGTCTGAAATATCTGGATGGTCAAGCACTGAGAATCGTTTCAATATGCAAAATATATCCCATTTTTCTTTTCCTTTTATTTCTTTCAGTGGATTGTACTGAGATGCAATGGTTTTAAGCAAAGAAAAACCTGTCCTGTTTTTTAGCAAATTTGCATATTTATTATGTGTTTTCCATGCAGGCGTAACAACATGAGGGACAGAACACAAACAGGCCATGTGCTTGGAGACCCTACAAAAAGAGAAACCAAGATAGGATCTGAGAGAGAGATGTCGCCAGCTGTCCTAATCCTGATTCGCTTGCTCACTCATTTGGCTTTATTTCTGGGAGCCACCACAGATCGCCAGGTATTTTCTATTTACAAAAACTTAAAAACCATGGAAGTATCATATCAAAAATGGAATTACTTAGTCCTCTAATGTCATGTAAAGGGGATGATGACACAGTTCACTCGCATGTAGTAGTCACACCAGGGTTAGTAATTGTGACATAATTTGCTTCTTGAACACACGATACTTCCTGTTCTACACAGAGAATGGGCTGGAGAGAGGCTTCCATTGATTATTCTTGTTCCAGATGTGCTCAAATGTAAGACAAATTCATTGTACAAGTTGGGGGTGTGGCTGTATGCCACCAATTCACAGTGAGATGTGTCCCTTCACTTCTCAGATTATGGGCTACCCCTGATCCATGCAGTCAAATGGAACCTGCCCTCTGGCTCATGTTGGCGGATCCTGGCAGCCTTCTCCCCCCCCCCCCCGATTCTCATGCATGAGTTCTGCTCCCCTCTTGCTGCTTCAGGGAATATTTGGCATTCCAGAAGTCTAAATAAGATAAGCTGCAAGGTGGAACTGATGAACCTTTGCTTGACTTCCATAACAAGCAGATGAGTTATAGTACAATTCTTTGGGGGAGCTTTTCTCTAACTTGCTCCTTATGTAAGCAAGCTGTGTGGATTTATTAATGTTTTCTTGGAACTGAAAAAGTTTTATCACCTGCATTGTCAAACTGCAACAGGCACTGCGGTGAACAGTCCATATTAGAGATGGGCACAAAAGGAAAAACGACATGCTGTTTTGTCATGTCGTAATGTTACAAAATGTTTTGGAACATAACAAAATGGCAGACGTTTTGCTACGAAATGAAACACCATTTTTACTGTTGAGACAAAATGATTTGTGAATTTGTCTCCTCCGCTCTCTTGTTCTGGCCTCCGCTGTCCAGCTGGTTTTGACAGCTCAAGCTGTATTTCTGATTCTGACATATTCTGATTCCATTTTCCTGTTGTCACCCACACCTCCCAGGTTTTTGTTTTTGTTTTTTTACAGTTTGGGCTGCTGTATTGGGGTGATCCCAGCTTCCAGGGACACAGCAGTCCTTTGTCAAGCAGAGTTACAAATAGTT
>JAHTLZ010000010.1:16650333-16685021 GCA_023846285.1 Phrynocephalus versicolor | reverse complement strand
TGTTTTGTTTCATTTCCTTTGGGGAAAATTGTTATTAACAAAACAAAGCAAAACTAAGGAAAGGAAAGGAAAGGAAACACTCTTTTTCTGTTTCGTGCCCATCTCTAGTGCATATCAAAATTGTTCTGCCTTCTCTTAAGGATTTCAATGAATAATGCATTTATCCTGCCCTTAAAGTAAATGGGGGTTACATAACAGATTTGGCCAGATAACCTGTTATATGACTAACCAATATTTTTGTTACCTTATTAATAGAACTGTGTTCTGGCCATTCTGAATCTTGTATTCTGTTGTTCAAAAGTCCCTACTACAGATCATAAAGCCCCAGGTTCACGATCCAATGAGCTTTCTCATGCAGCATATTCATAAGGACTTGGAACTACTGATGAATACTCTTGGGAAGAGTGCTGATGAAGCCACAAATGTTATCCATCTCATTCTGTGCAGCCTGCTCAAGGAACCTGTGGGTCAATGTAAGGAGAATTGCTTGTGAAATGATCTTGTTCATCTTTCCTGTAAATTAGTTCTGTAACTTACAGCACAGACAGTAGCATTATATGTCTGATGTGCTGGTGTCAGTAATAGTCAATAATAATCAAAGAGGCCTATATGATATCCCTGTACAGTATAAGAAATCAATATCAGGAGTCGATAGCTTGCCTATTAGTCTTACTTGCGAGCCACACTCCTTGAATTAAATAAGAGCAGCCTTGTCGTATTACTGAAAATAAGAATGAAAAAACTGAATGAAAGCAGGTACATGCACCACATAGGGAAAGGAGAGGATTCAGACAGCAGCTAGGTGCCCTGCTGCTCTGCCACCCTTCCTAATGCTGGATCTGGCTGGGATGAACACAAAAGATGCAAACTTTCCCCCCATCAGTTCAAACAAACATATCACTTGAACTGACGTGAATGGATCCAAATGGATCTTAAGCAGGTCACTGTTGAAGAAATAAAGAATTGCTTAAATTGGTGTCTTTCCTCCTGCATCAGTGATTAATGTGACTTTTAGCTTTTACAGAGTTAGTTCTGTCTCAGTCCTTAAGCTCTCCTTCCCTTGACAGCTGTATCATCTCTAGTAGCTTGCAAAGGAAGGGACCTCTGAAAATGTGGCTTTTTAGACAGGGTATTTCAAGATATTACATCAACACAGCACAGGGGTTGCTTTAGCTCCTAAATTATCAGTTCAGCCATCTTGTCTTTATTAGTCATTTTTATTTTGTCGTTCTTTTTATTTTGTTTTTTTTATTTGATTTTTCTAGATTGTTGTGTTTTTGACGTTATTCTTTACTGTTATTGTTGTCTGTTTTGCTGTGAACTGTCCAGAATGGCTTTGGTAGTTGAATGGGTGGTATACAAATCAAATGGGTGGGTGGGTGGGTGGATAAAGAAGGAGCTAGATTTGATACAAGGATATTGATAGGATGAGCGATACATGACTTTGTTCCATTCAAAGAGGTAAAGAAAAAAATTGTGCAATGTGCTACATGCACTAACCATTCTTTTGCAGGGCCCGTTGGCTTTGATGGTCAACTTTCCACCAAAGAATACAGAAACAAATGGGAAGGAATTGTCACTCGGACTGTTATTCTTCCTCAACTAAAGGTAAACAAAAAACCTGTGCTATCTATTGAGAACATGAGCCATTCCATTGAGCCTGTGTGCTCCATCCCTAAACCAAAGGAGTATGAAGTGCTGTTGCCCTTAACAGTGGACAGCCACACATGTCGTTGTAGCTGTTTATATAGTGATTCATTGCTGAACATCCAGATAAACAATTCCAAGAGTGTCGAGTGTGAGGTGTTTTGGAACCTGTTGTCTCAAAGGAGACAATAACATTCATCCACAGCTCTGTAAATAGACTAGATCCGTTAGTTCTAGAAGGAATCATTTGGCATGTAATTCATCATGGTAGTTACATTTGAAAATCTGAATGTATTGTACTCATTTTTTTAAAAAAAAGAATTGACGGCATTAATGAATATACAGGCAAAAAATGGAAGGATGCAGCACTTCTGGGTACTGTACTCTGTATTTAGAACACTCTCGAAAAGTCAGATTTGGCTTGGTGTAACAGTATTAGTATTGGTTTTAGAAGTAGTTTTTCTGCTCCACATGTAAAAAGGCTTTGCCAACATTTTCCTTGGCCCTTGAGCCAAATTCAGTGAAGAGAAGGCTCTCAGTGGCTACATCTTACCTCCAGTGTAGTTTTCCTCTGGTGAACACAATTTGGTGGGAAACACAAATGGGAAAGTGTTCCTGTGTTTGTGTTTTGGTTGTTGCCGTTGCATCGGGATCAATGGGACCAAAATGTTCTTCCTTTGTTTTTAAGCCACATTTGAAGTCTTCCCATTAAACTGCAATAGTTTTGAGGATGAAGGCTTGGAAAATAGCAGGTTACAAGAAAGTTAATTCTGACTGATGAAATCGGAAGTGAACACAAAGTGTGTTACACCCTTTGTGGTACATAGTCATTAGAGGCTGAGATCATCTACCGCCATGGCTGCTCTGTTGATTTACTTCCCTACCCCATTGGGACCTTGCACCAAAGTGCATCCATTGCATTTTTATTTTTACATGACTAAATGTTAACTATAAAATATTGTCAAGCTACATAGTGGAAGGCTGAACCTGCTTTTTGCAGTCCTAGGAAGTGGTGTGACTGCCAGAGGTTGCTAAATGCAGTGTTCTGGATTTTCAAAAATAATTTAACAGGAACGGTCTTTATTTACCTCCCTTTCTGTCACTTCTCTTGATTTAATAGTCGAGTGGAATCTTGGAAGTTGTTTTTTATGTAGATGGGCCCAAAATGACATTGCAGCTGGATTCCCTGTGCACTGAAACAATTTCCTTTGAAGCTCCATTCAGAAGCAATGCCCTTTAAAGCCCCATTCAAAGATTGGCCTTTATTTTAACATTTTCCCCACCCCCATCCACTTAGGACAATGGTGTCCAAACTTTGGCCCTCCCGATGTTTTGGACCACAACTCCCACAGTCCTTTGTCATTGGCAATACAGGCTTGGAATTCTGGGACTTGTGGTCCAAAACACATGGAAGGCCAAAGTTTGGACACCCCTGATTTAGGAAATAGGCTCTTCCACTTTTTGAAAGCTATAAGGGTGTTCAGAATTCCTAAGGACACTCAAAGGTCCGATTATTTATGATAGAGTCAAAACCATGCTGTTCCAAGTTATGGTCTTACACACCAGTTCCTAGCTTGCCTTAAAGGATTTGTTGATGCTGTTTATTTGTTTAAAAGAGGGACCATTTTTTCCTGTGACTCACATACGTATCCTGCTTATTTTTTTTCTCCCATGCAGCTTCTGGATAAATCCCTTCTGGAACTGACTCGACAAATTAGTGGGGATGAGAGGCTCTCTTCTAACCCAATTGTGAAAATTGTATATGGGGACCCTGCAGTCTTTCTGTCTAGGCTGCCCCAAAACAGCATAGTTCATTGTTCCAGGATGTGGAGTTGCAGGAAGAGGATTTCAGTCGAGTACCTGGGCCATGTTGTCCAGCAAAAAGGGGGCAAAGATACAGTTCCTGTCTTGTGGAAGTTCCTGCAAAAGGTGAGCATGCCTCCTTCTCCCCCAGTGGCCCTTGCCTCGAGATAAACAAGTCAGAACCTGTGCAGTGCAAGCTCCCAAATGTAGGCTGCTTTTTTATAATTAATAAAGCAAGCGTCCAACATGCAGCCTTGCATCCTCTTTTCTCCCCCCCCCATCCTTCATTTTTGAATGTGATGACTTTGATCTTAAGAGCTAAAATTCTGCCGTCAGCTACTTGTCAAATGCAGAAGTACATCAGTAAGCATCAAATCGTGTGGGTGCTTTGAAATACTGAAACATAGCTAGAACATAAGGTAGCTCTGTGTTGGTGTCTGAGGGTGATGCTATCCAGAGGCCCAGATCAAATCTGCCTTCTGAAAATGCAGAGTGCAGACAAAATTAGATGAGACGACCTTTAATTCCCGCTTCTGCAGCTGTGATTTTTTTAAAAAGCTGTATTTTTTAATTTTTATAGATAAAGGATAAATAGGGGAGAATAACTTGGGGTACAGGAAAAAGGGGGGATGCAGATTGGGCAGAACACTTAAAAATATCAGAGTCATCTTACAGTTATAGACAGTTCAATTCAGGCATATATGTACATATCAATAACCAAACAGTTTTGGCTTTTGTCATATTTTCAGTTTAACTTTGTCCCAACATCCCTGGTGTTTCACCTTCCAGTGTACCTCTAACCATTCTGACAGTTTGTCCATTTCTGCAGCCTCAAGGATTTTAGTTATCAACTCTAGACATGGGCACGACGGAACGGAAAAGGAAACGACAATTACTCCGCCAGAACTCGAACTCGAACCGACAAACGAATAATTGGGTCTGATTTGTTGTTGTTGTTCCTGGCATCGCGGCGATCGCGCGATGCCAAGTGGCACAGAAAAAAAGTTTTTAAAAGTAAAAAAAACAACCCGATTCCCGGCCAAAAAAGCAGGCGAAAATATGCCTGCCTGAGTGAGGGCACCTACCAGAGGGGTGGTTTCTGGGGGGGGGCTCCCCCCTCCTCCTGTCCTTCCTGGGCTGCTCTGGCGGAGTGGCGGGCATCCTCGTCGTCCCGCCAAAGTCGCCGGCTTGCCGCCATTCAAGCAGCACAGAAAAAAGGTTTTTAAAAGTAAAAAAAAAAAAAACCCAATTCCCGGCCAAAAAAGCAGGCGAAAATATGCCTGGCCTCTGAGAGTGCACCTACCAGAGGGGTGGTTTCTGGGGGGGGGGGGTCCCCCCGGCCTCCCCCCCCTCCTGTCCTGGGCTGCTCTGGTCAACTCGCCATGCCATGTGGAATCCAAAATGGGGCGACCGCAATTTATTTTGAAATCGGGTCCAACTCCAAAAACACACCAAAGCACCCAGAAACATGCGAAAATTGCTGCTGCCTGGTGCTACTGCTGCTACTATTTTAAAACTGCCAGAATTTTTACAGTAGCACACTAGCAGCAGTGGGTTTTTCTTGCAACAAAATGTCCTCCTCTCCATTGATTTTATTTTATTTTATTTATTTTATTTTTTTACACCTGTGCAATGATGGGCTGGCCATGGGAGTGGACCATGCAAATTTTTGGAGCCATTCCACCAATTGCATGGCCACTTGGCCAGGTTTTGACCAGAGAGACTTCTGGGATGTGCCAGTGGGGCATAAAAAGCCCACTAACCCTAGCCCGAACCCTAACCCTAACCCATACGCCAGTACACTGTCCTTCTAAGTGGGTCAGAGAGGCACCCAGAGGTGCACCCCACTAACTCACCGTAACCTTACCTGTAACCCTAACCCTAGCCCTTGCGCTAACCCTAACCCTAAAGCCAGATCTGTGTACTCACATTGCACTACACGCAAGTACGCTTCCCTTCTTAGTGAGACACAGTGGGTGCACAGAGAGAGCCCGCCAATCTCTGACTGACTGGTGCCAGTCCACTGCTGCAAGCAAGTCTGCAACTTAGTATGCATATCCATATGGCTATGCATGCCATTTTGTAGTGGGTGAGGAGAGGAGGCACCCACAAGGTGCCTCCAGGAGCCCGCTTTCCCTTCATAGCGGGCCAGAGGAGGCACCCACCCCATAGAGGTGCCTCCAGGAGCCCGCTACCCCCCCCTAAACCAGTACTAACGACAGATGAAAAAACGACAAATGAAACAACAAATTTTTGAAAAATTTCGCGAAAAACGGAAACGAGCCGAAACGGACCCGTCCCAAAAAACAACAACTCGAAAAAAATTTTTCCTGGTCGTGCCCATCTCTAATCAACTCCTGTTCATTTGGTATTCCTGATTCTTTCCAGTGTTTTGCAAAGACAATTCTCGCTGCTGTTATGATATGAATTACTAAATATACACTTTGCTGATCCATTGCGTCTGGCATTATGTTTAGCAAAAAGAATTCAGGTTTTGGATCTATTGGGCTCACCAGAACATCTTGCAATAGCTGTCTAATCTAACTTCCAATATTTTTGAGCTTTTTTACACAGCCACCACATATGGCATAGTGAACCTTCTTTTTGTTTGCATTTCGAACAGGCATTCGATATCTGAGTGTTCATTTTAGCTAAAATTGCTGGTGTCATACACCATCTATACAACATTTTGTAGATGTTTTCTTTGAATACAACTGATTTAGTGAGTTTTGTATTGTTTTTCCATACTTTTCCCATTGTTCTAACTCAATATTATAGCCTATATTTTGAGCCCATTTCACCATAAATTCTTTTACCATCTCATCTTTTATGTCAAAATCTAACAGAAAATTGTATAGTTGCTTAATATGTCTCTTCTTTACTTCTAACAAAATGCTGTCAAAAGATGTATTCTCCAGGTCAAACCCTTGTTTCTCTTTGGAATACCTAGAGGAGATTTGGGAGCGACCCCACCAGTCCAACTCAACTCTGCATCTGTGATTAAGCAGAAAGGAAGCATTAGGGTGTTTAAGAGGAGTTAGTTGAGACCCAGGATGGGCAACATTTTCCACTTCCAGAATCTCTTGCAGGGGGTCAGAAATGTCATGTCAATGGCTAGAAGTTCACTTCCACTTTTGAAAATCCAGGCATTAAATGGCTGTAATCTATTTGAAAGCTGAATTTAGCCTCCTGGAGTCTTCTGAAAACTGCAGTTCTCTTTTCCCCCAAGAAAGGATGGGTCGAGGGAGAGATGAAGGGTGCAATCAGGACATGTAGCCCTAGTTGCACGCTTTGTCCCTTTGAGGTTTAGATTAGGTTTTTGGATCAAACATGGACCCGCTTCCATCCTGGGAAGGAAGAGGAAATTAAATCAGATTATTGCATTTGTTTCCGTCTATCATTTTAGTCCAGTCCTTTTCTGATGTGAGAATTATTCCCTTGAAGGAGACAGCTAGTTGTGTGGTACTTCCTGATTGGCACTGAGGAGAACAAATAACCCAGGTATATTCAACAAAGACCATAATACACAAAATACAATATCAAAATGTTTTTGCTGATAGGAAGCCATACATGAGGGACACAATTGACTTTGAATGTCCTTAGGAATTGCCTTGAGTAGAAACTCTGGCCAAGATGCCTTGATACTCCTTCTGCCCAAATGTTGATAAATTTGGGGATGCATATAGGAAGCCATGATCTATGTGACACATTGATGGACATCTAGAAAATGAACAGGTTGCCCCATATACGAATTGCTTCTTGTCTCTCTGCAGGCTGTTGGCCACAAGAGTCTTGTATTTTTGTGTCTCAGGTTCACCTGTCCAATTTGTTATTCTCCATTTTCAGGAAGCTGAACTCAGGCTGGTGAAGTTTTTACCAGATATTTTGGCCCTGCAGAAAGACTTGGTAAAGAAGTTCCAGAATATTTCAGAGGTGGAACACCGCACAATCAGAGATTTTGTTAAAAGCCTGCCCCAAGGTGAGACTCTGCCATGTTATAAGTCTAATTAGCAAAGTATAAATGCCATTAATTTCCCAAATTACAAGTTACAAGGCATATTTCTTGCTCAGGACAGGTTAGATCATGCCCAGACTGGTAAAACATACAATTTTAGCACTAAGAGCAGTATTAATCTAGTATGTGACCAGGAATTAGAACTCCTTCCTGTTGTTATAGGTTCTCATGATTTAAACAATTCCATTTACTCCAAAGTACAGTACAGTAAAATCCCAGTAGGATACTAGTCCATCAGTCACACAATGTTGGGGTTTTGTTACATGCAGAAAGCCTGAGGCATCTTACCATAAGGAAAGTGAACATATTTCTGGATGTGTGGAACAAGCTGAGACCATCCCTGGAAACCAATGGTGAGTGGCCACTTAACACTGTTTCTTAACTGGAACAGCAAGATGTGGGCAGCTTGTGTGGTATCAACTGACAGAAGATTCCCTCTTTCCTACACCCACCCACACCCACCCACCCACACCCACCCACACCCACAACCACCCACCCACCCACCCACACACACACACACACATACACACACACACACACACACACACACACACACACACACACACACACAAATGCTGGAAGAAACATATTGGTTTATTTCCAGTGGACTAGAAAGGTTATTTTGTCTGGTATTCCCCCTCTCTGGAGCACTTTCATGCTTTCTACATGCAGGATGAGTTGACTGAATATAATATGATGCATTCTGTCACCCTGACTATTGGAAAACACTACACCAGTAACGGTAAAAAAATGAGAACTCTTTCACAACCCCACTGACGACCCAAATGGGCAGGAAAGGATCTGTCACTCTGACAAGGTTCTGCTGCTCACAAATGTTTCTTTGTCCCATTGCAGGCGAAATCAAGCTGCCCAAAGGGTATTGTGATGACGACCTCACTCTGGAGACTGAGTTTGAGGTTCTTCTGCCTCGCCGGCGAGGCCTTGGCCTGTGCTCCACAGCCTTGGCCAGCTACCTCATCAGCCTACACAATGATTTTGTCTATACCATATTAAACTACACAATGGATGCCAAAAGGTATGTTGGCCACCAAGCATCGTGCTGGGATCCCCGCGACTTCCTGCAGTTGCCAAATGGACTTCTTGTTGCCAAACTGGCAGGGAATCCAGATTTGTCCTTTTCGTTCTCCCTCCCTCTCTCTCTCTCTGTACAGATACTCTGTGAGCCCCACAGAAGTGACTGATCTCCATGTGATCACGTATGAGGTGGAGAGGGACTTGATCCCCCTGATTCTGTCCAACTGCCAGTACAGCGTGGAGAAAGGAGGGGAGGCCCTCCAGGAACTGGACTTGGAAAAAATCCAGCAGCAAGTCATCAACCGATTTCTGCAGGGAAAACCCTTAATCACACTGACAGTATGTATCATCAGAACCCAGTGCTGGTGGTTGGCTTTTGTGGCACCTATGAGACCCGATTCCAGGCCAAAATGCAGGCCTTCTCGGACATCTGCTCATTTGCGCTCTCTCTCCTCTCCTCTCCTCTCCTCTCCCCCCTCTTTTAACAGGGCATCCCCACTCTGGTGTACAGGCATGATCGAAATTATGAGCATCTCTTCAAAGATATCAAGAGCAAGCTGGACCAGGTGAGCTTCTACGATAAGAGGAAGAAGGGACGCAAGGAAACAGCCGAGTTCCTTCCATTACAATCATGATAAATTTAGAATTAATCCCACACTGCACTCTGATTAGGCACATGCTGCTCACTTTGTAGTAAATTTCAAGGCATTCAGAGGACTCGGTTTGCAGGTGCTCAGGGTCTTAAGTACATGTTCTTGCCTAAGGTTGTCAAAACCTGAAACCCTCCCTTTATACTGGGCTTTATTCCAAACAAAAAGTGGGTTAGGGTTAGGAATTTAGCACAAGTTGTGAATAACTTGTGCTAATTTTGCTTCTTTGGTTTTAATATCCTGAAGGATTGGCCTAAGTGCTATTCCTTTCCCGCGAAGGGCAACTGTGATGGATATTGATTATTTTTTTATCCCCTTGAATTACAGAGCTCCCTTCCAAATTCCACAATTAGCATGATCAGTGGAGAATTGCACTCCTACAGTGACATCTGTGAAGCTTTGTATGTCACCGAAATAACTTTAGGATTCCTGGCTATGGCTGGAGGGGAACCTGAGGTGACTTTGACTCAGTATGTTGAAGATACCCTGAAAATGGGCAGCCAGACAAGTGCTCATATACTCAAGGTGAGTACCAGGGAAGGGGATTCTATGAAAGAGTCCAACTGCAGCTATTAATAAAAAATTCCCCAACCCATGGGAGAAATCGTTTACATTCCTGTTCATTTCACTATGGGAAGTTTCTTGCCACTCTCCGGGTTGAGTGTTGTGAACACTGATCTTCCCCTTGACTTTAGAATAATAGAATCATGGAGCTGGAAGTGGCCTATAAGGCCATTGAGTCCCCCCCCCCCACTTCTCCGGGCAGGAATACAAGTCGAAGCAAATTCGGCAGATAGTTTCCCAGATTTTTCTTCAGTGCCTCCAAGCCTTCAAGTGCTCTCTTTACCTGCCAAAGTAATGGGTTCCATTGTCGTACTTCTCTCTCAACACTTAAGATTTTTTTTTTCTCCTGATACCCAACTGAATTGGGATGGGAATAATTCCCATAGAGGTGCTGTGTTCTGGACATACGTGGAGGGTCACCAAAGTGCTGTGTAACTCCTGTGCTGCTGATTGCCACTTCCTGCTTGTTGGAGTTTGTCTTCCATGTGTTTTTGTAACAAAAAGGTAGCTGCCATTCTCTAGCTGGAGTAGTAGTAGTATTGCAGATACCTCGAGTCCACACTTTGGAGGTGTACTATATTGTGTTTCTGGAGTCCAACCTCCAGAATTCTCTACAAATTTCCCAGGCAGAATTCTCAGAATTCCAACTCCCAAGGCTCCAAAGTGCAGTCTTCTCCACTTTGTTCACCAGTGAAGGCCTTTGAGATTATTTACCTCTGACGTGGGTAACATTTCCTCTCTTCCTCTTTTCCCCCCTTCCTTTCAGGTGTTGAGTCGATGTCACCTGAAGCATGCCACTGCACTGTGGCAACTCCTTTCTAGCCATAAATCAGAACAACTGCTGCACCTGAATAGGGTAGGAAGTGGGAATAAATGGGGTCTGGGAGTGTGGGAGGATGGGCAGAGAACTAGCGGCTTCTAGACAATGATTTTTCTTCCCTCAAACGGTCTGTTCTTCCCTCTGTATTTGCCAGGATCCCTTTGCGGAAGTCAGCACAGCTTACAAAGAGGAGCTCACTCCAGAACACACCAGACTTCTTAATGCTTTCCTTTTCCACGCCGGACTGGAATACTTCCTCCAAGAATTACATGAAATGATCATCCTGAAGCTGAAACCCCATGCCCGACCTGGGGAGTTGTTCAACCCTGCATGGAGGTGAGAGCCTGCTTGGAAGCAGCCCAGTCCAGGTCCCTGGCACGTTGGTGGATTCTGTTCTTCACCTGGATGTGGCTTGTCCCTAATGATGAAACACTCCCTATTCTGCCACATGCGTAAAATGATAGCTGACTGCATTTGTTCTATTTCTTTTTCTCGCAGCCTTAAAGACACCCTGATTTCCTATCTGGAAACCAAAGAGAGCCAAGTGCCTGAGGAGTTAGAGGATGCCTTCCCGGGCGAGATCCAACTCTCCCAGTGTGTTGCGGCTTGGAAAGTGGCTGCTACTCTTAAATGGGATCGGCGGACCAGTGATTGATTACCAGAGGCTGCCTTTTTACTCTTCTGCCTTAAAAAAAAAATCACTGAAGAGCAAAGTATGAGATCAGAGTGTTCTTTTTTCTTGCACTGAAAAAATCAAGTTATCGTATCCATTGTACTAGAATAAGAATAAACCATGATGCACAAATAATACTTTTGCCTTAGCGGATGAAGGATTTCTTTTTGAAGAAACCAAGATACTACTACTACTAGTTTTTTTCTTGGACAATGCAAGTAAGGGCGTTTTTAAGAAAAACGAAAAACAAAACCATACATTATTGACTCATTATTTTGTCTCATTGGTCTCTGGAAGAACCCTAAATATATTCAGTAGAGTTCAACGCCATGAAGTTACATGCTCTTTTACAAACAGATCTTTCCTTCCTTTGAGTCACTTAGCGTAGTAAGAGAACAGAGAACTGCTACTCCTTCCCTCCCTCAGGTTTAATAGACTTCTTACCAAAGTGTCCTTCCTCAAATATCAGGGGAAATGTTTGGTTTTTTTTAACCCTCTTTTATCTCTTTCACCAGATCAGTGCATTTGAACAAGGTATGTTCACATTCGACAAAGCAATCGTTCATGTGGGTGTCTTCAAATACAGTGTAACTTTCTGTAAGCCACATAACCAGGTGTGGTAGACGGATACCTGTTGCCTTTAAGGCAAAATGCATCAGGACTGCCCCTACGATGCTCTTTGTACCCATGCTCCCAAGTTGGTACTCAAAGCAACATTCACATGAAGCAGGCTGTGCCCAACAGCATCTTGAAAGAGGTAGGAGAATGGCCTTAACATACTTAACAGGGTCATTTTCCTTATTCAAACCTCCTGACCATCAATTTTCCTGGAAGGAAACACTTCCCTAGAATGTGTTCAGTCCTCTAGATGATTCACTGCTGGTAAATTTGTAATTTAATTCAATATACATTACTTTTGTTTGCATGTCTTAAAGCGTGTCAGTTCAATCATAAACTTGAGGATGCATTTGTTGAGTGAACGAAGCAGCAGCTGGTTTTAGATTTGTAGAACCAAGTAGCAGTTCCTTCAAACAATAACATCTCACTTAGAACCATTTGGTTGATCTAATGACTGAAAAAAGCACATTCAGAAGCTTCTGAAGGGACTGGTGGAGGTGAGCAGCATGATTGGAAGATGGAAGGAAATCAGCCACTTTAAATCCGTGTACATGTGGTGCAGCAACTGAAGGAATACACCACTTTCCCCATTTGCACTGATATTTTTTAAAAAAAATGTTTACCAAAAGAAATTGGATGTAACCTCTCTCTCAGGTAAAGGCAATGCAGCAGAGTCTACAACTCAGCTGTTGCTAAAAATGTCTTGGACTAGCCATATTTTCCTGCTGATGTACTTGAGTGTGCATTATAAATAACAAGTGTAACAATATGAATAATTTTACATACACTTACAGTGTTCTTGAAGGGCTAGGAAACATTGTTTTCTTCTTTCTGGTTGTGTGTGTGTGTGTGTGTTATTTTTCTTCCTATTAAAAGGCCGCAATCTACTGACAGTCGCTTTTTAGTATCAAGCTTAGATTATGAGTCTGTGTAATAATACATTTTAATAGTCTTACCTTGTGCCTAGAAAGTTATGCCTTTGGACCAAGGACTCCCTACCATGCTCCCAAAACATGCAAAATGAAGGGACTGATTGAGCAAGAGCCACATTGCTCCTTGTGGAGTAATCTCTGCTTTGGATGATTTCATTCTAGTGTCAGTAGAATTAATATTGTAGTTTGTTTTGGTAGCAAAAGAACAAGTAATTAATTTGTCCACTGGAATGTTAGTTTAGAAGCTATTGCTAATTTTGCAAATGTTATAAACAAGATTTTGTATTTTTGTTCATAAAAAATTAAAAAGTTACTACCAAAGACTGATACTGTTGTGTCTTTGGATTCAGCATCTTTAAACAAAAAGTGTTGGTCTGATTGATTAGGGTGACTGTCCTCTGTTCATGTTTAGTGAAATACGCTTTTGTGCTCTCTTTCTTGATGTCCAGATTAGAAATTAGCACAAACCATTGGTTCATACTGGTTCATTTCTTGGCCAAACAGGTCTTCAACAGTTCAAAGCCCCACCTCCTTCTGGTGGGTGCCCATTCGGAAACATTAATCTGGCTTTCTGTGCCACCTCCTCCAGGCATTGATTTTGAATGAGTATCCAGAGGAGGCCAGACTTTGAAACACCAAACCACTGTTGGGCTGAGAAAGAAACTAGCACAAATCACCAAACTGGTTTTTCATGCCCATCTCTAGTTGAGATGTTTTACCTGTCTTGCAACTCAAAATAAATGAAAAACACTTTTCTCACTTCCATGATGAATACTGTAGGCCTGCATTCAAGAGAGGTATTTATCCATTATGCTTTCACTGATCATTCAACCTTCTCAGTACTACTATGTGAATACGTCCAGATATAATAACTAAGTCTGAATGCTGTTGGTGGTGGTGGGTTTTTTTTGGTGGACTTCAAAGCAAAAACATAAAAGTCACAGCATCTGATGAAAGCTAATTAATGGGGTGCCAGTGCATGACTACATGTGTGATTGGCCTCTCACTAATTAGCTTCCATCAGTCATTGGGACTTCTGTGTTTTGGTTTATGTCTGTAAACAACCAGCAAATGCTGCTGCTGCTGCTAGACCACCCTGGAAGGAGCTGCCTTCCGTCCACCTACTCCCAGCTCTGCTGCTCCATGTCAGTGAGAGAGGCATTGGAAGCAGCAGGCCAGTTTACCACAGGGGGAAGGGACTAAAGAGGAGTGATATCTGGCCCACAGCTACTTTAGCTGACTTTCAGCCAAGCTTTGCTATCTTGGCACACCTTCAGCATACAACTGTAGCATGGGTATGAAAGGGATAGGGAGGGAGGAGGATGGGGTTGGGTGGGTGGATGCTTGTTGCCATCAGGTATAATTAGATAAGGACCCACAATGGAACTGAGGGAATAGGAAGGAGGGAGGGCGATGGAGAGGGCAGCCATTGAAATTGTGCTAAGCAGGGGAAGGTATGGTGGTAGACGTGGAACATGCCTGCATAGGGGAAAAGAGGTTAGATGTCTTACATCTATCCCCTCTTCTGGTTCCACCCCTAGCCAAAAGGAATCAGGTGACCATATCAGCAAGCCCATGAACCGCACAGTGCTGCTGATGAATGCCAGGTCGGTACAAAATAAGACCACTCTCATCCATGATGTTATTATAGATAACGGTGCCAAGCTGTCATGTATTACTGTGGCCTGGGTTGGAGAGGGGGTGGGGTCCCCCTCTCCCAGCTATGTCTACCTGGATGCTTGGTTCAGCACCAGTCAGTGTCGCTTGGAGGGTCGGGGAGGGGGAGACTGTTGGTACTGGGTGACCTCAACATCCATGCTGAGGCTGCCTTGACTGGGGCGGCTCAGGACTCCATGGCCACCACAACCACCATAGGGCTATATCAATATGTTACCGGCCCGATACATGAGAAGGGCCATACTCTGGACTTGGGTTTTCTCAACAGAACTGGAAGATGGTTCTTTGGATGTGGAGGGGTTGGTTCTGACCCCACTGTCATGGTCAGACCACTTTCTGGTCAAGTTTAGGCTTTAGCTTCTACCACCACTGCAAGGGTGGGAGATCTATGAAGATGATCCACCCTCAGAGACTAGTAGATCCTCATGGTTTCCTGAAAGCTCTGGGGCATTATCCATCTGATATGGTCAGCACTCCTGTCCAAGCTCAGGTCACTCTATGGAATAGGGAAATGATCTGGCCGGTTGACATGATTGCGCCTAAGCACCCTGTCCCTATTCACAGAGCCCGGACGGCTCCTTGGTATATGCCTGAGCTACAGACGATGAAGTGGGAGGGGAGATCGCTGGAGCGCAGGTGGAGAAAATACCGCTGTGAGTCTGATCGAACACGGCTTAGAGCACATTATCGGATGTATTCCATGGTGATATGGTTGGCGAAAAGGCAATATTTGGCCAACCATATTTCTTCTTCAGAGTGCTGCCCAGCAGAGATGTTTTGAATGGTCAAGGATCTTCAACCAGGAGATATGTTGAAGGTCCCGGACCACTCATCAGCTCACTGTGACAAGTTTGCTGCCCACTTTTGGGGGGAAATCACTCAGATTTGTAGTGATTTGTAGTGAATTGGACTCCACCATTGGTGCAGAATAGGGGATGTGTCCAGTGTGCCATGTGTTCAGTGTTATTGGATAAGTTTCAATTGCTGAGACCCGACAATGTGGACAGACTGCTTGGATATGTCCATCCTACCACCATGCCTCTCGACCCTTGTCTTTCTTGGTTAATTGAAAGATCTGCCATGGGGGGGTTGCACCTGAGTCTAGGAGACCATGATGGTCTCCCTGAAAGAGGGAGTGGTCTCTGCCACCTTGGAAGAGACAGTAATTAGACCACTCCTTAAAGGATCTAACCTGGAGCCAGAGCTGGTTGTTCACTACCGACTAGTATCAAACCTACCTTATTTGGGCAAGGTGTTGGAGCGGGTGGTGACCGGGCAACTCCAGACGCTACTGGGTGAAATGGATTTTCTGGACCCATTTCAGTCAGGTTTTGGGCCAGGGTTTGGTATGGAGACTGCCTTGGTTGCCCTGTACGATGACCTTTGCCTGGAGAAAGACGAGGGAGTGCGACCTTTTTGATACTGCTGGACCTCCCAGTGGCTTTCAACGCCATTGAGCATGGTGTCCTTCTGGACAGGCTAGCCAGACTGGGAGTTGGAGGCACTGCTTTGGAGTTGTTCCACTCCTTCCTGGCTGACCGTGTCCAGAAGGTGATGTTGGGGGAGAGTTGCTCTGCCCCATGGTGTTTATGTCGTGGGGTTCCCTAGGACTCAATACTGTCTCCCATGCTGTTTAACATCTACATGGAACCACTGGGAAAGATCACCAAGAGGTTTGGTCTGAGGAGTCTGACGATACTCCGCTCTACTTCTCATTTTCTACTAATCCAAGTGAGGTGGTTTCTGTGCTGAACTCATGCCTGGACTGGATAATGGACAGGATGAGGGTTAAATTGAAGCTCAATCCAGACTAGACGGAACTGCTGTTAGCGGGCGCTCTAACAGACAGTTTAGATGGCCATCTCCCTGTTCTGGACAGATTTGCACACCCCCTAACCTAAGGGACAGGGTCTGCAACTTAGTGCTCCTGGACCCCAATCTAACTCTGGAAGCCCAGGTGGACTTCTTCAGCTGCAGAAAATATACCAGCTGCAGTCTTACCTGGATGAGCGGAGCCTCATGACAGTTACACATGCAGTGGTAACATCCCATATTGATGACTGTAATGCACTTTACGTGGGGCAGCCTTTGAATACAGTATGTTGTTTGCAACTGGTTCAGAATTGTGAGGCACGGCTGATTAGTGGAGGGGCTGCCAGGAATCGCATCATGCTGATTCTGTACAATTTGTATTGGTTACCGGTTGTTGCCCAAGCCCAATTCAAAGTGCTTGTTTTGACATATAAAGTCCAAAATGGCTTAGGACCTAGATACCTGAAGGACCACCACCTTCCATATGAGCCTACCTGCCAATGAAGATCCAGCCAGGGGACCCTACTGAAACAGCCATCCCTCAAGGAGGTGAGAGGGATGGCTTGCAGGTATAGAGCCTTTTTGGCAGCTGCCCCCCAGGGTATGGAATACCCTCCCAAATGAGATCCGCCTGATGCCAACGATGGCATTTCGGCACCAGACAAAAGCCTTCCTGTTCCAGAAGTTTTTTAACTAGTGTAACATAGACTGATGGCAATTTTTACTGTATTGTATTTTTATTTAAATGTTTTAATCATTTTAATTATTTATTGGTATTTTAACATTTTAAATGTTTTATTGCTTTAACTGTGAACCACCCAGGGACCTTTGGGAAGTGGCATATAAGTTGTATAAATAAATAAAACAAATAACACAGCAAGTATGATATGAGAAGAAAGTGGACAAAACTCAAGTCAGTTCCTTGAAATAATAAACATACTGTATTGTGTTTTCATAAGATTTTGCAAAGTATACTCTCTAACCATTAATTACGCTTCAAAAACAAACAACAAAAACCTACAGTCTACTAAGCCATTCCCACCCATAAGCATATTCTAATCACAGAAAATGTTCACAGACCCAACCATAAATCCAAGGATCTTTGTCTACCACAGAAAACATGGATGCAAACAACGCACAAATCCTCTTTTTTTGCTTGGTAAAAGGTAAAAAAAGGTAAAGGTTCCCCCTGCAAGTGTGCTAGTCGTGTCCGACTCTAGGGGCGGTGCTCATCTCTATTTCGAAGCCCAAGAGTCTATCCTTGTAGAAAGGAGCAAGGGTCTAAGGAGGAAGTGACCTAAGAACACATGATCACTTCCTAAAGAAAATCAAGAAAGAAGGATGAAGCTAACCAATCAACCTATTGGTCTGTTGCCCTGCACAATTTACTCCACATAGAAGACTAGAACACTGGGGGTCGGCACTGGCCCCAATACTGCTCAACAATTAGGTGAAGCCATTGAGGGAGGTCATCTGGAGATTTGGAATAAATGTGGTGTCTCTTACCACCTCTGCACTGGAGGCCATCCAGATGCCCAAGTGTTGCCTGGCTTCAGTACTGGAATGGATTAGGGCTCACAGACTCAAACCGAACTTGCTTAAGACCAAGACTGTGCTCCTGGGGGGGGCCGCCCCCCAGAGACCCTCAAAAAGGTTAAGAGGGAATTTTCCTAGGCCAGATGGCACTGCTGTCCCATATAGGAACCAAGTGCGCAATGTTCTTCTGTACCCAGGTCCTTCCTGGGAATCCCAGACTGCAGCCATGTCCAGATCATCCTTAAATCAGCTGAGGCTAATAAGCCAACTCTGCCCCTACCTCAATGAGGACTGCATCCTTCAGGACTTGGATGCAGGCCTTGGTAATATCCTGCAATGATGGCTGAATTGCCCTCTATATGGGGCTTCCCTTGGGAAATCCTATAAATAAAGATTAATGCCCCATTCCAACACCTCTCTAAAAGAGGTTGAATGCAATACTGTGGTTTAATGGAGTAAATCACAAACCTGTTAATGGTACTTACAGAGACATTGGCTCACCCAATCCCTATTGATTGAATGGACCCACTCTTGTTTTTATTTCACTGATCTTTTCCATCTGTAAGATTGGATGTAGTAGCCATTCCATACTAGAGTAGGAACTGGCAAACCACTCCAGTATTCCTGCCAAAAAAAAAACTCCATGGACATGGAGTCACAAAGAGTCCGACACAACACACACACACAGCCATTCCATATGGATTAGATAGAGGTTATTAGCTATTCCTCTTGAAAACACTCAAGAACAGGGATAGAATTCTAGACAAGCATTTTGCAGAGTATTGATTGAACAAATACTCTTGAATAAATGTAACTAAACTTCTAGCTCCTCTGCATTTTGACTACCAATCCCTTCTCCAACTAAAAACGGGGTGGGGAGTTTGTAATCAAAGGCGTTCAGAAGGAAACTAACAAGCATGACTGTATCTTCTTGGGTACTTGTAAAAAGCAGTTCCACAGAAGGCCCTTTCTAGACGAAACTGGAGAGGATTTTCCTGGAGCACAACACTTTATGGTGCTGCTAAATGGATAAGACATTTCGGTGCACGAGAAAACGGGTCCCTTGTTCAGAACTAGCACGCCAGCCTGCCAGTTACACTCCTCTCTTGAGCAAGTGGGCACTAAACCCTCGCCCAGGTTAGCGCTGCCATTTGGCACCCCTCGGCAGGGCCGCGAAAATATAACCAGGCAGGCACAGAGCAGACGTGCCCGGGAAGAAGGACATCCCTCACATCTGGAGGAGGAACCATCCTCATCCTCGCTTTGCGGACCAGGGGAAAGGGACACCTGAGCCACGCAGGAAATAGGAAATCATGGCTGAGGGACAAGGGCGAACGGACCAGAAATGGAGGCGCCTCTGGCGGAGGAAACGTTGCGCAGCTGGGAGAGGTAACGTGGAGTCTTAGCCTTCCAGTACGAGAATGGGGGGAAAACCGGGCAGGAGGGTTGGGGGAAAAGGAACTCGTTAGGATTGCTACCGCCGGCCGCTCTGGATTTCGTATTTTTCTTTTTGCGCGGCTCAAGATGGCTCGAGCGCCACCTGCTGCGCTATTGCTGCGCTGCCATTCCGGCGCGGATTTGGGAGCAAAGTGCTTTTTCGTCAATCATCAGTCAGACATCCCTCCGGGGGTGTACTGCATCACTCACCCCAACAGATCCACTGCTGATCTCCCTCGGGAAGATCGGAGCAAAAAGCAAAATTGAAAATATATATCCGGCCCCGCGAACCTTTGTAAGGTTCCCCCCCCCAGCAAATTGTCCAAAAGAAACTCTAATCATCATCTTAGAACTGCAGAGATGAAAGGGACCCTATGGGTCATTGAATGCTAGGGATCATTAGGAAGGGTATAGAAAATAAGTCAGCCAGGTGTCATTTTGCCTCTTTATAAATCTATGGTGAGGCCCCATCTGGAGGATTGTGTACAGTTCTGGTCACCATACCTCCAGAAGTAGATTAAGGAAATGGAAAAGGTGCAAAGGAAGGCAACGAGAATGATTCGGGGACTGGAACACCTTCATTACCACCTGAGGCTCCAACGGCTGGGCCTCTTCACTCTTGAACGACGGCGCCTAAGAGGTGACCTGATTGAAGTTTACACAATCATACAGGATGTGGACAAAGTAGATAAGGAAAAGCTGTTTTCTCTATTGCACAACACTAGAACTAGGGGGCACCCCATGAAACTTTTTTTGGTGCTAGATCTCAAACAAATAAGAGAAAGTAGTTTTTTTACCCAGGGGATCACTGGTCTTTGGAACTCCCTGCCAGAAGAAGTGGTGACAGCTGTCAGCCTCAACAGCTTTAAGAACGGGTTGGACAAGTTCATGGAGAACAAAGGTATCAGTGGTTATAATTATGGATGCCTAAGGACAACCTCCAGGTTGGAGAGATAGGCAGGATATCTCTCAATACAATTTGCAGGGAATCATAAGCTGGTGACAACATCTGCTTGAGAATACCCTGAAGCACATGGTGAGGCACTGTGTGAGACAGAATGCTGGACTGGATGAGCCTGTTCCAGCAAGGCTGTTTTTATGTTCTTACCCTTGCCATGGGGGCACAGTGGGGAATTGAACCCCAAGGCAGAGACCTAAACCACCGCGCTCTCCAGCAATTCAAGGAGAATTGCTTTGCTTGTGCCTCATAGGCTAACTTGACAGTTATGGCTTAAACTTTGTAACCTCTGTTTCATCTTGTATTTTACCCAACGTTCATTATAATGATCTTCTTGGACCAAGGTGTGGATTAGTATTCTGTGGCACATTCTATTCAGAATTCAAATCTAAACCTAAAACTAGCATCCACACCTATTAGCTCCAAAGTCTGATAAGAGTAATGTATTCTCGAAGGCTTTCATGGTCTGGAGTTTCTCTCTATAGAGCACAGAGAGAACTCCTAGTTCCCTGAGCTCCTTGCCCTCTGAAGATGCCAGCCACAGAGACTGGCGAAATGTAGGAAGAAAAACTTCCAGAACACGGCCAAACAGCCCGAAAAACTCACAACTATCTGATCAGAATAAATGAACCAAACTTTGTAGAGCCAAGTGACAGTGTGGGAGAAGATCTGAACATTGCAGATATTCAGAGGGAGAGAAATGGAAAAGGAAAGTGGTTGTTTTTTGCCAATGTTTTGTTCTCTTCTTTCTACATGCTAATATGCCTTGAATGGAATTGGAAACAACCAAGAACAACTCCCTCTTCCCCCACATGTATCCTTTTACAGTGCCCTTATTTCGGTTTGGAGGGTGTGCTCGTGTATTTCTAGAAAGCAACAGCTATGGAAAGAAACAACATAATTAAATTTGTAAGGTATCTGGCCTCACAGGTCTCATATTTAGCCTGGAGGCAAGTTCGGTATTAGGTTTAAAAAAATAATAAAGTTATATGAAACATGGGTGGGTGAGCAGCCATATTTCCTTGTGTCTCCACTGCACAACCTTTGTCCCACTCTCACTCAAATCTAGTTAAACAGATTTTTGTTTTAAAAAAAAAACCTGCCGTACAGTGGTCAGTTTTTCTCCTATCTATCATATTGCCCCTAATATGCTGAAAAGAACCGCTGTTTATCTCTAGCCTTATGGTGTTGAAAATGAAGAGATGCCGCCTAATTCTCTTGCGTTCTGTAGTGAGCAGGCCGAGCTGAAGGCAAAAGTGACCGAGGAAGACACACAGGAATGGCAGAGCAGCCCGTCCTTTGCTGGCTTGGAAAGAGTCGGAGGGGTGGACCTGTCTTATGTCAAAGGAGATGACACAAGTGCCTGTGCTTCCCTGGTGGTGCTCAGCTACCCGGGCCTTGAGGTAATAGCCACAGAATTGGGGCACTTCCTCTGGAAAAGTATTGAGTCCTTGAGCACTGATGGGTTTAGCATAGAAAGGAAAATACCAGTTGACAGCTCTACTTGCTACCTAGATCAGTGGTTATAAGCCTTTGGGCACTCCCGTTTATTAGCACTTCTGTTCTCCATGTCCCTAACCATGACCCACCTGGAAGATCAGAGATAGAGAACACTGGCCTAGACCTGATGACTATAGCTGCTGCGGTATTTGCTTCCATTGCAGGCATGAGGGGGGTTGGTAAGATATCAAAGGGACCTCAGAGAGCAAGACGATCTTGGGGATTCTTACTAAGTTTATAGAAGAGTAGAATTGTTGAGGTTTTTCCTTTCCTACATGTGGTTGTAGAAGAGTCTTTTTCTATACCTTGGGATTGTCCACCAGCAAGGAAACACTCCCCAAAGTCAAAAGCATGCACTGCTTTAACTTGGCTCGCCTTTTGGGTGAAGTTCAAGTTGTGATTTCCACCCGACTTTGCCTTGAATTCCGTGCACAACATGTTTTTCAAGGACTGGAGTAATGAATTTATTTGTGCCAGTGGTTCCACCCCACCCCAACCCCAGTATGACGTTGAATGGACATTTAGAAGAATTTATTAGAAACCACAAGAAATAAAATCTGATAATAGCTTTAAAAATCAAAATAGATGTACAGAAGCAGATAGAGATGGGCACAAACATCAATTTGCAGATTAAAAGTGATCGTAAGTAGTATAATACTCCCCTTATTCATTCAGGACTTTTTTCAGTACTGTACAAAGTTTCCTTAGTATTGATGCTGTCTGGGCAAAGCCAGCTGCTTTTTCCATTATACAGTGGTACCTTATATAAAGGAATTAATTTGTTCCTAATGAAATTATGGTAAGCAAATTTTCCTTTATACAAACTTCCCATAGGAATGCATTGAAAACAGAGTAATCCCATTTTCATGTTGTACGGATTCTCCCCATAGGCGATTATGTTAAGCAAATTTCCCCTATCTCTGGAATTTTTTATGTTGTACAGATTTTATGTTATACAAACTGTTTGTTATACAAGGGTCCACTGTACATGGTGTATTATACCCCAACAAAAGATTTATCAGCTGAGCATCTGACCTAAGGGTTACAGAACGTATATCTCTGAGCAGGGTTGCTCTTAGGTCATGGTATAAAGGGCATTTTATTAGGTAATGGGCTAGATTTTCTACTTCTTTATTGCCACATGGTCAGTTCCTCTCTTCCCATGGAGTCTGTTGGTGTCATCCTTCCACCACTGCAGAGGCCATAGCTTGGCATCTTAAAGCTGCAAGGGCATTCATTTCTCAACTAAGGATTTGTTATATTACTAAGATATTGGGGAAAGGGTAGTTGAATGGGCACAGCTTGGCATACCAAAGGGCAGAGTCTGATGAGCAAACAGAGAGACAGTCAATTTGCACATCTGATTTTAAGATGTGGGTCTTCAGACATTGTGCTGCCTCCTCAAAATTTAAAGCCTTTTGGCTAAAAAGGTTCAGCTGTTCATGCCAATCTCTAGAAGCAGCCATTTGGGGACTGAGTAGGACCCTGATTCCAAAACAAAAGCGTAGATCAGGTTGGCAGATATGGGGACTTTGGAATTTGACTTTGGACTGGATGAACAGGGTGGTTTATAGCCATGCAATAAAAGTCAGACTAGTGGTAGACCAGCACAGCTTCCTTAGACAAGTAATACAATATGCAACAAAAGCTTAAAATGGACTTTGAGACTGTCTATTATATGGTGGTACAAATAATGCTTTCAGTTTTGGACCCTGATTCTAACCATCCCGAGATAAATCCACGTTTCAAATGCATTTTGTTATTTTTTAAATTTCGTGGTCCATGTTCTATTTAATTCATACACGGTATGCTATAGAATTATGGAGCACTGATTTTAAAAAAGAGCAAAATGCTTTTGAAATGTGGATTTATCTCAGGATGGTTAGGATCAAGAAGTACAAAGGTGAATAAATAAAGAGCAAGAAGTCAGAAACACATAAAATATGTTTTACATTTTGTGTTTATGTGGTTTGTGTTTTACATAAAAAAAACACATAAAATCTGTCACAGACTTACAGCTCCTCAATCATGGTAGAAGAAATAGAAATAGAACAGCAGGAAGAAGATCCTGTTGGCTGAACCTTGGAGACGGGTATGGATGCCACTGCATCCAAAATCAGGATAGCTACAATGCTGTCCTGTCTCCAGCAGAGGCGAAACAAGGACAAGTGTGCCTTTAATTGATCACTAATAAGCTACAAACAAGGCAAAGACTTTAATTCTGCAGAAAGTTTTGCCATGTGTGGAGATTATATAAATCCCCCAAATCTGTCTAAATGCTTACAATCTGTTCCTTCTGTTTGGCCAACACCCATCTAAGCCTTGGGGAGCTTCTTTTTGTTGAAATTGATAATCATGCCTTGTGGTTGGTATGACCTTTGTTTCTGCACCCACATGGTCACAATGATGATGATGATGATGATGGTGATGGTGATTATTATTATTATTATTATTATTATTATTATTATTATTATTATTATTATTATTATTATTATTATTATTATTATTTTGCTACTTGAAATGCCACTAACATCTGCCTGGGGTTGGGCCCTCTGCTAGAGAAAGAGGAACTTCTGTAAGACTGCACTGCAGTGATCCTTCCATCACATCCATCCACAGTTTGCGCTTTCAGTTGACTTTGGGGCTTAGTGGGACAACAGAGCTCAACCTCTTGCTTAGTTTACAGATCTTATGCTGTCATTCCCCACTTTTCAGCTCTTAAGCCATTTTTTTTTTTTTTTTGGTCAAGACAGGGGAGGGATTGTTGGTGGCTTAAGTAAGCTTCTGTCTACAGGGAGGGAGGAGATTGTAAGATGATGCACTAATACCTTACTTTGCAATGGATCTGCAGTTTGCATCTCGTTTTGCCAGCAGTCCGCACCCAAATAGAAGGCATGCTGATGATAGCCAGATGTTTGGCATTGGGGGCTCTTGACGTCTTCCCCAGTCCTCAACGTTTACAGCAGCTACTCCAATAAAGAGTTCTGAGGAACTTTTTAAAAAGTTATCCGGTAAAGATACTACACAACCTAGACTAATAATGAGAGTCAATGTAATGTAGTGAGTAGACTGTGAGTCTATAGACCAGGCATGTCCAAAATTCGGCCCTTCAGATGTTTTGGACTACAACTCCCACAGTCCTTTGCCATTGGCAATCTAAGCCTAGAATTCTGGGAGTTGTGGTCCAAAACATCAGGAGGGCCAAAGAGACCTGGGTTTGAATCCCTGCTTGGCCATCGAAACTCAGCAGGTGGTGGCGCTAGTAAATCCACTCCTTTGATGTCTCACCTTAGACCCCCAACTAGGATCACCATATGATGGAATTTTCACATAACACACACCAAGACGAATAATGCTAACTATGATGACAACGACATTTCCACCTACTCTTAAAGCATCCCCAGACACTGTCGTTTCCTCCCCCATCCTCAATGGGATTTCTGATTGCTTTCCAAACAGAATGAGCTGGCAGACATTGCTAAGTCTGAAGGTATTTTGTTTTTACCTCTTGCAAGCACTTATTTTTATTTAACATTCTGCCAACCAATGCAACTTTTGTTTGGCATTCATTGTTTTCAGAAATCAAAGCTGAAGCATTTTAGGATCTGACAAATGATCGGTTGCTAATACCCCCATAGTTGCTGAAAAACAAAAATAGGATCCATTGCCGGCTGCATTGAGGCAATCAAAAATTTGCCTGACCTTGGGTTTTTCCCCCCCTTCTGCCAAAACCTGTTTACAGAATGTCAAGGCTGATGGGACAATTGGAGCTGGCATGAGTTAGTCTCCTGTTCTACTTTGAGACTTGCAGAGTGGGAAAGAGCTCCAAGAGCCTCTTGGGAGACAAAAGGGAAAAACAATGTGATGCTTTCTTGGGCACAGTCTGAATGGCCTTGCAAAGGTAGCTGTTGTCCTGCCAAAACATTTTTTTAAAATACCCTTCTGCATCTTTCCTCTCCGTCAGGTGCTGTATGAGGACTGCTGCATGGTGGCTGTGGGTGCCCCCTATGTGGCAGGCTTCCTGGCATTCAGGGAGGTCCCTTACCTGGTGGAAGCACTGCAGCGGCTGGAGGAACGCAACCCTGCCCTTAAGCCTCAGGTGTGTCATTTGGCCTTCATGGAAGAAGACCCTATGGGAGCATAGCCGAGTGCCTGATATTCCAACAATGAGAGCTTGGGAGCATTGCTTTTTTGAGACTTGGTTGTGATTTCCTTTTATACTGGGAAATTATTGTCAGCCCGCATGTCGTTGGCTTGCATAAGGTGTGTGTAACTTGCCATAGCTAATTGAAACTAATTGTCAAGGTATGATAGCCCATCTCAGTCGCCCACCCAAGTGTATAATCAAGATGTGCTGCAATATAGTGTTGTTTAGCGGGGAAATTTACTCAAACCTTATGTGAATACCAACAGGGATCATCTTAATGTTCTTTTTTCAAATACATACATACATACATACATACATACATACATACATACTGCTTGTTTCAACTTGTCAAGCCACCGTCAACAGGTTTTTAAATGCTTTCCGAGAATTGAGTGACTTCACAGGAGCTGAATGCTTCTGTCATCATCTTTCATCTCTCTTCCCAAGTACTGGATTTTTTTCGTATGTATATTTCTTTGCTGCATTCCAAGGCAGTGGCTTTTCACAATCCAGCTCACCATATACAATGCAAGAATGTAAGAGCAGCATTAGAAAAGGAACTTCAGTTTAAAAGGAGCGGGGGGGGGACACGCATGTCTTCTCAGGTGTCCCTGATGGCCTGAGCACAAGGACATGAACATGTCCATCACCTTGTGCGTGGGCCGGCAGGCACACCTGAGAAGACATGCAGAAATAGTCCATCCATCATTCCAGAAGCCCACCCGCCCTATATCTCCGATGACTGGTGTGCCTCTTTGTGCTTTTCCTAGGTCCTTCTTGTAGATGGCAATGGTGTACTCCATCACAGAGGTAAGAGTCCTGGACCATGTGTTATTGAGTACTGTAACCATCAGAGTTTGTTTTCATCTTGGCTTGATTTATAGTCCCAAGTAGGAGCTCTGGAAATGACAGCCATGGGAGATACCACATGACTGCTTATCTCAAAGGTTCCTGAAACCTGCCCCCCCCCACCAATATTTTTAGACTTCAACTCTCGGGAGACCTCGTGAGTACAGCCAAGGGCTGCTGAGCATTGTAGCAACACTACCGTTGCCTTCAACAGCATATGGCAGTGTTTGGCAGGGGCACTGAGCAAGATGCCCCTTGGCAAGCATCCCTCTCTCAACAGGCCCAAGGTTCTCCTTCTTGCTCCCCCCCCCCTGTTGACTGGCCTTTTCCCTCTGGGCCCAGTTGCAGCACTCCCCCGCCTGAGAGGGCAGTGTTCCCTTTCCTCACGCTCGCCACCCTTGAAAAGAGCTCATCTGCATAGGCAGCGCTTGGGAGAAAAACAGAGCAGTAGCAGCAGCAACAGGAGTCCCAATTGTAGACCCCTTTCCACAGTGGGGACCTCAGTAGTTGCCCTGTGATGCTGCTTGTTGGCACCAGCTCTGCGTCTCACTTGGGTGTCTGAAGTTAGCACAAGCCCGCCTCTTCCATTGTATTTCATCTTTCCTTTGGCGGCTAGGATGCCCTTGTAAATAGGCCCTGGAAGTGGCCCCAAGATGTGCCCTTGTTATCTTCTTCCTTCCTTCCTTCCTTCTCTTCCTTCTGTCTCTTTGATAGGGTTCGGCATGGCTTGCCATCTTGGTGTGCTGACAGGCTTGCCTTGTGTTGGTGTAGCTAAAAATCTCCTCCAGGTGGATGGACTGGCCAGTGATGAGTTGCACAAGGAACAAGTAAGTCCAAGACCGGAGTTTTGGTTTCGCACTCTGAATCCAAGCCTGCAGTGCCTTTAGCAGGGGATCAGGAAAGGGGCTGTTTTGTTTGCATAAGAGTTTCAAAGCCAATGGGTTTCCCCCAGTGATCTCTTTAAAGGGAGTATTGTGTAGAGAACGATGTAACAAGCAAGTGTCATGGAACCATGGCTGATCTTGGCTTCTCTGGATGAATGTACCTTGGAAAGGCATTCCTTCTTACATGGAATGATGCCTATTAAACTGAACTGCACCCAGGCTGCTTGAGTCACAGGCCCCTTATGTTGCAAACCCATAGCACAAAACTGCAGGACTGAAGTGACAACAACAACGGAAGTTTTTTTCCATGTGTGTGATTCCTGGCCTTATATGGGAAGGGGAGCTGGAGCAAATCACCTTGCAGTCCTTCAAGTGGCTTCATCCATCACGATTCATCTTGGTGCTGATCTCCTTCTTTGCAACCTAGATCCGAGACCTCCAGGATGGAGAGACTTTCCTTCTACCAAGTAGTTCAGGGAGAATCTTGGGTATGGTAAGTACCGAGGTTTTGGTAGGGTGGGAGACAAAAGGAAGCCATGAGCAGCTGCCAAGACCTACTCCCTAGCAGACTGCTCGATAGTAGTAGACCCTCCTGGTCTCCTTCATGGCTGAGGAAGCTTTCTCTGGTTCTAAACCTCTGGAAAGCAATGTCACTGACCCATGTCTACTTAAGACTCCATTTGACAACAGTGGATGGAATCCATTTGGGATAGATCATAACATTACCCCTGCCTGGATGTGCCAGGCATTCTGCCACAGCAGCAGGAACTGCTTAGGTCCACTGTGCAAGGCGTTGGTGCAAAACATCCCTCTGCTTCAGGATGAGGCCTTCTTTTCTGCTGGCCACCTGGCTGTTCGTCCCTTCCATAATTTTAGGCCACGGAGCTAATGAGAGCAGAGAGCAGCAAACCTCCTGATTAAAGGCCAAGCATGTGGGTGTGCACAGTCCTATGATATTGCTGTCCTGTAGGGAGTCATACAAGGAAAGCCAGGGGCTTTGGAGATGCTCACCGTGATGGCCCTTGAAAGACTCCACCTGCTAATCCCTGCAGCACAACAGATCTTCTGTCTATTATCAATTCAAAAGCAATTAACTGGCCTTTAAGGCCAAGATACCCTCAAATAATTTGCCTTATGAGAGAAATAGCTCACAACAGATGCAAGAGAAATAGCTCACTGCTCACTTCGCTGAGGGCTGCAGCTGAAGCTACAGGAAACAGGGACCTCCTGATTCTACATCCCTAAAAAGTTCTGGCACTTTGACCCCGCAAGCCGTCACTCCACTGCACCTCTGCAGCCCCTTGTTCCTGCTTGCCTCGTATGCCCAGAACTTATTTTGTCTCCGTTTCTTACCTGGCCAGGCCTTGCGCAGCTGTGCCAAGAGCACCAAACCTATCTACATCTCTGTGGGCCACAAGATGAGTCTTCCATCAGCCGTGCGCCTGGTCCGCTCCTGCTGCCGGTATCGGATACCCGAGCCCATCCGCCAGGTGTGAGAAGCTAACTTTGTTTCCATAGAATTAGTTTGAAGCTGCCCAGGATCCCCCGTTCTCTTCCAAGGAGGAACTGGGTGGCCATAGAATCCTCCTGACTGGGTCCCACTGAGCTCCATCTGACACAGTACAGTTCCAATAGCGTTTGGCCTGAGTGCCTGAGATTGGTCACAAGCATGGCTTGAGGGCAATTATGTTTTAGCATTTTGAGGTGATGTTGCCTCTGTCTGGGGAGGTTTCCATTTGTGTATCTCAGCTAATAGCCACGGATGAATCTTTGTCTAAGCTCTTTCCTCCCTCTTGATCACGTGTGCTGTGGTGCCAGCAATGCCTTTCACAAGTGAGGGACACTATGAACAAGAAGAGTGCTTAATTGTGTCTGTACTGAAGACGTGGACCTGGGCAGCATCTGGTCTGCGAAAGGCCACCCCACTATCAGAGGAGCACCCCACGAGGGTCCTGAACACAGTGTGGTGTAGTGGTGATAAAGGGATGGACTGGGACAATCCAGGCTCACATAAGCACCTAAGGACAGCCTTCCTGGAACAGCCCCATAGCCCATCCAGTCCAGTATTCTGTCTCACCCAGCAGCCCCCCTCAGCATCATGAGATCCCTTGGGAGGCCTCTGGGGCCAGTAACTCCTACGTAGCCTTCTCTGCCCCCATGGGGTTGATATCTAACTGGCGTGGTAGGGAGGAAAGCCATGTATGCCACATTGAGCTCTTGGGAGGAAAGTTGTGAACCGTGTGGTGTAACAGATGGAGTGTCAGGTCAGGGCTCACGAACCGTGGGTTCAAATCTCTGCTCAGCCATGAAAACCCATGGGATAAGGGAGTAAGACAGCGGTAAACTGGTCTTTGAATATCATCACATACCTGAAAGTTCATAGCAGAATTGCCTTTATTTGGAAGTAATTTGCTGGCACATAATAACAACCATTAATAAATAAGTAGAAAAGACCCTAGTTTATTTATTATAGAGTTTTTTTTACCCTGCCTTTCTCCTTGGAAAAGAACCCAAGGCGTCTAACAGAAATGAGGGACAATATACAGCCCAGTACAATTAAGAAGTATTCCAGTTTTGAGAACAGGGAATTGAAGGCCATCTGACAGCATTAAAAGATAACATTACATTAAAGCTTCAAGAGAATGTGAGCAGTTCAAAAGAGAGTAAAAATGCCAGGGCTGTGGAGTCGGTAGATAAATGTTCCGATTCCGACTCCGACTCCTAAGTTTTTTTGTACTTCTGACTCCAACTCCGACTCTGATTCCCCGACTCCGACTCCGACTCCTCTGTCTTGAACTATTGATCCTCCATTCCCTTCACTTATAGAAGTGTCCCTAGTGCTGCAAAAAACATATTTACTTAATCCCTTATCAGTGAGAGGCTAGGTTACCCATGGGCGCTGCGTAACAGCAGAACACAACACTATGGAAAGTATAAGTATTGCCGCTCCTAATTGTGCGTTGCGTGCCATATAGTGAAGCACATGGAAAGCATGCTTCTTCACAGTCACTTAACGTGTTCGTTTTGCAGTTACGTGAGGCACTGCATGCATTGGTCTTTGTTCTTACAGTAGAGAAGTCATTAATTATAACTTTTTGTGAATTGGGACATTTAAACTTGCTCTTTTTTAAAAAATTCCAATCTAAATTTAGTAGGAGTCGGAGTCAGAGTCAGTGCATTGTTTGCTGACTCCGACTCCAGATACCCAAAATTTCCTCCGACTCCGACTCCAACTCCGACTACACAGCCCTGAAAAATGCCATGTAAAAGTTATGAGTGAGGGCACCTAACAATTCAAAACATAGTGTCAATGCAATCACAAAACCTGTAAACACAAAGTCTATGTGATCATGTATGGTAGAGTCGTATAAAGGTCACATAATAGTTCTGGCAGGGACGCGTTACAAAGACCTCTGATGAAGCTGATTTTGCAGGGAGGTGTTGTGGGGAGGGTCGCTCTTGCATTTCTGCCAAGGGAGCCGTGCTCCGTCTTCTGTCCATTGAACCATATACAGAATCTTTTCACCATGGATCTGAAAGGGAATTGGAAACATTTTGCCTTCCTTCTCATCTTTTTGGCACTGTGTGTACTATTATCTCTTGCACACACACACACACACACACACACACAACAAACAACGACTTGTTCCTGCCTTGAGTCAGGAAAACATCCCATGAGTCTGGGACCTTGCCAGTTGAGGATGATGGGAGGTATATTCTAACACACCTGCCAGGTACCTGGTATGGGGGCATGCAGGTCTACCTTGCTGCAATCCCATTTTGCTCACAGGAAGCTCAGGTGAGCCTGCATCCAGGTTTTCTTCTCATTTTGCCCTAACAGCCTCTGAAGGTTTAGTACCGCTAGTCCAGCTATTGCACCACATCACACAGGACCTCCTCCAGCTCAGCAAACAGGCTCCTTTTTTTAATTACAGCCTTTTGTTTGCTATCGTCACTTTGCTTCCATGAAAATCCTTATAGCAGCTTCCCTGTAAGTAATGCTCTGTTTAAGGAAACAAGGAGCTCCTTTTCCAAGAGGAGTTGTCTATGGAAGAAGATGTTGGATAGTTAAGGCATTTACAGTGGCTGCAGGTATCCCATCTCCCCCCCGGTCTGTCACACTATTGCTTTAATAAGAGTGGTATTTTTTGTCAAGCAACCTGTGGGTTGCTGCTGTTCCCTTATCTGCAGTTCCTGCCGCTGAATATTATAAGTTGAATGTTGTACCTGAGAGGTTTGTTTCTGAATCTCAGGTGTCTGTAATGGTGCCTTGATCACATCATGGCACAATTGCACACTCTTGGGTCTCGGAGGTGACACCCATGCGTATAATAAAAATGGAACATGCTTAGTAAATGTGTGTGTGTTTGTGTGTGTGTGAGTGAGTGAGTGAGAGAGGGGGGGCAGTTCCCACAGCAAGGTGTGTGGATCAAAGTGTCGATTAAGGCTGAAGTTGTATACCTGCTCATTTAGGATCAGTGTCCATTGAATTCAGCGGGTTCTCCTTTTGCACAGGCACAAACAAAACATGGGAAAGTGTGGCCCTCGAGCTGTTGTTGAAAGCAATCCCCATTGCAGGGGTTGAGTAGCCACCATTAGCTGTGGTTGTTCCCCTTGGTCCTTCCCTCTCCATTGACTGGTGGGCTGCATGCCACTACCCTTGACCAAAAGGGATGTCCTATAAATTGGCCCACCCTTGCCTAACCGAGGAGCCAGCCTCCTTCTCCCAGGTGTCAGTGTGCAGGGGGTCTTGGTCAGTTACTGTTCCACGCTGCACACTGCTGGCTCCCTGGCTCATCGGCGGCCTGAGCTGCAGTGCTCCGGGCTCCTGCACCAACCGCAGCAGCACTTAATCTTTTCTGAGCCTTTCGGGAGGCTGCAGAGGCTGCTGGTCTAGCAGGTGCCCAGTAGGTGGCAGCACCTGGCCACTCTTCTTTGTCTTGGAGCTGTGGAAGATTTGGGGCCATGGACTGAAAGCTTCTGACAGCAGGGCTGTGGAGAAGACTTGCAGGATGCCAGCAAGGAGAAGTGCAGTCAGAGCCGCTTCTCCTTTTCCCTACAGCACTGTCATGGGCGAGGACCTACCTTATGGCCAACTGCCCAAGCTGTAGTCCCTGGCTACCCACTTATGCCTTCGCATCAGCTTCACCCTGAAAACGGAACTGATTCTTAGGGTGAGGGTAAGAATCTGTGTATTTATTTTAGAGTATTTTTACCCCGCCTTTCTCCTTGGAAAAGCACCCAAGTCCGCTTACAGTAATGAGGGACAATATACAGTCCGGTACATTTAAGACATGTTCAAGTACTGAGAACAGGGAATTGAGGGACATCTTATAGCATCAAAAGACACCATTACATTAAAGCTACAAGAGAACGCGAGCAGTTAAAGAGTAAAATTCCATGTAAAAAGTTATGAGTGATGGAAACTAACATTGAAAACATAGAGTCAATGCAATCACACAAAGTTATAAATGGTTATAAAGACAAAGTCTATGTCAGGCATGTCCAAACTTTGGCCCTCCAGATGTTTTGGACCACAACTCCCACAGTCCTTTGCCATTGGCAATACAGGCTTGGAATTCGGGGAGTTGTGGTCCAGAACATCAGGAGGGCCAAAGTTTGGACATGCCTGGTCTATGTGATCCTATAGATTCATATAAAATATACATAATAGGTAGTCCATCTTTCAGGGGAAGCTTGCCTCAAGAGAAAGGTCTTTGCCTGTTTCCAAAAGGACAACAGAGACATTTGTAGACACCCTATACCTATAGGGTCCTCCCATGCTGTGTTTTAACACTCTTGTTCCCTGTCTAGTCCTTGTCTCTGAGGCTTCAAGTAAGGTTCTTTAGAAGGACAGCATAGTCCTTTTTTTCATTGTGAAAACGTTGACCCATCCAAAATTTTAAAGCAAAATCAAACTGGGCCAGAGTGGAGAACAACTGGCCTTCCTGCAGTCAGTGAACAGCCCCCTGGGACCCTGCAGGCTTGGGCAGGAAGACTTGCAAAGAAAGATACTCAGCTGTTTACTTTGCCAATCCTCCCATATATTGTTTACCCACCCATACGGGAGCTGGGTAAAATTAGCTTTTCCCCATAACGCTGCTCCATTCATGCTAAGCTAAAGGAGTCCTGGGACTTGTAGTAGCCTTTCCAAACTCAACCTAATCCCAGGAGAGTTGCTAAAGCAAAGGGGTAACTCAGCAGTGATGTTCCAGATCATAATCTTGGTACACAGGGATGGCTCTGTCTTAATTTATGGCTCATACACGCACACACTTTCATTGTTTAACAACTGCATCAATAGCAAAGGGAAGGGAGTGGGGAACACTAATTAAGCATGACAGAGAGGTGTTCTCCATCCTGCTTCATATTACCTCATGGGACTTTTTGTTTTGTTTTGTTTTGTTTTGAAAGAGGAAACACTTTGTGCTTCCAGCTATGAATCGCCAAGGGCTCCATCATCCAGCAGCATTCATGCATGTATAAACTGGCACCTGGTGAAGTTCCTTCCAACTCAAGCTGATTTTTATTTTATTTTATTTTTGCTTTGCTGTGCCTATATCTGTTCCTTTGAGACACTGTGCTCTGCATTCCGCATTCCCTTCAGGATCCCTTCTCCTCCCTAACTGACAGAAAAGTCAGCTCTTTAATACATTAAAAAAAAGAGTGGGGAGGCAAGCTTATTATTAGGCAATTCTCAGGGCTGATTTTTTTAAAAGGCTGAGAGCCTTTGGGGTGGGGAGGCAGCAGCAAAGGACCCCTCCCCCTTTTTGAGGGAGGCCCAGAACCTGCCCCCCCCTTCCCACATTGTCCAGCCCAGTATGCCCTGGTCCTTCCCCAAAATATTTCCCCTCATAACCTCCAGCTTCTAATACCCCTGCTAGTCATTTCCAAAAATAGATGTGATCTGGAGGGATTATTAAGGCAACATGATCCATCTTATTGATTAGCCTCTTGGTTTAATAAGCTGGGTTAAGCCGTCTCTTAGCACAGTGTCAGGAGTGAGAACTGGCAAGATATTTTGCCATCTAAGAGGATACTAAATGATGCATCAGCTCAAGTTGTTTCAGCTGGGTTTTTTTAAACACACACACACACACACACACACACACACACACACACACACACACA
>JAHTLZ010000010.1:16628154-16650323 GCA_023846285.1 Phrynocephalus versicolor | reverse complement strand
CACACACACACACACACACACACACACACACACACACACACACACACTTTTTCTCCCCTTTCCCAATGAAAGTGAAATGAATGTTGATTCTGTGAGCAAAGAAATCCTTGATGAGCTAGGTATGGGTATGAAGTGTTCTGGATTTCATTGAGATACCATGGATTGTTTTGAAATTTCCTGGTTATGAAACTGATTGAGCAAGTAGGGGCTGAAATCTCCCAGTCATGAAATTCACCATGATAAGCGCTAGTTTGTCAGAAAGACAGAATTATGTGCTAGTGGCATTTAAACAACGTATGATTGATAGTATGAAAAAAGATTATCCAAGGAGAAAGGGACAGAGGGTGGAAATGTTACTCTTTTTGGACTAGAGTGCCCAGAATCCCCTGTCTGTGACATTCTGAGGATTTGAGGAGTCATACTGAGGGGGAAAGCAGTACTCCCTACCTTTCAAAACGAGCCTGTGTTATATCATGCATGTTGAGGGGGGAGCACCTTGGGAGTTCATGTCCAGGCAAAGCAGTGTCAATCCTTCTGGCCAGTTGAGAGCCATGAAAGGAGAGCCTGCCTAGATAGCCCTGTGGGTAACTCAGCAAGACTTTGAACTACATCAACCATACAAGCTGCTGCAGTTGGAAATTCTGGCTCATGGCACTGTCACATTTCTGGGTCTAAAGATGGAATGGGTAAAATATGGCCCTCCTTTTGGCAGATTCCAAGCCTCCTTACACTTGTCCATTGACTCATGCCAGTTTGAGTTGGTGGGAGTTTAAATCCAATGACATCTGGAGGGTTAAATCTTAATGCATGTCTGGCAATCTGTTCCAAAACCCAAGCAGATAAATTAAAAATGTGATGAATCCTTTAAAAAAAAAAGGAATCCAACAGCAGAAGATTCAACTTAGACAGATCTTAACATCCATCTCTAAATGTGGACTTGTTCCAAGATTTGACATTGCTTCTCCCAGTTACGCTGCTGAATATACATCCAGAGAAAGTGGGACACCCAGGAAAAAATATTTGCTTCTGAGCTGTGTCAATAAACTCAACTGTTTTATTGGCTCATAGCGGCCCAGGCCACCTTTCCAGGGTTTTCTCTGAAGGGCTCCCACTTTCTGAGTCAACAATGAGACAATGAGATGCGTGCACACATCACTCGAGAGACCAGCCACGATCTCAGTCTTCTCTTGGTGATGGCTTGCATTTCTTTAGGGAAATCTCTTTCTTCCAAAGAAGCAATACAGAAGATAAACGGCCCAAGTTTTTCATAATCTCCCCTTCTACGTAAGGTTCCCAGAGACAAGAAACAAGTGAGAAACTGAGAACGTGGTGGGCATGGAGAAATTTCCCAGGTGCCTTGTCTGATATTTTTAGTTCCAAAAGGCCAAGGTTGTCTCTGGGAAGGGCTTCTGATGGAGAGTCCCAGAAACTGCTTCCATTCTTCATTTGTGTGTTTGTTCATTATGGCCTCCTGGGCTAGCTGGACGCACAGAGGCAAATGGCATGAGACTTAAACAACATAGCTAGCAGCTATTTGTTTTTCTTTTTAACTCAAAAAATAACCACAGGAGATTCTGCTCAGATTGGGACCCTCGCTGGGAGGGATGGGGGAATTAATGCCACTTGTAAGAAGCCCATCATACCCTCTTTTTGTTGGGTTTGTCTCTGCAGTTTACATTGTGTAAAACTAATCTGCTGAAAAATGAGCCCCTTTGTACCCGTGTAAACTGTTGGTGGTGGGACTATAGAGAGAGAGACAAGAGGTTCAAGTTGCCCTCTACCCCACACTAAGGTTCTTATCTGGATTGGAGCTTTTCTGCATAACTCAGAAATATAGAGGCCTGCAAGCTAACTGCGTGTAGTTTCACCTATCCTCTGCTCTTGGATCGGATAGCTCTTTATGTGCCAAAAAGATGTGTCCATTGATTTAGTCTTGCTGCTTCATTCTGCATAATGTGAAATTTCAAGGGGGATGGAGGGCTGTTAACATATTTAAATACCTGAGCCAAGTCAAAAGGATGCTCTTGCACCGCCTCCCCCAAAATATGTCTACCCGGCCACTCTTAACAACAGAAAGCTGGACAAGACAGGCCTTCATCATGATCAGCAGGACTCCTACTATATATTCTCACGAATTGGTAGAAACTTGTAGGTGGGAGTTGGTGAGATGTACTTGCTTCCTCCATCAGTCTGGAAAATAGCTGTGAGATGTAATCCTCAGTCTGTCTGCTTATCTTCCTTCCAACTCAGCGCAGCCTACATGGTTTTCCTCCTCCCCACCTGAGCTTCAAGATATACTTACAAATCAGGCTACTTTAAAAGAAAAAACGTTAACTGGCCCATGTTTGTCAGCTTCACGGCCTCCTTGGGATCCAAACCCAGATCGCCTGCATCTTGTTCCAACAGCAAGGCAACTGAACCACCCTGGATCGGTTTGGCTCCTTTTTTTAAAAGCAGGGAACTGCTTGGCAGCTGACCTAAACAGAAACAGAACTGGGATTTAGTAGGTGGCCTTCCATGGTTTTAAATCTCAAAGATGGAGAACAATGAGCCTTTTAAGTGTTAATAGATGACATTCAGAGATGGGAAATGTTGTTGTTTTTTCCGGAGTACAGCTCCCAGAATACTCATGCTGGCTGGATTATTCTGAGAGATGTAGTCCAAAAAAAAAAGGCCTTTCCTCATTTTGGACTACAACTCCCATCCTTCCATTTGGCTATGCTGGTTAGAGAAGATGGGTATTGCAGTCTGACAGCATCTGAAGGACCCATCCCTACTTGATGTGGGGTCAGAGTACAACAGTTTCATCTCTCTTTTCTGCCTGCAAATTTCTGTGGCATAACCACAGGCACCGGCCCACCTAAAGAGACTAACTAAAACAGCCTCGTTCTCTTTGTGCCCTGATTACAGGCTGACATAAGATCCAGAGAATACATCCGGAAACAGGTGGAGGCCGCCCTCACTGCGTTACCTAAGCCAGAGAGGTGGGTGTGGGGGGTAGGTGGGTGGATGTCCGTGCGTTCCCCTCAGCCAATCTCTCTTTTAATGCTCTTCGATAATGGCATTAAAGGGACAAACCAGGGTAATATGGCAAGAGGAAAGAACAACAGGGCCCGCTCAGCCCCCCGGGAACAGCTATTTCTGGCAGAGCACCATGCGTGGTGGCGTGCGTTCTCGGCAAGCCACGTGGTTTCCTTGGACTGGGCAGGAACCTTGGGTAGGTCAACAAGGACTTGCCTTCCTCGAGCGAAGACACCGGGAGCCATTTTGACCGTGCAGGAATACCGGTGCTATAAAACGCTGCTTTTTGTGTAGCCACGCAGCAAAAAGTGGGGCAATTATAGGTTTAGAATTGACAAGCAAGTTCCCCCAAATCCCTGTTATACAAGCAGACCAAAAATGGTTAGACCCTCTAGTGGCTGAAAGGAAAGAGAGCTGTAAATTGGTTACTTAAAAAGAAGTAAACAAACAAGTTAGATTTGCATACATATTTCAACATGAAATGTGCACCGGAATTGCAAAAGTTCTGTTTGATGTGGTGTCAGTACTGCTGGAGCATCAGTGCTTTGATAAATCCAGAGTAAGTCCAGGAACTTCCATGGTACTTTGACTTGCAATCAAGACTGAAACAGAGCAGCTCAATATTTTATTTTATTTTATTTTGCCTAATGCAAAGGACAGTAAGATGCCTTTTCCTCATTCCTGGTGCAGAAGCTGATTGCTTTAGCAGTTAAGCCTTACTTCAAAGCCACAGTGGTATGGGGTCTTCTATCACACTTGAGGGAAACAGGCTGAGTTAGGAAGTGATCACGGAGGCTCAAGGGGAACAGCTGTGGAGCTGTCCCTGGTGCTCTCCACCATCTGCCATCCCAGGCTGCTGCCTCATGCCACCTAATGACAGAGCCCCTGGCTTCAGGTGGCCAGATTTAAGAGGACAGAGGTAAAGACAGGAACTGATGTCTCAGTGGCACAATGAGATGTTTTAAAGGAGTGGTTCCCAACCTTGGCCAAACCGGGTATATTCTTGGATTGCAGTTCTTAGCAGCTTTCGTCACCAGGTGTGTTGGGTTGGACTTATTTATTTATTAGATTTATATCCCGCTCTGTCTAGCAACAAGGCTACTCTGGGCGGCTTACAAAAATTCATCAAACACCAGGCATAGACAAAATACAATTTATAAACACCACAACATAATAAAACACATGACCAAGTCAGCAATGGGAGTTGCAATCCAAAAACACCTGGGTTTATCCAAGGTTAGGAACCACTGCTGTGATGCATTAGGGAAATATCTCAGGATTTGATGTTCGACTTCAGGTAGTACAATATTTAGGGCTATAGTCTGCCTGCCTCTCTCCTCCTGTTCCTCCTGTTCCTCCTCCTCCTTTTCTTTTTTCCTCACTGCCCCCTTTTTCCCCATTCCTTTTTAATTAAAATTCTAGTGGTGGAATCCTGCAACAGCTCCTACAAGAGGGTCTTCTCACCCTGTGGCCACCTCCATCCATATTTAGCAAGCCTAGAGTAGAGATTAAAAGCAGTCGTGTACAGCTAGTTGGAAGAGATGTTCATTCAGTAAGGTGAAGATTGCTTTCAGACCAAACCCCTTGGCAGGTGGAATCAGCCAGCTGGCTGGCATTTCCAGTGAACCCAAATGTCAGATAAAACCAGAAGGGCATCCAGACTGCCCCAAATGTTGGATAATAGAAAAGGGGTTGATGGAGCACACGGCATTCCCCTGCACAGCTGAAAACACTGCCCATCTCCAGTTTGGTGGCTGATGGGTGGAAGGGTTTTTTTAATCCGGGGGATAAGATTTCAGAACAGCTTATCTGATCTACTTCAGTTCCCTTATACATAGGAAACAACTGGTTTATTTTCTTTGAAAAGCCTTTATTAGCCTTTATTGGATAATTTTATTGAATTTTTTTTCTAAAAAGTGTGTCGGCCCCAGGACATGCTTAGTAAATAAGACCCCTCCCCCATCTTATTTCCAAACCTATGCCAGATCTTACACATTCTGCATTGTTGATTCTTGCATGCATTAACAATGAACCCATATGTTGTGGTTCAGTACCTACTGGAATGGTTGTGGGTCTCGCCAGATATCCCCTTTATGTCTGGCATTCCTAAGTGGCCTATTCTTATAATTTAATCGCGTCTTGAAGGAGGACAAGTGTGGCTTGCCCCCTGGTGCCTTTGTTCCAACCTCATGATTATGAGATACTCTTTCTGTGTGTGTTTATGCGCAGTCATGCACACATGTGCTCCTCTGGGCTGAGTTTGCTAAGGCAACAAGAATTATATATGAACTGTTTTTTTGCTACGTGGGGTATTTGCAACTGATTCAGCAAAGGCATGTCAGAGGGTTTTCCCCTCCCAGATCACTACTCCTTTGAATGCTGTGTTCTGTGCCTCTTTTTCATATTCCAGCCAAAACAGGGACACTCACCTCTGCCTGGCATCAGGAGCACACAAGCTGCTTAATGCCACCCACCCACCCACCTCCCTCCCTCCCTCCCTGCCTGCCTGCCTGCCAGGACCTGACACTTGAGCCCAGTGCCTGGTGCAGCGGAGAAGCTGGGGAGCTGCCCGTTCTTCACCTCTCTGCTATTGCACCACCTACTGAATTTTCTTCCTTGGAGACGAGGCAACCATTAGGCTTTTGCAGCGGAAACCCTTTTTGCAAGTGAGTGCCCTTTCTGGATTACCCTCGGATTGTTCTGATGCAGCATCGCAGGGCTTCTTTCCTGCCCAAGCCTGAAGAGTCTGGATTACCCACCTCCACGATAACCTCCAGCCTGTGGAGAGTCACGTGTGCATAAAGCCACCACGAGCTGCTGCGTAGGCTGCAAGGCTGGCTTCTCCTCCTGAGATGTGGAGGGTAGGGACGGTCAGCCCAAGTCTGCAGCAGTACTGAGAAGCAAGGAAGGCTCCTTAAAATCAGTGGCAATTGCTAGAAAGTCAGCCTGTTAAGAGCCACTGTCCTTCTTCCTTTAGCACACAAAGGCAGCCACCTTCAAAGACAGAATCCTCCCCCCCCCACACACACACACATAGAAACTTGCTTTGAAGAAATACTCTCCAGATAATACCTTTGTTGCAATACTGAAAATCTTACTTGGTTAGGTTATTAATTGGCTAACGGGAAGGCTGTTGGTGAGCTTTTTAAAAGAAGTCCTCTGATTAACTGACAGCCCCAGGGCGTTTTCTTGCTCTTTTTAAAAAATTCTCCTTCTTCCCCAGGATGAGTGGAGAGAGAGAGGCTGAAGATTAGCGTGGCTTCCAGGGTGGGTCTCAAAAATCTCCCAGTCGGAGACAAGGCACAACCTCATCGTCTGGATCATGATGGCATTTCCACCACCACCCCCGGCCCCCACCTGGTGATGCAACAAGGAGGCCTGTACACAGAGACTTCTGTGACCTGCCTCTGTGGGCCTTCAGCTCCTCCAGTTCTCCCATCTCCTCCCCCAGGGATATGTTCTGTACCAGGTGTCAAGAACATGGTCTCTCTCCCCAAGGGGCCAGACTGGATTTGATGTGAAGGACTTGAAAACAACAGCAGGCACATCCGTTGCAATGTAAACTGCAGCTTTGAGGAACTCTGAGGAAGCTTTAAGGGAGACTTCCCTCAACCTGGCACCTTCCGAAGGTGCCAGACTACCCCTCCTTTCATCCCCGTCTTTCATGGGCAATGCCTGCACTTTCTGGGGGAGGGGAGCGATGGGCTATAGTGGCCTAGCATACGTGAAGAGCACCGGATTTGGGGTCCAGGAGGGTAAGTTTAGTTCTGAGGACTCGTCCAGTTGAGACATTTGTAGCACCTTGATCTGCCCACCTCAAGATGGTTTAATTTACCCAGAATCTTGTCCACATGCTGGAGTCGTGAAAACAAGGAGATGCCAGGCTGACTGACCTCCGGTTAACAACCAAAGCCTTAGGTGGTATTGAACTGAGGTTTCTTGGCCAGCAATAGGACATAGAGAGATGGGGCTTTTTAAATAATGTAAGAGATATAGCCCATTTCTGCACTATCCTAATAGAGGTATTTTTAAAATTTTAAAAAAAAACCATTTGCTTCCTTCCTTTATCCCTAGATAGGAGCAAAAGAAGTATTTAATTTCCCCATTTTAGGAGGTGTTGTAAGTGGCTGGCTGCCAGCAAAAGGAGTGAACCAGTCCATCGCCACAGTAGACAAAACAGGGGCACAAACGCTTATCTGATCACACGCCACGTTTCATTTCTGTCAAAATGCATTTGGCCTTCAAAGGAAGCTTTCAATGGCACCCGTGGGGCTTCCCTTAAAATGCAAATGGATATCTGGGAGAAGACTTTTTCTTGAGTCTGCAGATGATGAAGAATATATATTAAAATTCCCCTTCTTGGTCCTCTACTTTCCCAGGGCTGCTTAAGTCTCCCCTCGGCCCACCTACACAACCAATGCCAACGTTAGTTTTGCCCCCAGCAGGGAACGGTGGCCAGTCCTAGTCTCTGTGGGCAGTGTACCTGTACAGTACTGGTGTCCGATATGTAGTATTTAGACATTCAGCATTTGGCAAGACCATCCTACACATGTGTGACTGTGAAGATTCTCAGTCATCCAGGTGAGTTTATCTGGAAGTTGAATCATGGCTACTGGACTTCTTTTTCTTGAGAGATTGAAATGTTTCGCTGCTCATCCAAACAGCTTCATCAATCTGATGAAGCTGTTTGGATGAGCAGTGAAACGTTTCTATCTCTCAAAAAAGAAGTCCAGTAGCCATGACTCAACTTCCAGATACACATGTGTGAAGACGTCTCAAGTCCTGATGGAGGAGTAGAAGATGGGACACACTAATGATGGGGGGAAACGTGTCCTGGCCACAGAAGCTTCTGCTCTTGCTTTTTGTTTTCATTAATATAACCAGTTTCAGAGGAAGGTATCAACTGCCTCCTTTCCTTCCATCTGTAGTACTTCAATAACCTATTCGGTTGCCGGGGGGGGGGCAGGGGTGGCAGTATCCTATTTTCTGTGGGTGGAACAGAATCTTCTACCTACCCAGTTCCCTTGCGATCTTTGTCTTAGAGGTGGTGGCCGTGGAGAGGCCCTGGATTCACCCATGTTCCAGTCACTTGCGCAACAGGGTGTCGCATGACTCCAAGGGTGCGGCAGGAGCCTGTTCATAATCGATACACGAAATGCTGTAAATAAATCTTCACTGGTAATTCTGTAAATGATGGTATGTGTACCCATGTGTGCTGTTTGCTAATAGCAAGCTTAGCAGGCATGCCTCTTAGCATCTGTGCTTCCTTCTACAGTGAGAAAGCAGACTTAGAACTAATTGAAACTAAGGCAAGAAATGCAGATTCTGAACAGGGTTTTTTTTTTTTTAAAAAGAGCTTGGTATGAGTTGAGCAACATGATCCTAGTGACACGTGCTTCTCTCTCTCTCAGCCCCTGGCCTCCTCCTGCCTTGAACTTGATGTTTTTAAGTGACACCAAGCCCCTCTGGCTCCTGGTTTGTTACCTTCCCCCTCCATTCGTATCTGCATGATTGTTGCTCCCACTTTCACACTTCCCTGGGGAACAGATGCTGAATCCCCAACTCCTGATGGTCTTGGCAGATGGATGGAGAGAGGACTTTGTGTATTGGGTGGGTGTGTTGCATGTGGAAGCCAACAATCTGCTGCCTTGCTTTGTAGGAGGCTTCAAGGCTGGAGCCGAAATCCAAGCTTCTGGGGGGGGGGGAGCTTTAAATGTTCCCTGATGGATCAGTTGTCTCCCCTCCCACTGCCACACACAGCCTGTAGGGTTAATAGCATTTCATCCCCATCATTTGACATTACAGTGCATGGCATGGTCTCTTGGCAGTTCCGAGCCCCTTACTTGCAGGAACACTAGAAAGATGTTGCCTTGGTCAAGCATGTGTTTGGCAGGATATTAACAGGAATTTGGCCATGCGTTTGTTTAAAAAGGCCCATAGGGTCTTGTGTCATCTATACAAGTGGTGATCTTCAGGTCAGTTTCACCTCACCTTGGCCTTGACGGGCTCTTCCCTGTTGGATCTATTAATACCCCATCCTACAGTCCATGTTGAATCGTGTTGTTGTCTCTTGTTTACGACCTGCAGCCCCTATTTCACCCTCCAGATGCACAGGCCTGGCCTCCTCTCCAATCCCATCCCACGGCCCATCTGTTCTCCCAAGCTTTGGTTCTCCTCCTCCTCTTTTCCACTTATCGTGATCTGCCACCCCACCTCCTCTGGTGCCACCCGCCCTGCCGCCTCCTTCCTCAGTACAATCTGGAGCTTCCTCTGATTCCCCACCCCCACCCCAAACATTGTGAGGATGTGCACTAAATCCTTGGGGGGGGGGAGGTTGCCTGTCCCCAATGAATATCACAGCCCAAGAGCATCCAAGATGTCTGGAAGCTTACTGCATCCTTGCAGACATCCGCATCCTTGCTAGTGTTTGCTAGCAGCTACCCTTCACTCAACAGAGTGGCATAAAGGCCCAGGGCTGCCAAGGAGCCGTCGGGAGTGGGAAGCGCCTGTAGCTGGCATGTTGTTTGAGGGCAACCACCCTCTCCGCTGCCAGGTGTTGAAGGGGGAGCAACTCAGCTGCCAATTGCAAAGCTGGGGTAGAAACAAAGGGGCCGAGTGGCGGCAGCGGTGATGCATGCATGATTTTGTTATGGGGAAGGATCCGCAAAGTGTCATTAGCAGGCTCTGCCTGCAAAGGCAAATTCATTCTGGCTGAGTGAGTTTATGCCATCTGTGCACAGCTGTTGAAGTGGCAGTGGCTGAGCCCCTGGGCCATCCACCAGATGGGTCCATCCATCATTCCAGTGCTCTACTTGTTTCCCACCACCTCCACCAGCAGCCACACACACACACACACACACACACACACACACACACAACACTAGCTCTCATTGCTCTGGTAATAGAAAGATCTCATTGTCGTTCAGTGAAGGAAAGGAGCCCTAAACTTGTCAGTAAGAAAGAATGGAGAGTCCTGGTTGATCACTGCTCACGTAGGTGGAAGAATCCAAAAGGGGCAATGAGCTGAAGATGAAGAAGGAGACGCAAGGGTCCCTTGGACACCGGACTGAAGAAAGAGTTGCACGACACCACTGAAGGGGAAAAGCACCAGCTCACCACTCCTTCCTGCCTTCTCTGCCTGTGAATGTTGTGGCCACAGAGCTCTTCAGACAACAGAGGAGGAGGCACTCACTGCTTCCATCAGCCAGATGCTTCGCGCCCCCTGCCCAGGCAAACATGAGGCTGAGAAAGCCCTCCTGCTTAGTTTACTTTCCACCTTCTGCGAAATCTAGGAGCAACGTAATGCTGTTTTCTTTTTCAGAGCTGATTGCTCACTGGGGTGGGTTATAGGAAACACATAACTCTCCCCTCCCCCTGTGCCATTACAGTACCTCCACTGGCTGTCAATCTGTTTCCAGGCATAATTAAAAGTCCTGGTTTTAACATAAAGATCTAAATGGCCTGGGTCCACATTACAGCAGCTCGACTTAAGAGCAATTCAACTTAAGAGCAGAAAACTGTTGGTGTTTTAACTGCCGCCTTACAAATTTTAGATATGGTCTGCTCGACTTAGAAATATTTTTTCATTTTTTCATTTTTAACTTTTTTTCCATTTTTTTTTTTTAGATAGGTACCCTGACTTAAGAGTAGTTTGACTTAAGAGCATGAATCCGAACAGATTAAATCCGTAAGTTGAGGCACCACTGCACCTCAAAGATAGTATCTCCTGTTATGATATGGCTCGGTTGTAAATATAACCAGGAGAGGCCTTTCTCTCTGTTCCAGCAGCTTCACAGGTGCATCTCAGGGAGAGAGTTGTCTCTGTTGCTGCTCCCAGACTTTGGAACTCCCTCCCACAAGAAGCTAGACTGGCCCCATCTTTGCTGTTCTTCCACAAGCAGGCAATGACTTTTCAGGCAAGCCTTCCCTCAAAAACTAGCTACCTGTGTGTTGCTTTTGTTCTGTTTTTGTTTTGTTGGATTGTTGTTATGCATTACTGGTTTGAATGGATTTTAGTACTACTTGTGTTCTCCATTTTTGTACAGTATTTTCAATTTCTCAGAGTGGCATATTTTTTTAAAAAGTTTCATAGTTACAGTATTATTCTTAGCCTTTATATTGCCTTTTAATAATGTTAGATGACTATTTACTCATTGTTCTTATTTTAAATATTACCTTTTAATTATGGTAACCACTGTTCTATGTTCATTGTTTTCAAGTTGAAACATTGCCTTTCTGTGTTGTGAGCCCTCTTGGGTCATTTTCAAGAAGACAGGCAGAGGAAAAATATTTTAAATAAATACATTCCCCCTTTTTATCTTCTACTTTGGATCAGAGATGGAAAAAAAATATTTTCAGCATCTGTTGCATTCTCCTTTTTTGAGAGCTCATATTTTATCATTTTATCTTCCCTGGCCATAAATACATTTGCAATGATATTAAACTCATTCAAAGCAAACGGGAACACAACTGTCAACCTTCTGCAGCAGCCAGATTAAATAGATACTGTACACTAATTGCTAGGCCACAGACTTCAAAGTTCCCCATTTTCTGCCTGATCATATTTATTAGAGGAAATATTTACTGTGTTAGCAAGTCGTGCAGGAATCTGTATGGTTGTCTCACACTATATACATGATGCAATTACAATCCTTATAAAAAGTTGCCAAGCTTTACATAGCAAAGGGCAGCCTGAATTTTAATGACACCAATAGCCGCAGTCAAAATGGTCTACACAGGATGCCACCTTGTACTCTCTACCATTTATGCTGGTCAAAAAACAGTCCTGATAGTTGCTTTGTGTTTGGGTGAGAAGTGCTTAACTGATGAAAAAAGAAGTCAGCTTCAGGGATTTTCCCTTGCTCGGTGTCAGTTTGGTACTAGAAGTGAGCACAAAAGGGTATACTTTAGGCCAATGATGGCGAACTTTTTAGAGACTGAGTGCCCAAACTGTGATTCAAAACCCACTAATTTTTCACAAAGAGCCAATTCAGCAATTTAACCTGAATACAGGTGGCTGTGAAGGGGTGATGTTGGGTGCCCACAGAGAGGGCTCCGAGTGCCACCTTTGGCACCCATGGCATAGGTTCGCCAACACTGCTTTAGACTATTTTGACTGTTACCATAGGTGCTGTCCACATCCAGACTGCCCTTTGCTGTGTTAAGCTTGCATCTTTTTTCCCCCTGCTGACAACACAAGCATAATATTGTGCAGCAATACCCGGCCATTATTTTGCATTTTGATTTGTGAGTACAGAAACACAATACGCCACATTCATAAAACAGAGGGTTGTGAGTCTCTGTTTTTAAGAAGTGAATATTGTTGCTTTTTAAACAGAAAAATTAATTATACATACAGGATATATAAATTCTAACAGAAACTTCCTTCATACAGAATTTCCCAGTGCTAGAGGATCCCAGAAGATAAGTTAATAATTTGTACTCAGGTTGCTATACAGGACAGAAGCAAGAACAGCCAGGATGTGGTTGTTGACACACACACCCCGTGCCAAAATATTTTGAAGTGCCGTTTTGGATTTAATAAAATGGGGTATCAAAGGTATGAGTAAGTGCAACACATGTCATAGAAAAACATAAACACATTTGAGCCTCTCAGGTAAACTAATGTTGCCATACATTATAGTTTTATGGAATTTATCATCTTATGCTGTTTTAATTTTATTTTCATTATATTTACTGTATTTTTATGTTTATTTCATTTTATTGTATGAGTTACACATTTTTTCTTGTATTGCATTGTATTGATTTATTGTTGTTAACCGCCTAAAACGGCCTTGCTGCTAGATAGGTGATATAAAAATCCAATAAATGAAATAAATAAATAAATAAATAAATACTCGGTCTGTAGAAGGCAGACTAGAAAGCTGTGTACCAATTTCCTAACCTTTTCCTTGGGGAAGGGAACCAACCTAAAGAAGAAAAGCTATATTGGATCAAAACTGTACAAGCATGTTGGGTGCATGTTTCCAAAAGATGTCTCCTCACCTTTTAAACTAAAGAAAGTGAGAGCTTGGATATGCCACTTGAAATCAAGGGCAGAAAAAAGAAAGAGAGAGAGAGAGAGAGAGACAGACAGACAGACAGACAGACCGACAGATGGACTGACAGACAGACAGATAGACAGACAGGGCAGGGAAAAATCAACTCATTTGAAATGTGGTCTTGGAGGAGAGAGAGCATTACAGATACTACAAACCACCAGAAATGCAGATAAGTGGGTGCTCGATCAAGTCAAGGGTGAATTCTCACTAGAGCAAAAAAGAATCAACTGAGACTATCCTTCCATGCACATGTAATGAAAATATATAAATGGCCAGAAAAGACAATATTGCTGGGAAGGATGAGGCAGTAGGAAGAGAGGAAGACCTAACATGACATGAGACAGATTGTCTCAATAAAGGAATCCACAGCTGTTACTTTGCAAGACCTGAGCAGAACTTGCTGGAAAAGACAATATTGTTAAGAAGGATGGGGTGGGGGTGAGGGCAGTAGAAAGAGAGAGAACAACCAAACATAAGATGCTTTGGGTTTCTATAATTTGAATGGGGTGTGTCAACAATAGGACACTTGGGAGGTTATTCAGCTCATAAAGTCACCATACATGACAAGGACTTGATAACTTGACAAGAAGGGCAGAAAGCCATCCTATCTCAGTCCTAGTCTCTTGCATTGTTAGGTCTGACTGTTGTTTTGCCCGTCTTGATATATTTGGGAACAGAATATGTCATGTTTCATATATTATTAGAAAAGAGATGAGAAATGTTTGGCCCTCCAGAGATATTCAGCTGCAATGCATACGACATTCCGCCAGTCTATCTCATGCTGGGCTGGCTGGTAGCTCAGTAAGTTAGGTATTTGGGCTTTTTGATTCTTCAATGTGCCTTCTGGGAGAAGAGCCAGCCTGTCTGGCCTTGGGCAAGCTGCACAACCCCAGGATGCCCCCACCCACCCACCAGAAGGGGATAGGAAAGAACTTTTGAGTAGTCTCTTGCTTTAAAATCCTGGAGAGGGTTGCCATAAGTGGGAACTGACTTGACACCATACAACTATTGTTATAGGTTATGCTGAGAGACAATGGGGCCTGCAGACCGACAATAGTTGGCAGTACTGAACATATATTTCCCATCCCTGATCCAAAGGAAAGTGGTATTGATCCCCATCAGTTCCTTCTTTCATTCTGCTCCTCAGTAAGCGAAAAGGCACACTCTTGTCACAACAAACCAGTTTGTGCTAACTGTAGCTGTTACTTAAGATACAGATGCTGTTGCAAACAAGCCACAGCTTGTCATCTACTCCATTCTGGTTTCTTTCTCTCCTGCCTGTTTTCTTACTTCCTGCTTCTTGATGGGCATCTGGAGAACCAAACCACATTTGCATGTTTGGATATTGTGCCAAACCAGGGTACAAGTGAAATGCTGTATACTATAGTTTGTATCGCAATAGACATAGGGTCAGTTTGTGATTTGGGGCTGATTTGCAAACACAAAGACCACTGAATTGCTCGTACAGAACCCAACCGCATCTGTACGGATTCAGAAAAGGCAAGTGGGGCTCTATCTTGAATCCTTATCACTCCATCTCTGCTAGCTGTTCTTGTAATGAGCCTACTATGGCCCCAGTTGGTTTTCTCTGCTACATGTGGTGTATGTCTGAGCAGGCAGCTTGATTGTACGGTCCCCTTCACCAACCTATTCATTAGATGTTTGTATAGCCTCCCAGAACCACAGCTGTGTGGCATGCCTGCTCTGCCATCTAGCAAACTGATAATTAAGGTGAAGAATAATATCTAAGGATGCACTGGGTGGGCAGTGAACCAGCCCAAGCGTCTGGGTGGCATTGTGTTCTCAATTTATTGGCTGTACAAGGAAAGGCCTTTCAAGCTGGTCGTCGAGGCTCTGCAAACAAGATTAAACAATGGGCAAGTTCCAGACACAACAGTGGTGGTGGTGGTAGATCTCTACGTTAGGAATATGTGCAGTATGAACACTTAACACAAGGGGAGACTAGGTAGAAAAGGAGATACTTTACAGTAATTGAGTGGCGAGATTATTATGGAGGCTGAATCCTCTGCTTTGGATTGAAAAGGCCCCAGTTCAATGCCCTGCATCTCTGGGAAGGGCTGGAAAAGATTTTTACCTGAAGCCTCGGATAGAAGCTGCTGCTCAGTGCAGAAAATGCCACACTAAAAGAGCTTGTTGCTAGTGTAACCGTGTGAGCTGGCAGCCCTCAACTGGCAGCAGGACCTGTGATGTTAATGGCAGGTTGCTGGCTCTTATTTTAGTCTTCATTTGCTGAAAAAGTTTCCCCTCCTGCTTTGCAGAAATCAAGCAGCTATTTAACACACAAATGCATGCTTGTCTTCTTACTCGGTCAGCAGGACACCCTACAGAACAGAATTTCACAAATTGTGCAGGGTTTTCTACATTCCGAAAACTTATTTCTGTTAAGTTTGGTTTTGTGATCCTGACTTATATGGCAGACAAGAAGAGAGGAATTTTGCTCTACTCAGGGTCATTCTTGACCATTCATAATCTGATATACATCAATGTTGCTCGCCCACCACCCTGTTCTGCAGCACCTTGAAAGCTGCAAACTTTCTTCAGCAAGAAGCTGCTCCTGGCCCTGAGTCCCTTTTGAGATGGGAATTCCATTCCTTTTAGCTCAGGCGTTCCAGCCTTTGATAAACACTTGTCCTAAATTGACTGGTGATGTTTTCTGAATGATACAGCACACCTTGAACGAGGTTGGTGTCCTGCAACTTGATGGAAGTCCTTGATGACTTTGAAATTTCACTCCAAACAGCTTAGTTTGCTCAAAAGGAACGAATCACCATCAGATGACTATGAAGCCACAGACAGCTAAGCAGCAGAGGGTTGGTTGTAGCTTTTGCCTCTGGAGCAGCATCCAATGCCAAGGATTTGGATCCAAGGCAGAAGGTTTTGCTGCCATGGTTCAGTAACCATGTTGTTTCTGGTCCAAACCATCCTGCGTAATTAAAGCAAAGGCATCCGGGCAGGTGGAGCGAGCAGAGATGTGAGGCTTGGGAAATCAAAGGAAGTGATTCACTTTTGGAGGAAGAAGAATTCTACCCACTTTGCAAGGTGGGTAGAGAACGCCTGCTGTCTCTAAACCCTCTGTTTCCACTCAAAGCAAAGCAAAGTGTTCTGCTTATATACCACCCCATACCACTTCAAGTAGACTCTGGACAGTTTTACAGCTTAATTACAATATGCAGGTTATACATTTACCCCCTCAGCAAGCTGGGTACTCCTTTTACCCACCTCGGAAGGATGGAAGTCTGAGAGTCATGAGCCGGCTACCTGGGATTGAACCCCAAGTCGTGAGCACAGTTGTAGCTGCAGTACAGGCATTTAACCACTGCGCCACAAGGCATTCAGATAGAGTTAGTTCAGTTCTGAGCTTCCAAGGGGGTCCTTGTGGGGATCTAGGCCAGGTGAAACTAAGACAATTGTAGCAACTCATCCATGCCCCACAGCACTGCGAACTTTACACCACATCCTCATGTCTGTGGTTTTACAAAGTCAGGGTCATGTTGTTAAGGCCTGGCTCGGTCCAGCTCCCTCAACACTAATTAGTTGTCGTAACTGCTGTAGCGGGATGGAGGACAAAGGGCCAGGATGACCCGGGGACAGAACAAAGAACTGGCTCCAATTCTTCTCTTGCTGGCCATGTTTTCTGGGCAAGCCAACGCCATCGGCCCCAAGGCCGGATGCTTTCCTTTCACATCGGTCCCAGTCAAAATGCAAATGAGCTTCGGATGCTAAGGCTCTTAATTGGGTTCGCTCCTAGATGGTTGCTATTGGTAAAAAAAATAACAGAGAAGATTCTGGCTTGTTTTAAACACCATGAGACAGTTTTCTGCCTGGCAGCTGATCGTTCCTGTCCGGTTGGTTCACCTCACTGTCCTGGAGATGGCACAGGCTTTGCAGTTGAACGTGTGCAGCTGGTTGGGGGGCATCTCTGTCAGAGATGACCCAAGAGCTTTTGCTGCCTGAGTTGAAAGATGAGGTGGTGCCCCTTCCCTTTTCTTCCACCACCGTCAAAAGTGCACTGGACTTCCAGCTGAAGACTGAGAAGAGCATCTGCTACCACACCTAAAGGCAGCAGGCCAATTTAGAATAAAACAAACCCCATAGCACACACAGCCTTGCCCTCAACATGAGATGAATGGCCCAGTATTTCAGGAGAAACAGCTGAGGGCTGCCATTGCTGTCCATCTGCAGCTGCCTCCTGAAGAAGCTGCCTTCGTCTGTCCGGTACTGGCTTGGCTGTGTTTCGTCCATGCCCAAAGTTCCCAGCCGTCTCCCTTCCAACAGGCCTGCTCCTTGGCTATTGTGGTCCACCATCTGTGCTTAAACCCTGACACAAACTGGCAGCAGACCTTACACTGTTAAGGGGGAACCTTGGAAAGAACAGGTTACAGTGTGCGGCTCTGGGGCTACAGGAGGGAGCCGAATGGTGTTATTTCCCCTGATGTTCCCAGTTTTGGAGCACTTTCATAGCAGAGGTCACCGTGTGTGTGTTTGTGCTCATAGGACTCCTAGAACTAGAAGAGAAACATCCCTTTGTTCTCCCGTGCTTTCATTTAAGGGCAAACACTCAGATTCCTCCACCAGCATCCTGGTCCTGGGAAAAGTCAAGGGGAATGAACTGTGGAAGCTAGTACAACAACTTTATCCTTTCAAGTGGCTTTACATTTGCCCAAGGTGGAACTGAATATTCAGCACATGCCTTCCATGTAATTAGTCAGTCAGTTAATTTATATCCCATTCTATCCCAAGGGGCTCCAAGCACCTTACAGCAGTTTTTTCTTAAAGATAAATAGTCCCTTGGGTTTCATATTTTAAGGATGAGGTGGAATGGTCAATCGGAGGCTGGATTTTTAAGGGTATCCTCTCAACAAAAGATAAAGCATGTGTTGCTCATAAGACTACAACTCCCTTGGGAGTTGGGAATTGTAATCTAGCAACATTTGGAAGAGCACACATTCCCTGACCCCCCTATTCAACACAGACACATCTTCCCAGCTTTGGAAAGAGCAAATATTGTAATCCATAGATGTTGCTCCTGCCTGTCACAAGAACTTTCCCTTGAGTTGTCTGCATCCTTTAGGTGCTTTTGTGGTCCTTAAGGGCCCCCATCTGGCAAGAGACCTCTCAGAATGTGACCAAGACCTGGACTGTTTCTCCTATCCAGTTCCCATTGTTAGACCTGAGGTTGACGGAGAGTTTATTTGATGCAATACATCGTGACTGCCTTTCTTTGCCTTGGATCCAAAGAGCCTTGGCGAGTAATTCCCACGACCTGCCTGACAAACCATGGCACATTCTGAGTGGCAGTGTATGTGTGTGAAGATGGATGTGGATGATTAAATCTTTCTGTTCCACCAAGAGCTGAATGCCTGACAGAAGTCAACGACGGTGGACAATTCTGATGTGAATCGGCCATGTGGGGAGAGGTGCAGAAGAGGCGATTTCAGCATTTGGCCAACTACAGTGCCGTCTTTCTCATGGCCAAGAAAAATTACAGAGAAATTTCTCAGTCTTTACATTGGGCCACCCAGATATCAGCACATTGGACCTGTCTTGCTCCTTTTCCTCCGGTATTGCATCACCAGATTTGGCTCATCATCACAGTGACAGAAAGCAACTTCCCCACCAAACAGTCTCTAGATTCCTTCTAGATGACACTCCACTTGATAACTGTTCAAAAGAAGAAAGCCGTTAGGAACCAGCCTTGCTTTGCAGGTGAGAATTGCCATGTTCGTCTGCAAGTTATGCTGGCTCGTTCAGTTTTGTTTAGGTCTCTGGCTGAGGAGTCAGAGGTCAGGAGGCCAATTCCCCATTTCTCCCTCCCTGAGAGATGCTGGACTTGAGGATCCACCCACAGGATCCCTTCCAGCTTGGCAGTTTAAGGTTTTTAGATCCCATTGCTCTGTCTAGTAGTTTCCCCTTATTCCCTAGGGTTGCAGTTCCCTTTCTCCAAGGAAATCCTGAGGTCTTTAATTTCAGGGGAAGGAGGAATGTAGGAGATAATTTCCTCCCCCCTTTTCCTGCAGTGTGGCAGCTGCCATGAAGATTCATCTGAATTGCTGCCTGCTGTGCAGCTGAAAAGCACCAAAGCTCTTGCCACCCTCCTTTTCCATCAGGTGAGGAGTGAGTCTTTCTCATGAGCTGCTACAGCCAGCTCTAGCCCCGGAAGGGGGCTCCTTCTGAATTTCACAGATCACAAGGTGAGGAACATTTGGCAGAGCTGCCTGTCAGGGGGCAATGTGCAGGTGCAAGAGATGCAGACCCCCCCACACACACCTCTTCTTCTTCCATGGCTGGTGATGTATGTGATCCAATGCAGGAGGACTTAGAAGGCAGTGGACCACCCCAGTAATCTGTTAGGCTTGTCACATTTTAAATATTGAAAAGAAAATGGTTAAGGATACCTTCAGTACCAGCAAAAGGTTGCTGCTCCACTCCACCCCACCTCACACCCACCCCAGCCTTCTCTCCGAGCTCTTGTGCGTCTGGAATGGGTAGGCAGAAACCCAAAGCTACCTCTTGCTTTCCCTCCGCCATTTGTGCCTTCTTACCAGGGTGAGTGAATTATGAAACGCTGGCCAATCCCATGCTTCTCTCTGAAACTACCCTTTGGGGGAGGGGTTGGGGAAATTGTAAAACCTAGAGACCCCGTTATTCAAGAGTTGCAATCTGCTAGCACTAGTCAACAGATATTCCTCAGGCCATTCACTTAATAAGGGACTTCCTGGTCTGCCAGAGTGTGACATAGGCTCAGTGGCGTAGCTATGGGGGGGGGGAAGGGGAACATCTGTCCCAAGGCGCAGCATCTGGAGGCACCAAATTGGGTGCCAAACAGCTCCCTGCCCAGGAGCCATGGGAAGGCGTTTCACAGGTTGCCAGGGCCAGCATGAAGGGCTCCCTGGCCACCACTGCCGCCGTCTACATGGCACCTTAGGCGGTTACTTCACGAACCGCTCGCTTCGCGGCCACCCCTCCTTTGTGTGCGAATCGATCGTTTTAGTCCGCACGCACCTCCTTTTTGGCTGCGATCCCACCCCGACCACGCCCCCTTTACCGTGCTCCAACCGGGGCGAGTGGTGCCCCTGCCAGGGCCCGGGAATCTTTTCGCTTCGCATCTTGCTTCGCTCCCAACGTGACGTGTGGTCTTGGTTTTTGGCTTTTATTTCAAGTTTTTTTAAAAAATATTCAAACAGGGATATCGATGCATCGCTATATCGTTTCATTGCTTTGCGCTGTTACTTCCTCACTCGAGTAGCAGCGGCGGCGGCGGCGGTGGTGGGAGCAGGAGGAGCCGCTACCGCCTCGCCCGGCCAGAGCAGGGCACCCGGGGCAGGCAGCGTGCAAGCGGCGGAGGGCGGGTGGCTGTGCCATGCGGGGCTCCCCCCGAGTAGCGGCGGCGGCGGGGGGGGCTGCCAATGATGCCAGGAAACAGTTGAAATCAGTAGAGCCATTGCAACTGACAGTCCAGTATCGATGCATCAATACACCGTCGGTAGGAATTTTTTTAAAGGACGGATGGGAAATAACAAACGTTGAAAAGTGGCATGCGAATGCGAAGGGAGCACGTGAGGTTGTGCTCGAATCGGTCCTAAAACTGCAGCTCGTGAGTACTGAGAAACAGGGGCCGGAGCGAAGCGAGAACACGTGACCGCCACGTGACCACCTCCGAATTCAAATCGAAGGCAATATCGCTGCGGAGCGCCGCGCCTCGTGAAGTAAGGGCCTTAGCCCCTCTCTGTCCCTGGGAGGGGGGGAATTGACTTTGTCCCCAGGTGCTGAAAACCCTAGCTACGCCTCTGCATAAGCTAAGATTGTTTGGCCTTTCTCAGAATGAGGAAGGTGAGCAGATACAAAAGTCAAGCTTTTGTGGCATGGAGGAGCATCTCTCTTGGCTGATCCTTTGAGCCAAAGATAAAAAGAAGGCTTTTGAAGGACAGGTTGAACTCCCATTGTCTCCCTCTAATGTTCTGGCAGTGGGAGCCAGTGAGGCGTAATGGAGAGACTTGCATGCTAGGACACAGGAGACCTTGGACACAGCCCAAATCAACCATGGGGACTCTCTGGGGTGGGGGGCGGCAGTGTCAGAACTAGGCATAAGTCTCAAAGCTGAAATGGCACAGTCCTCTGTCTCTCTATGTCCATGTGCCTGTAATGTGATCTAGCAGTTTTCAGCCCAGCTATCACAGCGGATCGGATGTTATCAAACCCATTCCTGGTTGTGGTTGTTGTTTATTTTCTCCTTCAAGGGCTTATGTGTGTTCCTGGCTGCATTTGCTGCCTGCTTGTAAACAAACCTAATGAGGTGGAAGGTACTGTAGCACACACTTGGGGACGAGTGGCATTTTTTCATTGTTCTGACCTTTTTCTTCCTTTTCATTTTATTTCTGATTGTTTTATCCTTGTTGTCAGAGCCCCTGGAAGAAAAGCATGTGCTGCACATCATTCTCTCAGGGCTAATACCAGCCACCATCGCCATGGGGCCGCGTCTCTCTTCCAGAGTCTGGAGTTTTATTTTCACAGCCTATTAATTAAAAAGAAAAATGATGTATGCCTTTGACACCCCAATTAATAGTGAATGAGGTAATTATGAGAGGTGCCATTAGGGTGATGGAAGAGTCTGCCCTAGCACAGCCCAGCAGAGATTAGAGAAAGTAAAAAAAAAATCCATACAACGCAGAAGCCTGAAAACCATGTTGGAGCATGCCAGGCAAAGTCCAAAGAAACAAAAGTCAAGAAAAGCTTTTTTTTAAAAAAGACTGCACTGTATCAAGAGACTATTATTCCCTTGATGGAAAGGATCTCTGGAAACTCAGAGAAAACCAGACTGGAGTTCCTCCTTTCAAATGTAAGTCTGAAGATCCCCTGTCAAGTAGCTAGGATCTGTATGGTGATACTCCCACTACGGAAGGCAAGGGGCAACCAGACAGCAGACCCATGTGCTTGCTAATACGTTTTAATGTAATGAAACATTCAACATTTGGAAACTATACGGTTTTATTTCTGTGTGGACTCTAAATCAATCAATCAATCAATCAATCAATCAATCAATCAATCAATCAATCAATCAATCAATCA
>JAHTLZ010000010.1:16602113-16620529 GCA_023846285.1 Phrynocephalus versicolor | reverse complement strand
CCCCCCCCGCCGCCCTGCCACCTGCCTGCCACCACCCTGCCCACCCACCGCTGCCCCGCCCTGCCCCTGCCCCGCCCCCTGCCCTGCCCACCCACCACCACCCACTCCCCCCGCTGCCCTGCCCCGCCCCCACCCCCCTCCATCAAGGAGGAATTAACCACCCTCCCCGTCCACTCAGCCAGTCCCGCCCGAGAAGCTCTACTAAGCCAGGCTGGGCAAGGGTCAAGCTGGCAGGCGAATGGTCTCACACTCCAAAGCAGGCTGTCCGATCGATTTTATCTGCAAAGTGTTGGGAGGTTTACAATCACCAAAAGCTGTTTTCACTGTTTGGAGGTTTACAATCACCAGAAGCCATTCTCACTGGGGGGGGGGGAAAGAACAAGTACTCAAGTGCTGGTAGAACTCCCTTCAGCTGGCTGGTCTTGGAGATCTGCTGAGAAAGGGATCTACCAGAAGAAAAGCCAAAAAAAAGGGAATGTAAAAGGGGCTACATGTGGCAGGAATTGAGTTATGCTGGATCCAAGTTTCCACCACCCCAGCAATATTATGCTGATATTTATTATTTAATTAAAATATTGTTATTTTATTTGGGGCCTTTAGAAAGGGACCAAAGGTGAGCCAAGGTGAAGGCAGCCCAGAGTCATTTCCAGCATCCATATTCTATGGAAAGTTTGGTTTCAGCAGGTCATTATTAGATTTCCTTCAACTTTTTGTTAAAAGGCATTGTGGTATGTCCACTCTAACCTCATCATTTTTTTCTGAATTGGCCATAGTTTAAATTCATGGATATAGCAGGTATGGAAGCAAAGGCTGCATTCCAGTAGTTAGCAAAACTCTAGTGATCCAATTCCTTATTGCCTTCATTCCTGAATGAGGCAGCAACAGCAAATATATCCAAATGAGTATGTGCTGAAATCTCGTTGCTTCATGTAGAAGAGGCCCCCAGCTAAAGGAGTCCCCCTGAACCAGTTAGAATTTGGGGAGCTAAATCATCTGTGAGTTTATGGGAATATTTGTATCCCACCAATTATTGCCACACTTGAATAGGTCAGTGGATTAGGTATTGGCTATGGAGCCAAAGCTTAAGAGTTCAAATCTCAATTTTGTCTCCTAAGAGAAGAACCAGCCTGTGAAGCCTTTGGCAAACTTCATAGTCCCAGGGTGGTCTACTATTCCCAGAGAGGTAAACCACTTCAGAATATTCACCACCTTGCAATTATTATCATATATAAAGAAGGGCTATAAAAAGAACATTCACAATCTCACATATAAGATTAATTTTAAAGGACAAGTAGCAAACATAAATTTGCCAGTCTATTTTATCAAAGGCTGTTTCAGCATCAAGCAAAACAAAAAAATAAAAAATGGTAAGAACAGATCTCTCACTATTTGAAGCAGCCAAATCAACAATCAATCTGAGGTTGTTGGAACCCTACAATTTTGCATGAATCCTCTCTGTTCTCTATGGGCCAGGACTGTAACAATCCTTTTGAAGTCTGTAAGCAAGAATAGTAGCTCATGCCTTAGCACCAACGAACTTTAGAGAATTAGGTTTAAAATGTACATACAATGGTACATCTAGTTATGAGTTTAATCCGCTCCAAAAGCATACTCATAAGTCAAACAACTCGTAAGTAGAGCAGCTGTATCTAAAAAAAATCAAATTAAAGGAAAGGAAAGAAAAAAAGAAAAAGAAAAAGAAAAAGAAAAAATTGAAAAAAAATTAAAAAAATGTAAGTAAAGTAGACCGCATCTAAAATATGTAAGGCAACAGTTAAAACGCCAACAGTTTCCCACTCTTAAGTCAAGTTGCTTATAAGTAGAGCCACTTGTAAGTAGAGGTACCACTGTATTCAATACAGTCTTTGCAAGGTTTAGACATTGCATAGCAAAGATGGTGGGGAACCTTTTTTTGAAAATAGTATTATTGGCTTTGATTCAATTTTATTTAAAAAGCTTTATACATTTCAGTGGGAAATCTGTTTGGTCCTCAATATTTGCTATAATTCATATCTATGATCACCATTTTAATTTCATCCATACGCAAAGGTGCAGCAAGAATTGTTGCTGTGCATAGTCTGGGTAGAGAAGATCAAGAGGCTTCTGACGGTTATCTACTTTATCACATAGTTCTTAACAAACTTATATGATTGTACACTTATTTCAGTTCAGGCAGTATGGATTATCTTCTCACCTTTGATCAAAGGGATAGAATTCTTGCTCCATTGTTACCTAATGCGGTATGCAAGGATATTTGGCATGTTGTAATTTCTGGTGTAGTGATCAGTGTAGAAAATGTTGGGGCTTAATGAATATTTCATCTTATTTGCAAAAGTTACTTTCTTCATTGTAATAACCCTCTTTTTGTAAGAGACGTATGTGATAATGCTCCCTCTTGTGAACACATTACGGACATCGCAATCAGCAGCACAAATGCTAATTCATCCCTCACTAATACTAAAATAATCCTATAATTCAGACATCATCGGAGTTTTGAAAGTCGCATTGTTATGAAGAAAGCTGTTAAAATGCCAATACCTGGGGAATCTGTTATAGAAACTGAAGGGTAAATGAGATGTGGGCATGATCTGACATGCTTACCATGTCTGTGATGCCTATTATATCTTGAGGCATCAAAATGTTGAAAGAAGAAAATGATCCAATCAGAAAAATTTACGATTATGATGCATAGAGGAGACATTGCTATAGGCTTTGGGTATAAAATATGCCAAGCCTCCATCAGACCTAATTCAGCTGCATAAAATTTAAGACTGAATTTCCTAAGTGTATGCATTCCCCGAATGTGTGTTCCTGTCTAAGGATGGATCCAGGATGCCCTTAAAATCCCCCCTGACAGCGAGGAGCAATGTCGTTCACCAGGTGTCTGAAACAAATAACAAAAACAGACTCAAAAAGTCAACATTCAACCTACAGATATTATTAATGAAAAAAAAAGTTTCACGAGTTCACTACCAAAATATGTAAACAGCTTCCTAAATCTCTTATCACTAGCTGGATATGGAATGATACATGGGTATGAATCAATAGCGCCCCACCCATAAATGGAGGAGAGTTTTCAGGTTTCTCCTGAGTCTGCTCAGCGTCCACAGAACTCTGATTATGAGGCTTTCTCCGTTCTTCATCTGCGTCAAGGGAGCTCCTGAATTTGATCTGCGAACTCTGCTGCTTTCTTTCTATAATCACACTGACATACAGGTATTATTTGGGGGATAATGAAAAGATAATGACTTTTTATTAAAGTACTGGCTGCTAATCTCATTAAATTAAATCATGTACTGGCTGCTAATGTCATTCAATTAAGTTCCAAGTTTCAAACTTAGTGTCATACCTAAATCCATTCTCTTATTTTGTTGAAACAGAGACTGATGACACAGGCTTCACATTTTTTTACCCCTGCAGTAAGCGAGCCACAAAGCTCTGTAGCCTCCCCCAAGTCAACTGGGAAAGGGGGGGGGGGGGACAAGACTAGCCTTCCTCTCCAGTGAGGTGGAAAGCCTGTAACCTGGCATCTTTGGGCGCTTTTACACAACCCCTAAGATCCGGTGGCAACTTAAATTCGGACCAGAGATCGTGGGGCTTTGTTCTGCTTTCTGTGTTCCCACCCCTCTGCACTCCATTGCTCCTGTCTGCGTGAGGGGAGGGAGAAAAAAAGGGAGAAAAGAATGCAGGCGCACCTCCGCCTGCATGGAGCAGCCCCGTAGGCATTCCAGGCTGTTAAAGGGACAGGAGAACAACAAAAGGCAAGGAGAGACCGGCATCCACAGCTTTATAGTCTGCACCAGAAATTTTTTTACCTCTGGAGACCAGGCACTTGGAAAATGTGCTGGGGCATGCTTAAGTGGGCGTGGTCGTACTTAATTTTTTTAAAAGTGCGCAGCTGGTGGGAAAACAATTTTAACCTCCGCATCTGGGAGCTCTTTGCCTCGGATTTTACGAGTCGTGTAAAAGCGCCCTTTGTCACCTCTTTTTTCATATATAATCTAAAACTCCAAATCAGCCATGGTGTCACCTCTGGCTCCATCTTTAGCCTCCTTGCTTCAGATCCAGATCTTACACCATCTTTGCCCCAGATAGAGGTCTGGAGAATTTAGAATCTCTCTCTCTCTGTGTAACTTTTTAGTTCTCCAGTAAAAATATCACCCAGTCTAGAACTACACTCTTGTGACATGATCACAGGACTGTTACTTTTTTCTTGGAACATTAAATCGTGACAACGTGATGGTTACTTGTTCTTCCTAAAACATCGTTTTGAGGGGATCCTTTGAGGAGACTGCTTATTTTTGTCTTGTTAAACATATGTTTAAAAAAAGTAATGAAAAAATAACATGCCACTGTCTAAAAATGAGTCATCGATAATGGGAACAAGCAGCTTTTCAAATAAACACTAAGGAATGAGTAACAAATGCTGCTTTTTTAAAAATAAAAAAAAATAACATTTTAATCTCAGGATTCAAGGAGCGCTTGGGGACAAAGCTCATTTTTGTGCCCTTCCTGCAGCCCCCCCCCATCACACTCACCCAGCAACAGGGGGCGGGCGGCAAACCCTGCAGGCGTGGGTGGGTGGGTGCGCACGTGCGTGCGTGCATGCACGTGGGCGGATGGATGGGCAGGCGTGTGCATGCGTGTGTGTGTGCACACTTTACACATCTCCCACTGTGAGAGTAAGGTTCAAGTTTTGAGTTTATCTTCAATTCTTCATTCTGCCCTCTACCTCATAGATATCCTAACACCATCATTTCTGTAAACTCTATGTCCTGAAAGCATCATCTCTGTGTTTCTGCAAAGCACCCCCCCCACCTCTGCAGACATGGGCTTCTAAAGCGAATGGCAGCAGGATGTGTCCAAACCACAAAAAGTGTATAGCAAATGTCAAACCGCATGCTAAAGACATCTCAGATCTTAAAATATCTTGTTTGCACCTTTGTTGCACCTTTGTGAAATTAATGACCTTTTAATCTTGCTAATGCAGATGGGAAAGTATCACTGATCTTTAAGTTTGGTTGTGTTACGGAAAATGAGCATATATGTAATGAAGTCACATGCTTTCCACTGCGGCAAAATGTAACCAATCCTGAGTTTGTTCTTTATCTGTTTCTGTATTCTGAAGAGTATTTAAGACTGGACATTCCATACAGGAAGTTGTCCCTGCGTTCAGGCACCCCTTGTGCACAAGGTATTCGGAAAGGATCCTCTGGAAATAAAACTACATTCCCAGGAGTCCGGTTTGTCTGTCGTCCATTTCATAGTGATTTTCATTGAGGATCAGCCACATTCAAATGTGTGGTGACACCACCAAGGCGAGGAGGAGGAGGAGGAGGGCACTGCAGCCACCACGCTCCTGTCTGCTTGCCTGCTTTGCCTCTCGCCTGGCGCGTGGAGGTGGTGGAGGGGGTGCCATCACCAAGCCTTAGGGGAAAGGAGGACTGCTGGGCACTGGGAGGGTACACGGCTTCCTCCACCTGCTCCCCCTCCAGGTACCCCCAGATTGCTGCACCTGGGGCAGATGTACCCTTCTGCCTCCCCCTAAATACGCCCCTGTCTGAGTATTAAGGAACACCAAACACAGCTCATTTACCCAAGGGTGTTATATCTAGTTATTTCAGAATGTCCTGAGTTTTTGGTTGCTGATTTAAACTGTTTTAATTTGATTGCTCCAATATTTATTTATTTTTACCACACCTTTCTCCTTTAAAAGGATCCAGTACTGCATCCAGATGTGTGAGGACAATGGCTGTTGGATGTGCTGGGAGACACTGGTGCATTTCCTACACATGCCTTGAATTATTCTCTAGTATTTTGCTCTTAACCGTTATTCAACTGTGTTCTTCACTTTAACTCTAATTCACCCTTCTCTGCTCCTGCCCTTCTTTCAGACAATTGCCATAGGTGGAAAGGGAGAGATAGAGCTGCGTGTCATCAGTGTACACTGATGACAGCAGATTCCATAACTCCGAATGACCTCAGCCAGCGGCCTCATATAGACATTAAAGAGTATAGGGGATATTGCCGACCCAGGGGCACCCACAGAAGAGTGTCGAAGGGGGCGACAAAACACCCCCCAACTCTACTCTCTGGGCTCGGCCGCCGAGGAAGGACCGGAGCCAGCACAAGGCATGATCCCCAACGCCCACCTCATACAACCTGCCCAAGAGGATACCGTGGTCGATGATATCAGAGGCCACTGACAGATCAAGAAGGACTAACAGGGTTCCTGTTCTGACCACAGTAATATTTGGAAGCTTTCCTTCTGAACAGGAAGCTTAGGCAGAGCTAGGCCTAGCTAAGCCCCACACAACTTCTAGTTGAGGCCTTTCTCCCAGATCAGCCCCATTTAGGTATCTATAAAATGTCTGTTTGAAGTAGATCTCCCAGAATGAAATCATAGAATCATAGAGTTGGAAGAGACCTCAAGGGCCATCTCATCCAATCCCCTGCCTTTCAGGAACCCTCATCACAGTGCCCCCGACAGATGGCCACCCAACCTCTGCTTAAAAACCTCGGAAGAAGGAGACTCTACCACCCTCCATGGAGGATTATGGCACTTGAAGTCCAAGAAATCAAAACATCCCATCCTTAGAAGAAACTTGCCAAACAATTTTTCAGAGGTTGCACAATATTTTTATTGTTTTCAGTTTGTTGTAAACTGCCCAGAGTGGCCTGGGCCACTCTCCAGGAGGGTGGATTATGAAGCAACCAAACAACCAACCAAGCAAATAAAATTACAATTGATGCTCTTGCTATTGCAAGTACTGTATGATCTTTAGCTATGTCCCAAAATAAAATAAAATTAACAGAGCAGATCAGCATGATTCAAAGAGCTAGTAGGATACACACAAGCATCCTGGAAGAAAAGTTCATCACAGGTTAGAAATCATGATGGAGTTGTGTAATCTCCAGGCTTAAAACCAGGGTACTTCAAGGGCCAGATGCAGGGGAGTGGTATCAGGAGACAGATATCTAGTTTCATGCACTCACAGACGCATCTGGTGGGGCCACAGTGAGATACAGGAAGCTGTACTAGATGGGCCTTTGGCCTGATCCAGCATTGGCTCTTCTTGTGTTCTTATGTTCATATTGTGCACTGGAAACAGCGCAGAATAAAGAAAAAACTAAGAAATACATTTTTAAAACTCAGAAAATAAGACATTTTTTTGTAATTGTTTAAACTCAGTGTTGCATGGACAGTGGGGAAAGTGTCAGTATTCTGCATCCAAAACAGCTGGACAAATGCACAGTGTGAGTAGAAACAAGTGTTGAGTCAGATCTAGAGATGGGCACGACTTAGCGGTATTCCCGTTTCCGTTTCCGTTACTCATTTCCATTACTCAACGGAAACGGTAACGGGAATGACTCCGCCAGAACTCGAACTCGAACCGACGAACGAATAATTTGGTCTGATTTGTCGTGGTTGTTCCTGGCATCGCGCGATCTCGCGATGCCAAGAGGCACAGAAAAAAAGTTTTTAAAAGTTAAAAAAAACCCGATTCCCGGCCCTAAAAGCAGGCGAAAACTGTCTGAGGGCACCTACCAGGCCAGAAGGGTGTTTTATTTGGGGGGCGGTTTCCCTGCCCCCCTCTCCTTGGCTATTGCTACTGCTGCGCTGCTGGTACCAGGCTGGGAGGGCACATCCATTTGCCATGCAGTGTGGGGGGATCCAAAATGGCGACCGCAATATGTTTTTTTTGAAATCGTTGCCCAAAACCCCACCAAAGCACCACAGAAACATGCGAAAATTAGCTATTTTAAATGCTTGAATTTTTACAGTAGCAGCAGTGGGTTTTTCTTGCAAAAAAAAGTCTCCGTTTATTTTATTTTATTTTATTTTATTACACCTGCACATTCGCAATGATGAGCTCGCCCATGGGAGTGGACCATGCAAATTTTCCACCAATCGCATGGCCACTTGGCCAGGTTGACCACAGAGACTTCTGGGATGTGCCAATCGGGCATAAACAGCCCACTAATCGTAGCCCAAACCCGAACCCTAAGCCTAAGCCTAACCCATACGCCAGTACACTGTCCTTCTAAGTGGGTCAGAGAGGCACCCAGAGGTGTACCCCAATACTCACCCTAACCTCACCCGTAACTAGCCTAACCCTAGCCCTTGCGCTAACCCATCTTAACCCTAAGCCAGATCTACTTGCATTGCACTACATGCAAGTACGTGAGATGCAGCGGGTGCAAAGAGTCTGCCAGTCCGTCACTTGTGGCTCTGGCTGACTCCTGCAGCTGACTCCAGGAGCCCGCTACCCCCCCAAACCAGTACTAACGACAACGAAAAAACGAACCGACTAATTTTTGCGAATTTTTGCGAAAAACGGAAACAAGCCGAAACGGGCTGCCTCCGACACACGACAACTCGAAAACGTCATTTTCCCTAGTCGTGCCCATCTCTAGTCAGATCCCTGTATGGAGAAAACCTTAAGATTGCATTGGAGCTGAGGAGCTCCTGATTTGTTTTCAGATTCTTTCGGATACTAATCCTTTCTATAAACCCCAAAGGGTCTGGCTTTGTTGGGGTTCTTTTGTTTGGGGGCTTCAGGTTCCGGTCCAAAAAAACCCCCCAACCCACCAGCAATACAGAAAAAGAGAAAGACTGAATGCAGCAACAGGGGTGACAGCAAAGCAAGGAAAGGAACAGGAAAGACCAGCAGTGTGTTGCACATACTGAACTGGGGAGTGCAATAGGGCTAGAGGGAAACGGTGGGGAGCAATCGGGTTTCTGCAACCATTTGTGACACCACGAAGGAGTCCCTCATCTTGTAGTGACGTCCTGGGAGCAGCTCCAAACAACATGAAGCAAATGGAAAATGAACCAACATGAAACAGAATCAAAACAAGGAAGGGAGGAGAGGAAGCAAAAGAAAGTGGATGGTGAGGCTTGCAGAAGTTCCCTTGTCATCAGTGCACACATTTTAAATAAGGCCCCATTCTGATTTTTTCTTGTGATGCCGTGGCTGGGAAGAGAGGGGGGGGAGAAGGATTTGTCCTCCCCACTCCCCAAGGTGTCTCTTAGGGTTTCCCCTCCTTTTGCAGAGCCAGTCTGCCAGGTGGGGGTATCCTGTAATGGGAGTGGAGGCTCTTGATGAAACTACACAAGGCATGTCCAAAGTCAGGCCTGGGGGCCAAATGCGGCCCATTTTCAAATTTCGAGTGGCCCGCAACCTCTTCTCCCCACTGGGTCAGCCTGCCCCGCATCCCTGCCTGCTGGTCCCTCCCCATACCGGATGGAGATGTCAGCTTGCGGTTTTACAGTTTGCCTGCCCTCCCTGCCTCTGTCCATCCCCCCAGCCACCTGCCCAGCCAACCTGCCCCTGGCTCCATTGCTGCAGCGTCCTCCCTGCCTCCTTGCATGTTATAGAGACCTGTCCAAAGTCCAGCCTGGGGCCAAATGCGGCTGAATGGTCGGCTCCCACACATTTTCACCTCGCCCAATCTGGCCCTCCTTGTGAAAAGTTTGGACACCCCTGAACTACACAGCAAGGAAATCATGAATTGATCCAGTTTGAAACAGCACACAGGAAGTTGGGTTTGGAAAGAGTGGGGCGCTTCCAGAAGAGGAAATCCAATAAAATTCCAATATTTTAATGGCACTCTCATTCTTCTTTTGGGGGGATTTTCCATTTGGGTTAACCCGAAATTGCCATCTGAACAGCTCAGACATCATGGGAAAATGCATGATTCTTCATCCAGGCCTGCAAATCTTTTAGAGCTACCTCTCGGCAAGATCAGACATACAACCAAAGCCAAAGACATCAGACATGCAGACCAATCTGCTATCACTGATTAATTACAAAACAAAAGGAAGTTAATTCAGTACCTAGAATCCTCCTATAGAGTTAGTTACACCGCTTAAATGTAATGATATTAATCACAATGTGGAATGGCTACTAATTTTTTTTAAAAGCAAAGTGGGCTACTTATATACTGGCCCATAGTGCTTAAAGCACTCTCTGGGCAGTATATAATTTAATTATGCAGGCTACATATTGCATAATTAACATGTTGCTATCTGCATTCATCATCACATACCAGTCACAGTATGGGCTCAGCATCTCGTGGAATGAGGCCCCTCTGTTAGGGTTTTAGGGAACAGTCCTTTCATCCTTGGAAACTGCTTGTCATGGAGAGCTTTTGGCCCATCCTACTTGGGCTGACTAGATGCCCTAAGCACATCCGATCTTGCCTGATTTTGGAAGCTAAGTAGGGTCAGCCCTGGTTAGTTCTTGGATGGGAGACCACAAGGGAATACCAGGTGCTGTAGGCGCTTGCAGGAGGAACTGGCAAACCACTTCAGTATTCCTGCCAAGAAAACTCTGTGGACATGGAGTCATGAAGAGTCGGTCACGACTGTAGTGGCACAACACACACTTGGGCTCAGATCTTCCTTGTTGAATGAGGAAAGGAGCTGTGTAGCTACATAGGACACCCTGCGCTGATGATCTGTGCTGATTGCATTTGGAAATGCTTTCTCCTGCTGTTACTCCTAATTCCACTAGAAAGTTCTGTGGGTTTCCCTGACCAATTCAAATGGACAAACAAACAAGCAAACAAAAATCTGTTCTGATTCAAGACTGTTCTCAATGCCAGCTGGAAAGTGCTCAGTGATGGGGAAGGAGTCAGAAACCAAGAGGTCATTTTTCTTCCAACTGTGGCCTATGCCCTCATTTGACGGCAAGTAGGGTTACTCAATATAACAGAGAGATAAGGGTGGAAGATCTGACAGCAAGGAAGGGAGATAACAGTTGTGGATGGAACTGGAGTGACTGGCAGGTGAGGAAAGCAACTGCTAAAATCAGAAGGAGGGGTGAAAAGGAGGAATTAAAGAAGCATTGATGTTATGTTAAAAAGTAACACTATAGATGGCCACAATGTGTGTGTGAAATGAATAATATTTCTAAGTACCCTTACATTCTATTTTTAAAGGGCATGTCTGAGGCATTCTGAAGCAGAATATTTCATTCGCACATTAATCCTAAAGTTGTATATTTTTGTTTCTTCTGCCAAAGAAAAATAGCACCCATCATTAATGGACAACATAACAAATCACACAAAATGCAATATGAACTGGAATAACTAGCTAACTAACAACTGAAATAACAAATTACTTTATAACAGTAGCCTTCTAAGAACAGCTTAGGACAACTGTTAAACAGGGGAGGTCAGGCAATTATCACAGCCAGCCCTCTCACTTGGCAAAGTCAAGAAGACAATCCATGCAACAAATGTGAATTGTTGTTAAATAACTGCAAATTGTGAATTATTTAATTTCTTTTTTTAAGGGCATTTTGACAGCAAGGTAGGGGAAGGGGTCCCTTTTTTTGCCGCAGCTGGTAAAATACCATAATTGGGTTTGGTAGTAGCAAGTGTCTTGATGAGACTAGAGTAACTTGACCAGTTTTGGATACTGTGTAAACCTTGACATGAATGGGTGAATGAGTCACACTTTCCTGCTGCATCTTTGGCTGTAAAGTGTCTCTGGCTTGCCCTGTGAATTAAGTACTGGAATGGCAATGGAAAGAATCCTATCAGTACTTGTGTACAATTTGTATAATTCATCTTGGCTAATGACAGCTAATTTTCAAGGTGCTGCAGCATGCCTCAGTTGTTTCTCCGGTCCCATATCTGATTGCACAACCATGACACATTTTCCAGCACATCTTCAGTTAGGCACAATTAGCTGTGGCATGTCATACAGTTATTCAAATTCTGTACCATTGTGGGTGTATTCTTTTTCAGACAAATATTTGTTGTGCCATTTATCTCTATCAATAACTCAGCTTATGGGTTTTAATATATGCATGACTTCAATTCCTGGAAAGATCCTAGAGCAGATTATTAAAAAGTCAGTCTGCAATTATTTAACAAACAATGCTGTCATTACAAGAAGTCAACAGGGGTTTCTTCAAAACAAGTCATGCCAGACTAATTTGATCTCTTTCTTTGATAAAATTACAGGCATGGTAGACGAGGGGAATGCTGTGGATATTGCTTATCTGGACTTTAGTAAGGCATTCGATAAGGTTCCCCATGGTATTCTTGCTAAGAAGTTAGTAGAAAGTGGGATAGATAGTGCTACTGTTAGGTGGATTTGTAATTGGTTGACTGATCGCACCCAAAGGGTGATCATAAATGGCCTCTCTTCAGCTTGGAGAGATGTGACCGGGGTTCTGGTCCAGTGCTGTTCAATATCTTTATTAATGACTTGGAGGAAGGAATAGAGAGTATGCTAATTAAATTTGCAGATGATACCAAATTGGGAGGGGTTGCTAATTCTCTAGAGGATAGGATGAAAATCCAAAAGGACCTTGACAGATTAGAATGCTGGGCCAAAGCTAACGGAATGGATTTCAACAGAGGGAAATGTAGGATGCTACATCTAGGTAAAAAGAATGAATTGCACAGATATAGGATGGGGGACACTTGGCTGGAAAATAGTACCTGTGAAAGGGATCTGGGAGTCTTGGTGGGCCACAAATCGAACATGAGTCAGCAATGTGATGCGGCGGCCAGGAAAGCCAATGCAATTCTTGGTTGCCTCAACAGAACTATAGTGTCTAGATCAAGGGAAGTGATAGTACCACTATTCTGCTCTGGTCAGACCCCACCTGGAGTACTGTGTCCAGTTCTGTGCGCCTCAGTTTAAAAAGAATGTTGACAACCTTGAGCGGATGCAGAGGAGGGCGACCAGGATGGTTGAGGGTCTGGAGGAAATGTCTTATTAGGAACAGCTTAGGGAACTGGGAATGTTTAGCCTCTCTAAAAGAAGGCTGAGGGGGGATATGATAGCTATGTTTAAATATTTGAAAGGATGTCATATTGAAGAGGGAACATGTTTGTTTTCCATGGCTTCAGAGACTAGGACTTGGGGCAATGGTTTCAAACTACAGGAAAAGAGATTCCATTTGAACATTAGGAAGAACTTCATGACAGTTAGAGCTGTTCGGCAGTGGAATATGCTGCCACAAAGGGTGGTGGAGTCTCCTTCTTTGGAGGTTTTTAAGCAGAGGCTGGATGCCCATCTGTCGAAAATATTGTGATGGGGTTCCTGCATGGCACGGGGTTGGACTAGATAGCCCTTGAGGTCTCTTCCAGCTCTATGATTCTATGATTCTATTCTGGGCGATTCTAAGGTGCACATCTCCACCACATCCCCTGTCTTGTCTTTAACTCACACAAAAAATTGTGAAGGAGAATCCTCTTGTACTTTGTGAATCAAGAGATGGTGGTGGCAGGTTTGGTGGGGAATATGAGAGGAACCCAACCTTGAAAACCCCACATAATGGTGACATAACTTCTGTGGCCTTCTCCTCATCAACTTGTGTCAAGTTGATCTACTTTTGTTGAGACCGCAATAAGCCATAAAGACTGAACGTTGGTCAATGAGGAATTCACCGTTTCCCAGGGACTGCTATTGCCAAACATCTTCAATTGTTCTTTACTGAGCAGCAGAAGTAGACTGTCCTCTGCCCTCCAGATGCTCCTCTTGGAGGGCCAGAAGCCAAGATCAGTGCCCTGTCTAGCTCTGAAGCTGGTTGGGCAAAGGGCATCCCTCCAGCTCTTCTTAGCCTGCAGCTCCCACGATTCCTCAACATTGGCTTTGCTATTTAAAGGCTGATGGGAGCTACACTCCAACAACATCCCCTCCCCTTCCGTCCCTGGAAATGGCATCCGTTGTCCTGTGGCACATTGCCTGCATGAAACTGACCAGTGTGTGCTGCCTAAGTAGACACATGCTCCTGCGTAAAGCTGTTTACATGCAAACCTGAAGGTCCACACACCCCATACAAATACTCTCTGATGGGATAGTTAGCAGCTCTTTCCCAGGCAGAGGCTTGTCAGCCTTTCACAATCTTCAAACAGCATCACATAGCAGCCTGGTTGTAAATTGGAAAGAGCTGCCTTCAGTGGAGATGGCCAAAGAGAAATATGACGAAGGAAAGGCCAGGATGGGGGTAAAAAAATACAAATTGGAGAGGGGTCTTCAGGTGCACTTAGGGACCCGCACAGACCACTGAAGAAGTCCCATGGGTTTGCAAGAAGAAGAAGAAAGACTGCAAGAGAACCAAAGCTTTGAAATCAATTTATCCCCATGCATAGGTGCATGCCTCTGGGCTGCAAGTAGCCCAGGTCAGTTGTGGGGCTGTTCACCTGCAGTCCTCCTTTCTGCTCATGGAGGAGAGGCGTGAGCCTCCCTTGGGACAGCCCTGTGGCTGGAAGGGAGTTGTTGTTACATAAGAGCAGCTGCAGCCCTGCGTGGAACTGGGCTGATAAATGGAAACGTCTGCTGCAGGCGATGGCTGACCTAATTTCCGTACTTGCTGTGTGCCTCTTGTCATCTGTTGCCTGCTGCCTCGGCTTGGAAGGGGCTGACGGGGAGCTAGGAGGCCAGGGAAGGAATGCCATGGGATTGCTGGGCTAATAAAAAGCAGGAGAGAAACCCAGGAGCCTATTTATGACTGAGGAAGAGGGGGGAGGGAGTGAGGGAGGGGTGGTGCGTGGTTTTCTCCTCTCTACAATGCCAGGGAAATAAAACATCAGGCGCCTGGAGTGTATTGTGCAAAATCTGGAAAGGAAAGCAATGCTTGTGCATGCCAGAGGGAATCTTCTGGTCATGGAAGCCATGGGTTTAGGGCTAATTGTCCAAAACTTGCTTGGTGGCATTAACCATTCATTTCTTGGGATTGGCTGCTCATGGATCTCTGTGTCATAGAAGCAACCAGGTGGAACCAGCAACAGCCACGTACAGAATGTCCCATCGCTAGATTATGCTGACCCAGAGAAAGGACTCAGAGCAGTGGCTCATACTTTCAGATCTAGGTTCTTTGACTGGGGGGTGGGTTGGGGGAGAGGAACAGGGTCAGAGAGAGTGAGGCAGCATCTTCTTCATGCAGAGGGTAAACAAGAGAAGAGCAATGGATCCCTGCTTTGCCACTGGGCCTCATTACCCCTAGCTGCTCTACTCTGCGTACTCTGCTCTAACTTGCTGTTTCCGATGGATGGAAGTTGCTGGTCTGATACTACAGATGAAGTGAGACTCAGCACAGTGGTTTGTTTTATGTTTAATGAATGGCCCTGGTGGTCTACAAGCTGCAATAGCTTTGGGGTTTGGATCTAGGGTCAACATCTAATTTGGGGTAGATGAATATGAGTTGATTATTTCAATCTGACAATTTTTATTTCCTGTTTTTGTGAAGGAAGCATCTCTAATTCCTTTGGAATTCACATGAAGCCTTAATGACCAATTCACTAGCTGATCTGAACACATTCAGGGTGTTAATGATGCAAGGTTAGCAACCCAATTACAGTTTTCAGGAAAGGAATCCCATATTGGGTCACATGTATCATCACTTATCATTAGAGTTTTATATCTGAGCTGTATTTATCAGATCTAAACCTATTCCTGACAGCAGCTGGCTCACCACTGATGGGAATGGCCTCTCAGCTTTCATCAGTTTCATTAGCAGATTAATTAGCAAATTATAACTGATAAATTGATGACTGTAGTGGACCTATTCCCATGGTAGAAATATCTGGGAGAGGGATAGAGAGAGGCAGTCTGTTAGTATATAGCAGAAAAAGCATCAGGAAGTCAAGTCCATCAAGCTGTATTAGGCATAAGCATTCACAGACTGTAGCTGACTTCTTCAGAAGCAGATCAGGTGGCCTGGGAAGATGGACTATATCAACTATATATCTTAGGTGGTCAACTATATAATTTTTAAATTAGATCTAACCTTCCCTTTATTTATTTATTTATTTATTTATTTATTTATTTATTTATTTATTTATTTATTTATTTATTTATTTATGAGGTTTGTACAACCTCTTATTTATCCTTGCTCTTTTATCTCCATTACAAGATTTTCTAACCATACAGTATTTTGTCAGTCTTTCAACTCTTCTTCAATTATCTTTATCAGTAATATCCTAAATAAAAAATAAATTTTAGGTAAAATGAAGATTTTCATTTTACAATACTTCTGCTATGCTGTTATTATCTTCCTAAACACATCTAATTTATTTTTATTTTTAATTCTTGTTTCAAGTTGTTTAATTTTTTCTTTGTAGTGATTTATAATGTTCATCCCATATTTTATTAACTTTTTGAGTATTAACATCAATTTTTCTCATTATTTATTTATTTATTTATTTATTTATTTATTTATTTATTTATTTATTTATGAGTATTCTTACCCCGCCTTTCTCATTGGAAAAGGACTCCAGGTGGCTTATAGAAATGATGGACAACATACAGTCCAGTACATTTAAGACATATTTGGGTTTGAGAATACGGAATTGAGGGGCATCTTACAAAAATAAGAGGCAATGTTAAAGCTAAAAGAGAATGCTAGCAGTAAAATATATGAGTAAAAAATTCCATTATGAGGGATGGCACTAACATTGAAAACACAGGTGTATTTATGAAGTCAGTCAATTCAATAATGTACAGTGGACCATTTAAAAGTTATGAGGGATAGAAACTAACGTTTACCATAATTAAACAAGATCCTCCCTGATTTACTCCAGCGTCTCTGTAACTCTGCTATCTCTCCAAATTGTTTCAAATTTAATTTTACCCTATCCATAGCCATGTTCTATTATTAATAAAATCTCATCAGCAAATAAGCTAATCTTTACTCTATCTTTAGAAGACAAGTGGCCTCAGTAGACAGAGCAACCATAGAGGCGCTGTATAAATATGGATAAATATGAGGAAGGTTTAGCAGCAATATTCCAGAGGAGATAGGAGAGGAGAGTGCAAAAGTTATAAGGGGGAGGGGGGAGTCTGAATTAGCAAGGTGATAATACAGAGTTACCAACAAATCTGATAAATCTATGCAATGTGGTAAAAAAGTCATGTCTCCAAGTTCAGAGAGCTGAATCACTGGGTGACAAAATTATTTTTCCATGGTGACATACTACTGTAATAGGGGTTGAAAAACAAAGTAACAGAGAAGGTCTTGTCTTCCAACATATATATATATATATGCACATCAATTAATCAGTTATACAATTATTTGGCTATCCTAATAATAAAAGGGGGAGGTCCAAAGTCACAGGGGGGTATGCACATCCAGGTGTCATGGTGTGATGGTGGAGGTGGTCCTCTTCTGATCCTCCTCCTTCATTAAGAGCTAGCTTTTATGCAGTAAATTAGCAACATGACATAGGGAGAGAAAGGTGAATACATAAATGATTGCAATCATGGAACAAGTCATTTTATAGTTAAACTTTCCAGCTCCCCAGTCTTTTAGCAATGACATTGAATGCCGAAATGCAAAGCATACACTCTGGGGCAGGCGTGGGGCAAAATGTGGCCCCTAGACGCCTCTAATTCATGCCACTCCACAAATAAATGTATTACAAAAATTTGCCAGTTTCACTACACCCAAATCTCCAGGATGTGCAGCTGACCATTTGAAGTGAGACAGGGAACGTCTCTGACACCGCCACCCCCCCCCCAGCAAAACCCCCCCAACCCAAATAAATCAAAAGTCTAGTTCTCAGGTTCTTGTTTATTAGATCTTACCCACATTCAGTGTCACACATGTTAGGTAGCTTAAATTTTAACCTTTACTGGGGGGGGGGAGAGAAAGCCCCTCAGTCTTTAGTCCTTGTAAAAGCCTAGGCAGAGAGCAAATCAGTCACTAGTCTACCCAATTCTTTTGTGCTCTCCTCTATTAATGAGGCCACTAATGGTTCCATTGACATTATCAGGCCTTTAGCTATATGCCAACAATTATTTCAGAGTGGCCCATGGATCTTTGCACTGCCAATAGATAGAGCCTAGAATCTAATATTCATAAATAGCCTGGAGTCTTTCTCCGAGCAAGAGCTTTTCTATATATTTCAGCAGATCAATAAGTGCCCTTCAGGCTGCAATCCATCCCATATCCACTTAGCCAGGAGGAAGGCCCATTGAACTCAGCCATGCTTAACTTCTGGCTGTAATGTGATTTCATTTCTTAAGAAAAAAAGTAATGCTCTGTTAAAAGTGGAAAGCTTGTACATGGTCACAGAGAATTCATCCTCAACTCCATTTTTTAAAAAAATGAAAGGTACAAGGTGGATGGAGGCCACTAGCATCCCAAACAAGGAATGGTGCTGCCCCTGTCTTCTGATAAATGACCACTTCTGGCAGTAATGGCTAATGAACACAATGGAACGTACTCCTGAGTAAACATGCAAAGGACTCCACTGTATACCTCACTGGATGTATTGGGACATGCTTCTAAAATAAAACATAAAGGATGGAGACAGGGGAACATGTTTCAGCTGCATGTGAATAGAATAAAAGCAGTTTTAAAACAGCCTACTAAAATAGTTCACCTAGCCAAAAAGCAAACTACTACTACTACTACTACTACTACTACTACTACTACTACTACTAC
>JAHTLZ010000010.1:16560710-16597120 GCA_023846285.1 Phrynocephalus versicolor | reverse complement strand
ATAGATAGATAGATAGATAGATAGATAGATAGATAGATAGATAGATACACTCCACTGCATAGCCTCCAAAATCTACCATTTCTATGGTTTTGTGTATAGTTCAGCTTTTGACAAACAACTTCTGAATCCCCCCCTCCCCCGGGGCCACTGTGGCTCTGGTCTTATACTTCTGGGCAATAGCTGGTGCTCTCGTTCTACAACAGGAGCAAAGGTAGCACACTAGCCTGTGAAATACAGGTAGCCCTCAGAAAACATTGCCAAATGTAGGTGCTGAAATGTTGGATTTACCACCAAAAGGGGAGGGAGGTCAGAAAGGTACTTGTGACTACAAATCAAAGGCACCCACACAAGCATATTTTTTCCACTTGTTCTGCTTCTCTTCTTGAAGAAAGCGAGTGAAAGCTGGGACAGGGGAACTTAAAGACTGTGGTTTGAGAGGAGTCCCCTCTATTTCCCCTCTATCCCCTATGGTTTCTAGCCCATCCTAATGCCTCGGCCTAATCATGCACAATCTGTGCTTACCATTACCAGTCCCCAAAGAAAGTTGTAAGGCAGACACCAGCCTGTCTCCTCTAATGAGCAGGTTTAAATCAAGCTCAGGTACAGGATGGCTCAGCAGAACACCTGTCAGATAGTCAGCAATGAAACAGGCACTTTTTGCGCTGGGGAGTGAGGGGGGAACAATTGAAGATAGAAATGAAAATGTTCCACAATCCACTTAATTTGCGGTACTGACTGGAAGAAGCTGAAATGTGAACAGCAATTACTTCGTTAAGCCAGGGTGGGTTGAGCGCGCAGCCCTCCAACCCTCCTCCGCAGCTCTCTTTTTCTGGAGAAAGAAGGTGGGCTGATGCTCTGGGAACCCTCCAAAAGCAGTGAATCACTTTTTAAATAGGTCAGAGTCCCCTCGGCACCGTTTTGCAGAAAAACACACATTTTTTTTTAAACATTGGGAACAGGTTTCCATCTCCTCAGGGCCCCAAGTGGGAAGCTTCTCCTGTTCAGACCAGGAGCTGCCCAAGGGAAGGAATTTATTTTGGGTGCATCCATCCGTGGCTGTGACTAGCCTACTTATGTGCCTTTAAAACACATTGTTTGGGGTGGCTAAATGGAAGACGTTGGGACTGATTCACCTGCTAGCAAATCTCCCACAGCCTTCCCCCAACGGGACCTACCGATCTGAGTACAAGCTCTCGGATCTCCCCTACGGTCTCTCTTCTCCTGCTGTTTATTTTGTCTGCTTCATGAATAGGAATAAAAAGTCTGTCCTCTGGGTCAGCCACCTGCCATTTTAAGGCTGAGGGTTTCTCTTTTTTTGTTCTGCTGGTCTCCCTCTGCAGCAATGGGAACTTCCCTCTTTTCTACCCTGCTGCTACTGCTGCTGGAACAGCTTTGAGCAAGGCAGCAAAGGTGTGCCGTAATGGGCAAACGGGCAGCCATTTTCGTTCAGGTGCCTAGAAAGAGGAGAAGGTATGTATTCTCTCTGAATGGCCAGCCTCCGCTGACTCTTTGAGTGTCTCTTTGTTCTGAAACACCCATAGCTCATTTTGAGAAAGGACTCACAGTAAATCCACTAACCAGCTATGTTGTCCTTGCTCTTATAAGAACATAAGAAGAGCCATGCTGAATCAGGACAAAGGCCCATCTAGTCCAGCTTCTTGTATATCACAGTGGCCCCGCCAATTGTGTTCAGCAGTGCACGAGACTAGATATCTGTCCCCTGATACCACTCCTCTGCATCTGGCCCTTGAAGTACTCCGGCTTTAAGCCTGGAGATTACACATCTCCATCATGGTTTGTAACCTGTGATGGACTTTTGCTATATTGATACTTTCTTTTGCTAAAGAAGGGCACACGACAGATTTAGGGCTGATTCACACGTGCGTGCTTACTGCTGGATTTCTCATAACTGGAACGTGTGGCTGCCTCCAGCCCAAAGCACGGCTTTTGGCAGTGATTTGGAAGCTCCATCTGTTTCGTTGGGTTGGAAAGCGCTTATTCACACACATCCCTTGAAGCCACAGTCACCGTGCGATGAACATATGCATGTGTGAGCCAGCCTTGTATGTAAGTCAAGGACTGAAAAACAAGGTTAAAAACAAGAGGCTTGAGGAGTTCGGTCTGTTGAAACAGGTAATAGAGTATATGAAAAAGAATGAGAAGGTTCCTTTCCAGCTTCATGTCTTATGGATATCATCCATTTACTAGTGGCATTTTAATGGCAATGTAATGGTGTCTTCTCCCTTAACATGTTTCCGTCTGCATACATATTTTGAGACGACAATATCCTCTTCCTTTTGCTCATGGGGAGCGGGGGAAGCAGTTACATCCTTTATATTCCTTGGAAAGGCTAGAACTAGGAATTGTGATTAATATGTCACCAGCGTATCACAGAGAAGGAAATAATAGGTCGATGAAGCAAATATTGGGCAAGACAAAGCAGAGGAAGAATCCAGGAGCCAGCATGAATTTGTTTTCACTTTCTATGAGACGTGAGTCAGGGACATTTACCAGTGAGGGGGAATTAATTATTACAATTGATTGGGGAGGGAGGGTTCACTACTATGTTTGTCTAAAGCTACTCTTTTAGATTCCCGAGCATGCATGTCAGCCAGGCAGAGTTTTTCCCAGCACAAGTGGAGGAACATTTCTGCCTGTGCATGATAAGATGCTGTAAATCAGTAGCAGAAAAAAAGATTTTTCACCTGGAAAGTTTCACATGCAATTCCAACTGTCTCCCTTTTCAAGGATCTCAGGTGACAGCAGTGGGACAATTCTGCATGGGGACTATAGACAGTATTGTCTTTTCCAGTAGGATCTCCTCAGGTCTTGCAAACTAACAGGTGTGGATTCTTTTATTGATACAGTCTCTCTCATGTTAGGTCTTCCTCTCTTCCTACTTCCCACCCCTCTTTCCCAGCAATGTTGGTTTTTCTTGTCAGTTCTGTATTTCCATTCTATGTGTGTGATAGGACAGCTTCAACTTACTCCTTTTTGCTCTAGTTTAGGCTTGACTTGATTGAGCATCCATTTTTCTATCTTTCTGGCCCTCTGAGGGATCTATATGAATCTCCTCCAACACCACCTTTCAAATGAATTAATTTTTGTTCCTGCTGTTTTTCACCATCTTTCTTGCACATAGCACGAATGAGTTCAACTTTGATTTCCAGTGCAATCCTTGATAACTCCCATTTCTCCTTTTTAATTAGTATTTCAAAGGGAGTTGGGGACATCTTTTGGAAAACATGTACAGTGTTCCGCTGCCTATTGCGAGGGTTAGGGACCTGACCTGACCCTCAATAATTGAAAATCCTCAATATGTGGATGCAAGTCAAGTCAGGCCTGGGAGGCCTAACTGGGGAAAACCGGAAATCATTTCTGAGGCCTCCAACAGGCCTAGAAAGTCTCTCGGGGGCCTCAGAAATGATTTTCAGCAATCCGGAAGTCACTTCCGGTTTGCAGGGAGGCCATTTTGGGGGCTCCAGAAGGCCCAGGAAGGTCCTCACAGGCCTGTTCGGGGCAGCTTCAGTCCTGGGGTAAGTATGGGAGGCTTGAAACAGGACTTTCCCCTTACCGTAGGGGGGCCTTTTTTCATATACTGCGGTCCCGCGATATAGCAGGACCACAGTATATGAACCGCGAAAGGATGGGGGACCACTGTACACAACATGTCAGTAGCTTCTCTTCTTCATCAGGTTGTCTACCCCAAGGATTCTTCATTCTTAGAGTTGGTGGGGCAACATTATTTCACCTGAGAGATTAAAGGGCACCTTGGGTCCTTTTCCAAGGAGAATGGTGGGTGGGGTGGGGCTTAAAAATATTCAAAAGAATAATAAATAAAACTGCTACTGTGCAAAGTGAAGGAAATGGCTCATATTTCGTATTAAAGGTTCCCAAGGGCATGCAAACTCTTTCATATACATGTAAAGCTAGCTCATGCATTATTACATCACTCTCCCTCTCATTACAGTAGTTTGTTACTTACAGCTGAATGCAAACAAATTCCAGTGGAAAAGGAATGTTTTTGTATGCTTTGTCCAGGATATGTGATTGCCAGGTGGCTCGCACAGAAATCCTGAGATCATAAATTGATGTAAATGCATGTGTGCACAACCTATAATGATCACATTAAAGAAAAACTGTATATATTTGTTGTGTGCCTTCAAGTAGGAACTAACTTACAGTGACTCTAATGTGGCTTTTAAGGTAAGTGAGATAATCATTGGAGTAGTTTTACTGCTTCCATGTCCCCGTCACTTTTCCCTGGCTGGTCTCCTGAGGTGACACTCTCTCACACACACACACATGCACACACACACACACCGTGTGCGTGTGTGTGTTTAAATCAGCAGCACATTGGCAGCATCGAGAATGACATAATGACAAATAAGCTTGGGAATAGCTTTCCTGAAATGGTAACTTCACCATAATGTCATGACAGCTGTGGAGGCTATAAGAACATTCATTACTGATGCTTGTCAGAGGGAGAATCTGTCCCTTGGCTTGTATTAGGAATAGGTTATATTTTTGATCCCTGCCAACTTTGCAATTCTTAACACATACCCAATGCTTCTGCATTTAGAATATGAAGAACCTGCTCTTGTCAGTCCTTAAAAAAAGTTTAGGGCAGCTGATTGGACAAAACTTTCTCCCAGAATTTAATCAATTCTCCTCCTGGCATTGCCCAGTTCCTCTGCCCATCTTCCTGTTCTTTCTTTACTGAGCAACCCTGCAGGCCTTAGCTCTGTAATTAGTCCCTTGCCAGGGTCCAGACTACACTGTCAGACCTTTCTGATGAGGTCAGTCACATCACAAGCAATGAGGTATGGCAGCCAGACCCAGCACTTTGCAGATCTTGTAGCTTCTCATTAGGTGTCGGGCAAGAGAAGATGAGATGTACCCCGAGTGGTGCTTATTGCTGAAATATGATACAGTGGACCCTTGTATAACAAACAGCTTGTATAACATAAAATTTGTACAACATAAAAAATTCCTGAGATAGGGGTAATTTGCTTAACATAATCGTCTATGGGGAGAATCCATACAACATAAAAATGGGATCACTCCGTTTTCAATGCATTCCTATGGGAATTTGTATAAAGGAAAATTTGCTTAACATGATTTCATTTGGAACCAATTAATTCCTTTATACAAGGTGCACACCTTACTAAGCTCAAGAAGCTACAGCTTAACAAGATGGACTGGTTGGATAGCTCGGTGGTTTATATAGGTGGCTGTGGACTCAGAGGTTGGAAGTTGAATCCCCCCCCTTTTTTTTAATTTAATCCCAGAAGAGCCAGCCAGAAGAGTGGTATTGGACAAGCTGTACAGGACCAGGATATCCCCAGAAGAAGGCAGTGGTAACTACTTCTCTACTTAGAAAACCCTTAAAAGAGTCTTGTATTCTCTAATATTGAAAAAGATGAACCCCACCCCTTTCATGGGGTCTCGTGGAATCCCATGAAAGGACATTCTCAGCTGCTGTGCTCAGACTCTGGAACTCCCTCCCACTAGAGGCCAGGAGTGCCTCATCTCTGTTGTCTTTCCAGAAACAGGCAAAGGCCTTTCTCTTCAGGCAAGCTTTCCCTGAATGATGATCTACCGTTATGTGTCTTTTATATGAGTCTCCAGGGTCACATAGACTTTGTGTTTATAACTGATTATAACCTTATAGGTTTACATTGACACTATGTTTTCAATGTTAGTTTCCATCACTCATAACTTTACATGGAACTTTACTCCCCTTTAACTGCTCACATTCTCTTGTAACTTTAATGTAATGTTGTCTATTAATGCTGTAAGATGTCCCTCAATTCCCTGTTCTCAATACTTGGACATGCCTTAATTCTACTGGACTGTATATTATCCCTCATTCTGTAAACCGCCTTGGGTCCTTTTTTTCCAAGGAGAAAGGTGGGGTAAAAATACTCTAAAATAAATAAATAAATAATATAAAAGCTGCAAGATGCCAAAGGCAGGCAGCCACTTGGTTGTTTGACTGAAGAAGTCAGTGTGACCCATAAAAAAGCCTTGGATTAGCCGGATCATTAAGGAGAGCAAGGCGGCTCTCTCATCCTTTCTGGGATAGCCATGAAGGATATATATCGCATATGATTCCAGATGAACTGTGGGGCTATTTTGCACCCCTAAAGTGGAGTCAGGCCACAAGAGATGTGTTGTGTTCCATCCAGCATTTTAAGGGTTAAAAAGAGGGCCAGCAATTTAAAATGAGGGCAGAGGAAATCAAAAGTGATTACAGTACACTGAGGTATTGTTGCCAGAGGAGAATGACACACACCACATGTGGTGACCTCAGTCTGAGCCCTCCCTACTGCCTAAGCCCTTGCAGTGGTGCTGAACCTTCAACACTCCAGATGTTTTGGACCACCAACATAGTATATATACTCTAAGGGCTCATATATAATTTTGCAGCCACCCCATCAGCTATTTCTTGGAGCTAAAAGGCAAATGGAAGAACACGTGAGCTTTCCGTGGACTGGTTAGTCAATCAGGAGGCTTTGTACCCCCTCACATGCCATAGCAACCAGGAATGCAGAGAATGGGGATGGATGAGATGGGAATGTCAGCTCAAGAACAAAAGTCTCAGCCCATATGTTTGCATACCAAGCAGGTCAGGGAGATTCCACCATCCCCTTATCATTTAACAGGTGAACAATGTTTAATTTAGTTTCATATCTTTTTTAAATATTCTGATCCGAGTGTCGAGGAGAAGAGCAGTGTGTCCATTTTTCTGTTCCATGTGTCAAAATTATTTAGATATTACATACCTTGAATGAGGTGGGACCTCATTTACTGCGCCACCTCAGGCATTAAAATACCTCGAGTACCCTTGAAAATGCCGAACATAATGTGCCACCCTTATGCTGAAATATAGGTCACGCGTTGTGTGCTACCACCTCCAAGTCTTAAACAGCTCTGTAGCACTCGAGCTGTGTTATGACTCATTACGAATTACTCTATCTCTATTTGATGAAAGAACTCCCAGGCTTGCCTCTAGCACAGTATCTGCAGTTTTGGTATCATGGAGATGTCCTCAGAAAGTTGAGAATTTGATTCCACGGAAAACATGCGCTCATAGTCCTGAGGCCATTTTATGCATAACTTACATTACATCCTGTTGTGGAAAGCACTGCCATTGCAGAAAATATATTAAATTCATATGATATGTTGCAGCCTTCACACCAATATGGCTATTTTACCCTTGCCATCTATATATCGCAAGGGTTGTGGAGTTTTAAGGGTGAACCCTTCCATTGTGCAAAGTAAAGTCAGAAACTTAGGCAGAAGATGCAGGGAGAGATCCTATTTATTTATTTATTTATTTTAGAGTATTTTTACCCCACCTTTCTCCTTGGAAAAGGACCCAAGGTAGCTTACATCACAGTACAATTAAGACATGTTCAAGTATTTGAGAAGAAGGAATTGAAGGACATCTTACAGCATTAATAGATACCATTACATTAAAGCTACAAGGTTATAAGTAGTTATAAACACAAAGTCTATGTGAACCTATAGATTCATATAAATTAAAGACACATGGTAGTCCATCATTCAGAGAAAGCTTGCCTGAAGAGAAAGGTCTTTGGCTGTTTCTAGAAGAACAACAGAGATGAGGCAGTCCTGGCCTCTAGTGGGAGGGAGTTCCAGAGTCTGGGCACAACAGTTGTGAAGGCCCTTTCATGGGTTCTCACGAGACATACCTGTGAGGGTGGTGGGATGGAGAGAAGGGCCTCTCCTGATGACCTTAATACCCGAGTCAGTTCATACTGTGAGATTCGATCTTTGAAGTAGCTAGGACCCAGGTTGTACCGTGCTTTGTAGGTCTAGGTCAGCACTTTGAATTGTTCCCGAATCGATAGCTGTTTGGCATCTAGTTGAGCTGCTTTAGTAGGAGTGTAGATGTGATCTCTGTACCTCGTCCCAGTCAGCAGTCTGGCTGCTGCATTTTAGACCCACTGAAGTTTCCTGAGACTATTCATCAGTAGCTCCACATAGAGCAAGTTACAGTAGTCCAGGCAGGGACGTCACTAGGACATGTGTAGACTGACTGCACTATTGTATGTAGGGCAGGGGCATGGGACTATATCTACCACACAGCATGCCTTGGGCCTCCTATTGGTGCAGATAGCAGGCACACCCTTGGTTAGTGTCAAATTAAGATTCAGTTCTCAGTCTAGTCAGCATCTCAGTTCAGTTGGCATCTATATGTTTCCCCCTTCCCTCTGTCCTCTCTTTTTTTTTGTATGACTGATCTGTTTTTAAAGGTTATTTGTAAGTTTGTTTATTGATTTGATTTGATTTGATTTGTATACTGTCCATCTAGTCCAAGGGCCACTTTGGGCCGTGAACATGCAAACTAAGAATACAATATATTCTTTACACATTCAAGTTGTCTTTAATGCTTTTATCTTTATTTTTTGTTTTGTATTATATTTGTTGTAACACCCATAGTAGTGCCTTGGTATTAATGCAAGTAAGATATAAATCAAATAACTACCTAAATACACACACACACACACACACACACACACACACACACACACACACACACACACACACACACACACACACACATACATACATACATACATACATACATACATACATACATACATACATACATACATACATACATAGGTATGGATTAGAGAGAAGATTCCAAAATGTCCCTGGGTTCACTGCATGGATGTCTCCTGGAGTCCACAGGCCTGTTGTGAGGTCACTGCCAATCCAGGAGGTTTCTGACTGGATTGGTCCTGCTCTTGGATACCACCACCTGTTAACCTGTGCCCTCAAAAGAAAGCCAATGAGCAGTGAAGAGAACCCAGGAAAATTGCAGCTGACTTTTCTCTTTCACATCTCCTCAGAGTGTCTATCTGCCCCAACTACCATAGGGTCCAAACAGAGAGAACAACTGAATGCAGAACTTCTTGGAGATATTTTACCACCTTGGACAGGGCAGTACTGGTGTCCTATTTCCTCCCCCTCTCCACCCCATCCCCCCACAAGGGAAAGCCCACCAAATTATTTTGGCTAATGAGGGAGAAGAAATTCCCACAACAAGCACTTCTTCCCAACTCTCTGAAAAGGCCCTCTGCCGCCCATCCTGGTCAGCTCAGTGTTAAGGCCAGCGTCACAGGAACGGGAAATAAATGCAATCCTGTTATTAATATGTCCATCAAAATGCTCTAGGTGACTTCTCCTAAGCAATTAGGCAAATATCAGTGGAAAGCTTTCATTATAATGTTACTCCTAAGAAAAAGAAAAGAAAAACAAAACAAAATAAAATAAAGTGGGAGGTGCTAGAGATGTATCATCATAGTATGTTTCTATGTCAAATCTCTTGAAACTGCCAAAAAAGAAATGCTGCATAACAAACGTCAACTGATGTATGAGTGGTTGGTAACTTATTGTCAGTTGAATGACGTCTCTGACATAAATTAGGCAAACAAAAGAGTAAAAAGTGGACAGAATTCTGGTGTTTCACTACGTGTTTTTTTTTTAAAATTGGGAAACATGTTCTATCCAGAGGAAACTGGTGGTTTCATTCCCCCCATCCTCAAAAGACAAAACAAAAACCCTCTTCAGCTTTGAATATTTGAGAGAAAAGAAAACGAATTTCCTCTCCAATCCTGGTTGATTTTCCTCAGTCTAACAATAGAACTCAATCTGTTGTGGGGATGCAGAAATGTTTTCCCCCCCATATGGGCTGCCAAGGAGAAGAGACGGATCAGACTAAATCCCTAGGTCTTAAGAGCCTGTGTGTTCCTTTGACCCGTTCCCCTTCAAGTCTTGAAGGTCCTGTCCTCACTCAACCGGAGCCTTCCATCTGCTCAGCTATCCCCAGCTTTAGTGCTAGAGAATAAAATGCCTGCTTCTTCTCTTTGCCACCTCCTGAACAGAGTTATGCTTCTTCTTCTTCTTCTTCATCCTCTGCATGCATGCAATGTGTTAGATCATGCTCCACCATTTTGTTTATGAAAGAGACCCTCCTCTGACTTGCACTCTGCCTCCTGGTCAGATTACCTTCGACTTTTCTCAGACCAGATATCCGGACTTTAGTAGGGATGCTGGAAAGTTCAATGTGAATCCCACACTTTCCGTAACCAAACTGAGTGTGAGGATTGCTGGTTGACACTATTATGTTTAGAGCATAACAAAACACGCTCAGTAGGAAATACAAGCATTGCTTGAGCTGGAAGAGAGAGTCATGCTGTTTCTGCAGAAAGAGGGGGAAGAGAAGAAATGTGCTGGAGCAAATACTGTATATACTCGAATATAAGCCTAGTTTTTTCAGCCCTAATTTTGGGCTGAAAAAATGGGTCCTCGGCTTATATGCGGGTCAATACTTTTAGCCACTGAAGCAAGTTTGGGTCAGTGGCTAAAAGTCATTTTAAACATTGTGCGCCACTTCTCCTGACCCCCCCATGTTTAAAATGACTTTTTAAAGGATCATTTTAAAACAATGTTTAAAATGACTTTTAGCCACCAACTCAAGCACTTGCCTCGGTGGCTAAAAGTCATTTTAAACATCACACACACACCCAGCTCACAAAGGAGAAGTTGCCGGGCCCTGCTGCATTTCCCACCCTAGGCTTATACTTGAGTCAATAAATTTTCCCAGTTTTTTTGGGTTTAAATTAGGGCCCCCGGCTTATACTCGGGTCGACTTATACTCGAGTATATACGGTATATGAAAAAGAAGCCCCTTCAAAATGTTCCCTTGCCTTCTCCTCTCCTCTGCCTCTCATTCCATTCTTCCTCAGCCACCTTGTTAGCCTCTCTTCTGCATGACAATTTCCCATCCTTCACCTGGATGGTGTTAGAGGACATCATGAAAAGCTGGTTTTCTTAGCTGAGGAAAAAGCAGATAGTGCCTCTTCCAAAACTGTATGGATTCTTAGTGAGTGCCATCAAAATAAGATTTTCAAAGCAGGCAAAATATTTAAGGAGTGGTTCTACCAGTGCCATCCCCTCTTAAGAATTTCCTGGGGATTCAGACACAAGTCTTAATAGGGGAGGCGGGAAAGGAGAGGGGTTGTAAAGATGATGGAAAGGAGGATTTGCCCAGGGTCTTAGGTTGTTTGTTGATATGGTAGGTGTTGTTTCCTGGCTCTGTGGTAAATTCCTTAAGAGACAGAAACCCCCTCCTCCTCTTCCCCCTCCCCTATCCACTGTCTATAGGAACTTACAACCAGGCTGGCATGCAAATACAGATAATACAGCCAATGAATATTTGGTGTGAAATGTATATCCCATCGCATATTATATTGCACACCTCATTCTGCTGCTATATGTCTGAAGAAGTGGATGCATAGTTCACGAAACATTACATTAAAATATGAAAGTTAGTCTTTAAGGTGCCACATGTTTTGTGTCTTTTGTTTTGTTTTTCTTTGATTTTGCCTGGAATTCTTGAAAAGACTAACACGGCTGCCGTCTCCAAAACTTAACTAGAGATAGTAAATCCATGACACCTTTGCAGTAACAATCACATTTCTACATGGAAGAGATGCTGTTCCATATAATACACACACATATTGTCTTTTACAGTCCCTCCCTTCCCAGTTTCAGATTTCCTGACTGATTCATCAAGCCCTAATGATAATCCTTCAGTACATGTTAAATGTTTGCTTTATTTTATTTGTTTGCTGTACTATCGATTCACCTAGAACTGTATGGTTGATGTTGTTTTGTTATATATCAATGTCCAGGATACTGCACAGTAAGAGGGAGGATTTTTATACAAGGCCATCAACATGTGAAACAGTATGTTCTAACATGGAAACGGCTTAGATGCATTTAAAAGGGGATTGGACAGATTTCTGGAGGAAAAGTCCACTGATGGTTACAAGCCCTGATGGTTATCTCCAGGCTTAAAAGGAGGATACCTCCAAGTTCCAGACGCATGGGGACAGGTATCAGGAGATGGGTATTTAGTTGTCTTATGTGCTCTCAGAGGCATCTGGTGGGACCACTGCAACATAAGTTGGACTAGATGGGCCCTTGGCCTGATCCAGAGGGGTTTTCTTATGTCCTTATGAAATGCCCTGATATATTGGAGTATCACTCACTAGTTACAGCTGGCATAATTATAAAGGCTGTGCTGGCTAAGGAATAATGGGGCCTGTAGTCCAACATACCAGAAGTGCTGCATGTTATCAAAAGTTGAGCTAAAGCGTGACAGCAAGGGGAGTACATTAGGAAGTCATGGCTGAAGGAAAGGAAAGGAAAAGATGAATGAAAGCAAATGCTCCACCACAAGGAGCGGCCCTCTTCTTGACGGAGCTTTGTTTGTCTCAGAATCTCTCTTGATTTTCTCCCAAGTGAGAACCTCCCCAAACATCTTGAAAGGTTGATTGAGGGCAAAGTGAGTAATGAGTCTCCAGGTCTGCCCGAAGTGCCCGTGTTTGCCCACTGTGGGACTAATTCCCAGCTGCTGTTCCCGCCTGGCTGCCAGTTGAGGTGACAAGCTGAGCAGCAACACTCACAGAACAGTTCATCTCAAACCTGTATCAATCCTGGTGGCCCATGCTGGTCCAGGAATGTGTGTGGACAGCATAGCGCTCCCACTAGATTTAGCAAGGATTTTCTTTCCCGCTAAATTTAGCAGTATTTCACTGGAAAATCTTAGGCATGCTCTCTGTGCTGGGATCTACCAGGCCACTTGAAATGTTCATTAAAAAAAGGTTTGGTAGAAATAGGGCTTTGTTGCCTCTGGGAATGAGGCTGGGGCCCTGGGAGCTAAGCATGGACTCTGTAGTTTTTCCTTATGCTACCAGCTGTTATCCTTGTCTAGACACTTCCTAATCAATGGAAGTGAATAGGCAATCAAATGTCTAGACAAGGATAATAAGGGAAGAAATAATGGACCCAACAGCTTGCTGAGGCTGGGTGTTAGGGCTCACTATACATCTGATCAGGTCTTTTGCTGCCTCACATGGACCAGCCGTTGTGCCCCGTCCCACCCTTGCCCCCATTCAGGGTGCAGAGGACCCCCTGATAAGGTAAACCCTATGAAAACAGTCCTGTGTGTTAGTCACCTTACGTCAGCATCAGAATAGCAAAGTAACATATCGAGTAACCGAGGATTCTGCTACCCTTCTGTGAGAACTAAAATTGGATGCCTCCAGAGGCCACCTCTCTCTGCCAAATGGGAGGATGGTCCTGAAGGTGATAGTATACTAAAACTGATCACTCCATGGTGGAGCTAGGAATTCTTGTCCCATTCCATTGAGGACAATAGAAGGCTCAGCTGTCCTGCCCCCACCATCCTGCCTCCTGCCCCAGGTTGGGTCTTGACCATGCTGACTGAGAATTCATGCCCCATCCTTCTGAGGTGAACTCCTGAGAAGTTCTGTATCTACTTTTGCCACAATAAAATCAAATGCAGGTATTTGTCATGTATTTCAGATAATACTAAACACTGCAGGGTGGGTCATTTGGGCACCTAGTTTCATGGGAAAGGTATTTAGGGCAAAGGAAGGTAAGGTCTCTTAACATGCTGGAAGGTTGTTCTTTTAGGTCTCAATTTTTCTCTGGAGCAACTTGTTCTGAAAGTTGCTCATGAATAGAGAAGAGAATGAGACGATCAGATGAGAGGAACCAAATACAAACATGTAAGCTGAGCTTACAGGATTTTTCATTTGGCCCATCTTCACTTAGGAGTGGAGTCATCAGGAGCAGGTGAAGCAAGCATTTTGCTAGATTAGTTTACAAGAATTAACTGGACACTACAATCCCCAGGCATATGTCTGCCTTTGAAACGGAGGGTACATAGACAAAGATAGGTTTTTGTAAGCCCATACCTCTCTGGGCAAGAGATTGGAGCAGATGATCCATGAAATCCCCTTCCGCATCGGAGTCTGCAGATCCTTTCTGGCAGAAATGAAGTATCACCTAGAAGTCTCCAGCCTGTTTGTGAATATATCAAGAGCCTCCTCCGTGAACCTCATGGGAAATAAGTGTAATATGAATTCCAGCGGGGGGGGGGGGAAAGCTTCTTAGATCAAAAATAAGAATAACTGACAGAAGTCCTGAGTAAAAGCTTAAATGAAATATAACAACCTGATAACTATGCTTTATGAGTCAATCAGCTGGATCTTTGGCTCCAGACATTTTGGTGATGAGGCCTATTTTTAAGCCTTAATGGCTCATCAGAAAGTAATAAATAATTTAGAGGGCATATGACCCTTTCAAAATGTCAAAGCTAAACTGAATTTTTAGGTGATAAAAAACAAACAAACAAACAAATCAGCTCCCTACTTCCTGACAACCGTCCAGCTGTCACACCCAAGGTTGTGCTGAAAGCACATTTCATCTGACTCATGAAATGCCAATCATCAGATGTGTTGTGGGTGTGAGACAGGATGATCAGCAAGCATTCAGTTTAGGTTGCCATAAAATCTACGCATGCAGCTGATGTTGACTAGGAAACAAGAGGTCCCCTTTTCCTTGCTATAAAACCCTTTGGAAGAACACTTAGAAGAAATTTGACTTGGTGCGGTCTCATGCATTTTATGTAGTGCTGCAATATTTGGTGCTCTAAACCTGGGTTGCTTGGTTTGCAAATTATGTATGACTATAAACCAGGGGCAGTTACAGTTGTTTCCCAATCTCCAACAATATGTTTCATCCTTGCCATGATTATTATAGTAAGCACAGATCTGAGAGAGCCAGCATAGTTCAAATACTGTAGCAATGGATTTGGAACAGCATGGCTTAAGTTCAAAGCTCTGCTCAGTCATAACGTTTAATTGGCTTTCTTAAACCAGTTGGTATATTTTAACAATATCTACCTTATAAGATTTTTGTGGGGATAAATGAAGATGGAAGAATTACTTAAATTATACTGTTGCATAAGAAATTACCAATATTTTTTTTTTGCATTGTGGTTGTGGATGATGAGTTGACTTGTCCTACATGTACTATCATTAACAGTTCAGATGTTGCAAACCAGCATCATCTCATGTTAAGTCATTCTTTCTTTCTCCTATGCCCCCCCCCTTCTAACAATATTATCTTTACTGGTACATTCTTCTCAAATCTTGCAAAACTAACAACCGTGGATTCCTTTGTTAAGACTACACATCTCATATTAGCTGTTCTTCTTTTCCTACTTCCCACCACCATGACCACTAATCTCAGCCGTATTGTCTTTTCTGGTCAGTTCTATATTCTCATTATATGTGCAAGGTAGAATAGCCTCACTTTACTCATTATTGCTCTAGTGAGAGTTAAGATTTGACTTATCTTGACTTAAGCATTTACTTATCTGACTTTTTGGTAGTCTGTGGTGCCTGTAAGGGTCACCCCAAACACTACATTTCAGATGCATTGGTTTTCCCTCCCATCTTTCTTCACTGTCTGTCTTTTACACAGTATGAAAAAATTTGTTCTTGGTTTCCAGTAAAAATCTTTGCTTACTCCCAGTCTCCACCTTTTATTTCAGATGCTCAAGGGGTCATATTTGGGAAAGCATGTCAGTAGAGCAAGTGTTTGGAAACTGGAATATAGTTTTCTTGTCTGTGTTCTGCAGAACAACATTAGTTAACATGAGAGTTTAAAGAGTGTGTATGTCTCCTGTTGAATTGGTTGTACTCACTCAGAGTTTTGCTTCACCACTTCATTACGTCCAAACCAGCCCTTCTAAATATTTTGGCACAGAATGGCTGCAGCCACACCTCAGCTGTTCTTGCTTCTGTCCTCTCCCAATAACCTTATTGCAGATCATATGAGCATCTTCTGGCTTCCTCTAGCACTGGGTAATTCTACAAGAGGGACGTTTCCGTTGGAAAGTGTGTGTACTTTATGTGTACTTAATCTTCCTTTTTTAATAAAAAAAAAACAAAAAAACAGGAAGTCAAATTCATCACACACAAAATCCTCCAGTTCATGAATGTGGGATTCTGAGTTTATGTAGGCATGATTCAAAATTCCTGGAAATGACCTAATATTGCTGCACAATGTCAAGCTCAACGAGGTCACCTTGCCAGCAATAAAAAGGATGCCGGGATTTACATAGCAAATGGCATCTTGAATGTTGATGACAACAACCATGGCAGCAGTCAAGATGGTGTGCAGGAAGCACACTTCATCTCCCGACAAGATACCTTCTTGTGCTCACATTTGTAAAGAACAAAAACAAAACAGCCATGACAATTGCTTTTATGCTTGAGAAGAGGAGCTTGGAGCCTGAGGTGTAATGAGGAAAGATATCTGGAAGATGTGATTGAAGGAAACATCATGAAGTAATAGGAGAAGATGGGATTAGGTCACAACATTGTAGGTTAAAAGGGGAAAACTTAGAGAAGGCTTTTAAAAAGATTTGCACCCAAAATTCAAAGATCAGAGTATACTGGATACTTGAATGTAGTCCATGCGTAGTATAAGCTTATGGTTAAAATCAGATTCTTTTATTCTCAAAAAAAAATTGCTCTATGGATAAAAATCTGCTGTGTAACTAAGCAAGCACAATGCAACTGTTGCACCCATGGAAGCTATGATAGCACGGAGGTGGAAGTACTATCCATGAAGCACTTTTACTGGGCCATGGTGCAATTGCTTGTGATGCAGATCGCACAATGGTTTTCTAACAGGATCAAGTAACTCTCCATGTTAAGTCTCCATTTCTGCACTCTTGTATAGCTCTGCTCGTTATGTGGCTTTTTTGCTATTGTACGGAGGTAAAGTACTTACCAGGGACAACTGTTATTGGAGGGACTAGACAAGGCAACCCTGAATGTAAGAGAGAGGAACAATAAAAATACAGCTTTAGTGCTGATGGTTACATGGAGAGAGGTATGTGAAATTTCAAAGTGTTCAGCCCGGAGTGGTTGCCATACACTAGTTATTAATTACAGCTGCATCGTACCTTCTTTACTCCATTTTAAGACAGTTATAAGCTGCAGTGCAGATGTTGTGCCTTTATCCTACCAGCTCACCCAACCTTTCGTTCTCTTTGTTACTGTCTCTGTCTGTTTTATTGGGTTTTATTGTAAGCCACCCAGAGTTCCCTTCTGGGAAGATGGGCGGGATATAAGCTCAATAAATAAATAAATAAATAAATATTTACCCTACCTCATTAAATTTGAATTGCTTGGATTGGAATGGCTTCTGGCCATTTTCCTGCCCTTAAACTTGCATCACAATACAATTTAATAAATATGTGCTGTATATCCATAACCTACAGCTATTGGGCATTATGGTTAAAAATGCCAACCCCTTTGTCTTATGCATACCCGAGGGCAGAGTGCTATTGATTGGGAAATAATTTTTGTAGGCCTCTCCATGGTGATGTTCTTACTGAATCAGCCATACTGAAGTAGCTTTATGCTGGATACATAAATGAAAGCAAGACTGGGGAACATTTGGCCATCCTGATGATAAAGCGATCCCATACCAGGGAACAGGCCAGCTAGAGCTGATGAAACTTATAGTTCAGTGGTGGTGAACCTTCAGCACTCCAGATGTTTTGGACTGCAACTCCCAGAATCCCAAGCGTATATTGCCAATTGCAAAGGACTGTGGGAGTTGTGGTCAAAAGGTTCGCCATCACTGTAGCTAAAAAATACCAGGGAGGCCGGAGCTTCCCCAGCCCTCAGCAAAGGTAATCTGTGAGTTGCAGAGCTTCTATCAACAGCTCTTCCCTCTGCGCTCTCCTTCACTCATGCACTCCGCACCCAAAACTTCAGTGTTATTCTTAGTACTATCTCACTTGCTTTGCACAAGGCCACACATTCATCCAAGTGAATGGACACACACACAAACACAAACACATGTGCCTGCCTGTTTTCAGTTTCTGTGACCCTCAGCACTGCCCACGTGTCCACAAGATGAAGACAACATGTTTTTTTAAAAATCATCCCATACTCACACAAAGATGTAAGCACATGCCCCAAAGAAATATGCTAAAATCCATGTCACCATGTTATATACAGTAGGACCACTCAAACTCATGAAATAGCCTGTGGGCTTGTTCATACAAACCAAAGGTGTGGTGGGGGAGAGGAAAAACAGCAGTGGGACTAGCATTGTGCCATCCGTAGTGTTTATATCTCACTACGGTCTAACAAAGGATGCGGGTGCTGCTGCAAGTTAAACTGCTGAGCCCCTGGGCTTGTCAATCAAAGGACTATTTGAATCTGTGAGCTGCTGTTGCTTGTCCCAGCTCCTGCCAACCTAGCAGTTCAAAAGCACATACAAATGCAAGTAGATAGATAGGTAACAATATTGTGGGAGAGTAATGTTGTTCCATGTGCTTGCATGTTTAGTCATGCTGGCCAGTGGAAATATGTCAATGGACAAAATGTGGGCTCTTTGGCTTACAAATGGAGGTGAGAGCTTGCCCCTAGAGTCCTAGAGTCAGAAACAACTGGATTTAAGTGTCAGGGGGACCTTTGCCTTTAGTCTACAGTCTAACAGTGTAAAGTGGGAGAGGTTGCTCTGTAGGCCTACACATCAGGGTCAACCCAAATCCCTCGTAAGGATTGCTGAGAAGATAAAACCAGATCGATTCCCCATTTTTAAAAATAACAACTTCATCAGTCTTGTGAGAACTGCTTATTGGAGTTCAGTGACTCTGATCTTGTACTGAAATAAAAGAGAGCCACATGCTCCCCACACAATACAAATGTGGGAGCGTGCCATGCCTTTATAGATCACTAACAAGAATGATACCATCTGCTCACTTTTGTGGGTCATGGCTCACTTCATTAGGACGCCACCTGCATCTTGTTGTGAGTGCAGAGAATTTGGAGTCCCCAAAGTTCATGGCAGATGGATTTGTCAGGCGTCTTTCTTTGTTCTAAGTAAGGGATGTTGCAGGCTCTGTTAGAGGTGTGGTTTTCAGGTTACAGTGGAGGAAGCTGTTGATTGGATATCACAGCCCAGCTCTCCAAACAAAGAAGCCCAGGCATTATCCATATACTTTCCCCTCATGGCCAGGGTGGTTAATCTGCTCCAGGCCTGAGCAGATTAACCACTGGAGTTATCCGAGGTGCTGAACGTTATCTCTAAAACTAGGTTTCAGCACCTTGGATAATTCCTGGATAGTCACTAACCCCCCACCCCCACCCCCAGCATTGCATCATCGTCCATTGAAACTACTGCTTCTTGAGTTGGAGGGGGAAATACATAAAAGGAAGCCAAACTTTTTTATTATATATTGAAGCAATATCTGGGTAAAGGTGCACTTCAAAAATATGGGTAATACACTAGTTTTTACAGAATGATGTTATATGGTTTTCACCAGTAGTGAGGTGAACATGGTTGGCATTCTTTCCCAGCACATGGAATATGAGGTTGCAACAAAACAACTCTTTTTTTGTTTTGTTTTTGCTCTTTTGGGTTGCCCATGGACAACTATCTGGCTAGAAGCCAGGGACTGTTCTATGGGAAGAGCCAACAGCCATGCTGTGGGAGGGTGGGGAGAGGTGGACAGGAGCTCCATCAGAAATACAAAGTGAGCTGTGCGTTTTGCCATCCAAAAAATAGCATTTTGGTGTCAAAGGCAGGAATGGCTTCCTGCAATAAATAAGCTGTCCTTGAAGCAGTATTAGGCTGTGTTTTTAAAATGAAAATAAATGAATAAAATAAAATAAAAATGTAACAGCATTTTAAAAGCACTGCTAGATCATCTGATAGCATTTAAATGTGAGATAGATAGAAATATACCACTGAGACTGCATCTCTATAGACGTGTATGTGGATGTTAGTCCCACAGAAGCAATGAGACTTACCAAATAAACATGCTTATTATCACAGTGCCTATTTCCTATCATTTGCTAGTACAAGTGGGATTCGCAAGGGGGGGGGGAAATGGGTGTATCCTGGCCATTTAACAAGAGCGGCAAATATATCATCTTGCAGGATTACCCATTCCATCTGCAATACTCTTGCCTGCCCATTTTCAGGCATTCCGATGATTGTGCAGCATTCCGGAGCTTCAAAGCATGTTTTAGAAAATTGAGGGTGGGTGTTGCTTATTCTCTTAAGTTTAAACTTTTTTTAAAAAAAATACTTCTGAAAAACCTTGCCACTTTCCTGAGTATGCTACCATTTGTTCCCAGCGGCCTTGGCTGGGTGGCTGGTTGGTCAATGGTTGCTTCTTTCTTTCGTACTGATTGAAGAATCTTTTACTGTATTCATGAAGTGCATGTGTAACCAAGAAAATATTTCAATACACTAAAATAGATGCATACATGATTTTAATAATGAGTTATCGAGCTGAACAAATACAGAAATGAGAAATAAACTGAAGATGTACACCACAGAAAACAATTTCTGAGTTTTAACTAAAATCCTCTCCACAGTCATCCCTCTGAGATCTTCACACTTTCATTCCACAGTATGGCACCAGCATAAGACACCAAAGATCACTGCTGGAAAATGATGGTAATGGAGGAATCATACCTTTGATTGTTATTTGTGCCCCAGAGATGCAAAAGACGCTACAAATCAACTAAAATATTGCTGAGCCTTCAATAAATGCATGTTTCCAGGAGCACCTGTGTATTCATCAGGAAAGATTAGGTTCACCGTTTCAAATCCCTTGACCTGCTTTTGGCTTACTGTTAATTACACATGGGTCTCCAGCTCTAGCCACCTGGCTGCTTTAGCTTCTCATGTGAAACAACCCTCAGATTTAATGGTCATGAATATGCAAAGAGCCTGGTGAGTGTCTTGTAATTTTGGCAATACAGGGGGGAAACACATGGACATGTAACCACCCAGTAGAACCTGGAACTCATGAAGTCTCTTTGGCCAACTCTGGCCTTCCTCGTTCCTAGACTGCAGGACTAGGTGATGGAAAGGGTGGACAAGTTGGTCCTTTCCTGCTACTAAAACAAGCATTGTAATCTCAAAGTAAGGACTCTAGACAGCAAAACACCTAGTGATGGGGACCGGGCTGGAAAGCAGTCCCTCAGCTTGCTCTCTGAGTTATGTTCAGAGCAGCAACTCCCAGAATCAGCCTGCTAGCCCAGCCAGGTTGCCTAGCTGCTTTTGAGCACAGCAGTCCGAGAAGTAATGTTTCCATATTCTGGGCAGGAGTCACAAGAACCCACACTTCTTGTTTTTCTGATCATTTGCTTTTTCTCTCCCCATCCTGCCTCTTGCTATCTTTGTTCTTTGCTTCTGTTCAGCTAAGTGTGCCTTCCGCTTGAGACCCCACTTGTGCAGGCTCTCTAACTGGACTTGTACAGCACGCAGCTTTCCTTTGCTGCACTTTTTCTGGCCAAAAGGCATCTTCACAACTATGCTTTTTATTTATGCTTTTTTTAGGTCAAGAGAATACAGTCTGGTGGTGCACCACGGCTATAGGGCAGACTTTGAGAGTCTTGGATGGCCAGTGGCAGCCCTCTGTGAGGCCCCCAAAGCCAGCATGACCTCAACCATCTCTCCTCACAGCCCAGCTGAAATGATGGGGCAAACTGCTATTTGCAAGGTCATGGTTTACTTGCTACTAGTAATGATAGGCAAGTACCCATCTTGGTAGAAGCAGCCGGGAGATGGGAAAGAGAGAGAGAAAGAAAGAGAAAGAGTTTCAAACACTGGGTGTTCTAAGATATGCATGTGCAACATAGCTGTAGATTTGTGAGAGGTGGCTGTGTTAGCGTGTGCAAGAATTCCAGGAAAAAAAGAAAAGAAAAGAAAAGAAAAGAAAAAAAGAAAAGAAAAGAAACATGTGGCACCTTAATAGTTAGTCTTTAAGGTGCCACAGGTTTTGTGTGTGTGTGTGCAACCAAGTGTGTGAGTGCACGCATAGGTTGTCCCTGACCCGTAGCCCTTGGAGCCAAACATCCTTGCTTTGAGCTACACCTTTTCACTCATCTCCGTAGGAACTGCTTGGAATCTTTGTGTCTGTTGTGAACATTCCGCTGGCACATGCTCCAGGCAATTGCTGACTCAATTGAAATAATCCTTCCATAAAGAATATAGGCTGCTTTCCTGGATCAAGGTCAAATTACTAATAATAGGAAGCTTCCTCCATTTCTGCACTCTGGCCTTTAAAAACAGGACGAACTCTGCCATCAAAGTTTCATCCAGAGAAGAGGCTTTATGGTGGGGTCACAGACACTTAATGGAGAAGAGTTCAGTTTCAAGATGCTGTTTCCCTGACAACCGGAAAGCAGAAGGAGGTGAAAGTGAGAGATGGGAGACCACTTCTGAAATATATCATTAAGTGGATCTCTCTGGACCTGATCTCTGCTTACATGGTCACTGTTGTCCAAAAGGATGCCTTGGGATATACCAATTTCTTGGCCGTTCTCCCACTCCTGTCCCCTGTATGCTCCCAAATGAAACAGAGGATACATGTCTTAGATACCATGGGGTGAAAAAATCTGCTTCCATTTCCATCTATTGGGGATTTGGGGGTATTTTGTTGCACCTTGGATGTTCTACAAGGTGGCCAGTTAATGGAGCCAAGTTTCTATCCAAAGTCACAGAGACGCACGGGGCACCTTAAAGATTAACACATTTCAAGAAGCTTTTGAGGACTGCAGCCCACTTTGTCAAGTGCCATCTGTGAAAACTGAATGCCAGATATAACTTGCCAGTCTTTCAAGTGTTATGTAACTCTGGGGCTTTCCTCCCACAGATGGACGTGTGTGCCTCTTCCTTGGAGTCAGTGTCTGGCCAGGGGCAGGCCATATGATGTGTTAAGAGTACAAAGACTGATTGCATAGTTTATATTCCTCCAAGGCTGTAGAAGAACATGAACTGATAACATGTGCTACCACTGGAGGCCCATGGTGTGTGTGTGTGTGTGTGTGTACGTGCACACACAACAGTGCACATGCTTCACTCTGCCATTTCAGAGTAAGCTCCACCCAATTCAGCACCTTACATACTATAGGGATCAGGCTAGACAGAACAGGTAAAAAGTGGCCTTAGACCAAGACGTCCTCAAAACAGGGAACAAAAGACATCTCTGGCAGACTAGTCCTGGAGAAAGAAGCCAAAGCAGCAAAAAGCTTGGCAAACCTAATTTTATTTTGTGGGGGACAGAACTGTTGGCAGGCAAAGCTTAGCTTAGCTTAAGGAAAAGCCAACTGGCCATGTGGTTGCCGCTGGTCACCCGGTCCACTTGGCTGGCAAATAGACCGCATGTTGTTTCCAGGGCTGGTTCTGTGGAATGGTGGCAGAAAGCCACAATTGCTGCTGTGGCTACAACCCAGGAGGACCTGAACCATGCAAGTTCCCTGCTGCCAGTGGGCTCAGCTGCTCCAGGGGCACCTCTTTCTCCCAAAGGGAGTTTACTGGGTGGAGGGAGGCTTACAAACATGTGAATGGTTCCCACATTTTTCCAGGGGAAGAAGCATTTGGCAAATAACTGGCACCTGCTGTCTTTCATCACTCTTTATTGTGTAAAAATAAACTCAATAGTTCATGTAGTTTCAGCAATAAAATGAAAAACGAAAAGAAAAGAAAGCATGAAGAACCAGTAGAAACAGTGCATTTTAAGAACTGCTGATGTGGATGGTGGATGTAAAGATAGAACACCAACTCATTCAAAACCCAGTAAAGACTGATAGCAGGAAATAGGAAAAATATACAGCTTTGGTTAACAGAATGATAATTCAAGAAACATTTATCCTATCACGCTGTACAATATATACAATTTTATCAATATCACCCTTTCTTAAAAATGTTTTGGCAAATCACACGCAATTTGGACTGGATTCATAAATCTTTACATGTTATTTCCCCCTTCATCAGCTTGTAGTTAACATTCATTATTGGTTTCAAAGAGGTTTCCAATAAGGATTGTTAGCAGGTTGATCTTTCAAGGTACACTTCTGTTGGTTGGCTAGTTTTAAAGAGCACTGCCTAGATTGTGCTGCTGTGAGTCAAGATTTGAAATGAATATATCTAGTCTGGGTTAGTGTTAATTGTATTCCTATATATACATATTTTCCTGAGCAGTCTAGTATTGTGTTTTCACACAGGCAGTCACATGACCCACTTCAGTCTCTGACAAGTAGCAGCCTTCCAATACAGCACTACAGCAGTATCAACCTTGAACTGCTTATTTCATGCACATCCATCTTGCATATTCATTTGCCACAACTTTAAAGTTAGCCAAAATGGCTCTGTTAAGCCTGATGAGTTCGTCCTTCATCCCTCTTTTTTCTCCCCTAGCGAGGAAAAAAAATCCATGGCTGACATTGGAGAGGGTGGCATAATTTAAAGGGGTAATGGCTGCAAGTCTATTAGTACAAACCACAAAGTCTTTTTAAAAAAAGAAACCATATAAAACATTACATATTTCAAAATAAGTTTTATCACCCTTTTATCCTTCGTCTGTAGCTTAAAAGTATTTTTCAGGGAGTACCCGTTCATTTTCTATATAATCTTTTCTAAGAAAAAATAACTTTCTTGGTAGTAAACCCCTTTTACAGTGTGTGTGTGTGTGTGTGTGTGTGTGTGTGTTTTCAAAGGACAGTAAATGCTATTTCAGATAATATGACAAGGAAATCACATTGAAGCTGTGATCCTCAACATTGGCTTTAAGGAGGTCCCATGGAAGTGAGTAACACACATTTTAAGTCATGTATGTTGAGCATCAGGTGGTAGAAGTTAACTTACTCACTTGCCTAAACCAGAGAAGGATCACTTATGGCCTTTCTGTAGGTGCTGCTGAACTACAACTCCCACTGTCCTTTATCATTGGCAAGAGCTGCTGGGATCTGTAGTTGAACAACAGCTAAAGGTCACACATCCCCCACTCCTGGCATAAATGAATGTCACCTTGTCTAGTTCTCAGCAGAACTACATCCATGACAGCAGTCAAATCACCCCCTTGAGAGGAGGTGTTTGGGGAGCTGCTCTAGACAGTATTATGGCAAACAAACACACATACACACTACTTGTGTAGTGCTCCACTTGTTTTGTTTTGTTTTATAAAAGGACATTACCTGAGAGAGGCATGTATTACTCAGTGCAAGAGAGGAAACATCAATCGCATTGAACAGTAGGCTTGTTTGGGGTTGGATCAGATCTTAATTCCATGTTCATGAAAGCAGGCCTGCTGCCGCCAGTAAGCCCAGCGTGGAAGAGGCCACCCATAGTGGTGTCAAAGGGGCATGTCTAAGCACATTCGCTTTGGTAACCATCAGTAGGTCTGATCCAACAGCACAGTGTACATTGAACAACTGAGGTGCAGAAAAAGCAGCTCCATCAACGACCTGAGAGCTATAGGTTCCCAGGACTTATGTACGGGATACAACAACACGGATGGGAGCAATTCCCACTGATTTCCTAATTGGTACTTTGTCTTGTTCCAGAAATTTACAAAACGAAGTGTAGTGCTGTTTATCACGGTGGAGGGGGTGGGGTTTTCAATGCTGCATCATCAGCCACCGTTCTCCAGCCACACCTGACCACTACCAAGGTGCTCGGATGACTTTTGTTTTTGAAGCATGAACTATCGCTCAGCAAACTCCCATGTTTCTGCAGCAGCCCAGGCATGCAGGCAAGCATTAGACCAGGTAAAACACGATTGAGGCACCTACTGAGACATGCAAGTAACAACAGTAGCACCCCTTGCTTCCCCTGTAAGCCTGCGCAATAATCAAAGGGCACCTCCACAAACTGGGACAAAATCACAGAGAGAACAAGACGGCACTTTGCAACCCATGGCCACCACAGGTGAGAGCAAAAGAGGCACTCCCATGGAACCAAAGCACAGTTCCCACCCCACCCCCACCCTCACCCCAGCCCTCCTTTGCAAAGGCCAAGGGCTAGGCCTTTCCCATTTCCTAAAAAGAGCTGGTGCCTCTCCAGATACAAACACGGATTGCATTGTGAGGATCACAATAAGAAATGCATGCTGTCCATCACCTGCACAGCGGGGTTTGTATCGCCCCTCTGCCCATTTATTTGACCTGTAAGTCATCTCTGATGCTGTTTTAAAAACAACAGGGCAGGCTATTTTCTGAGCAAAAAGGTGGGTAAAGAGGCCATAGCCTCTTCTTAAGCGCCTGGGAGTTTAGGGCCAGACCAAGATTTGCCCGCTCTTCAGTTTCTTTACAAGTGTGATTACGACCCTTCCTCAGACAATCCCTTATTCCTTCCTGAAAGGAGGAGCTCTTAACCTTTTATGAAAGCCAAGCCTGCCTCACGCCCCATTGGACCCAATAAATGTGGGGCAGCAGCCCAGGCAGGCGCATTACACTATACAACCGGCCACCTGCCGTGAACCCCATTTGTATTTCAAAGGCAACAATCTTAGCTCAGCAGCGATGGCCCATGGAAATCAGGCTGCAATAGCATGCCTTGTATCCAATGGCCCCACTATCCACTCCCTCCCTCCTCCCCCCTCCCTCCCAGCCCTCCAGCCCTTCAGGTTTATGGCTCTTAAAGAGTAAACGGTATGGGAATGTCTCACAAAAGGAATAAGAAAAATAATCTCATCTCCCCACCCACCCCCACCCACCCACTCGCCCATCCCTCAGCCAGGTATTCTGCCAGAAGCCCCGTGTGCATGGCCTGTGGAGGGGGAAGGCAAGCAAGAGCCTGCAGTGGAACCGAGAAAGTAGGGCTCAAAGGAAGGAAGGGCAGGACTCTCTGGGGTCTTCAGGTCTCAGAGCTTTGGGAGAAGCAGGAACTAAACGGCCTGTGAAGGGAAGGCTCTGCGGATTTCCGTGCCTCGCAATGACTAACAAAGGCAGCTCCTCTAGCTGTACAGCAAGATGAAGGCAGAGTAGGAAACGGAGCCATGCGGCGGCCGCTCCATTAAAATAGATAGGAGTCCGATGCCCCTACCAAAAAGAGAAAGCCAGGATTTGCAACACATTGACCAGGGTCCTTAGCCTGGCAATGCTCCTGAGTCTCACGTGTGCCCCTTGGTGGGCAAAGATGGCTCTCTTGGGCCTTGGCCGTTGCCAGGATTGTACACAGTTGGTTGGAGGTGGTGGTGGGGATAATGGGGCCCTAGAAGGGGTTCAGGAGAACTGTCCGACCCACCCCACCCCACCTCGGCCCGAGTCTTCTAGGAAAGCCACCATCATGTGTCCTTCAAAAAGCATTTGTCCTCCTATCGCTCATAGAATACAGTAGTTGGTAATACAAAATAAAAAAAATTAAATCTCTGCCTCCCCCCTCGGTGGATGGCTGCGTAAAAGAGACTGAAGAGAGTAGGAATATAGAGTTATCCTTTTTAAAAAGTATATGCAAATGAAGACAAATGTGCTGAAAGAGTCGCACCAGCCCAAAGGCACTCAGGCTTCAAAAAACGAAGTTGGCAAGCCAGGAAAAAAAAAATAAACAGGGTCATTCGTAATGAAACTTCATAAAGCAGGGGTGTGTGTGTGTGTATGTATGTGGTAGGGGAGAAGTCTCAAATCAAAGGAGAAAGGGACAAAAAGAAGAGAAGGGGAAACAAGGAACCCTTTGACATCCATTGTCAGAGAAACTTGGCCCAAGTCTCTTAGACAAAAAAGAAAAGAACAGAAAAAGAAAAAGAAAAAGAAAAGGTGATTTTCTTTTAAGAAAAAGCAACTTAAATGTTTGAGTGGAGGGGGGGGGGAGAAGAAAGGAAACAGTTGTCCATGATTCATTCCTGGATGGGGTGAATGGATTTGAAATGGGAAAGGGGGGGTGTCAGCACTTTTAGTTGATCTGACGGCAGGCTTCAAAGGTCCATTTGGTGGCTCCGCCATAAATATCGATGTTGGTCTCAGACCAGGCTATGACACTGCCCGACAGGGCTTTGGTGCTGCAAGTGGCAAGGTTGTAGATCTCCCCCGGGGTGAGTTTTCGGTCCCAGATGTTGAAATGTGCCAGTTCTCCCACAAAGGCCTGAGTGGCGTCAAATCCACCGCCAAGAGTATCCTTGAATAGAGAAATTGGAAAACAAATGGGGTTGAAGGCACGTCTCTGTCTCCTGAAATGGAAGGCTGCCAATGCTTTTTTTCTAGGAGCGTCTCCATCCATTGCCCATGAGATGCCCCCAACATTGGCCAGCCTTCAACCTGGCCAAGGAAGCACTTGAAACAAGCCAGAAAGCTTTTACAGTAGCACAGAGAGGTCAGCAAGAAAAGACAGCATCGGAGGAGTTCAACAGAGGGAAGGGAATAATGTGCTCCTTCTGAAGTGCCTTCTCCATTGAAGAAGCTTTGGTCCCTGCTACGTGTTGGGTGCCAGGCAGGGGTGGTTTAATTCTCTTGAGGCTTTTAATTCCAATTTTTACTCTCCTGAAGTGTATATGGGGTGTGTGCTTTTAATGCAGCCTCAAATCTGCTATAATGTGTAATGTGGTGTTTTTGTCATTATTTGATTTTGCTTGCTGGAAGCTACCTTGAGATAATTTCTTTTTCTTTCTGTCCCCTCTTTCTTTCCCTTTCCCTTTCCTTTTTTTTCTGTAGAAGGTTAGTAAAGATACATTTCTGCAACTAGCAATCACAGCTTGTGCTCATGTGAGCAAAGACCGCATCCTTGCAGCAACTGAGTGGTTGCCTGTCTGCCTCTTTGGAAGAGGGAAGGGAGAGAGGAGGCCAGGGTGAGGAACAAAAAGAAATTCTGCTTAGATTTGATCCCACAACTTGAGAGTATCGTGTGTGTGAAAATATAATGAACTGGAAGACAGCATGAAATAATTGGATATCATGACTTCCCGCTTCTGACTGTGTGCCTCGTACGCCTGAGTGAGTGTGTTGGCAGGCGGAGTCGGACTATGTCCCTTGTGTGTTAAGGGACAGAGGAAATAACTCCCTGGTTTTGTGAGAAATAGGGGAAGGAAGACTGAGCGCCCCAAGGCTTGTGACCTCATGGGAAATATCCACGCCTACCTGGGGCCTTTCCTAGGCATAACTATCACCTTGGTAAAACACAGGGATTTTCGCGTATGTAGCTCTCAGTGCTGCATGTACAATTGTCATTCACACTTCTGGAAAAAGCTTGCCCAATTCATTTTATCGTTGACTCTTAAGTGTATGTCTCTAGGGTAGATGTGCTTGGGAGAAAGCAAATTGGTTTGCACCATCTTGTCTGAAATCCTTGCCCACCTCCAATTCCACCCAGACATTTCCTCCATTGCATCCCATTCTGCTGCTATCCCAGACAGAACAAAAAACACCAGCTTCTAACACAGTGGGTTTTTTTAAGAGAGAAATTTGCAGTAGTCCCTTGGGGTGGTGGTGAGGAGACTGTTTTGTGCTAGTCTAGGCAATTTACTCAAGTTCCACAGGAGCCCACGGGGCTTCTACTGCAGCAGAGCTTTTACAAATTGCATTTTTAGACTATTTTTTTAGGATGGCCCAGTCAGCAGAGCCAATGGAATTACAGCCCCAAATGTAACTTTTCCAGGCTCTGTATTGCAGAAAGCCTTGTGTCAAATCTGCCAGAGAATGCTGCACCAAGGCAGTATGCTTGTCCTAATGAGAGCCTGTTGGCACCAGAGGCCCTCTGCACATGCATAACGAGAGCTGGTGAGATTGCAGAATGCTCAAAACCACCAGCCATCTGCAGGATTTCAGCATCACTCCACCTCCCGGCCTCTGATATTTATAATGGCATCGATGACCCAAGCTTGAAAGGCTGGCAGATTTTAGAAAATAAAAAAGCTAACTCAACACAAATTACCCCAGGATTTTTTAATTCCCAGCACTTTCTCTATCAATTCTGTATTAAATTATGGGAAATTATGCACAGATTGTAGACAAATTCCAGTGGCCATATCCCCCTCCTCCTGTGCCACCACAGGTCTGCCTTACCTGTTCCTGTCCCAGAACAAGGACCCCTTGTGGTTTGATAGGATGATAAGGTGCCAGGTTTTCCCCATTGCCTCGTTGTGTGCCATCCTGGTAAGCCTCCCAGACACCATCCCGAGTGGTCCATGTGATGCAGATGTGGTGCCATTTCCCATCATTAATGACAAAAGGAAGCTTTGCCACCTGAGGAAATTGAAAAAAGGAAGATTGTTGCAGGCACACAAGCCATCTATATCATAGAGAAGGAGATGGGGAACTGTTCTGGAGACCCAGAAGCTGCTCCTTCTTACTCAGGCATATTTATTAAGGAAAGAGGCATTATCCCTACCAAGAGGGATTGAACTGCACAGAGTAGCCCTTGGGCTAGATGGCTGCGGTATCTAAATCTCACAAATAAATAAAAAAATACCCACCCCTGATTTTATAGGAGCCACAGAACAGTCTGATCTCTGTTATTAAAGACAGAGATCTGAAAGGGCTTCAAAAAATCTGGCTTCAAGTTACATGACTAGCAGTATTTTAACTTTAAGGATCCAAATGCAGGTTTATTGGCATAAAAATGTGAGGGACAGGTTTGACATGACATTTATATTTTGATAGTCCTTGGGTGTGTGCTCTACACACACACACACACACACACACACTCACATACACACACATTTCCCCTGAACCCTTCCCCCCCAGAATTTGGCTGCTTGTATTGTGATATATCTTGATATCTTGAAAGAGTATACATAGGATGGTATACATGGTTTTACTGGTCACAGCTGTGAAACTCCACAGTCATTGATAAGGAAGTAACTTGCCTGAAAATTCCTACAAAATTACAGTACTTTGCGTGCAAAGGTCTTTCTGAAATTCACATTTTTGCTTGATTTTTGGGGTATGGCAACAAATGGCCCAGCTCTATGATTCTATGATTCTATGATTCTATGAACTAATAATGCATCAATACTAAAATACATGCTGGGTATATACATCCAGGAATACATATTATTCATATGTTAAGCAGCTGAGAGGCAAGGAAGAGAATGAGGGCTTCTAATTATAAAATAACTACCCTGAAAGGCAAGCTTGGTATAAAGACCTCTAAATCATTTTGTAAAAATTGTCTGAATTGTCTGGAACAAAAAAGAGAACTGAAACTAAGAGGGTTTAGACTCATTTCCCTTTCAAAGTACAGCTCCAGGACTGGAATACCTTTGATCGCTCTATCAACTGACACCAGCGCCAAAGATCTGTGAGTGTGTTCGCCTTGTGGAAAAGAAACTTGGAAGGGAAAGTGCAGTATTGACAGTGCATCATTTAATACTAACATTTCCAGCTTTAAAAAAAAAAAACAGCTTTCCACTCTTCCACTCACTAAAATATTTCTAAAGCAAAGTAAAGCACCAGAGCTGCGACACTTACCTTGTCATTGATAAGAATTTCCATGGGGTTATTGCCCCATTCAATAAGCACTAATTCATTGGCTTGTCCAGGTACTGCATAAGAGAAGGGTGTGCCTACACCTGGGGAGGCGTTGGATTTTATCCACATGCAAATCGTAAAGGCATACATCTCTGGCAGGCTTTTCTTCACCTTAGCATACATGTAGTTTGTTCGCAAAGGGAAAGTCAGCTGAAACTTGTCTGTTGGCCTATTGTCTTTCTGACCTGGGGGAAGACAAAAAGGAGGGTTGCCCAATGCACAGAGAGGATATCAAGGCTGCAATCTCAGTATGTTCCATTGGACATTGAGAAATTTACCTCTGAGTAGACATACACAAAACTGCATTGTATCACAGGGTGGTCTCGCCTGGACATAGGCTAGAGGCATAATTACAGCATGGGATAATTACAGTATGGGATAAGAATGCTATGAGTTTCTTTTCTACTACTGAAGCTGACAGTCAGTGATTTATGCTGATAAATCATTTCTCTCTGTGTGTGCCTCTCTCTGTCTCTGTGTCACTCTCTGAGTCTCTCCATTATATAATGAGCCTTAAGATGGCAGTGTTTAAATCCCTCCAGCATATTTCTGCACTCTAATCCTGGTCACATGGACAATGCTTGGAAAATAGGGTCTTTTTCTCACGCCTGTTTCCCTACCGCCTTTTATTTATTTATCAGTGTATTTGTCATGCCATTTTAAAAGGGCTAATGAACACTGATCGATCTGGAATAAAGAAAACAGCAGAAGGTTCAAAGAGACACAACTGGTCCTGTCGAAGTTTAAAATGTACAGATTTCTCTTAGGGCTGAGAATATGTCACAGCTCATCCTAGGTCACTTAGAGGGTAGACCCTGAAGCATTTAAACAAAAGAGGTTACCCAGCTGAAGGTGTATTTTCCCAGGTCAGCTGTCTCCAATCCATTAGCCCGTTATTAATGGAGTGAGGGTGATTTTTCTTTTTTCTTTTTGTGCCTGAGAAACCTCCTCTTGGAAGAATTAAAATTGTCTAATTGCTTTCACACTAGACACACAGGCACTCACAGAACATTACTTCTGTTTAGGAATTTCAGGGACCAATCAAAGGACAGTGTCAAATTTGGTCATGATTAAAGGAAAAGTATTAATTCGTCATCAGTCTGGATATTAAAAAAAAAACAGAGGAAAAGGAGAAGGTTTACATGGTGGGTAAATCTTGCGTGCCCAGTGTGTCATTCCCTGTACAATGTCTCTGACCCTGGCAGTCCAATCTGGCGCTTTCCTGTTTTTCTCTGGGTTTACCTTTCTCTAGATCACTGATCCGTTGGTGAAGGGAAGTTAAAGTGCTCTCTATTTTCCCTCTTTCTTCAGACTCGTTTTTGGGGTTGTACTTTCCTTCCTCCAAGCTGTTAATCCGAGACAGCACTTGCTTCTCTAAGTCGTCAATGTTATTCTGGAGGATATCCTTCAAGGAATTGGTCTGGCTGGAAGAATTCATCCTACTAAATTGCTGCGCAAGGCGGGAAGGAGAAGCAAAGAGAATAAGTGGATTGTTGCAAACCAAATTAACACCGCAGCGTTAGTTATCAGAGACCGCCTTCTGATGCTGGCTACCCTGCCAGCTAAACTCATTTAGAGCTTACCAAGCAAAGGAGTATCGCTTCATTTAAAAAAAGGGAAGCGCTGACCGGCGACCCAAGCACACCGGAGGCGCGCGGGGAAAGGGAGCGAACGGGGCGGGAAAGAGGCAGCGGGTGGCGCCAGCATTTGGGATTTTACTGCGGACATTTTTACCTCTGGAGCGGGGCAAAGGGTCGCGCCATGAAAAGCGACCCGGAAGATCGCAGGGGTTGGCTGGCCTGACAGGCTTGCCTCCTTGCCTAGCGCTAAGGAATAACAGAAAGAGGGGGAAAAAGTTGTACCTCCAAGTTTTCTAGCCTTGTCTTAAGTGACTGCAAAGTTTGCCCAAGTTGGCTCAAGGTCTCGCCCGCTGGAGTCCGGGAGAGGTCTCCCATGGTGTTTTTGGAAGATCCGGTCTGCTTCCTGCCCCCACCTGGTTTGGATTCCCCGGGGAGGGTCTCGAGCAAGCTCTGACTCTCACACCGGCCCAGCTTGGTGGTCAATTCCCTGATGGTTTCCTTTTGGTTCATGATGGTCTCCTTCTGCTGAAGCACCGTTTCCCGGAGCTGGAGGACGGTGGTCTTGAGGTCTTCCGTGCTGCCACCGCTCTGCATGGAAGAAGTGCACATGTCCATATCCACGGGCACCGAGGTGCAGATAAAACGAGTCTGCCCGAAATTCTGGGCGCATCCTTCCCAGAATAAAAAAGAAACCAACAGCAAGCTGCACCGGACCTTAGCAAACATGGCTGGGGCAAAGTTCCTGACGCACGCGGAGCCCAGACGCCCGGAGCTTACTTTCAGCACCATGGAACTGTCCGCCGGGCTGCTGAGCCGACTGCGGTACGCGGAGTCCTTTTATAGCGCGCGGGAGGGGCGCCGCGGCCTCTGACGTCAGCACAGGGTGGAATCCCTCTTTAATAGCCTGGCCGCCACCGTGTTTCCTGTTGAAAGGGGCCTAACGGAGAGTCCAAAGGGTCCAGGTGGTCCTGACCAGTTCGGATAATGGAGCGCCGCCGCCCCCCTTTTCCCCGCTACCGTGAATGGGACGATGGGCGAGGAGGGAGGGAGGGAGGGAGGGAGGGAGGGAGGGAGGGAGGGCGGCGTGGACGAGCCAGATGCGCGTGTGCGGCGGGAGGAACTTTGCGGCGGGCGGAACGGAGCTCCGGCGTGTCTGAAACTGTCGTTACGGTACCCATGCGCCACTGCTGTGTTCAAGCTCAGGAACTGGGCTTAGGACTCCTGACCAGCAAAACGGGCCCTTAAGAGATCCTAGCGCAGCTAGCGTAGAACCCTGTGTTTCTGGTGCGAATGTTCGATTTTTAAAAATGCAGTACCGTATATATATATTTTAAATTCATGCGTGTAACTCCAGCACGTGATGCACCGGTTACTATGAGGCATGCTTCCGCCTGAGAAGGAGCCGGAGGTGTTTGTGAAATCCAGGGCTTATCTGTGAACAAGAGAGTGTGGGGGGCCACGTGTGCCTACTAGATGGAATCTGGTCAGAACAGGGGCTTGACGGCCTCCGCCCAACGCGGCAAACGGAGGGGGCCTCCGTGACACACACAGGACACCTGGAGTGCCTTCCATGAGGATATAGTGTGTATCCCTTGTATGCGTATGTGTCACTATGGCAAAGGCGGGAGTGTCACTCATCTTGTCTTGTGTTCGACAGACCTGAATGAATGAGTCAATCCCTGGAGGGCAGATAAAAAAGGATGCAGAAAGAAGAGGTGGTGGGGCTACGTTAGAGGATGATGGCAATGGCAAAAGTAAAAAAGGGAAAAGAAAGAAGAGTTTTTTTTGGGGGGGGGCACTATGGCATCCGTGCCTACAAGAACGACGTGCCTGTCCCCTCGTGGAGGAGCTAGCGCCTTTCCCGCAGCCCTGGATTCCCCTCTGCTTCGGAACTAGTCAAGCAGATGTTAGATTTAAAATAAAAAATCCTGATGATCGTTTTCGTGAAGCCTTCTTCCGCGTCTGACTGTCATGCCTATGGGGTGGTATGGGAGCTTTGCATCCCGAACGCCAAGAAGCCCTGAGTCGAGGGGAAGCTCTGCTCCGGTTCCCGATCGCAAGCCGTGTTGTTGCTCCACTTCTCGGACTATAGTAAAAAAGAAAAGAAAAAAGAAAAAGAAACCCGGGCGCTGCCACTGGCTTGTCTTTTGTTTCAGCCGCTCCGCTTAGGAGGCAGGCAGCTGGTGGCCTCCCCCGTTGCCCACCGGGCTTCTCTCCGGCCTGCTTTCTGCGAGGCCACGGGCGCTGGGCCGGCCAAATTTCTCGGCCTGTGTGGCTCTCAGCCGGCCTTGCGACCAAGTCGAGCGACCCCGGGTTTCTTCCCGCTCGCCTCCCTTCTCCTCCTCCTCCTTCGCCGTGGCTCTCCCTTCCCTTCCCCTCTCCTCCCGGCGCCCTGTTCCCAGCCAGGAGACGCGCTGCCAGGAAAGGCGAGAGCTTTCCCGCAAGAGATTCGCCTTCGGAGCCTTCAGCGGAAGACACTCATTTCCTCCCGAAACCTTCTCGCGTAGCACCCAGGCGCCTCTGGGGCTCCGGGAGCGGAAAGAAAGGGCCGGCACAGAGTCCGCGCCAGCCTCCCTGGCTGGCTGGCTGGCTGGCTGGCAGGTTGCCTGCCTGATTTCCTGGGGGGGGGGTGTCCTTGGCGAATCATTGCTTGCCCCCCGCTGAAGAGGGCTAGCCGTCCATTTGAAAATCTAATAGCCAAAGTGGCACCTTGGGAAGGGTGTATTCGTGGGCCTGTGCGCGCAAGCACCGCTTATTATAACCGTTTCCCAGGTCATCACCATTTTTATCAGGATCCTCCCCGCCCAATGTCCCGAATCTGCTGGTGCGAAACACGGCCGATTGGAGGGTTAGATTCACAGCCAGCTGGTGGAGGTGGACCAGACGAAAATGGCTCCTACGCGGCAAGCCTTTTTTGGGGGGTGATTTGTAATGGGGCGCTCGTCGTGTTGCCATCGAGGGCTCGAGCTGCGCCCAGGGAAGGACCGCAAGGGGCGGGGAGAGACGTTCCCCGGCCTCCCTTCCTTCTGCACAAACCCTCTGAGACGTCGAGGAGGAGAGAGTGCGTGGAGTAATAGGAAAGCCACCCTTTCATAGCCTGGCAAATATCCCTGGGATCCCATAAGTTACCTGGTTGCTGACCTATTCTAGCCACCACGGACTGTTTCCATTGGGTTTTTGATAGCCACGGTGGCTTGTTTTTCCCCTCCTTTTTTCTTTCCCTCCAAAGGCTAGCACTCGGTCGGATTTATTTTTATAGCTGCCCTTGTCAGATAAGCATTGTTGGACCGGGCGGACGGAGAGCCTTGAGGCAAGGAGTCGCCCTCCGAAATTTTCTCAATGAAGAGGAAGGAAAGGAGGGAGGGAGGGAGGAAAAGACTATTGGATTCTAGAGCATTGATTTTTTTTTTGTTTCGTGACTTTATTCCTTTATTCTTTTTCTCTAGTTGGTCACTAGCGCTGAATTCACTTGCAAGGGAAGAAGAGGTGGGGGCGGCGGTTTCTACGGGGTAACCCTTAGGTTCCTCTGCACAGCCCTCGGACCACGGTGGGCCATTAGTCTGCGAGACAGGCCTCTTTGTGTGTGTGTGTGTGTGTGTGTGTGTGTGTGTGTGTGTGTGTGTGT
>JAHTLZ010000010.1:16541856-16560700 GCA_023846285.1 Phrynocephalus versicolor | reverse complement strand
GTGTGTGTGTGTGTGTGTGTGTGTGTGTGTGTGTGTGTGTGTGTGTGACTGAGGACAGCTTTCTGGGAAGCCTGCCTGGAGGTGCGCTGAGCTTCTGACCCCAGGAGGCCAGACGCCGCCTCCGCCAAGCATCTGCGAGCTCCCTGAAGCCTGGCTTGTTCTCTTATCCGGACTGCCTTAAACGGTGAGGCCAGCCCTTCCGCCTCTCTCTGGAAAAAGAGGGCTCCCGCCTCCCCCCTCCCACTTCGCAGGAAGGAGGCCAAGCCTGAGCTGCGCAGAAACACCCTCGCCTTCTTTCTGGGTCGAAGTAGCTTGTGCAGCAAGAGGAAATCTCTCTGCAGGTGCTGGGAGCAGTTACAGTTCCTAACGTCTTCGCAGTTCGATGGGGCTGGTCAGAATGAATGTAGACCAAAACAATTCGCCCACCCTTCTTCACATGTTGCAGGAGAGAAGGTACCAACTGTCATCAGCACGCTTTGTTTTGTGTAGTGGCCTCACATGGTTATCCAGACTCAGCTCCCACAATCAGGCAGATAAAAGCTCACAAAAGGCTTCTATAATGTCACAATAATTGTGTGCTGTCAAGTCAGTTCTGATTGCATGGTGACCCCTCTCCAGGGTTTCCTAGAGAGTGAATAAAGACAGGAGTGGTTGACCATTCCCTTCTCCTGGGAACACCCCGGGGGACAATGCCGCAGCCTGCCCAAGGCTACCCAGGCTGGCTCTTCTCCTAGGAGGCACAGGGTGGAATCCAACTCTTTAACCTCTGGTCTACAGCCAGAGAGCTTTCTAGCTCATGATAGGCCTCTAAAAAGAAGCATTCTGGCCATGTCTCTGAAATATACAGAAATTGAAAGCAACAGACAGCCTGATGAAACTCCTGCTGATTTGAAAACCAACTTACATTTGTGATTTCTTGTGTGTGTTCTGTGCTGTCAAGTTGAAACTGACCGACAGCAAAAGGGCTTTCAAGGTAAGGGAAATATTTTAGGAGCTTTACCAGCTCTACTCCCCCCCCAAAGAGTTTCCATGGCCAAGCAGGGATTTGAATCCTATTCTCCAAGCTCCTAGTTCAGTAGTGGCAAACCTTTGGCACTCCAGATGTTTTGGACTACAACTCCCAGAATTCCAAGCCTGTATTGCCAATGACAATGGACTGTGGGAGTTGTGGTCCAAAACATCTCGAGTGCTGAAGGTTTGCAACCACTGTCCTAGTTCATCACTATATCCACTGCACCATGCTGAGAATCATCAACCGGTTTTGTCTTTGGGCAAAAGCCACCAGGCTTTTCTTCTTTATGGAAAGTAGGCTTCTTGCATGCTCTCCTATAGCATGTAAAGCATTGCTGAGCAGTTTACAAGTCAATTATGCAGGCTGTGCATTGCACACCCAGTGAGCTGGGTGCTCCTTTTACTCACCTTGGAAGGATGGAAGGTTGAGTGAACCTTAAGCCAGTTTACTGGGATTGAGCCAGACTTTGGATGCACTACAGCAGTTTAACCACTGCGCCATGAGGAAGCACCCCACCCACATCTGGGGCTGTTCTCATTTTGAAGGCTGGCGTCTCCTATTTTATCATTTCTGTCTTTTGAGCTCATCAGTCCATGCTGGTGACCTGAGAAATTATCCCCCGTTGAACCTTTAGCTGCTTCTCCTGGACACACACATGCTTTCTTTTGCAAACCAGTGGGAATATATTCCCCCCCTTCTCTCACCCTTTTTCATTGAAGGCATATCTCCCTCACTCTGCTGCCTTGGTTTTTCCTTTTATAGAGCTTTCAATCCAGATGTAGCAAGAAATCTATACAAATCCTAAGGTTTGGACTTCTTTTTCTTGCTGAGAAACTAACTTAGTTCCTTAAGGGATTAAGCGAATGAGAAGCTGTTTTGGATTTATTGGGGGTGCGAAGAGAGCAAAAGTTCCAGTCTCTAAGCCAGAGGCAGGACATTCATAGGAGGGTGCTTCTGACACATCCACCAAGGGGAGAGGGCGAGAGAGGAGGCAGTATGGTGCCAGCCTCCCTGCCAGGGGGAAAGATACCGATAGCAGCCAACGCTTCCATCAAGGGAGAGACAAAGCCAGGAAGCAGAAAATCAAATCCAGGCTTCCAACAAATGCACACGTTCTGGGCAAGGAGCCAGCAGGCCAGAGTGCTCTGTTGGAGCTCTGCCGGTGATTCATTGGCTGTAACAATGTGGGTAGGGCCACGATGCTTTACACGAAATTGCCGGGATGAATGAAGGGGCGGCTGCTCCAGATGGAAGCTTATGAAGAGGTCCACGGAAGTCCTGAAATGCTCTGAGGAAGGATTGTGCAACATAGAGAGAGAGCCTTGGCATGCAACGGATGAGTCATCTTTTCACACCAACTTTTCCCCAGAGGCCATTGATCTCCAGCTTCCGTCAATATTAATCAGCCCAGCCCAGGGCAATATTAAGCTCGAACCCTCTTAATCCCTCCTCCCACAATCCTCTACCACTGCTGCCCTACTTCCTCCCTTCTCACAGAAAGGAACGGCGCTTGAGGCCAAAATGCCCAGGGCTTGGTGGGAGAAAGTGACTACAAGCACGCATAAACTTCATTGGTGCCCTGCACTGTGACTGCTGTTTATTTCTAGGCTTGCCTGATTGCCACAGAGTTAACAAATGTTCCTTGCTTGGATGGCAGTTCCCAGAATTGTCTATGCCAGGCCTGCCCAAAGTCCGGCCCGGGGGCCAAATCCGGCCCGTCAGGCCATTCTGAGTGGCCTGTGGCTGGCTGGCCCACCCCTCCCTCCCCCTTCTTCACCCCATTTTTTTTAAATCTTCTGCCAACACTGACACCGCCGAGAAGCTTGAGGGGCTGGACAGGCCGGCTGGCTGGTGAGCAGAAACTTGTGGGGTGGGTGGGCAAGGGGGTGAGCCAGCACCACCAGCACCGCCGGGAAGTTTGTGGGGCTGGGTGCACATACAAGGGTGGCGTGTGGGCGAGCCGCCGCCACCGGCATCACCAGAAACCTTGTGAAGCTAGGCACGTGCGCACAGGGCGGCGGGTGGGTGGGCCACCGCCACCGCCATAGCCAGGAACATTGTGAGGTTGGGCGTACGTGCGGTCAGTGGGTGGGGCTTATGGGTCAGTGCGTGGGGCTTGCAGTGGGGTGGCAGGGTGAGGGAGCAACCGGCCCCTGACACATTCTCAGCCACCAAATCTGGCCCTCTTTACAAAAAGTTTAGGCACCCCTGGTCTATGCAGTATGGACTGCCGAGGGATTCTGGGAAGTGCTGTCCAAAGAAAGAGAGAGGCAGGGGTGTTTCCAGTCTTTGGCCTGCCATTCACCCTCCTGTGAGCAGCAGCAGCAGCAGCAGCAGCAGCAGCAGAAAGCTGCCAGCATCTCCCTGCCTCTTCGCAGTGCACTGCGAGCAAGGCAAAATGGAGGCCAACCACAAGAGCAGTGTGGAGAAGGCAGGAGGTTGAAAGAACCACAGGGGATGAATGCACGTATTTTTTAGCAGCAAAAGAGGAGTGGGTGATGCTATGCAGATAATTCACCTGCCCCTCTCCAAAGGAGTCACAGCAAGGATGAGAAGCATTTAGGCTTCCAGGTGTTCTGCTGAAAGGCATGATACTCTATCTCCATACTGGGCGTGGAGGGGGAGGTTGGTGAACGTGGGAGAGGGTGGTGAACGTGGTGGTAGGATTGGTTCTGTAGGGTCACACATTCCCATTCCAGGGTTGACAGGCTCAGAGAGTGAAATATTCAAGGGGTCTGGAATCTATGATGAAATCAGGGGTGTCTGTTCTCCCCTCCACAGCCAATCACATAGCTGGACTTCCCTTCAGTTAGATGAGGGTGGGGCATGCAGTGCAAGAATGGCTGATTGTCCCATTGACCCCAGGTAGTCAGCAGGTGAGGCAGAAATTGCTTCCCTGTGTAGAAATGAATGACTGTCCTTGGACCACAGTCTTGATGGCAATGTGCCCTCCTTGGCACGAGCAGAGGTATAGGGAGGGAGGTACAGGGACCGACATCTAATTTAGGTGATCAGACTAAATTAGGTGATATAGGTGAGCAGATCAAGATATGCATCATTTGATTGAATCCTGCATTCATTTGTGCTTCAGTTTGTGCTGGAAATGGAAAAAAATGAGAAATCTTGGCTATACAGGAGTGAGGTTTTTAGAGCTCATTGAGAATCAAGTGGAAGAGAATGTTCTCTGAATAATCAGTTTCCTTGAAAAAAATTATTTAAACTGGCAGATTTAATCTTTGATAAAGATTTGTTTTGTTGTTGTTGTTTAATAATAGTATAGCAGGGCTGTCCAACTTTGAACAGGCCAAGGTCTACTTTTTCCGGCCCAAAATGCCTGAGGGCTACTACACTAAAACCTCTACTTACAAATTTTATCCGTTCTGAGCACATGCTCATAAGCAAAAACTTTTGTAAGTAGAGCAGCGGTTTCCCATAGGAATGTATTGAAAACCAATTAATCTGTTCTGAAGGGAACAAATTTCAATGCGCCATGGCCCTTGAACTGCTCCGCTCGGCTGAGACAGTGGGCTGGCTGACCCAGAACATTGCTGGGGAAGTGGTGGCCCTTGGGATGGGGGAGGGAGGGGTGGAGAACTTATCCCCTCACTTTTTTTAATGATGGCCGGCGGGCTACTTTTGAACCCTTGGCGGGCTACCAGTAGCCCGCGGTCTACCTGTTCGGCAGGCCTGTACTATAGCATACCTGTAGTTATTGGATTGGCTCTGACTAACCTCTTGGTGTCACTTGAACAAGAAGAAAAATCACCCCATCCCCCTTCATTCCTCTGCATTTGGGATACATTTTAACATAAAAAGGATATATATAACATATAATATGTAATATGTAAGGTGGTCATGGCATGTATCTGAAGAGTTGGGCTCCACAAGACCCTTGAAAATGGATGTCATGATGGGTTTATTAATCTGTATCTCACCCCAAGACTCTTGTTTTTGCTGCAGCAAACAGCTAAAAACCACAGCTAGGTTGAGTACATTTATTAGAATCCACCAAAAAGCCATAAAGATGTGCAAGCTTGGGTTTTGCATAATTCTTTATGCAAAATTGTTAAAGGGTTGTTTTTTTTTAAGTAGAGACAGGAACAGAACATTCTCATAATCTGGCCAGATTCAGTGGTCTTGAGGTCTTTTAATTTAGGACTCAAACAGAGATTTGGGATTTAAGGGATTACTGGTAAGGTTTACAGGTATAGAAGTGCCTAATAATGCATTCCAGGATCAAGAAACAGTGGCTGACCTTTGTTTCTGAAAGCATAAAGAAAATTCTTTTTGAACTTTTCTATTAGGTCTTTGAAGAAGATGAATGGGTATCTGTTTCTAAATACTGTAATGGCAGGGGAAAACAGGGGAATTCAAAAGACCATTTTTAAAGCATGCCTCAAGTGGATGTAAGATACTTTTATATCTTTATAATATAATTAACAAATATAAAAATTAAAGTTAGCAGTGCCCTATATTCCCCATCATCACTTTCTCTATGAAATCTACACAGAATGATGAAAAGACAGCTTGTATTAGATCTAATGATACACTCTTTTATGTTTTATAGACTCAGCCATGAACTGACAGTGCAAACCCATCCCATGCTACCTGTCACAGGATCCAACATTTTGAGATTCTCAGATCCCCTTTCCCACAATGTTACACAGGGTGTGTCTGTTCCTCATGTCAAGTGGCTTGGGTCCTATGATTAACACTTTGGAAAGGATGCTGAGAAGGAGAGCCAATGACCATTAGGTCAAGTATAAATGCATTTTACAGCTCTGTGTCTCTCCTCCAGGCTACTGTTCCATCAATCTATTCTTTCTTTCCTTCTTTCCTCTCTCTTCTTATTTGGAGGCACACTATCAAATGCTCTGATGACCCATTCTTAGTTCCCTCATCAGATTTGTCTGTAAGCAGCAGGGACACCGAAAGAATGACTGTTGTTGTTGTTGTTGTGGTGGTGGTGGTGGTGGTGGTGGTGGTGTCATTGTGACCGACACATCATGACCCCATGTCCATGGAGTTTTCTTGGCAGGAATACTGGGGTGCCTTGCCAGTTCCTATTCCAGGCATGTACAGCACCAAGTATTCCCTGGTGGTTACCCATCCAAGTACTAGCCAGGGCCAACCCTGCTTAGCTTCCGAGTTTAGGTGAGCGGATGTGCTAAGGGCCTCTAGGCACAGTGAAAGAATGAGTACACTAGGGGAAAGTGTGTGAAATGCTACAGGTTTGTGGCAGGCTGATTTACATTTTTTTTTGCCTTTGATCACATGACATGTTATCTCTCCTTTACCATCTCTACAGTGAATGTCGTCCAGTCACTTGAGTGATGCCTGGCTTTGGTACTAGAATGGACCAGGGCTCACAGGCTCAAGCTGAACCCAGCCAAGACAGAGATTGTATTCTGTGGGACCCTCCAATAGACTGGGTATCCCTAGACTGGATGGCATTGCTTTTTAGGGACTGCAACTTGGGTGTTCTTCTAGATTTCCAGACTGCAGCCATGTCCTGATCACCCTTCAACCAGGTAAGGGTCATGTCCCAACTCTGCTCCTACCTAGATGAGATCTCCCTCAGGATGCTGGTGCAGGCACTGGTCATCTTCCAGATCGATGTGGGGCTTCCTTTGATGCTGACCCAGAGATTACAGTAGGTGCTGAATGCAATGTCCAGGCTAGTGGCTGGTGTGAGCATATTTGATCATATCTTTCCAGTCCTGGCTCATTTCCACTGGTTACCTGTTGTATCCCAAACCAGGCTCATGCGTTTGATGCTTACGTATAAAACCCTCTAGTTTGTGACCACATTACTTGTTAGAGTGTCTTTCCCCAGTGCCAAGCTCCTCCATGTTGCCACCCTGAGGGAGGCCAGTAAGTCATGTGCAAGAGGCAGGGTCTTCTCCATGAGGGCACCAACCTTGTGGAACCAGATCCTTCATGAAATATGTCTGGCTTTCTCCCTGTTGATGTTCAAAAGGCAACTCAAAATATGGCTTTTCAGGGACGCATTCCAGACTGACCACGCTTGACCATATGCCTCATTTTCCTACCATTTGGGGGGAATTGCCTATGATGCTATTTTGTTTAATACTGTTAATAGTTTAAATTCTTCTACTATGTTGCTGTTTTGTTTATATTTTGGCATGTAACTTTTTGAAAACCACCAAGAATAGTGCACAGCGCTAATAGGGCAGTACTGATATATAGGATAAATAAATAAATAAATAAATAAATAAATAAATAAATAAATAAATAAATGCAAAAGGAAATGTGAATCAGCATAGAATCTCCCCTACAGTTTTACCCCACCAGTGGGTCTTCTACTTTCTTTAACCACAGATTTATTTGCATCAGTTCAAGTGTGTAATTGCATTAACTGATGCAGAGAAGCCATTGGGAACCACAAGCAGAGCCCATTAACAAGTTTTCTTTCTTTCTTTTTTAGTAGCTAGCTAAGTTAGCAGGGTATTTATTTTTTAAGGAAAGAGGCCTTTGGGACCATTACCAGTAGAGCACAATTCCCAGGTCCATTTCCTAGAATGCCAAGTAGGATTGACAACTACCTGGGCCATAACCGGGACCAGCTATTATTACTAATAAACTGAGCTGTATCTTACAGATATATATTTAAAAAGTGGGCAGCAGGGCCTTTCCCAAATGCAACTTCCAACTGTAGCTATTGCCTGTAGCTATTAAAGTGTTAGGGAAACAGGGAAAGCCTCCCAACTTTGTTTAGGCCATGCTTTTGAATTACTGTACTGTGCATCTCTTGCAGGCACTTCAACAGAACTACAGATAAAGCACAAAAAGGTTTTTCCCCTGTCTCCCAGGTGGCCATTTAACCCAAACAGACCTGAATTTCTTGCTGCTACTTCAGAGCCAGTGAATGCAAGCAGAATCTCATTCAACTCACTGTGTAGTTGCATCCTAAGATGCCTTCGGAGCCACTCCATTCTTTTTGCGTGAAGAGAAAGAGAGCATCATCTCGCCATCCCTCCCTTTCTCTGGTTATCTTCCTGGCTGTTGTTAACACTACCTACAAGATGTCTCTGGCTAATTGTCCAAATGAGAGAAAAATACTGGGCAGCTGTGTCAGGACTGTTCATCAGCCTGTGGTGTTGACTGGATTGGCCTCAAGTAAGCTGCACTATTCTTGTTTTTTTAAATACATTTGTAGAAATCTCTGAATTTGGGCATTTTGAGTATTCATAGAATAGCCCTAGGGCTAGATGTGTGGTAAAAAGTCAAATAAATAAATAAATTTGTTTCCCCCTCTTCCAACCACGGGCTTGATATTGGACTATTTCCTGGTGTTATGAACCATGGATATAGAAGCACAATATCCCACATTCATAAATGAGAAGTTATTTGAAAACTGAAATTTTAAATTGACTGTCATATTGACTGTCTGTGGCACAGTGGTTAAAGGCCTGTACTTCAGGTAAAACTGTGCTCACAACCTGGGGTTCAATCCCCGGTAGCAGGCTCATGGTTGACTCAGCCTTCCATCCTTCCGAGGTTGGTAAAATGAGTAACCAGCTTGCGGGGGGGGGGCAATGTGTAGCCTGCATACTTTAATTGAAAGCTGTAAACCGCCAGAGACTACGTGAAGTGGTATGAGGTGGTATATAAGCAACACACTTTGCTTTGCTTTACTTTGCTTTCTTTCTCTTGCTGTTTATAGTGCCTTGTTTTATTGTTGATGTCTTGGCCTCAAGTGTCACTGCGCCAGTAACTTTGCACCAAAATTGGCAGCCTAATAATACAAGGAAACTACTGTAGAAAACTACTGTGGAATTATAGAAACCTTTGCATGCTGCCTTTAAGAGGTTTTGGCTAGGCTATCAATCCAGTAGTAGCCAATTGTTCCCTTTCTGCCTCAAATTTTGAATAAAACTATGCCTCTCTGCTTAATAATTCTTTCCCCACTCTTTCAAACAGTGAGTCAGCTATGTAGTTAGTTTTCAGCCTGTACTTAGTTAGCTAGGTAGTTTATTTATTCATAACTATTATTACCAAATGTGGTGTTTACCCCTTTGTTTTGAATAATTTATTAGATGTTTCTATGTAGATTGGTGGTTTGTGGACCAAAGAGAGAGTTTGGGGGAAGAGCCTGGGGGATTTAAGGCTCAGCCCAGCACTGAATTAGTCAGATAGGGACTTACACTGTCTGAGAGAAGATCAGATAGAGACTGACTGAGTAATAGATAGGGACCTACATAGTCTGAGTGAGAGACAGTTAAGAACTAAGTGTTGAGTGTCTGTAAACTTACTTAAGAGCTGGGTGTGCATGTGATCAGCTTTGCCTGTAACCTAACTTTAGTGTACTTGAGCTATATTCTTCCTTTTGTTTGTACCTAAACAAGTTACCCTTTATGTTTTTGATTCTACTTTATAATAAATAAACTTATTTTATCTTTATTCAATTTAATTCAGTCTGAAAGCATTCATTTACTAGAAAAGCTAGTTGGTGGCAGCAGAAGAGAAATATTTGAGATGGTGCATGTCAATAGCCTGTGAAAGGGCTGGGGGACCAAAGCACAGTGATGCTACACTAATGTCTCTGAGTTACTGAGACAGTGAGTGCCAGTCAAGGATAACAACCAAGCAAAGAGGGGTGGCCTCCTTTGGGGAGACCTGAAGACAATTCTGCTCTTTTGGTCCCTCAGATTTTTTTAATCCACTACATATCTAGTGTTTTGTAAACCATAATGTTCACACTCTGCCAATAAGATGCTGTACTGGGTTGTATGACAATAATGTTTTCACAATTGAAAACTCTACATTTCTGCAGTTCCTTCCACTCTCTGTGTTTGTCCTGATTCACAGCCCGTTTGTCACAATGAATATAGATTGAAAGTTATTTTTTTTCCTACTTTCTCTGAAATACGGGAAGCTAAACTAGTTTGAATCCTGAACCCTTCTGCATAAATAACACTGAGTGTTTCTCTGAAAGTTTGGTCTGCTTCAGTGTAGCCGCACTATGCAACTGGGGAGCTGTTTTAATGGGTCTTCTGTGCCTTTAAGACCAGAGAGCTCCTTTGCTCTGGGAGGCAGCAGGGGAAGATCTCAGTCTGAAGTTTGCTGCATTTTTGCTGCAGTCCTTTTTGCAGATCTCCCTCTATGGCGGTTTTCTTTTCTCTCTGCCTCTTTTCCCCAAGTCAATACCTTGCTAGTGCCTGGCATTTTCAGCCAAGGAATAAAAGCAGGGCATTCTTCAGATGAGACAGGTTTCAACAATGCTACAGGGATACAGATGCTTTCATTTTCAAATAATTAATTTTGTTACATATTGCATAAGATCCTAAGAAGCTTTCTGGGGCAGTCTCCTGCTTGCTGGATGCTCAGTTCCTATCAATATTACATCGCATTTGGGTACCAGAGTTATGAAGATTCATTAAAATTTAATTTGTGGTTTAAAACTGCAGCATTCCATGGTTGTTGTTTTTTTTTAAAAAAGTTGCAATGAAAGTAGACAGGGTGTAGGATGAAGTGGGGTCAAGTTGGGTAGAGGAACCTGATAAAAACTGAAGGGGATGAGGCAGAAGCAGCCCAGGATTTTGGTGGGACAGGAGAGTGTAAAGGAACAACAAGCCAGGAAAAGGGACCTTGGTGTCCTGGTGGACAGCTCAATGAAGATGTCAGCCCAGTGTGCCGCAGCAGTGAAAAAAGCAAACTCAATGCTAGGGATCATTAGGAAGGGTATAGAAAATAAGTCAGCAAGTGTCCTTTTGCCTATTTATAAATCTATGGTGAGGCCCCATCTGGAGTATTGTGTACAGTTCTGGTCACCATGCCTCCAGAAGGATATTATGGAAATGGAAAAAGTGCAGAGGAGGGCAACCAGAATGATTAGGGGACTGGAACACCTTCCTTACCATCTGAAGCTGCAACGGCTGGGCCTCTTCACTCTTGAACGACGGCGCCTAAAGGTGACCTGATTGAAGTTTATAAAATCATACAGGATGTGGACAAAGTAGATAAGGAAAAGCTGTTTTCCCTATCACACAACACTAGAACTAGGGGACACTCCATGAAACTTTTTGGGTGCTAGATCTCAAACAAATAACAGAAAATACTTTTTTTACCCAGGGGATCACTGGTCTATGGAACTCCCTGCCAGAAGAAGTAGTGACAGCTGTCAGCCTTGGCAGCTTTAAGAAAGGATTGGACAAGTTCATGGAGAACAAGGGTATCAATGGCTATCATTATGGATGCCTAAGGACAACCTCTGGGTTGGAGAGAGAGGCAGGATCTCTCTCAATTCCATTTGTGGGGAACCATAAGCAGGTGAAGACATCTGCTTGGGAATACCCTGAAGCAAATGGTGAGCCGCTGTGTGAGACAGAATACTGGACTAGATGGGCTGTGGCCTGTTCCAACAAGGCTGTTCTTATGTTCTTCTTATGTTCTATGGTGGTGGTGTTGGGGAGGTGGGAAGTAAGGGGATTCTTCTGGCTTTCCTGCACTTCTGTTGCCATCGTAGCTGCACCTCCAATAACTCCTGGTTATTGTTTAAAAAGCACTGTAAATTCTATCCTCCCCTCATTCCTGCTTAACACAGACTGCATGTGACAGCTGGGGAATATTTGTCCTTGGGTGTTGCTGGCCTTCTCCTTCCATCAGTCATACCCAGTATGGAGATATCATGTAGTTCAGCAGCACACCTGGAAGCCTAAATGCTTCTCATCCTTGCTGTGGTTTCTCTGGGTAGGGGCAGGGGAATGTTTGTTATCTGCACAGATTGCCCATTCCTCTTTTGCTGCTAAAAAATAGGTGAATTCATAGCAGCTTCTTCCAAAAATACTGATGTGCCTTTTAAAAAAAATTGGAAACATAATTTAAACATATTAATCTAAGGAAAAGACAGGAACATTTCAGCTGCTGGGATATACTTTTCCCCTCCAGAACCCTAAGATCCAATAGCCTGGTGAGAAAGAATTAGATGAAAACATGCTGAGCCCAGGGATTTGTTCTGAGTACCAGAAATGAACAGAGTGTACAGTTCTTCCATATAAAACTTCCATTCCTAAATACCCCAAGCTCCCTTCATTCCAGTTCTATAATTTACAACTAGGAGGAGTTGGGGAGTCATTTTGGCATCGCTCTTGGGAGTCAGAAATCTTTGCTTAAATGTTCAGACACCTACTCGATCGAGTTCCTACCAGAGCTTTGAGCACAGTGGCGAGGGAGGTTGTGTGAGACACGGGACTCTATCCCTTAAGACCCTGGGAGGGAAGGAGAAAGGAGCTTGTTTGAATGGCAGCCTTTAACCCTATTCTGCGATTAGTGGTGTCAGACAACTGTGTGAAAAGGAAAGCACAGCTTGAGCTTTGCCCTTGGATTTGGAGGGAGTCTGTTTCTTGCACCTAAACTCATGGGCTGTGAGTGCCATGGATCTTGATTCCAGCTTGACTTTTGACATGGTTCTCATGATAAAAGGAGGGCTGGCAATGATACCGGTAGGAAGATTTATAGCTGGCTGATTGATGGGCCATACCCAGTGCTCATCAGAGGTTCTAGTCCTAGTTGTTACTTTAGCCATTTGTTGTGTTGGAGAGCAAGAGGTGGAGTCTTGTAGCCTGTGGGTTGCACGTACTGTAGTTCCCAAAGATATTAGATCCTCTCTGCATAGGCTTCCTTAAAATTGTGTCACTGAGTTTTAGTTGCAATAAGGTAGGGCAGGACTGGATGGTCCATAGGGTTCCTTGCAGCCCTGCAGTTCCAAGAGTCTAACATTATTAAGTTATAAAACAGATGTGAGTCTTGGCTAACCCTAATAAAGGCCTAAGGTGCTCTTTTTCATGCTGTTTAGCTCAAAGCCGAAAAGTGTGTGTCTGAGAGCGACAACAGGCAGGGATAGAATACTATAAGGGATGCAAAACAACTCTCTAAGCACCCAGAATAGCAGAGAGAGAAGGGAAGATATTTTGTCCTTATTCATCCAACATATCAGGAACTCCATCATAAACCCTAGAGCAGAGAGCATAACCTTGCTTACGTATATTCCGGGCATCTGGTCTTGGCAGCTGATGAAGCTCTAAGACAGAGTATGGGTAATTTCTAGAATTCAGGGGCCATCCCTTTGCACCTCTACCACTTCCTTGGTAGGGAGATTTTTTTTAAAGGCTATTTGTTTCCACAAGGAGTCTCTGGGTGTATATTTCACCACGTTTTGAGTTCTCCTGAACAGGACAGTGGCTATATTCAAAACCAGAACCACAATTCTTGGCAAAACAGTTCCCTACAGACCTCTTTGGTCAAAAACAGATGGGGGGGTGTGAGGGTTTTTTGGGAAGTTACCTTTGTCTCTCCCTTCCTCAAAGATCTGCCAAGGGGTTGGACTCGATGGCCCATGAGGTCTCTTCCAACTCTATAATTCTATGATTCTATGATTCTATGAAAGGAGATGCACCACAACCTAATGAGCTCTAGACGGCATGAATTTGTCATAGAGTTGTACCATTAGCACTTCCCTGTCATTTCCTCCTAAAGCTGCCGTCTTGCTCAGACTTACTTGCAAAAAAGCCCATTCTCCTTCAAAATTTGAAATGTCCCATCAGTGTTTGCATTATAGTTGTGATACAGGCACAAAGTTAAATCCCCTTATTTTCTTCGGTTTCTCATTTGTCAGCCATTTGTTTGACATACACAATGCAGAGCGGAGTTGTTTCCTGGGCTCTGCAGAGCTCTTTATCCTTCTCTCACATACCCAGCTCTCCTCCAACCCCAGCTGTTGCTACAGCATGGAACAAACATTTTCCATGAAAAATTTAACAGAAAAATAAAGGCTTTGATATTTCTTCTCTTGAGCCCTTAAACAAATCAGCAACACATAGCTTTTTACGGGCGTTTTATGGGCGAGAAAATATTCTAGCTGCCATTTCCCCTTCTTGTGAATATGCTTGGAATTCAGGGGCAACAAATAAATGCTTAGAAAACAAAGGCCACTGTGTCTATTCATTAATTGTTGTTGTCCTTTGAAGCAGTAATAGCAAAGCAAAAAATGCGAAATGAGCTGCTTATATAGCGCTTAAAGCACTCTCTAGGTGGTTTACATTTATTATGCAGGCTACACATTGCAGCACCTGAGAGAGCTGGGTACTCTCAATTTGCTGACCTTGGAAGGATGGAAAGCTGAGACAACCTTGAGCTGCTTGTCTGATTCTGTCCTGAATCAGGGTTAAACTCAGGCCATGAGCAGAATCTTGACTGTAGTATTGCAATTGAGCCACTGCACCATAAGGCTCTAGTGCAGTGGTGGCAAACTTTCAGCACTCCAGATGTTTTGGACCATAACTCCCAGAATTCCAATGCTGCATTGCCAATGACAAAGGACTGTTGTGGTCCATTAACATCTGGAGTACTGAAGGTTCACCAACACAAGGCTCTAGTAGCAGTCGCAGCAATCATAATAATCCTAATTATTATTTTTATGCCAACATCTTGCTGAGTATTATAACTTGTTTTTCTTATTTGTTGTTTATTAATGGTTTGATGTGTTCAATATCTGTTTTATCGTTCTGTGTTATTGCTGTTCACTGCCCGGTGTTCCTTCAGGAAGACGGCACAGTATATAAATGTATAAATAAATACAGTAATAAATAAATAATAGCAGTAGAATTGGCAGTAACAAAAGTGGTGGCCTTAGGGCTCACTTGCATTGTGTTGTTCTGTTGTTTCATCCATACATGGAGAGTCAAGTTGTTTGTCTATTCAATGCTAGTTTCCAGCCATGAAACCACTAGTTGTGCTGGGTGGAATTTCTGGGAGTTGCAATCTGTGGACCACTGCATTTGAACAAAAGCAGGATGTAGGGACCAGTCCTCTCCTCCCCTATTTAATGTTATCCTCCCTTCTTTCCTTATTTTTACCCACCCATCTTTCTCAAACCTTCATGTATTCACTTTTTTTAAAAAAACATCTTCACTTTTGTGCTACTGCGCAAGAGGGTTGGTTTTTTTTTTAAATGCAGGAATAGCTAATATCCCAAGAAAGCTTAATATGAGCAGCAGTATGGCACGGAAGGGTAGAGTTTGAGCAGCAGAAAAATGCCCATAAGTAAACATCTACCCCTAGCATCATTAAATGACATCTACTCACAGAGCATCATGCATCAACACAGCACTAGGGTCCACATGAGCAGATCCTGCACTGAAGCTAAGCAGAATAAAAATACACATGATCAGGCAGTGAAGTAAAGAAACTAATACAGCAAGGGGTTTATTTTTTTACCTACTGTTATTCTTGTTGAGCCTAGTTTAAGCCTTGCATTTTGTGAACACCAGGCTGTAGCACTGTTACAGGTGAGGTGGAGAAAGTTGAAGAGTCGCTCAGTATGGATGGACCCTTCATTGGCCTCGCAGGAGTCTCTTTGCATCTTGCCTTTCTCTCAAGGACCACACGACAGGTGACGTGGGAGACACTTAATTTTACCTTTAAAACAATTCCACAGACTGTGTGGGACCTGTGTGTGTGTGTGTGTGTGTGTGTGTGTGTGTGTTGTGTCAGACCTAAAATAGAATAATTTTCTTGCTGAAGGCAAGGCATTGCTTTAAGTCTATATCTGCAGCTCACAGATAGGCAATTTCTGGCACAGATACCATGGGAGTATGTGATATACCAACTGGGAGGAGAAACAGCACCCATTGGCCTGGTTCTTGCATAATTCTACCTTCATCAAGAACTTGACTCTCTTGGATGCAGATTAATGTCCCTCTCCAGCATTTGTAAACTGTTTGTGTGTATACACATGCCAGGCTGCACATAGGCCATAAAAAGTAAATATCTGCAGAATGGATGCTATCCCCAGACATAGCAGGCTATATGTATACTTTTTACCGTGAAGGAAGGATGCCTCATACTTTGGATTTGCCTGGTAAGACTTCCTGGCAGAAAAACCTGGCAATCTCTACTGTAGTCACTGCACCACACCGGCTTTCCTCATTTGCATGGATGACTATGTCTCTTAATTGCATGCTGGTTCTCTTTAGCCTTGGGACAAGGAAATTGACTAAAGGCCTTTGCTAAAGAGTGGAGAGAGTGCTGTTCTGCGGGAGAAACTGTTAGAAAGGCTTCAGCATTTTGATCGTGGCCATGTAGGTCTTGAAAACCTCTTCGGAAATACTGTACTCAGTCGTCTTTCAGCTGCAGACTGCTATGTGCATCTTTCTCTAAACTAAGAAAGAGCCCTTGTTTTTCATAGTTACCTGACCAGTTTACATGAAGGAGAGAGTTGGGAGCACACTAGTAGCAGAAGAAATTTGAGCTACCTTTCATTTTCAGCACACCACCACCACCACCGAAGAGTAGAATAGGACAGTCACTTTCAACTCACTGAATAGAACACTAATTTTCAACTGTGTTCCAATAACAGTAAGTGAGATGATATGCTGGCTTTTCTGCATATTCGTCAGCTCAGCCTTCACTCACCCTCCTCTCCCTTGAGAACTGAATTGCTACGTTTCTCCCTCAATTTCACACCATTTAACATTCCTGCTGAAGGAAGGGGCCATCTTGGTCCTTTCTGCCCTTCTCGGGCCAGCCCTGAGACAGCCATACCTAAAGCTAAGCGACAAAACAGAATCCATTGCTGCATACCAGCCTGAGGACATAATGCCAGACTGGCTCTGGCATAGCAGAAGAAGCCCCTTCTAGTCCGATCCTATGGTGATCTTCAACAGTAACGTCAACCCAATGAAAGGTGGGACCACAGCAAGAGCAGGGGCAAAATGACCTCTGTTACATGGGCAGAATGCCGGTTCTCTCTCCCCTCAGGTGGCACATTTAACACAGCAGCAGCAACAGCAGTGAGAAGGAGAAGTAATATTTGCGAACCGAGAGGTTGGCCTGGATGATTTGGCCAAACCTGGACGTATCCAACACAGTTGGCTTGATTTTGCTTGATTAAGGGCTGTTTTGGTAATGATGCTGCTTTCGACCACTCGCCAAAGGCTTAAAGAAACATTCCAGCTCAGGGAGAGGAGCAACACTGTTCAGAGACTTGTATGATGCCACACACACAGTACATCTATTTTTAAATATGCACATGGATGGAGCTGGGAGGGGGATTATAACAAGTGTTGTGAACAAGTACAGAAAGAGAGTGATATAACAAATGAGCTAACATTTATTTATGTAACATCTTGTTCAGATGCCGATCAAGAGTGTGCGTAGAATCACGAGGCTAGACTGGGATCCAGAAAACCTCGCATTCACATTCTGCTACAGTGAGGCCTAATTAATGATTACCCAGCCCATACCCGATACATGTTTCTTCAGCCTACACCTCCATCCCAAACATTTTGTGAACATGTTTTCTTCAAAAGGGGATTGGACAGATTCCTGGAGGAAAAGTCCGTCACAGGTTACAAACCATGATGGAGATGTGTAATCTCCGGTCTTAAAACCAGGGTACTTCAAGGGCCAGATGCAGGGGAGTGGTATCAGGAGACAGCTATCTAGTCTCGTGAGCTCCCAGAGGCATCTGGTGGGGCCACTGTGAGACACAGGAAGTTGGACTAGGTGGGCCTTTGACCTGATCCAGCATGGCTCTTCTTATGTTCTTATGAAGTAAATAGAGCACCTTGGTAATTTGATGCTTGCTACAAGTTCCTGCCCTCCTAATGGATTATAATCCCATTTATCAAGGTGCAGGACTTCTGTCATTTACTGGGGGCCCACAGATCCCAATATCTCTTAGTCCCAAAATGGATGCACCCTCACATCAAGAGGATAAGCAGCTCCAGAGCAGTCCAAATAAGGAGCTTCCTCCCCTCCCCTATTTTTTTCATGCATTAGACAGAAGAGCTTACATGTAAAATGCAACACAAGTGCCTTTTGTTACATTTTATATGACTGCCGCTCTGCCTGACATTTCAGGGAGAAAACAGTGAGCACTATACTTACCTAGAATATGACAAACAAACAATACATTATCAATAAGAAATTGTGTTCCTTCAGTGTTCTCAGACAGCACATATAATGAACTGGCCTTGGTTTCACAATACGTTATACAAAATGCAATGTAGCACATAGTAATAAAACAAAACCCCAAAACAAATCCCAAAGAAATAGTGGAATGCAACGCAATCAGTGGAAACAAGAACTGGGACGTCAGTCTGCAAGAAATCAAATAATGACGGATGCCAGCTTTCTATCAGCAAAAAGGTTACCTGTGTGCCAGTTAGTGAAGGGGAGTGTTCTGGCAGGACCCACTTCCCTTATGTCCTCCCACTGCAGTGACCTTCCTGTCTATCTTGTTTTGCCACTGGCCATTTAGGGAGAGAAGCCATTTGCAAAAGTACTGCAATGCAGGGCTGGCCCGAGACATTTTCCTTCCTGAAGCCGAATAGCAAATGGCATCCACACTCACTCACCCAGGTCAAGTCATAACCAAAGGGGACCAAGTTACTTTGGCACGGTCAAAGCTGACTTTCATAAGCACCTCTCCATCACTTTCGCAGTTAAACAAACTCTCAGTAATAACAAGTTAAACGGGGCACACACTTGTTGCCATTTGTGCTATCTCACATCTGCTGCCTAAGGCAGCCATCTCATTCTGTCCCAACCAAACTACAAAGAAACAAAAGGTGGAGTTGGCACTTTAAAGCAGGGGAGCATAAAATATACAAGGTCCTTTCCCCTTAGTTCCTGTCAAGAAGCTCAGGCCGATCTTGAGAATGGGCTTAGAGTTACTGGGTTGAAAGTGTTCTCTGTTTCCAGCAAGGTGTTTTCAAGAAGATAGATAGATAGATAGATAGATAGATAGATAGATAGATAGATAGATAGATAGATAGATAGATAGATAGATAGATAGATAGATAGATA
>JAHTLZ010000010.1:16528925-16541846 GCA_023846285.1 Phrynocephalus versicolor | reverse complement strand
AAATTGAGGATTAACCTATTTTCTCTACACTATTTCATCAGCATCTCCACCTCCTTCCTATAAGCCGACTCCCCTTCCCCAGCAGTAATCATAAAAACCACAGTTGTCTTGTCCGCAAACTTAATGATCTTATTACAGGGGTAGTTGGGAACACAATCATATGTGTAGAGTGTGAACAAAAGTGGGCTCAACACACACACACCTGTGGTGTTCCCGTATTTATACTGAGATCCGCAGAGATGTGAGAGCCCATCTTGACCCATTGGGAACGTTCTGATAGAAAAATCTAATATCCACCCAGATATCCAGTCCCAGATCTAACAGTTTGGGCACCAATCTATGTGGAAGAATAGTATTGAATGCAGAACTAAAGTCCACAAAAACCAATCTCGCATAGTTCCCTTGTTTCTCCAGATGGAACAGGACAGTATGTAGGGCCATAATCACAGCATCCTCCATGCATCTCTTCTTCTTGTATGCAAATTGACAAGAGTGCAATCTGTCTGGTAAACAACCCATAATATGATCCCACACCAGTTTTTCAAAACACTTCATTATAACAGGAGTGAGCACCACAGGGTGGAAGTCATTCAAACTATTTATCTTAGATTTTTTTGGTAAGGGTATGATGGTAGAGGATTTCAAACATGGTAGACCAGTGGCTTGGTCCAAAGAGTGATTAAAAATCTTCATAAAAGTTTCAGCTACTTGTTCTGGGAAGTCTCTCAGCACCCTACCAGCCACTCCATCAGGACCTGTAGCCTTTCTCGTGTTTATCTTCTTTAATATCCGCCTCACTTCCTCCTTTTCCACCCTAGCAACATTTCCATTATAGGACAATGATGGCATCTCTGGCAACACTGTTGAAACCCCTACTGGTGTCATCTCAAAACGGGCAAAGAAAGTATTAAGCTCCCCCACCAGGGAAGCTTACAACTGCAGTGTCAAATGCATCAATCATCTTTTCTTCTTTGCTTCCTACAGGAGACAGGTGAGATTCATGGGTATACTTGTTCTAAATGCTGAGTTTCTCTTTAGATAGCCAAGAGCCTTTGGTAGACTCCCAGGCCTCCATGAGTCTGTCTAATTATTTGAAAAATAATACTGTAATCCAAGTGTGATCAATCCATTCATGATAATGAATTCTGTGAGCTAGGTTCCCATTCCATATGCAGGTACCCAGGGATGAAACCCACTGGTAATAATGGGATTTGGTTTGTGAGCAAAGGATTATGTAGCAAATCACACAGTGTGTATAGAAAACTACTTTCATTTTGTGTCTCCTGAACCAATCCCCAAATAATATTTACTGTACCCCTGCAAAGGGGGAATAATAATAAATTTAAAATTTATTTGTTGCTACTTATTAGGAAAGCTTCAAATGGCGCTGTTCTCAAGGCTGATACTTCGTGCTTTTGACAGCTTAGCGGGTTTATTTTGGCAGTTTTTCCTTTTAATGCAAATGCTACAGACAGCTCAATATGTGCACGTCTGTGTTCGTTCATGTTAAAGGGGACTAAGACAGAACATAAGGAGGATTGTACCATCTTGCTCTTTCTCTGTCACCAGAGGAAGATGGTACAGCACAGCACCCCGTAAGGAAAGAGAGGCAGTCACCTGCCTCCCGTTGAGAACACCCAGGAACTCTGCCATGTAATGAGTCTGAGTGTTCAGTTCTGCTCCATCTTCCCAAATCCTGTCCTGTTTCTCAACCCACCGTGCTCTGATTCACATTTTCTACAAGGAGCCAAGGACTGAAGTCTGTGTGCTGCAGATACATGAATAATAGAAATGAAATCATCCTTAGTTAAAAATAGATATTCTTCTTAATAAATATTTTACTTACTGTCTTTAGGATGTAAAGCTTTCTTGACTGAAACCTTGGCGTTCCATCCAAAGAGCTTTAAAAAACCCTAGTTCAGGCTCTGCAAACAATGTGGGATGGGCCTGTGTGGTTGACTCCTGAAAGCAGACTGATGATTTGGGAAAACAACGTACAGTCCTATATGCTGATCAGAAGCACATCTTATTGGGCAGAATGGGTCTCACTCCCAGTGATGATTGTATAAGTGAGCAGCACTAGATTTGTTGCCAATGCCTGCTCAGGAGGATCGCTGGCTAGATGAAAGCTTGCAAGGTGGCACTCAGCTGATGTTGAAATGAAACAGGGGAAAAAATCTGTCCCACACACAGAAATACATTTTAAAATGTGTTCTTCAAAATCTTTGTTCACTCCTAGTTTTGTTATCACTAAACTATGAATGGTTCAAATAAGGTTCCTTAAAACAAAGTGAACTGGGACTTTAGAAAGAAAGACTCCCCCACCCCCATGGCTAATTTAGGAACACCATGGCAGACAAACAGATCTCTACTGTCCTACCACTGATACACAGAGACCAGTTGCTTAGCTGTTTGTCTTCTTCTGGGGTGCTTTTCTAAGCTCCACTTGCTGGTATAAATCTACCTTGGTCATGTCATTGCAGTTTCCATGTTGCTCAATGTTGATGCTGTAAACACATGAAACAGATTTCAGTTCCAGGACTTCTTTTCAAAAAATATTAATGTATTTGACACTTTGGGGTCAGCAGACTTGCGTTTTCTATTATTCAACGAATCTCTAGTTTCTTTGGCAATAAAGAACGGATATGTTATTGAAAGACAAGCGGGAGCAGCTAGAGAAGTTCATGCCTTGGGGACTTCCTTGATTGTGTGCTGCTATGGGGACATAGTACCTCCCCCTCCAAACTTCACACTGACATGGCATTTCTGTTCTTACTGCTACTGAGGGATCCATTTGGCTTCCCACTGTGCTGCATATATGCTTTTCACTATCTTTGATGGGAGCTGAATGTATTTCCGATTGACTGGTGCTCTTGAACCATGCATAACTCCTTAGTAGCTTTTTGACTTCCCCAGCTTTTCATATATCAAAATAACTTAAAGCAAAAAAGAAGTGGTACTGAACTAGCAATATGATAGCAGGAATAGCCCAGCAAGGAATCTTGGTGAGTCCTACACTTATCTTTAGCAATTTCCATCCAAATGTCTAACAAATGAACCTTCACATTATCATTATTAACATCAATGTCAGTGATGCAGTGGAGCAGAATTCACAGGGTTAGAGTCCTAGGATTTTCTGTGGCAGAGACATCATCTGTCATCCTTGTTCAAGATTCTCTGTAGCTAAAACATTCGCAGCAGCCTAGAAACAAATGAATTTTCCAGGAATTGCTAGAAACCTCGGTTGTTCTGCAAAAGATTTAAGGGCATTTTGGTCCTTATTGGGCAATTAGGAACCATTGGCTGGAATCCTATTGGAGGTGATATAGCATCTGCATAATCTGCTGTGAATAACTGCAGCTGTGCAATCAAGTGCATTATCTGGCATGCAGCCTAGAAGCATCCCAGCACCCTATCAACTAGCCACATTTAGCTGCAGCAAATTATGTGAGCCCTAGGCAAACACTAAGATGATTCTGGCCACCTTCTATTTTCAGCTAGAGGTGCCAGCAACTGAGCTTGGGAAGTAAAGATATCCTGGGGGTTCTCCTAAGAATGTGTTAAGATTTGTACATTTTGCAAATAAATTATGGTAAAATAAATAATAGTTTTATATTGTACTGTGATGAGATGTAACATATTTATTTACTTTATTGTTTTGTTGGCTTGTATTGTTATGGTTAATTGCATCTGTTTTAAAAACCCCAGAGTGACTTTATCGTCAGATGGATGGTATAGAAATCAAATACTGTAAATAAATAAGTAAATAAATAAATAGATATTGTTGAAGAGTTAGCCCATATGTGGAAAACACCCTTACTGGGTTTTGGTGCTATACCAAGATATGTTTAAATCTATTGCAGAGTGGCAACTAAGAAAAATTTCAGTTACAGCAATGGGAATTCAATTGTTTAAAAACCTCTGGTTTATGAGTGTGGTATATTGTACTTCTCTATTCATCATTCAAATTGCCAGGAATGGGCTTGATATTGCTGCAAAAAAAATAGTGCCCACACTGCCAGAAATATTCACATTCAAGACACCAAGCATGGGAAAACCCAGAAGCTGATTCCTTTTTTCCTCAATTAATTACTTCTCACTGAAACATGAACCAGTTGTCAGTGCTGTTTTTGGTAAGTGTGAATGGTAGTAAGCACAAAAGGTATCTTGTAAACCATCTTGACTCCTGCCATTGGTGTTGTCAACATTCAGGCTGTACTTTGCTATGTGAAATGTGGTATCCTTTTGCATGCTGGAAACATAGGCAAAGATAGGTGGAACGGTGGAGACTATGACAGGATATAGGTACAAAAGCTGTGCTAACATTAAGTAAGACCACCTCTAGCCTAAGAGCAAAAAAGAACAGTAATTTCACAGCTTAAGAGAGTTTTCTATTCTTCTTTAAAATATTTTTAAATATATTTTACAGCCATACACAGAATCTCTTTGCAAGTATGAATTCCTATTTAGTCAGAAAGGAGTTAAAATTCAATTGTTTCCTTATTGACAGGTTCAAACATTCAAACTGCCAAAGACCTGGAGCTGATTTGCCTTTTGAATACTAATGTCAGGAGCCTGATCTCAGAAATCCGGAGAGAAAGTTTACTGAAAGGACTCAAGGGAGAAATACAACTGCCCTGTGCTTTTGTGACACAGAAATACTTCAAATACAAAACAATACAGTAATACCTTGGGTTAAGAGTACCTTGGTTTAAGAGCGTTTTGCAAGACAAGCAAACATTTCTTCTAAATTTTGCCTTGATCAACAAACAATGTATTGCAATACACTGGAGCTGATCACATGATCACAAGTGAACCAATGCTCTCTATTTCTCGCTCTTGCTCTCGCTCTCTCCTCCTATTGGATTGTAGATGATTGTCTGGAATGTTTTGTCTCAGGCAGCCTCCAAAGCAGAGGAAGGAGAGAGGAATGGAGGTCTCCCTTGCACCTGCCAGGAATGTTTTCAAAGAGGAGTGCAGGTTAGGGTTTTATTTTTCTTTATATTTATATTTAATTTGTTTTCAACATCCTTTCTTATTTTTCAAACTATTTCTAGTCATGGGGCAGCTAGTCAAGTGTGTATATGGCTACAAATTATTGTCACATTAAACACAGAGTAAAATTCAGTTGTTAGTCCCAAGCAGAGCAGACATTTTGTGTGTACCATATGTGGTCTGTGCGGCCCCAGAATGAATCATCTGAGTTTCCATTATTTCTTATGAGAAAAATTGCTTTGATATAAGAGTGATTTGGTTTACAAGCATGCTTCCAGAATGAATTATGCTCATAAACCAAGGTATTACTGAATACTAATTGCTTGGGGATACCTGGCAAAATGTGTCCTTTTCTGGAGTACTGTCACACCATTACTTTTTAGAAAGCTGGGTGAGCCCAAGCACATGTGCCCCCCTTTATTCCTTCCATAATAGCAATGAGCTGTAATACTCCTTCACCTGTCACCTGTCTGGCAAGCCCGTACTACACACACCAAAAGTCACTGTTTTTCCCATTTGAATGGCCTCTTTTGAGGCTCAATATTTCAGCCCCTACAGCATGCATTCTTTCTAATTAAAAAAAAGAGCAGGTGTGGCCAAACATTCTCTTTCATGATAAGAAAGATTTGTCTTTCGATTTAGATGAGCCATTTTAAACCTGGGAACTTAATTGCACTTAATAATGAACTCAAGAACCACCAGTAGTGAGCACTTGGACAGGATTACCTAGCCTGTTGTGTAGATGTTTGTGTTTTTAAGGGGGGGGGTTGGTGGGTGGGGGAATGTTCAGGGATTTTATGTGTGTGTGTTGAAGGGTTTTTTATTTTTATTTTTTTAAATGTGTGTGAGAGTGTTTGGAGATTTGTGTGTGTGTGTGTTGAATCTGGTCTCTGGGTGTCTGAATTTTGTTGTATGTGTATACTGTGTATATACACACAATGACAATAAATTATTATTATTATTATTGAACATTTAAAGGCATTTTTTTCTGAATAGAGGGGGTAACACAGGTTTACTTTTAAAAAATCATAACTCAAAACTGCTTTTCCCAAACTTTGTTATATTTGGCACAGAGCAACAGCAGATGGTCTGCTACTCTAGTGCCAAACTTGGTTCTGATTCAAAGTTACATTTCAAAGTTATAATGTTTTTCTTTGGGCTTCCCCCATTTTTAGACATGCCTTAATATAGAATGTTGATTAGTTTTGCTGCACAATAACCAGGAAAATGTTTTCAATAGACAACAGTTGTATTTAATTGTTTGCTATTTTGTTCTGTTTTGATGTGAACCGCCCGGAGTTCTTTCGGGAAGACGGCGTGGTATATAAGCTTCAAAAATAAATAAATAAATAAATAAATAAATAAATAAATAAATAAATAAATAAATAAACAAACATGTTTGCATAAAAATTTATCTCTTCATTATAGAACTATTCGTGGCTATTTATAACCATTCATTATTTCCATTAGCTAGAGATATATGCATGTTTAATATACCCCACCCAAATGGCGCCCTTCCCACTGTGATCTTTCTTAAGATATAAATGTTCCAGTAATTTTTATTCTTTGTATGACTAGCCAGTAGTCTCCCTTTGCTGGTTGTGCATAGCAAACAGAATTATCCATGTGTTACCAGCCTAATACGAATTCCTGGGTACTATCAGATATTGAAATTAGCATGAATAACTTGTGTCTTCTCGGAATAATCAGTAGGAAACAATATTCCACTTCCGTACAAAAACTTAGGAAGACATTTGACACCTCATTAAGTTATTTTATGCACCTATTTTGAATAACAGAAAAGCATAAGCAACCAGATCAAAAGGTTTACAGATCAGTCACATTTTCTACCTGAACTTTGTGCCAAAAATCTTAATTATGCAGCTTTGTCATCACTCCTGCCAGTGCAACTTCTTTGTTGCAGACACATCATATTCTTGTGTAATAGGTAGTCTAGTAGAGGTAGGGATTTGGCAAGTCTTCAGAACTGTCTTTAGGCTTGAGTCCAAGACTGAGTCCATGTCTTCAGGACCAAGTCTCAAGCTTTGAGCCAGAGTCTCAAGTCCACCACTACCCCATAAAGCTTGGGACTTGGGAGTCAACCCCAAAGATTCAGACTGTTCCCTTTCTCTGTGCATGCAGCTACTATCAGCTGGGTGGCATATGCACAGACTGAGTCTTTGGATCTCCATATTCCAGGTGGTGTTGGAGAGGACAGAGGCAGAAGCTAGCTCTTGAAGGGAAGATGGATCTGGTACCTGTGAGAATGGTGCTGTTGGTGGTGGTGGTAGCAAGTAGGGAGGCCTATTGCTCATAAGAACTTGAAGCAGAACTCAGAAAAAAAAGGTTCCAAGTTGCAAGTTGAGTTTGAATCTTTCTTTAAAAGGCCCAAGTTGAGTCCAAGGTGAGTCGCTAGTGTGATTTAGGTCAGATTCATACAAGTCCCTGTTCCTGAGTGCAGCTCTGCCAAAGAAAAAAAGGGTCCAGTGCAAATGGAAAATTCAAGCCATTATATTAATTACCAAGTACAAAACAGTAGGAGGCAATATCTATCTGCATTTTGAAATTGGAGTAAGCCCATTGCTCCATTTGAGTAAACTAACTTATTTTAATTTCAGCTTGTGATGGTTAAATTGAGAATCGTTTCTGTCCTGACCCCTTAGCTTGTGTCCTTTTGAAAAGGTTATATCTTAGCCTCAATTACAAGGCTAGGGCTGCCAAAATTCTCTTTGTAAATACTTTATTTTCTTCTTTACCTTCCTATTTGCTGGGCTTGGTTAATTCACAGATCTCCCCGGATGAAAATTTGCAGAAGTAAATGTTATGCCCTTTTAGTCGCATGTTAAAAAAATTAAGTGTGTTCCCCACTATAGCCTTGCCATCCTAGTCAGGGAACAGTTATTGACATAACAATGGCAGCGGCTCAGGCACTGAACAGATTGCATCCTGGGAGGTGCCTTTTGCTTTTACATTCGTTCTTGCAACTTAAATTTAATTAAGGCAACCCATATTAGATATGGCTGCATTTGCAATGTGGTCTCATATGTGGAAACTCTATCATACAGTATGTGCCATTAAGTCAGACTTATGTTGATCCTTCTCAGGGGTTGTTAGTTATGGAGTATTCATAAGTGGTTTACCAGTTCCTTCTTCTGGGAGGCACCATGGCGCTATGGAGCTTGCCCATGGCTATCCAGTCTGGCTCTACTCTCATGAAGCACAGTGGGAAATTAGCCCCTGAAGCCTTTTACCCAAATGAAAAAAGTACCATGGCCATTACTGTACAGTGGTTTCTCTCTTCCCCACCCGGCTGTTGGTTAAATACATATAATCATCTAAGATTTCTCAGGATATAACATTTAGCTGTTTATATAATGATTTGTTTGACATTTTATATATCTGTGTATCTATCCATAGAAATGACTTTGCTACAAAAGACCAGAATGTTGTATTTGCATAGCACAGTATTCTGACCAATCAGAATCTGTCTGGAGTCAGCTAGGCTGCTATATAAGGCAGGTGTCAAAAGTCTGTCAGACGGAGTCTCACGCAATATATAACTCAGACATAGCTCCCTATGTAATAGATAACTCAGCCAAGACAGAGACAGCTATATCATAGACATAACCATGTGCTAGACTAAGATAGGGAGTTGTACAAACATGGAATAGGTCAGACATAGTTAGGGCTGGTAAGTCTCAGTGACAGGAATAAAGATTTAACTGACAAGATTTGATGGGGCACAAATCTAATTATATAACAATGAGAAATTTAGTGATTTACTAGAGAAAAACATGGTCGTTCTTAAGTCAAGAGCATGTGTAACACAAATACCACCTATCTAAGCATTGAGTGATGTCATATTTTATGTGTTTATAAATAGTAAAAGTAATTTGATGTTTACTGTTTTAACCAAAACACAAACAAAAGAGAGAACATAAAATTTTACTCCACAATAATGGTTTTTAATCTATATGCTTCAAGCTGCTGCATTGATAGTCTGCAAAGGTAGAGGTTATCACAGGGTTAAATTTGTGGTTTTTCTGTGCCCTACCCAGCTTTTAGTGGAATACATACAATTCAATAATATTTCTCAAGATAAAACTTTCAGCAGTAGAACAACAGTAATTTGCAGGAGATGCCCTTTTAAGGAATAGCTTAAATCACATTCTTTATGAGTAGGTATGATTTAGATAGAAAAGGCTTGGAGAAGATTTCTGTTTTTTTTTTGTTTTTTTGTTTTTGTTTTTTTGCAGAGAGCCTCAGGATTAACATTGTTATTAAATGTTTACTTTGTTATTTATGTAGTAGCTTTCCAAATTCTGCTATCTCATTTATTCAGTACAGACAGATTTGCTTTTATGTCTCTTGTGTTTCTATGTTTTGAAAAGCAGGGAAATACACAAATAGGAAAAAACATTTGGTTTAAAGTAGGAACAGACAACATATGCCCTCTTGGCCATATACAGTCCACCAGACACCCAAATGTAGCCCTCCACAGCACCTCCAAACCAAACCAAATAAATAAATAAATAAAAATAATTTTATTTGGTGGAAAATATTGGGAGGGGGATACTTTCAAAGTCCCTTGTGCTCCAACTAATCAGTAGAAGCTACAGGTGGGCTTTCTCAGAACCCACCCTTTTGAAAGAACAAGGGTTTTCAGGATGAAAGTCATTGAAGTCTGTGTGGTTCTTCAAGATCCAGGAGTAGGTGTGTGCCCCCAAGACATTTGGAGGGCCCGGTGCCTCAGTTTAAAGTAAAAAAAGTGATTGCTGACTCCTGGTTTAAAGCAAATACATTGGTACCTTGTACAAAGGAATTAATTCATTCCAAATGAAATTCTGTTAAGCAAATTTTCCATTGTACAAATTTCCCATTGAAAACAGAGTAATCCCTTATCACGACCATTTTTATGTTGTACTTATTCGCCCCATAGGCAATTATGTTAAGCAAATTTCCCCTATCTATGGAATTTTTTATGTTGTATAGATTTTATGTTATACAAACTGTTTGTTATACGAGGGTCCACTGTAAATTATATATTCCTCAAAACCAAGGAGTTCAGGCCAAAGAGCAACCCCTTCATCTATAACTTGGGACATTGATTCACACTTTTCTAGTTAACTACCAGGTAAACACAAAGGGAGAGCTCCATTCCTTGATATAACCTAAAGAGGAAAACAAAAACAACTAACTGGGACTAAACCCATTGAACACAATTGGTTTCATTTCCCCAACTATGGATCATTTGGAGTATCTAGGAAAGGTTACCTAACTGTTGATAGAACTGTACTACAATAATATCTTGTCAGTGAGACTGTGTCATTTCAGCTCATTCCTCTGCTAGTGATGCGTTCTAGGAAGAGAGGAAAGACAGGTGGAGTTAAACTGTAAGTTTTGCTTCAGGTGGAAATGAAGGCACAAAAAGAGTGCATCAATATGCCTGTGTTTGGAGGAGGGAGGGTGTTACTCCATGGCCCACATTTCTTTAATTGTAAGGGTCTACCTTTGAGAAACATGCTAGCTTTAAACTCAAGACCTCTTCTCTTTAAGCATACACTCATATTTTTCACAGCTCTTGTTCCTCTGTGTATCAGAGTTGCCAGAATAGGTAGTAGTAGTAATGATGATCTTAGTACTGGATTTCGATCATAATACTCTTGCTTTATGCTTCCTGTAGGGTTGGTTTATTTCTGCAGCGTACACAATGCTGCAGCAGCATAGTTTATTAATATACTGTTGAAGGAGAACAAATGACTTCTTTCTCCCCTGTCAAATTGCTTGGACCTTAATGGAGGGTGTCACCTGATGCATTGCATTGATAATTAATACTAGATCTTCCTACCCAACAGAAATGGGTTGTTTCTTTTGTATTCTAGTAATGGATTCCATCTCTCATTATCAGAATTGTTTCACAGTATCTTGAAGGCTATCATTCTTTGAACACTACTCCTGACAAACATCTGCGGAAACAAAAAGTATTTCTGTGTGATCCATGTTGGTTTGTTGTGCCTAAAATTTGACATTTGGAAGTGGCATTTTGTGTAACTTCAATGTATCTGAACATTTATAATATCATTGTATCTTTCTAGGCTGCGTGGGAATGTGTGTTTTGAAGGTGAGACTTCAGCAATTATGGTAGGAGCAACCAATTTGACATTTTGGAAGGACAAAAATTACCCTGTTCATTTCTCTTTCTCCCTTGTAATCTAGGAGCTACTTGCTTTCCTAATGTGAAACAAATGCACCTATATTTGCCTGTCAAATGTTAGAAGATATACACCATTACAAGAATGAATAAAAATGTTACCTGTGCCAAGTCAGTCCCATAATAGCCAATTTTCCTGCACTGACTGGATGGATAAAGAGAGTGAATTATATGTAACTGTGTAGTGTGAAAAGATTGCTTTTCCCATTCATTCAATGCTGTTTCTTTTTGGACAGCAGTGTTTTGTGGCTAATTTTCAAACTGATGTTTTATCTGGCTTCCTGTTTTTATTCTGCTTTGGGAGGCAAAACACTACATTACGGTGTTTTCGGGCCTGATAGTCTAGTTACCATAGCAACAAACTAATGGGCTTTAAGGCCTGTTGGATAGTAATTCTAAGGTTGCCACCTCACTCTTTAAAGGGAGGGCACTTTTAATTTGCATATGTGAATTAATTTCAACTCATGCATTTTCAAATTTACTAGCTTGGGAAATTGTGCTGATTGTATCAATCAACGTACAGGGTAGCTAAATTCTTGGAAAACCACTCTTATCAGCTACCTTAGCTCATGCTCAGTTCCTAAGGCATCAACCAAAATCATCTTCAAACATTGCTTTAATAGTGTGCAATTTTCTTATATTATTGTTTTACCAAACCGTTTGTAAGCTGTCGTGGGGGAGTGAATATTTTAAAAGACAAGACAGAAATCTCTAGCTGACTGAAATTGCTGTGCACTATGTAATTCCTTAGACTGTATGCCTATGAGCACGTCCTATTTAATTATGCAGGCTACACATTGCATCCCCCCACCCCCCAGCAAGCTGGGTACTCATTTTACTGACCTCTGAAGGATAGAAGGCTAAGTCAACCATGAACCTGCTACCTGGGATTGAACCCCAGGTCAGGAGCACAGTTTTAGTTGCAGTACAGGCATTTAATCACTGTGCCATGAGGCTCTTTGTCTGGTCCTTAATAGAATCCTTCATTGAAAATTGTGTACAGTAATATAGTCACCCCCCGCCATTTCGCGGTTCAGGTACTGCGGCCCCAGTATATCGCAGGATCGCAGTACCTGCGGGGGGTGGCGGGGAGCGATCCCATCGCTCCCCGATGCCCCCCCAGACCCGTCCGGGAGGCCTCGGAACCGCACAGGGGGGCAGCGGGGAGTGATCCCATCGCTCCCCGACGCCCCCCCCAGACCCGTCCGGGAGGCCTCTGAGCCATGCCGGGGGGGGGGAGCAGCAGGGAGCGATCGCATCATTCCCCACCGCCCCCACCCCTCTGATTGCTCCCGCCCCCGCATATTGCGGATGTTCATGTATCGTGGGTCAGGTAGGTTCCTAACCCCCACGACAGGTGGGGGGTTACTGTACCTTGTAAGATGAATGCCCCTTAAGACAAAAAAAAACTGTAAGATGAATGAAATGTCTGGGAATAGGAAAACCTCGTAAGACAAATTTTCCTATGGGATGCTTCACAAGACGAGTTCAATGTATTCCTGTGGGAAACCACATTAAACCATGTTTTGTAGGACAAATTGTAGGACAAATTGACCCATATATATAAATATATATATTGACCCATATATATAAAGTGGGTTCTATTCGGGAATATGTCCTCTATTGTGCTGGCTGCTCCTGCAGAATTGCATGGCCACATCTACTTTCCCCTTTATCTCCTCTGCCTTCCAGATTAATCTGCTATTTCCTCCTCT
>JAHTLZ010000010.1:16509775-16524202 GCA_023846285.1 Phrynocephalus versicolor | reverse complement strand
ATTATTATTATTATTATTATTATTATTATTATTATTATTATTATTATGCAAAATATAAAAAGATGTTTCTGCACTCTTGGAGCTCTACAGGAGCAGCAGTCTTTGCACTCTGTTAAAGTTGCTGGTCCCCCCTCTATATTTTATTTGATCTAAGCATATGACTTTTATTTTATGTCAATGGCTCAGGTTGCTAAGTCATTATTGGGTGGAGTTCAAAAGTTATTATTATTAGTATTGCCATATTTCTTGCAGTCACAATGCCTCCTAAGCTTTAAGAGCAACTTTTTACTTCTTAATTTTCTCAATTATTTGTAAAATTCTTTAAAAAATCATGTGTCTTTTCCTGCCTCTTATACTGAAATCACAAATTACTTTACTCTAAAAAAATCCAGTTGCTGCCAGCTGCTAGCTCGTGGTACAAAATATACCTAAGCCACACACATCTGGAAGCTATAAAAGTAATCAAAGTAATTAACAGCTATGCTACAAAGTATCATTAGTTATATGAAAGTTGCAATTTAATTATTGCAAGAAAATAATTAATTATAAATAAACACTTCCTTTGTAATGATATGCTTCCACACTTTGCTCTTTCCAGAAAATGGCCAGCCATGCGTTTTTGGGAAGCAGGACAGAGAAGTCAACCATTCTCCTAATATAATAAGCAAGCAAGCAAGCAAGCAATGAGTAATTTAACACCATCAACAACCTTCATTTTTAAAAACTTTTTCTTCCATTAATACTCTTGATGCAAAACACTGATGCAATTAAAACAAAACTTCAGCATTGCACCCTTGTAATTATATATGTTTGGCAATTCAATTTATAAAATAAATATGTTCATTTTTATGAGTACATTTGGGGGAAATAAATAAAGTGAGGCATGGAACAGGAGAGTGTTTCATTAATATGGAGTTGTTTTCATATATTGCTTGTCATCACAGTATAACTGATAATGTTTGCAACAACACAGTCTAGCTGGCTTCATGAGCAATAATAGCCTGCCCTACTATTTCTATAAGAATAGCTTTGATGCACCATGTTCTTCTCACCTGCCACTTGAACTTTGTCCCTGAAATGGCCACTCTAGGATCTGAGGTTATAAACTTCTTATGAAAAAACATAGGGAATGTGAGATAAAAAATCTGCAATAACCTCTTCGGTAAACAATCCGTTGTAGGGATATGCGCTGCAAAACCGACCAATCAGAGCTAATGATACAGTGGAGCAAGGCATCCCTTAGGCTGGACGGCCACCCCAATAGCTGCTGATGCTTGCTTGCTCCAGGAGTACTACTGGGAGTTAAACAGTACAAGGAGAAAGCTCTATTGAAGGAGACCAATAGTTGAATCAACAGAGAAGCCGTAGAGCTCTTCTGGGCAGTCCAAAAAGGTAAGCTGATTATATATAAATAATCAGCTTACCGTCTTGCATTATGTTACCAGGATTGTGTGTGTAGAAACGCTTATGGATGAATGGGTTATTTCGTGTGGGGGCTTTTTGATGAATAACTCGCAATAGCATTAGGAACTCTCTCCTCCTTTCTCCTAGTTTCTTTCTTTTCTCCTTGATGATGCACTGTAAAGAAATGCCCATGCCTGGTGCTCTTCTAGTCTGTTGGCAAAACTACAAGGGATCCACTATTTCTACATTCAGGTCAGTCTGTCTGTTCATGTTAACACCTTTTGTGCACTTTTGACATCACAGGGAACAAAATCTTTTCAGAGCCTTGCCTTGGTTTATTTCTAGAAGCCAGGGAGAATTGTCTACACAGTGTTTGAGAGAATCATCTGTGTCCACATCTAGATCCTGTTCCCGCTGCCACTTTTGCACTTAGGGTCATCTGTCAGATTGTTCATTTCATATTGCACAATGCTACTTTGGAGAAACTCCCCCGCACTCGAAGAAGTGCACAATTGTCCGAAAAGTGGGGACATTAAACATGTGGCCCTGCTGCCAGTAATTTATAGAAAGCCAACAAACAAACAAACAAACAAACAAACAAACAAACAAATAATGAACCTTCTATTGAGGTTTTATTGAAGATCCACCACACTCCCTCTACTGCTGGAGCAGCATAACATACACTCCATTTCAGGCCATAGCCTTTCAAAAAAGACTGATTTGGAAATGTACTCAGGTTACCACTTGAATCTGAGAAGAAATTGCCTCAGGGGAACCACTTAGGAAATAGGTTGGTCTTGATCTCTATAATAAATATTTGGATATTTATTTGAACTAGGATGTACACACAGATTCCTACTTCACATTTCTTCCTGTGGAAGGAATCCTGTAATGAACTGATAGATGACTCACCTCATCATACATTGAATTTTACAGTTTTTAGCAGCTGGGATCAGGATTTTTGCTCCCAGATCATCCTGCCTATATGTAAAGGAACTGTACTGAAGTCCTGCTCTGAAAGTATCAAATGTGAGGAAATTTATTTTATTTAAATTTCTGTCCCACCCATCTATTGTCTAGGCCAGGCATGTCCAAACTTCGGCCTGCTTGATGTTTTGGACCACAACTCCCAAAATGACAAGCCTGTATTTCCAATGGCAAAGGACTATGGGAGCTGTGGTCCAAAACATCTGGAGGGCTGAAGTTTGGACACGCCTGGTCTAGGCCACTACTATACTAACTTACAATATCATGATCTAGATATGAAATAAAATTACAAGAATAATCAAATTAAAACATCAAACATCCATAACAACCTCCCCCTTCCCAAATCTCTACCATCTATACATAAAAAGAGCTACTACAAAAGATGGCAGAAAGGGGTGATTAGAGCTGGAAAAAGAAAGGGATTCCTAGGCTGCAGTGACACATGCCCTAGTGACGTCCCGGCTAGACTACTGTAATATGCTCTATGTGGGGCTACCGATGAAAGTCTCAGGAAACTTCAACAGGTCCAAAATGCAGCAGCCAGACTGCTGACTGGGGCACGGTACAGAGATCACATTGCACCCCTATTAAAACAGCTCCATTGGCTGCCAATCAGCTATTGGGCACAATTCAAGGTGCTAACTATACGACATGGGTCCTAGCTACCTCAAAGATCGAATCTCACAGTATGAACTGACTCGGGTATTAAGGTCATCAGGAGAGGCCCTTCTCTCCATCCCACCACCCTCACAGGTACGTCTCGTGAGAACCCATGAAAGGACCTTCACAACTGTTGTGTCCAGACTCTGGAACTCCCTCCCACTAGAGGCCAGGACTGCCTCATCTCTGTTGTTCTTCCAGAAACAGCCAAAGACCTTTCTCTTCAGGCAAGCTTTCTCTGAATGATGGACTACCATGTGTCTTTTATATGAATCTATAGGTTCACATAGACTTTGTGTTTATAACTACTTGTAACCTTGTAGGTTTAATGTAATGTTTTCTATTAATGCTGTAAGATGTCCCTCTATTCCTTTTTCTCAAATACTTGAACATGTCTTAATTGTACTGGACTGTATTTTATCTCTCATTACTGTAAGCTGCTTTGGGTCCTTTTCCAAGGAGAAAGGCAGGGTAAAAATACTCTAAAATAAAATAACATAAATAAACATTCCTTATATGCTCACCTCTAAGCAAGTGATCAGAATTATTATCAATCATTAATAGGTATCACATAATAGTGTGAAAAACCCTGGGATTCTCTGAAAGGGCACAGGATCAGGACCACAGATGAGATCAAACACAGCAGATAAGCTTAGCTGCAAGGCAGCTTATCTGCGATATCCTCTCCTTCTCTACAGAGCACAACCCAAACCAATGTACTGTATGTATGATGAATGTTGTGGGTCTGCTGCAGACTGTTGGTCAGACAATCTGTGCATTGCAAATACTGTACATGCTTCATGCAGCCAAACAATCAAGGGGGGACAATCAAGGGGGTCAAATCAAATCTGAACTAACTCTGGAGGCAAAATGATGAACAGAGGCTTAGGCACATCAACAAAGTTGCTGGGAAAATTGACTCCACACACTGAAGTGTTGTGAATCAGAAGCAATCTGAGAGTACACAACAGCAACAAAATTGAGAGTCTGCATGGAGATGACTAGGAGTGTATTGTGGCACGGGCTACAAGTTGTTAATGTCAACAATTCAAGCAAAGTTGAATAAAACCATAAAAGGAATCAGAGTCCCAGAATATGATTTAAATAATATTTTTGATAACTTTTACGTTCATCTAAATAACAGATTTGCATTACTAAACTCAACTAAATGTGAACCAAAAGATCTGTTGTTTGAAACCAGTGGATTATCAAGGGAAAATGCAAGAAGACAATTTCCTTTGTCAATTCCTTTAGACTGGAAAGGGTTGCTATAAAAGAGAAAAAGAGTGCAAGGATATGTCACTGGAGTCCAAAGTCCTCTACATTATGGTATTCCTAATTGCTATGTATGTATGTGAAAGCTGAGCAATGAAGAAGGCTGGCAGGAAAAGTATTGATTCATTTCAAATGTAGTATCAGAAGAAAGCTTTGCAGATTCAATAGACTGCCAGAAAGACCAAAAAAAAAAAATTGAGATCAACTTGAGGCTGAACACTTCCCTGGAAACAGAATTAATCAAACTGGGGATATTGCACTTTGGACATGTCCTGAAATTGGAAAATACAATACTAAGACATGTTGAAGGCAATGAGAAAAGAAAAAGACCAAAAAAAGAGACATGAACTTAGCATAATAAGCTCTTCAGTTTTCAAGGCCTGATCAGGGTCATTGAGAGAAGAAGTTTTGAGGTCCTTAATTCATAGGGTCCTTGTAAGTCAGAAGTCACTTGATGGCATATAACAACTACAGTGTTGTAAGTCATTAGATCCCAAACACAAGGTAGGAAGGGATTCCAAGGGGATTGTGAGACCATGAGATTTTTGTAAATACAGTGGACCCTCATATAATAAACGGTTTGTATAATATAAAATCTGTACAACATAAAAAATTCCAGAGATAGAGGAAATTTGTGTAACAGAATCGCCTATGGGGCAAATCCGTACAACATAAAAATGGCTGCGATTAGGGATTACTCTGTTTTCAATGCATTCCTATAGGAAATTTGTATAACATAATTTCATTTGGAACAAATTAATTCCTTTATACAATGTACCACTGAAGTTTTTTTTAACTTCTACAAATCCCTTTGATTCATTTTGCTACTAAAACTGAGGATGTCTAAATAAAAACGACTGTGCTTATTTTAATTTAAAATGGAGTTTAAGATATTTAACTTAATTACTTTTAACTTAATCATAGACTGCAAATGACTTCAATTACCCTCACATAGACTGTGTGAACTGTTGTTCAGCACATGATAAAGAGATAACGTTCCTAGATATGCTAAATGATTGTTCCCTGGAATAGATGGTTGATGACCCAACTACAGGTACATGAATCAAGTCAGATCCTGAGTAATACACTGGATTTGGTGCAAAATGTTAATGTGACTGATCCAATAGGGAACAATGACCACAACACAATTACTTTTAACTTAATCATATACTACCAATCACTGGAAAAATCTAACACAGAGGCCTTAAATTTTCAAAATTTTCAAAAAGGAAATTTCCCAAAGATGAGGAAACTAGTAAAAAAAAAAGAAGCTGAAAGGGAAAATTGAGAGAGTCCAAACACTCCAAGAGGCATGGAGGCTGTTCGCAAAAACAATAACAGAGGCCCAATTGGGATGCATACCCAAAAGGGAAAAGGACACTGCCAGGTCCAAGATGACTCCAAAGTGGCTTACAAGAGCTGTTTGGAAAGCGATCAAAAGCATGAAAAGCTCACTTAGAAGATGGAAGGCTTGTCAGAATGAGGACAACAGGCAGAAACAAAAATTCTGGCAGAACAAATGCAAGGCAACAATCAATGGGCCAAGGTCACACCTGGGTTTCGATCCTGATCTTCTGAAGGTCCGGCTTTTCCTCTTCTTCCCATCACGTGCTTTAAATGTGGGAGAAGAGGTCTCACGTCAAAATCTGGTTTTTCAATTTTAAAGTGCAGTTCAGCCTCCTTGGCCAGCAGGTGGCGCTAGCACTTGAAAAAAACGGAAGACTTTTCTGGGGGAATTTAATTCTGTGTCAGACTTCCTGTTACTCCGATATGGAGCCAAATTAAAAAAACAGCACCGATCGGCCCCAGGAACAGCCGGTGAGTGCTATGCAAAAAAATAAATAAAAAGAAACCCGGATTATCAGCGGGGTCACACAGCGTCTGCCTCCTTAAAAGCCGGAATTCAAAAGCGAGGCAAAAATTCCCGAGCCTGGAAGGTAGGTCACAGAAACCTCGCTTAAGGGAGCTTTACCGGGTTTTCTTTTTCCTTTTTTTTCAAAAAGCGGGGTGGCCATGAGGACGGTATTTTTGGGCACTATTTATTTAGTAATTTAAACTCTCTTTAAAGGGACATGTGACCGAGCCCCAAGAAAGCAAAGCAAGACTTTGAGGAGTGTATAGCTAAAAACACTCAAAGAAATAACAAGGACTTCTTTAAGTACATTAGAAGTAAATACCCAACTAGGAAAACCATTGGACCATTAGACAACTATGGAAGGCAAGGGATTATTTTAAAGAGGAAACAGAGATTGCAGAGAGACTCAATGAATTATTTGCTTCAGTATTCACTGAAGAAGACAGAGACCACATGCCCAAAACAGAGCCTGTTGCTGAGGTCTTGCTAAAATAATATTTCCCTCAAATCAGTCATTGTGCCTGATCACTGGAAGATAGTGAATGAAACACCAGTCTTCAAAAAAGGATCCAGCGGTGATCCAGGAAATTACCGACCAGTCAGTTTGACATGTGTCCCAGGTAAAGTGATGGAAACCATCCTAAAAGATAAAATTAATAGGCACATAGAAGAGAAAGTGCTGCTGAAGGAGAGCAAACATGGCTTTTGCAAGGGCAAATCATGCCTCACTAATCTGTCGGAATTTTTGTGAGTGTCAAAAAGCATGTGGATAAGGGAGATCCAGTTGACATTGTTTATCTGGACTTTCAGATGGCTTTTGACAAGGTCCCACACCAAATGCTCTTCAATAAACTTGCCAGTCATGAAATCAAGGGACAGGTCTTGTCCTGGATCAGCAATGGGCTAAGGGACAGGAAACAGAGGGTAGCACTAAATGGATACTTCTCCGAGTGGAGGGAGGTAAAGAGTGGAGTCCCCCAAGGTTCAGTACTGGGAGCCCTGCTTTTCAAACTCTTCATAAATGATCTAGAAATAGGATTAAATAGCAAGGGAGCCAAATTTGCTGACAACACTAAATCATACAGAGTAGTAAAAACTGAGAGAGATTGTGAGGAGCTCCAGAGGGATATTTTGACACTGGGGGAGTGGGCAAACCAGTGGCAAATGAGTTTCAACATTAGCAAGTGCAGAGTGATGCATGACTGGGGCAAAAAAAAAAAAACCCAATTACATTTATAAACGGATGATATGAACTCTTTGCAACAAACCAGGAAAGGGACCTTGGCGTCCTGGTGGACAGCTCAATGAAGATGGCAACCCATTGTGCTGAAGCAGTGAAAAAACCAAACTTAATGCTAAGGATCATTAGGAAGGGTATAGAAAATAAGTCAGCAAGTGTTATTTTGCCTCTTTATAAATTTATGGTGAGGCCCAATCTGGGGTATTGTGTACTGTTCTGGTTACCATACCTCCAGAAGGATATTATGGAAATGGAAAAAGTGCAGAGGAGGGCAACTAGATTGATTAGGGGACTGGAACATTGGAGGCTGCAACAGCTGGGCCTCTTCACGCTTGAACGATGGCACCCAAGAGGTGACCTGATTGAAGTTTGTAAAATCATACATGGTGTGGACAAAGTAGATAAAGAAAAACTTTTTCCCTATCACACAACACTAGAACTAGGTGGCACTCCATGAAACTTTGGGGTGCTAGATCTCAAACAAATAAGAGAAAGTACTTTTTCACCGAGAGGATCACTGGTCTATGGAACTCCCTGCCAGAAGAAGTGGTGACAGCTGTCAGCCTTGACAGCTTTAAGAAAGGGTTAGACAAATTCATGGAGAACAAGGGTATCAAGGGCTATCATTATGAATGCTTCTAAGGACAACCTCTGGGTTGGAGAGATAGGCAAGATAGCTCTCAATACCATTTGCAGGGAATCATAAGCTGGTGAAGACATCTGCTCGGGAATACCCAGAAGCAAATGGTGAGCCACTGCGTGAGACAATGCTGGACTGGATGGGCCTGTTCCAACAAGGCTGTTCTTATGTGCTTATATAAGTATCATTAAATAAATGTTTTATTAAATAAAAACTAGATTTAAAATTAATCAGTTTTATTCAATGGAAGCTAATATGATTGCAAACCCATTTTTATTAAGACCTGTGTTCATTTTTAATTTTATATTACAAATTTGTTAAATGGAGCCAGATTGATAGTAAAGGAGAAGTGGGAAAGTGTGAGGATTTATGAGAAATAAAAAATGAGCATGGTGCTGAAAAGATTGGGAATGGCTCTTCTAGTAGTCCATTTAGGACAATAACAAACACTATCCGTCACTGAATCCACTAAAGTGAAGGCTGATATGTGACTAGATGAAAGTGATCCCATTATTTGCTGTGTTTTGGAACAGTTTGAGGTGGGGGGGAGCTAAGGACAAAGCTACCCAACATACACTTTCTTTTGATCTGTACTTTTAAAGACAGTTTCCCAAACTTTATTAATCATGTGGGCTGAGAATGATAGGGTTTGTATGGGATAACATTGCCAGCAGTCTGCTCGATGAGTAGTAAGAATCAACAAGGTTACCATGGTAGCTAGGTTCCCTCCCTCCTTCCCAGGGGCATGGCATGGGGAGGGCAAGGGGCAGGGTGCCCCAGGCGCAGCAATTAGGGGGTGCCAAATCGCCTATTGCCCCCTGCCACTCCCTCCCCCACCATCTCCAATTATTCTTGAGTAAAGGCATGGACGCACCTGGCGCGCCCGGGCCACCCCTCGCCTTATCTCCCCAGACATTTTCTGTATGAGTTTTTTTTAAAAATGGAGATGCATACAGGGTCCTGAATAAAAGTACATAAAATAACAAACAAGTCATCTGGAATGCACCTGTCAGGGGAACCCTATCTAATACATTTAGAGGCAACAAAATATAAATCATCCCATTTATTGTCTTCTACACAATCACCCACTAAGGAAAACCCTGCCTGAAGAGAAAGTTATTTGCCTGATTGCAGAAAGAGAGCCAAGATGTAGTCAGCCCGGCTTCCTGTGTGAGAGAGCTCCAGAGTCTGGGAGAAGCAGCAGAGAAGGCTGTCCCTTTTGTCCTCACAAAATTATTATTTATCTATTTGTAATATTTTTACTTCATCTTTCTCCTAGAAAGGGACCCAAGGTGGCTTACAAGTGCACCTGTGAGGGTGGTGATACTGAGAGAAAAGCCTCCCCTGATAGGCAGGCTCCTATAGCGAGATGCAGTTAGGGCTTTATAGGCTAAAAACAGTACTTTGAACTGTGCCTGGAAATGGATCAGCAGCCAGTGGAGCTGTTGGAACAGGAGAGTTATGTGATCCCTGTAACCAGCTGTAGTTAACAATGCAGTAAATAATAAAGCAAGGGGCCTTCATGAGGGGAGACAATGAGCCTAAAGTGGAGCACTATTTTAGTTGTCCTAATAGACTAGTCTCCAGTGCCTGCTTGTTCTGCCACTTGTTCCACACAGGACTGCCCACTCACCAGAGGACTTTGATATAAGCCAAATTGTTTACATCAACATGCTTTTGACTCATTTACAAAGGACAGGATGTCCTTAGGCAGAGAAGGCAATGTTCCCTAAGGCTAGAATGTTCCCTAATCTACATGGGCATCATGCAGGCAACAGGAGCACAAAAGGACTCCTATCTCAAAAGAATGAGGTGGAGGGTTTGGATCCCCACCCAACCCCACCCTTTGTTTTTTACCCTAAAGCACAGCTCCTGGAGCACACTGTGTCTTATCTAGAAAGGGTGATCCGCAGCGGAAAACCAGTTCTCAGGCAAGAATTACCTTGGCTACCCTTGGGCAGATTGAGGTGATAGGTTTTGCTTTTCTACTAAAGGTAGAAGATTCAACATTGCTCGCAAAAGGGCTGAACAGAACAATAAATGTAATATGCATGCTAGGGATTTCAAGCTATTTGCCACTTCACAGATTATATGAGCCTACTGGAGTGTTGAGATAATCAGGAGAAGGCTTCCTCTCTGCCTGCCACCTTCAGAGGTGTGTTTCATGGGTACACAGAAGAGGGCCCGTGGCTACTCCAGGCCTCTGAAACTTCAACCCACAGGAGGCTCAACTAGCCCTATTTGACTATCCTTCCAAAAGCAGGCAAAGACCTTTTCTCTTCAGTATGCTATGCTCATTGTTACTAAACTTAAACTTAAAGGCAGGAAATGAATAAATAGTTAACTGCCAATTAGTGACCTACATTTTATAATGGCAAGACAGTTATGTAAATGGATAACTACACAGACGATTGTAAACATTAACTTGAGGATTTCTTCCACATCAGTAAATTAAAAAAAAAGCTGTTCCAGTATCAGCTCTGACCAAAACAAACAGGATAAAGGATTTGAACTTTGCCAAGAGAAAAGATTACAGAAAGAATATGTTTTGAATAGATATGGTAAACACAGAGGAGTAAAAGTAATCAAAAGCTTTCTCACCTATCCTGCCCCTTTCTACTTGGTTTTCCCCTCTTTGTCCAAGCAACACAGGAATCTCAGGAAATAATCCTTAATTCTAATAAAACAAGATATAACTTATTGCTATGAAACACACACTATTTTTAAACTTATTTTAACCTATTTGTATCAGTCAAATGTACAGTTCTGATTTCCTCTGTTGGCATTGTTGTGGTCAAATGTGGTTCTTTATAAAACTGCCTATTCACTTTTGACGCTTTGCAGAAAAATCTGTGTTCACAATATGCAAGCATTGTGGAACTGATGAGTTATAGTTAGGATGAAAAACAAGGACATAAACTTGTGCCAAATAATAAAATTCAGTTTTATCCTGCTTGTTAGAAACATTAGAAGCACAGGCTATAACCCTAAAACACATACTTGGACTGCTGACATCAGGGTGATTTACTTTCAAATATATGTCCTCCCTTCTATGCACACAGCCCTTGACGAGGTGGAGGGGCTTGCATGCTTCAGTGCAACTGACAGCTATGCTTGCAGTAGCATTGCTACCAGAAGGGTATCCCAAGCAAGACAGGTTTCAGTGGAGAAACCAAACAGTGTTCACCCCCGAAGTGTCTGATCCAGAGTGGGCGGCTTCAAACAGTGTCTGATCCGTAATGGGGGGCTGACATAATGGCCAGGCAAAGGGAAACCACTTCACTTAAGCTAGCTTCCCTAGGCAAATCTTTAGCATGACTGGAAAACCTAAAGCCATGGCCCCCAGTCCCCGGAAGCCCTTCGGTGGGCAGGGGGTGCTAAGAATCTCCAGGCCAGCCATGAGAAGGATAGCCACCTGGAATGTTCACAGCTTATTTCTAAAACCCACAACACCATAAGGGAAATTGAAAGACTTAGTATTGATATCTGTGGTATTAGTGAGATGTATTGGCCTCATTCAGGAAAGTGCGTAGTAGATGAATATCATAGATACTATGCTTGTAACAACGAACCTCATCACTTTAACAGAGTGGGATTCATAGTCCATCAGCAAGACTATCACAACGTTTTTGCCAATGTCAGACAGAATCATTTTTCTCCAACTTAATGCACAACCTATCTTGCTAAATCTTATCCAGGTGTACGCACCAATCTGTGATGCATCAGATGATGACACAGAAGAATTTTATAATCACTTAAAGTCTGTTTTATCATTTACCAAATCAATGGAAGTTACCATAGTTATGGGTGACTTCAATGCAAAGGTAGAACAAGGCTAATGGCCTAAGGTAGTAGGTAAATATGGATTAGGAATTGGCAATGAGCAAGGTGACCGACTAATTCAGTTATGTCAAGAAGAGGAATTTATAATAGCAAATACATATTTCCAGATGCCACTGTGCCACATTTATACATGGACTTCAAATACTGACAAAAATATCAGGAATCAGATTGATTATGTCTTGATTAATAAACATTCTAGGAATTCAATTAAATGTGTGAAAATATACCCTAGTGCAGGTATAAATTCAGGTCATAATCTTTTGTTAGCAACAGTGAACCTTAAGTTGAAGAAATGTCAGTCAAAGGTGACAAATAGTTAAACTGAGATTTCTAAGCTTCAGGACCCAGCATTAAGAACTGAAGTTCAATCGATCCTGAATACAGAATTCAAAACCATCAAGGAGACAGATGGTTGAGATCAAACCTTGGATGACAGATGAAATTCTGGACCTCATATAGATCATAGAAGAGAGATGAAAAATAGAGATCCTGTAATATATAAACAACTGCAGAAAGAAATACGGCAGAAAATAAGAATGGTGAAGGAAGAAATTTTTTCAAAGGAATGCAGCGAAACTGAATAATTGGATGCTAAGCATGATTCAGTTAACATGTACAAGAAAATCAGGCAAGCAGCAGGTGTGTGCAACAGTAGAGGAAGTGAATCTCCTATAGGAAAGAATGGCAATATCTTGACAAGCATTGAGCAGAAACTACAGGAGTGGAAGGAATATATAGAACATATCTTTAAAGATAACAGAAGTATTGATCGTGGTGTCAAGTTAGATGATGGTGTAGGTATCATGAGGGAAGAGGTAGACCATGCCAGTAAACTATCGAAGTGTGGCAAAGCCCCAGGCCTTGATGAAATCTATATGGAAGTTCTGAAATTGCTTGAGGAAGAAAAATCCCTTTCCCTTTTGGTCGATTTATACAACAGCATTTATAGAAGTGGAACTGTCCCACAGGATTGGTTCAAATCTACTTTTATACCACTACCAAAGAAACCTAATGCAAAAAGTTGTAATGAATACTTCACATCGTGAAGTTTTTCTTAAAAGTCCTGCATTTAAGAATATACTGGAAGTGTGAAGAGAGCACTGGAGATACCCAGTTTGGATTCAGGAGTAGATTTGGTACCCGGGATGCATTTTAGTCTTCAGATACTAGTTCAGTGATGTCTCGGTGTCAATGCTGATATTTTTATTTGCTTCATTGATTATGAAAAAGCATCTGACTCAGTTAAACATGATAAACCTATTAATATTGTAAGAGAACTGGGCCTGGACAATCGTGATATCAGATTGATTGGGAATTTGTATTGGAATCAGCATGCTGGTGTCTGGATAGATGGTCAGATAGCAGAAGAGGTGTCAATTACAAAAGGTGTTCATCAAGGTTGTATTCCCACACCTCTATTTTTAATACCTATTCAGAAAGAATTTTCCGGGATCCTCTTGAAGGAAAGAACCAAGGTGTGAAAGTGAATGGAATTAATAACATAAGATACACTGACAACACTGTCCTGCTTGCAACAAGTCTGACAGATTTGCAAGGATTATTGGATTCTGTTGCTGCAGAAAGCAGTGCCATGGGATTGCGACTTCATGTGAAAAAGACAAAATGGTTCACAAAACCTTCTCAAGATTGGCAGTGATATAATTGAGAGTATCATCTTATAACTACTTGGGGTGCTATGGCAAGGATAACTGGGATTTTTTCATGTGAAATCCGTTGTAGAATTGAACAAGCTAGAAATTCCTTCCAGAAAATGAGGAAAGTCTTGACAAACCAGAACTTATCTATCAGACCATACTTGAACACTTCGAACTGATGTATTGAGTATACTTCTCTTTGGTGTTGAAACTTGGACCCTTACAGGCACATTATGTAGGAAACTGGAAGCATTCAAAATGTGGATGCACAGACAAATTCTGAAGATACCTTGGACAGCCAAAGCTACTAACGTAGCTGTATTACAGCACATGAATAAAAAGACAGAAATCCTCAATACTGTAAAGAGAAGAAAATTGCAATATTTCTGACACATAATGCGCAATAGGAAATATCATCTGATACAATTATTCTTCAAGGAAAAATAGATGGCAAGCGTGGCCTGGGGTGGTGAAGAACAATATTGCTTAAGAATTTAAGCCAATGGTCCGCAGTGAGCACAGCTACTCTGTTTAGAATACCTTTTAGACAGAAACCAGTTCAGGCTACCTGGTCGCCAATGTTCTATGAGGACATGGCACTTGAAGAAGAAGACATGTCCTCAAGGCTGAGTTATGAGCCATAGGTTTAAGTGACAGTCTTTTACTAAAATTGACATATACTCGCATAATGCATAACATTTTTTTCAACTTAAAAGTTTAGGTGTGTGTCTCTGTATGTAAAATACAATTTTTTTGGGCCAGGCCAATTAACTTCTGGTACAGTATTCTTAAATCAATGGACCATTCGGTAAAAAGGTATTTTATTATTATTATTATTATTATTATTATTATTATTATTATTATTATT
>JAHTLZ010000010.1:16494263-16509765 GCA_023846285.1 Phrynocephalus versicolor | reverse complement strand
TTATTATTATTATTATTATTATTATTATTATTATTATTATTATTATTCAAAAATACCAGGAACATTCAATGATAATTATAAAAACTTTGACTGGCGTTTTATAAGAGATACAAGATTGAACCAAAAACATATCATCATTGTTGTCATCATAGCTGTTGTTGTTACAATTTTATCCTGTGTCTTCACTAGTAGACAGTGCTGAAGAAGGATTACAGTCAGCATAAAATGAAAAAACAAAACAAAGTCAAATAAAATGTACTATGACCATTTAAAAAAACTCTACCGTTAAAACATTATTATAATAAAAATAACAAAACAATGAAAATAAAATAAAATGTACTATGACCATTTAAAAAATCTACCGTTAAAACATTATTATAATAAAAATAAATTTAAAACATTATACAACAGTTTAAATATATGTTTTCTCATCCTTCCTAAAAACAGTGAGAGTGGAAACTGACAGCAGCTCTAAACAGGGCTGGGGGGTGGGAGGACAATCCATAATTTGGGGCTCACTCAGGAAAAAGCCCTCTACTGTGTACCCCATAAAGCAGGCTCTGCAAGGGTCGGTCTTCTCAAGAGGACCCCTCTGAAGGTCATTCACATATTGCCAAGTTCATGACAAGACATGAGGTCCTTTAGATATCCAGGCTCCCAGACTTTTAACGTTTTGAAAGTTTAGAACTAGTGCCTCAAATTGGGATTGATAGGGAAGACAACCAGTAAGAAGTGTTAGGATAATCTGATCTGGATCCTGTGTACTAACCAGCAGTCTAGCAGCTACGCACTTCACTAAACTGAAGATCTCAGACTTTGTTCAAGTATATAAAAGGAACTCTTGAATTATCTCAGTGCTCATTGTTTCACACCATTTGCAGGCTACAAGTGGGTTTTTTTCTTTGGAGTGATGTTACTTGAAGGCAACAGTTAAGGATTCAAGTGAACAACTGCATGGAATAATGTACTGTGTGTCACAAAAAAACCACCTCCTTTGCAATATCTTATGGCTCAGTTTGGGTCAAGATTTTTTGTGGCAGCATGCTGAATCAGGTCAGAATATTCATGACTATTTTTCAGAAAACACAAGAGCTTCAGACTTTGCTCAGGTGAAAAAAAGTGATTAGAAAGGGAACATGACATAGAGACTCAAGTGCTTCTCTCTCAAAATGCTAGAATGCGAAATGATCCAATACATTTTCTGGAATTAAGTTCAGACAGAATAGGATGTATGTCACACAGGTCATGGTATAAATCACTGAAAAATGTGATAAAAATGGCACGAATAATGAGAAGCCTACCCATTACAGTTATGAGCAGTTTTAAAATCATGGCAAGTAACCTGTCAACAGCACCAATATCAATGATGCCTGCCTACATTACCAGATTGCAGACATAAACAAAACATGAGGACTTTTATCTTCATGCCCTTTTCATAAGCTTTCAGAAAAAACTCTCTGACTGTTGACAGAATGCTGGAATGGAGAGGCCTTTGTCTGATGCATAAAACAACCATTTCCTGAAATCAAGTAGTGTATTTTGCAACTAGAGGAGGCCCAATGAATCAATGGAATTTTCAGAATAATTGACTCACCACATCCCCAATGATTCAATGGGTCTACTTTTGTTGTGACTTACTACTAGGATTTCAGTCATGGTGTGTAAAACACATACAGAGACGCTTTATGAGAAATGAGGCACAGGTAGGTGACTAAGAAAACCATTTTCTTCTCTTTTTCTCTCCTGCTGAAGGTTAAATGTTATCATGGCTGTACAGTAGGACCTCGGTATCCACTGGGTATTGGTTCCAGGCCTTCCCGTGCATAATGAAAACTGTGGATCAGAGAGAATGCCAAAAAACCCCAACTAAAAGTGCCATTTTGTGACAGTAATTTGCTTTATGGCTGCTGTTTGCAACAGTAGCTTGCCTTACGGCTGCTGTATATGGCTTGCTTTGTGGCGGGTGAATCATTTATTTAATTTTTTTCCTCTGCCAACTGTGGATAACTGAATCAGTGGTTAATGAATCAGTGGATATGGGGGTCCTACTGTAATGTCTTTGGATGGAGCAGCCCTAAACATGTTATGTTGCATTCAAACCAATCCCCAAGATTCCTGAGGAAATAAAGTATTCTCCTTCTTTGACTTTTCTGATTTACCTTATATTTAGTCACCAAGAAAATCTTAGCATTTTGCAACAAATCCACATGTCATATGCTTTAAAAATAGTAGCCTGTTTTAGTACTGAGAATATATAGCAGTAAACAATAAACATATTCAAAGTTTCGCAACCCCCATCACCAGCACTACCACCTTTTTGGTAGCTTCTTCTTCATAATGAAGTTGTTTTAGATCATTTATTCTGACTTTTATTCCACACATTTGCTTCCACTTTTCATTCAACCTATTTCCAACATACTTATATTGTCAGCATGGTCCACATTTTTATTTTGGATCTTTATGTACATTTATTGGGTTGTTGTTTTACCGATTAATGATTATTGAAAATTTGGTTTTCTTAACATTCATTTTTCTACAATGTTGATTACTTCATTTACTTTACTGATGAACCACTGTGGATCATCCAAATTATCAATTAATAATATTGTATCATCTGCATATTGGATGTTGTTGATAACCCCAACATTGACAATGATGCAGTCATTTGAATCAAGCGATTCAAGTGTTATTGAAAGTGTTATTGAAATTTCAATTAAATGGCAAAGGTCTTATCATAGTCCATATGGCATCTCTGCATCATTGTCATCTGATCTTCAACTTTTTACTGCAACTATTTGCTCCAAACATATGACTACCTATTGAATTGAGACTTCTGTTTATGAAGAACTCTCCATCAGCTTGCTGTGCTGGATCTTGTCAAGTACTTTTTTTAATTAAATAAAGTCAGTACACATAGCAAAGGCCATCATGCCATGCCATCTCTTATCAAGTAAATATAAACAGAATAGTTCAAAATCCTCCTTTGAAATCAAACGGTGTGCCTTCTGTTTCTTCTTGGCATTTCTCATAAGTTGTGACATTTATTATTTTAAGGAAAACCTTAAATTAATGGTTTTTTCCAAAATTATTGTTCTCTCAGTCAAGTTTTGTCATTTCTCTCAGCTTTTATTGTGTAGACTTGATTCAAAATATTAATACAAACACCTAAGTTGTTATCTTCTGTTAACTTTAATGCTTTGGTGGAGAGAATAATCAAGCCTAGGAGTTTTACTGTTTTTTTTAGTGATATTGAATTTTGTTTTTTAAACTCCTGTATTTCTGTTGTATTGATATGCATAACAATAAATTATGCCTGTCTGTTATCTTCAAGCATCTGTTTAATGTATTGATTCTACATCTTATCTTGGATGTCAATAATAATCCATCTTATTCTGGATATCAATAATAATGTGAGAATTATTATTATTTGTCAATATTGGGCATTGCCATTTTAAAATTTAGAAATGCTATCTCTTTGGCATTTAAATTATTTGAAACATGCTTTTTTATTAACTTTGTTCTGGATTTGCAATTAAAACTGCTCTTCCTGATGGGGGTGGGGGTGTGCCCCAACCCATCAGGAAGAGTGGGAAGCCTGAGAAGCATGCCTCAAAGTGGGGCTGTATGCTGGGAAAAGCTGCACAGCGGGGTCTCTCTCTCTCTCTCTCTCTCTCTCTCTTTATGTGTGTGTGTGTCCCACCCCCATCAGGCAAAGAGGGAATTCAGGTGCCGGGGAGAAAGTCCTCTGAGAAGACCAGGTGCACGTGTTTTTTGTTTTCAAAGAAGCTAAGAGTCAAGGGGGGGGGATTCCTGGGTCTGCGCATTGTGGAAAGCTGTGCAGTTAGGTCTCCCTCTCTGTGTGTGTCTCCCTCCCTTCCCCACCTCCATAGGTAAAGAGGGAATCCAGGTGCCAAGCAATAAAAGGGGGCCCAAAAATAACTCCCCACCCTGAGGACTGGCTTCTTTGAAAACAAGAGACAAAAAACAAAGGCAGTGGGGAAAGGAGCTCTCACAGAGCGGCAGGGAGGGAGGGAGGTTGTGGCAGGAAGCCAGCGGTCCTAACCCAGCAGCAAGGGGTGAGCAGTGGCTAGTAGCAGTGGAGGCTGATGGCACTGTGAGAGCCCCTGGAGGTCACCACTACAAGAGCCCCAGCTCGTAGCTCCTTTCTTCCTTCACCCAGCCAACCTCCCACTTTTCCAAGCCCAGGGAATGCACAAGGTGAGTCATGGGGCTTGCCAAAGAGAGCCCAGGCTGGCTGTGGTGGGGAATGGAGGTGAAGAAGACGAACCAGAGGATGTGTGGGCAAGCCGCTTCCTCCTCGCCTCCATTCCCCACTGCAGACAGCCTGGGCTTTCTTTGGGAGGTTGGCTGAGAGAGGGAAACAAGAAGCCATGAGGCTGGGGGTTCTTGCAGCAGCAGTTGCCAAGGGCTCTCACAGTGGCAGCTTTGCAGAGCAATGTTAGTGGTGGAAGCCCCCTTTTTGGCCTGCCTGCTTGGGGTGCTCTCCTTCTTGTCTGTTTCCCCTCTGGAGGAGCTGCTGCCTCTGCCTCCAGCCTCACCACCTGGCGGCCATCGAGAAGGGGAGATCCCGCCAGTGAGCGAGCACCAAGCAGCCAAAGGTGGCAGAGCCCTAGCCCAGCCCCTCTACCGCCCCTCCCTCTCACCCTTGAGTGCACCGCTTCCTGGTGCCCTTCAGAGGGGTGGGGTTGAGGAGATGGATGCACACTGTGGTGTTGCCATCTTTCCCTTGCAGGGCAAGAGGATCCGGAGGCAGGGGCAGCCACCTGGCAGCAACCGTGCCACTTCAGTCAGGGAGGGCCGGAGAGCTGACTTCTCCAGCCAGCATGGATGCGTGACAATCTTGGAAGAGGCTGCCGGCCGCTTGAAATTTGCAAATGGGCCACATTTGGTCCCCAGGACAGACTTTGGACATGACTGACCTAATCTAACCTGTACATCTGATTTTGTTGCTGTTCACCATCTTTTCCAGTTCTTTTACTCTCCAGTTACTGAAGAGTGTGAGAGTCAACAAACCAGCAGACTCAAACTGAAGAAATTCCATATATTTGATTCTGAATGAAAAATATTTGCTTTTCTACCGGTAACTCAAGTAGATGGAAAAGGCAGGAAATCATATTGTCCAATTAAGGTGAAAACCATCTTCTCTATGGTAGATACGATATATGGGTTTCTTTGTTCATTGTGGTCAATTTTTTTTTCAAATTGAGAAATTATGACTTGTCAGGGAACAAGGCAAAAACGTATTTCAGCTTTAGTGGTACCAGGTGTGAAATTCATTGTTTGCTGTCACATCAAAGATTTTTTTTTTAATAGTGAGAATGCAAGTAACTACTGAGGTTAAATAGAGATGTTAGTGTTGAATGTGAAAGCTAAATTCACAGATATGAACCATATACTAAAAATATATAGCATGCTGTTTTGGGTATTTCTTTTTAACTTTTATCCCCCCCCCCTTTCAAACAATGGTCTAATATTCACATCTGGTCATAGTTCTGGGACAGAGGGACATTTCAGCATGTGAACCTTGTTTCCCACCCCCACGGGTACAGTCTTGAAAGGCCTGGGGCATTGCATGCTTCAGCAGTAACCCAGATTAAATGCCAAGGACCTGCCTGAATACCATAAAATGGTCTTTGACAGCTGGCAGAAGGACCACAAAGAGACAGTCAGACCATGACTGAAAAAAGCAACAGAGTTTTTACCAGCTCTGATCCGAATGTCAAATTATAAGCAGAGTATTACAAAATTTCTTTTAAGTAGGTTTAATGCTTCCACTGCATTTCAGAAAGTTGTTTTGGTTTTTATTTCACAGTAATGTAGAGATACTATACCCCGCTAAGATATAACATAAATGCCTCTGAAAGATACATTTAATGTTGAAAAGGCCATTTAATGGCTATTCAAAATGACCTGGAAACAGATACACTGTCTCATCTGTGCTACTGTAAATTATGGTATATGCTCAATTAAGGCTTTGAAATGTTGGTAGCTTTGAAATAAAGAAAAATAAAGAATGCTCAAAATTATTTTAATTATATTATTCCTATTCATTCATTCATTCATTCATTCACACTTACCTCGCCTGTCTCCTTTAAAAGGACCCTGGACACCATACATAATTTAAAGACATTATTTAAACCTAACAACAGTGAGTATACAAATACTAAAAAGGATTCAACACAGTATATTAAACTACTGCATTCACCTAATTATTTTGCTTACAGTACTCATATCTTCATTGCATTTCCTTTTCTCAGTGTGTGCATATGCTTTCTTTTTAGTAGTTTGTTTAAAACACTGTGAACATCCATATCCAGTGTCACTTTTGCTTCTGCATACCAATAATCTCAACACCCCCCAGGATAGCCAAAAATGCAGGCAACTGGATTGATCAATATCAGCAGACTAGTTCTGGCAGGTTTCTTGTCCACCATGAACAAGTATTTCCAAAAGGATATTTGGTCTTAATTGCCTATTCATAATAAATCCACAGCAAAATATTTTGTATTACAACAGGATGATTCATAACAATACTGTACATTATTCCTGGAAGAATTCACATATATGCTCCTGTCACTGGAATGTATTAATTTCTGGCCTTTCCTGTTGGTGTTTTATCTTGCATTTTGGCATCCCTAACCAATTTCATGATTTATTTTATCACTCCCCCCTCACCTTCCCTTGGGTTTTACATTTTTCACTAAGAACAGTTGCAAAAATTTTTGGAGAGCTTTTAATTGGTGTCAGCTTTCATGGTCTGCGTCTACTTCATCAGATGCTCATAAATGTTTAGGCCAAAAACAAGTAGTCTTTCAGGTGCCAAAATACTTTTTGTTGTTTTTGCTACAGCAGAATAAGATGCTACCCCTCCCCACAGATTACGGCACAGTGTATCAGAAGCCTGAGAGCAAATTGGTTTCGTAATGATTTTGACAGATAGGTTAACTGTGATTGCCTCAATTTATTGCACACATTTTATTGTGGCTGAAAGGGTACTTAAAACTAGGTGACCTCTGTTACATTCCAAAGCTGACTAGTACCTACTTAAGCTAACATACTAGGCATTGCCCTAAGGCAGTGGTTCCCATACCAAGGGTTCTTGGACTGCAAGTCCCTGAAATCTTGGTCAGCACAGCTGATGCTGAAGACTTCCGGGAAATGCAGTCCAAAAACACCTGGGCTACCCCTGGGGACCACTGACAGGTGGACAACCTTTCTTTAGCCACTTGGTGCCCTGAGCATGGCTAAGCCTGAATTTCCCATTTACAAGCATTCTGTAGATATTTGGTGGCTTTGGGGATAGGAGTGAAGGTATAAGAAAGAAGTCCACATGAGACATATATTCACTCTTCCTTCACCTGTAAACTATATTCTGTCCAGACTGCTAGACAGCTGTTTGGAAGGATAGAGAAGAATCTGTGATAAGGACTATTTGTGGGAGAGCAATTCCCAAGGTCTACACTCTGGATTTATTTATTTTTACCCCCTGCTGGGTCTGATTGCACTAGAAAACCAACCAAACAACAGGGGAACAAAGAGAAGGGAAGAGCAAGGCTATGTCCATATCCATGCAGAGAAAGCTTGGACCTCCCCCTTGTTGCAACCCTGAGGCAGGACAGTGGTGGGGGAGAAAAGTGTGCCTGCCTGCCTGTGCAAAACAAGAACAAGAATCTGTTGTATGAGGAAGTGAAGGTGTGAACTGTGGGGTGGGAATGAAGATGTAACCTGTGTGCCAGTGAGGAGGGTGATGGAGTTTTGTGGGTGTTCCAAGACCAGGAACATGGGTTAGACTCCCCTGGACCATCACTGCTTCCCTCTGGCGTGACTCCTTTTCACTGCTCTGTCTTCCCCTTGCTGTGCATTCGAAGGGGATCGGTTCTGGACTTGGAATTTGAGCTATGGCGGCTTCGGGTACCACTATATGGAACACCCAACCATCCCTCAACAGAATTCATGCATCTCTAGATGGAAGGATCCCTGGACTAACTGAAAGGCACATTGAAACCAACCAGCCAACTACATCGGCTCTTGTGCTCGTCCAGTTTTGCCCCCCCTGGGACCCTTGCCCTTAGCATCTCTTAGCCTTGGGGCAAAAAAGCGCGCGATAAGCAGGGCAAAAAGCGTGCACAGCCTAGAAACAGAAACGATTTAATAACATCCAACGCATCTTCTTAAAATTATCATAGAACGTCCAGTACAGCAAAGGCCGTATTTCTTAGGTCCTCCACGCTGCCCGGGCTGAGTAATTTCCCGCTAGGCGCTGCCAAAATCCGACCCGGGCCCCGCGACCGCGGCCAAACTAATAATGGCTGCAGCAGCGCAGGCGCCTCTCTCCGCCTTCCGCGGACTCGGCGCTCTCGAACGCGTTTGGTTCTGCTTGAGCCGCGCGCTGACCCGTCGCCGCGATGCATTGTGGGCTTCGGCAAGATGTCTGCCTCCTTGGTGCGCTGCTGAGGGGAGTTTGGCACTCCGGGACATTTCCCTTCTGCTTTCATCCTCCGGCTCCCTGGGGACCCTGAACGCGAAAAGGAGCGACCGGCTGACCGAGGCAGGGACCGCAATGGGATGGACTAGGCTCCTGCCTCAGCAGCTGGGCAGAAAGCCAGCACCGGTGCAGGGGTAGGATATTTCCCCTCCATACCGGCCACTACAAGCCCTCGGGAAGAGGCCCAGGAAGGAGAGTTTATCCCATCGCCTGATCGGGACCGACCCCCTCGCCCCAGGGGCGGACATACTCCGGGGTGAGCCGCCCTCCCCTGAATCCTCAGCAAGGAGAAAACAGAGCTGCTCCCTGGAACAGAGAGGCGCCTGCATCGAAACTACCCCCCTCCCTGCAAGCTGCGTCCTGAACTAATATCCCCCCCCCCACATTTTTGAAGTGCTGCCTGGAGCGGGAGACCATGTTGCAACCCTTCTCCTCTGTGAAGCTCCTGATGTGGAAAGGATTCTCCTCCAAGTATCCCACTTGAATCCAGCGCAAAGAGCCATTGAAATTCCAGTTATTTGTGCTGGCAGCCCCTCAGAAACAACGGTAGCCTTCGCTACTTGAAAGAAAATATTGATGTTCTAACTCTGCACCTGAGTAGAGACTTTGCTACTTCTCATCTCCTGCATTGCCTCCAGGATTCAAGGCATAAGCTTTACCACAAGCATGGCAAGCTTTTCCTGCAGTCATTGTAGCTATTACACTTAACCCAGTAAGTGGCCATGGTTGGAACTCTGCTAGTTTCCCACTTAGAACACTATTCTTCTGTTTGAAATATTTGTAGACTCATTGGCTGGGGGCTTTAATTTGAACAGGTTCTCTCTTTACTTTTCTGCTAAACTAAATCATAGTTGGCATCCTGGATAAGAGTGGCTTCAACAGAGATAGTTATCTGTAACCACCCAGTGTCTCCCTGCTGTTGAGCAACAGTTCACAGACCTGATTGCCCCATTCTTGAAGAAAGCAGAAAAACAAGATTCCTAAGTCCATCTGTGATTGAACTACTTTATCTAGAGAGTGATAATCAGTTTCCAGCTTGATAGTTGGCACTTATACAGTGATTGCATTAGTCCCCAATCTTGCACATCCCACAGTGGAATCCCTCAGCTGTGGATCAAAGAACATTGTCATAAACTTCCTACAACAGAAATATTTAAAGAGGGCTGGAAGCGACAAGATTGGTCTCTTAGTCCCCTGGCTACCTTAACACTTCGTTGAGAGTGGGGATTTCTGATCAGTGATTCCTTTGCTTCTCTTCTATCCTTATGGAGTCTGATATGCTGCAGTCACCCCTTCTGGGGCTTGGAGAGGAAGAGGAGTCTGACATGATTGACTGGAATCTGCCTTTGGCCTTCATGAAGAAAAGGCACTGTGAGAAAATTGAGGGCTCCAAGTCACTGGCTCAGAGTTGGAGGATGAAAGACCGGGTAATGATCTGTAGAAGCAGAAGGATATTATATTTGGGAGGAAATGAGATTCTCATATGTTTATCACTTCATTGGCATTTTGCATATTGTTCTTTAGGGTGCTGGTGCTTTTCTGGATATATTCTTAATTTCCTTTGGTTGAACAGTTATGTAGTTTTAGTACAGACTAATACATTTTCAATCAAATTAAGAAAATATAAATAATGTGTCTTGTTTATTTGAAGTACAGGTAGGTGTTTCCATTTTAACCCTGTTAGAATGAGATTGTAAAACACATTTGAGTTATCATTTTGATAAAGAGAAATTTATGAACACAGATTAACCACAACATTAATTTGCTGAGAAGTCTTAGAACTATGTTTCCCTGCCCAGTTGTTCCAAGGAACATATAATCCATTGTTAATATGTTTTAACTAGTATTTTAGACATCTGTAGGTCTATAAGAACTGTAATATATGTTTTCTGTTCGACTAGGCCACTTTGTAGAAAATGTATTGCTTTTTGAAATGATATAGCAGTTGAACTACAGATCTACTTAAACACTGTGGTGATGCTTGCAAAATAATTTGTTTCTGTGTTCTACTTATCAAAACATTAAGTCAGAATTCTAAAGAGAGTGATTGGCATGATGTCCAGACATTATTCATGATAACAGCTCCCAGAATATTCTAGGATGGTTTTGATTTCAATCAAATTGTGATTTAAATCAGAATTTACATAACAAAATCAGATTTTTGACAATTTTAATCAAAAATTGGTTTTAAAACATAGAATCAATTTGATTTTTTAAAAAAATAACTCATTTTAATGCCTCCTGTTTCTCAAATTAATTTAGAATGTGCAATTTATGTGCAAATGAAGAAATCTTTATATGCATGTATGCACATGTAATGGTTCTGTGATGTTTATTTTTAAATTTGGGTTTGGGTTTGTCATGATTTAGTTTAGTGAGATGTGTAGGAGCTTAGGTTCCTCAGGATTTATTTGCTTTCGATATTCATCCCCACTGCCTGAAAGAGAAAAGGAGTTTGGAAAATTTTCCTCTGATTTATCTTGAATTTACCCTTGCCAGCAAACTCTTGTTAATCTAACAAATGTTAGATTTCAGCAATTTAACTTCAAACCATGGTTTATGGTTGTGATTAGGCACAGTTCCAGTTCTGTACAAGATATGGAAGTGAAGTGAATTCTCACAGTGCAGAATGAAAAGGAGAGACGAATGTGGAGTACCTGAGCTAGGGAGGAGGCAGCTATATCAGTGATAGCAAACCTTTTAGAGACCGAGTGCCCAAACTGAGATTCAAAACACAAAGTGCCAATACAGTGACTGTGAAGGGGCGATGTCGGGTGCCCACAGAAAGGACTCCCAAGTGCTACCTTTGACACTCATGCCATAGGTTCACCAACACTGGGGTAGATGTACAGTACTCATATTCTGTAAAGAAAGTTTAATGTGATGTCCAGAACAACCAGTGTCTTTATGTCCTCTGTCCCAATACCTTTACAAATTTTTACTGATTGTAGTCCTGTGCTAACCATAGCCCTAACCCTTCCTCCCCAAGTCCTGCTTCAGCCTGGTGCTATCTATGTGGACCTGCCCCAGGGCTAAAGACCCCCTGTACTCACAACCCTGTTTCTGTTGCCCTCGAAAGCTTCCCTAGAAGATAGGATGAAAATCTAAAAAGACCTTGACAGATTAGAGTGCTGGGCCAAAGCTAACGGAATGGATTTCAGCAGAGGGAAATGTAGGGTGCTACATTTAGGTAAAAAGAATGAATTGCACAGATATAGGATGGGAGATACCTGGCTGGAAAACAGTACCTGTGAAAGGGATCTGGGAGTCTTGGTGGACCACACATTGAATATGAGTCAGCAGTGTCATGTGGCGGCTAGGAAAGCCAATGTGATTCTTGGTTGCATCAACAGAACCATAGTGTCTAGATCAAGGGAAGTGATAGTACCGCTCTACTCTGCTCTGGTCAGACCCTACCTGGAGTACTGTGTGCAGTTCTGTGTGCCTCAATTTAAAAATTATGTCGACAACCTCAAGCGGGTGCAGAGGAGGGCGACCAGGATGGTTGAGGGTCTGGAGGAAATGTCATATGAGGAACAGCTTAGGGAACTGGGAATGGTTAGCCTTTCAAAAAGGAGGCTGAGTGGGGATGTGATAGCTATGTTTAAATATTTGAAAGGATGTCATATTGAAGAGAGAACAGGTTTGTTTTCCATGGCTTCAGAGACTAGGACTCGGGGCAACGGTTTCAAACTACAGGAAAAGAGATTCCATTTAAACATTAGGAAAAACTTCATGACAGTTAGAGCTGTTCCAGTTTTGGGGTGGCAAGGCCTTTGTCCCTGCCCCATCTGGCTCTGCAGTTGTAGATCACCCCATAGATTCCAGCTGAAGGACCCTTTTAACCATCCCTTGGTTTGAAAGCTTAAGCATATAACTTTTTATGCATACCCCTTTTCACACATTCTGAGTGCTCTTTGTAGCTTTAGTTTTACCTTTTAATGTCCTAAGATGCCTCTTCTAATTCCCTGTTCTTAACTTGAATATGTCTTATATGTTCTGGGCTGTATATTATCCCTCATTATTGTAAGCTACCTTGGGTCCTTTTCCAAGGAGAAAGGTGGGGTGAAAATATTCTAAATAAATAAAATAAATACGTAATCCACTCACTATTAAATTCATGTATTTTGATATAGAAGCATTCTGTAATTACGTTCTGTAGTTTAGTGATGATCTTCATTATGTTCTTGGGAAAATCAAAAGCTGCTTTGTGCTGTTTCCATCTTGTGACTCTTTCGTGCAGGGGACAATACTTAGTTCTCTTTTCTTTGATGTAATTTGAGGGAGAACAAAAAGGAATCTAAACTATGCAGGTACAAGGAATAAATCATAACCATAGTTGCATTAGAGGCTTTGACTGCTAGTATCCTTTCATGAATTCTGACTGACTGATGAAATAAAAATTCTGTTTTTCCATACTGACATCAGTACCATTTCACTTTACCTAGTGGGCTAACTAAATTTAACCCTGATCCCAGATGGGGCACATGGGTTTTCTGCATCAGTCATCCCCCACCCCCAGCCAAATAGGGACTTTATTCTCGAACAGCCAAATGGAGAGAGGTTATGGAGGGGTAGGCATGACCCACGTGACGTCCCTTTTTTTTGGAGAGCTAGGGTGTGAAACCCTATCCTGTACTTTGGGTGCAGTTCTAACAACAACCTTGCTTCCTGCTCTGCCTTGTCTAAGAAGACTGCCTGGCTAATAACATCTTGCCAATAATCTTTACACCTAAGACTTAGCTCCTGGCAAACCACGTATTTTGCTATGTTTGGGCTTTTGGTACATGCTTTGATAAAGATAATGTTGCCCTCAAAAGCTTGCAATTTTTTTTCTTTTGTTATTTTGCTAGTAACTAGCCTACTCTTGCTTTTGTATTCTGTAATGGCTACACGGCTCCACCCTCCTTTTTTCCATCAGTACTATGTGTACCTTTTCCTGGAAATATCTATCTGTTCCCTCATATCCGAAGTTAAGTGGAGACTGTTGAATACCCAGCTGTTTCTGCTGCTAGTTAGGGCTCAGTGCAAGTAAATATAAGTAAATGGAGCAAGAGCATTAAAAGTACATTTTTATTAAACTAGAAAACAAACAAACCTATAAACAGTTTTGTTGCTGTTAATAATCCTGTTTCCAAGAAACACTCTCTAGTGCATTTTCAGGTTAATCTTATCACAGATTCATTTTCAGCAGCAAATCCAGATACCCAATTGAAGCCCGTTTTATATGAAAAGGAAGTGGAAATTAGAAGGACATGTAACAAAATGTACCCATGTGAAGCGCTGCTATACCAGGTCTCATCTCCCCACTTGTTTTCTGTATGCCCCCAGCAAACGGTTATTGTTCTGTGTCTAGAATCTCTATTGCTCATTGGGCTGGAGTAGGGAACTTGGTGACCTACAGATCTTTTGGTGGACAACTTGATGCCCTTTTCAACTTGACTATTCTATGAACTCACATCAGTATGACAAATTGCAGGAGAAATGAATGGTAATCTAGAATATCTGGAAGGCCCAAGGTTCTCTGTCATTTATTTAGGATTTTTGCTAGGTTGCTGATTCTTCTGTCTCGGATGGATGCTGTTGATATATAAGATAACAGTTCTTTGTAGAGAAAGACCGTTCCAAAAGACTGACAGATTAATTTACTGCATTTACTGAGTTTAAAAGGCGTGTGAACCATCAGGTTTTGGAAATCAAAGCACAAGACTTGTCACAAAAGCTTAATGAATGACAAAAGTTTGCTTAGCACTAGAGAAAGCATGTCAATGTATTCTTAACATTTTGAAAAGGCTAGACATACAGAGAAATGTGCTGTATGTATGAATCATCTTGGGCTTTGGGAAAGTGGTTATCGCCACTGATAAATATTATTAGCTGTGGTTGCCTGTTAATGATAAACCCCTGCTCCCAGTCTTCTGTCTGAAATTTCTAATTAACATTATTATGAGCTCTACAAGGCCTAGAAGTTACTGCAAATTTTTCTACTTTCTGAGCATTGCTGTTTGATTTTAAAGAAGTTATTAAAATTTACCAAGGACAGTTTAGTAAGTTGATTTTTTCTAATAATTGGTCATTTTTGTGGGAACTCTTAGAAATCTTTTTTGTTTCTGTTATATCAATGAGTAAAGGTAATGACTAGGTACGGATGCTTCATTTGGGAAGTGGTCCGGTTCTGAAATGAAATGCGGGAGCCGAGCTGGTGTTCGGAACTGGTCCAACCCTCCGTAATAAATTCAGCCAATCCCTTACCTTGCCTTGGGCTTGTGCACCAGTTCTCCCTGGTGCTAGCCGGTCAGGCAGGATGATGCATTTCCCTGCACAGCTCCTGATTGGCCAGCACCAGGGAGAAGGAACAATGACACTGGAGGCTTTGTGAATTGTGTTGTGATATTATGTTGGCTTAGATTTGGTTTAATGAAACTAAACTGCCATATTTCTTCATTATGCTTTTGCACTGGCTATCCATGTGGATTTTTGTTTAATCAGTAACAGTTTTGCCATTGGTGATATGAGTAAGAATATCATCAATCTATGTGCATGCCACTGCCACCACCATGGCTGTTTTTCAGTTATTTTGACTACTGCTTTTATAGATATTTTAATTATCTTTGCCAGAACGGAGTCACATGACTGTTGTTAATTATCACACCAGTGCAGTGTTTTTGGAAAAGCAATATTTTTAATGTCTCTGATAGTTATGTTAAATATCAAAGTATACAGCGTGAGGCAGGTTATTGTTCTGTTAGTAGAATTGAGTCTTGGAAATGTTGTTCTAATGGTTTTGACTGGAGGTGTTTTTACCAATTCTCAGGGTGGAGAGATTTTTTAAAAACCAAGTCACAATTAAAAAACCATGATTTAAATTGATTTTTTTAAAAAAATTAAATCATTTAAAATCCATTTTTAAATTTAAATTGTGATTTAAATCAGTTCTGTATCAATACTGGTCAGGTGCATAAACACAATCAATACTGGTCAGGTGCATAAACACAA
>JAHTLZ010000010.1:16461763-16485761 GCA_023846285.1 Phrynocephalus versicolor | reverse complement strand
CCCCCTTGCCCCCAAATGTTTCCAAATTTCAGGGGGTTCCCTAAAATTGCTTTCTGAAGGTACCTCTGCTACTTTGGAATCTGAAGGTAAGTAAATGTTGATTGCATATTTTTAAAATAATTTTCAAGTGCATATTTTTTTTTAAAAAATGCACTCAAAAATACTTACTTTGGTGGCAACAAATTAGCAGGGATACCTTCAGAAAGCAATTTTAGGGAATCCCCTGAAATTTGGAAATATTTGGGGGTAAGGAGGCTGAGTTATGAAGCTCCAAAGGGGTACCCTTGAACCTTCTCAATGGAATCATATGGAAAGTGGAGGCACCGCTATCGCTTGCCTGATCAGGACTTGCTCTCTGCCACCTTCCCCAGCCCGTCTGAGCACCTAATTTTACCCCCCAAAACTGGGAAACTTATTGACTTGAGTATAAGCTGAGGGAGTACAGTGATCACCCGCCTATCGTGGGGGTTAGGGACCCGACTCAACCCGCAATAATTGAAAATCCATGATATGCGGATGTAGGTTGGGTCAGGCCTGGCCAGCCTAGCTGGGGGCTCTTGTACTTACCCCCAGCCTGGCGCTGCCCCGAACAGGCCTGCAAGGGCCTTCCCGGGCCTTCTGGAGGCCCCAAAAGGGCCTCCCTGCGAACCGGAAGTGACTTCCGGATCGCCTAAAATGATTTCTGACAGGCCTAAAACGCCCTCAGAGGCCTCAGAAATGATTTTTTTGGCAATCCGGAAGTCACTTCCAGTTTACCGGAAGTCACTTCCGGTTTACATTGAGGCCCTTTTGGGGCCTCCAGAAGGCCTGGGAAGGCCCTTGCAGGCCAGTTCATGGCAGCGCCAGTCCTGGGGTAAGTATGGGAGGCCTGAAACAGGCCTTTTCCCTCTTACCCCTGGGGGCCTTTTTTCATGAACTACGGTCCTGCAATATGGCAGGACCGCGGTATATGAACCGCGAAAGGGTGGGGGACCACTGTTGTGTGTTGTGACATTACAGTCGTGACCGACTCTTCGTGACCCCCATGTCCATGTATTTTTAGCCAAAAATAAGGACTGAAAAACTCAGCTTATACTCGAGTATATATGGTACCATGTCGAGATTATTTTGGGGGTCACTGATGGAATGGATTGTTTAATAAGGGAGGTTTGTTTCATTTCTTTTTCCTTTAGTGTTAGTTCTAAATTAACATGTCAAAGTACTTAGTTTTGGATGGGTGTATATGTATTTTTAAAAGCTGGAACTGTAATTTGGAACATCTAGCTTTATTCATTTATTCATTCAGTTTTGCAGGATGTAGGAAAGAATGCCTTTGGAGATATGGAGTTCTTTTTTACATTCTGTCTGCATGGTGAACTAATTGCAGATGTATATAAATTAAAAGCATAAAAATAACTTGAATAAATAGGATGTAAGAATGGGGCTGATAGGTTGTGACTAATATAAACAGGAAATTTGGGAGGAGGTAATTGTCTCTCTATTGCACATTTACGGAATGACAGGCAGGTACCACCACCACCACTATGCTTCCTCCTCCTAGAAATGTTTTTTCTTTTTACTTTAAGACTTCATTTTGTCCTTTCATTTTTCTCAGCTAATTAGGACACACATGCAGTCAATTTTTGAACAACTTATTGGATGATTAATGTGCAGAAGTAAAAACAACAACCCCTCAACCCAAATAAAGGTATTTCAGGAAAACGAAAGGAGCACAAACTGCCGTTAGCAATATGTGAGAAGGAACCGGGAAAACAAAATGAAATTTAAAGAGCAGATGGCTAAAGAGATTGTTAAAAAAACACTTTTGAAGACGCAAGGAAGTCTAGGTTTGGTTGATCAGCAGGTTGTGAAGAAAAAAGCTTAGAATAGAAAAGAGTGCAATTGAGAGTATCTCTGAAATGGTGCAGTAATTTTGTTCTTTACCGCAGAGAATCTAAGAGAATTATTTAGTCTTTTCTGCTGACAAATGTGAGATATTTCTGAGACTGATGTGTTATAAATGTCAAGAAATCTACACTCCTGTTATCTAATAGGATTTTCATAGGTCTTTAAAGTGTACTACACTGATGAAAGTCATAAAACTCAGTTCTTTATGAGGAGCTAGGCCTTTGAGTTCTTTGTTATAAGCAGTTTTTTAAAAATTGGAAGTTGAGTTCTGCGACTATAGCAGCGGTAAAACGATACAAACACTGAATGAGGGTTCTAGCTACAGTAGATATAAAAAGTTTACACACCCCTGTTAACATATCAAGTGTCTGTGATGTAAATAAATTAGACAAAGATAAATCATTTCACATTTTTCCATCCAGAGTGACCGTTGGCCAGATGCTGCAGTATAAAAATCAAATAAATAAATTCAATGAGACCTATGAACTGTACAACTCAGTTGAACCACAAACTGAAATCTTTTCGGTGGTGGAAGGAAAAAAAAAACTGAAATAATATGGTGCCATATGTGTGCACACCCTTTTATAACTGGGGATGTAGCTGTGCTCAGCAGTAGGGACCTGTGCAAGCCCAGGTGGTGTTCGGAAACCTCCAACACACAAGCAACCATTCTCTTACCTTGTTTTGTCCCTGCATGGAGCTGATCTCCAACAAGGAAGCAAACTCCAATGTCATCTTTGCTCCTCTGTGGTGCTGGCCAGTCAAGAGCTGTGCAGGGACAGGCATCATCCCACCTCCCTATCTGATTGGCCAACACCATGGAGGAACAAAGATGACACCAGAGCCTGCTTTCTTGTTGGAGCTCAGCTCCATGCGGGTGCAGAACAAGGTAAGTGATTGGCGGATTGTGTGTCAGAGGCTTCCGAACATCACCTGGGCTCACGTGGGTTATTTCAGATGGTTCCGAAACGAATTACCCATCCCTACTCAGCATTAAAAAGTCACGTTCAAACTTATGTTAAGTAGGAGTCAGTATACACCTTCCATCATTTAAAATGCCTCTGAGGAATCCCAAATAAAGATCAGCCGTGCTAGTAGGTCTTTGACATTTTCTTAGTCACATCCTGTAGTAGTCATACTCGGAGAAGTTTCAAAGTCATCATAAAACACTGCTTCCAGATCACATCCCAAACAGGGACCTCTGAAGGCTACCATGGTCAATCCTTGACGATGGTGAGAGGTCCAGTGCAACTGACAGCGAGTCTCTCACTTGTTCTCCATTGGTCAGCATAAGGAGTCCAAAGCAGTATTCGTCCCATAAAGAGGCCTGGGGCTACCTGAAAGAAGAGGCAACCTCTTTATCCAGAAACCTCTGCAACAAAATCTCCCTCTAAATCAGTGCGCCTCTCTGCATTCTTACGAGCAGTATAGATCAAAATGAAGGAGAATTTTACACCTAAATATTTTCACTATTTAGAATTCTGTTCCATCATATAAGGCTGACAACTTTAGGACCTGAGGCAGTTTCCGGGCAATTAAATATATCTTGCTCCCATACCCTGTCCCTAGTCCCTATGAGTCCTGAGTAATGCCTTCATCAGCTGAAACCTGTGATAGCTGAGGGATGGGAAGAGAAAATTTCTAATTACTGAAAATCATGCCCACTGACTTTACCAGTGGCAGCAATTTCCAGTGATTAAAAACTTTTCCCCTCCTGTCCTGCAGCACCCACAGTTCCCAAATGACCAAAGAGATTACTCTGGACCAGTAGGGGACAGAAGATAGGAAGGCAAAATGCTTGATTTCCCAAAAATGGCATTATGCCATGAAACTAATGTGAATAAGATTTCAGTCGCTAAGTATTAATTGTTTTTAAGAAACATGCTTAGCTTATGTGGGAAAACTCTTTGAAATTCTGAAAGTGGAGGCTTTCTTTTTGCTTGTTTCCTTGAAACTGTCACATTCAACACATTTTATTTCTAAAGAAGAGAGGGGGTCAGTGGGAAGGATGTATGAAGAAAGTAATTTATACTGAAGCAGAACAATCTGTTTATAGGACAGGTAGCTTTAGGGCAGAATACAGTATTCTTTTATTTCCCTTTTTCTCTCCCTGCCCCCCTTTTTTTTAACAGAGCCCAGAAGGAAAACAGCACTATTAGTCTTCAGGATCAGCAATCTAGAGTATTGCTTATCCTTGCCAGTTTGGTGTCAGTGTTCAAGGAAAAATGTGCCTTTAAAAGAAATGAAACTTGGGGAGATAAAATAAATATTGGCATGCACGATGCTGGTCACAAATCAGGTACTTGAGGTGAAGTACTGAAAAATAACGCAGAACTAAGCTACAAAGGAGAAAGTTGTAAATAAAAAGGGGTGGAAAGAAAAGATTATTTGTAAAAGAATTGTTTGTGTATGTTTTCATTCTGTTAACAGGGTATGTGACATGCAGGCATTCTTTTCTTTTCCTGTCTGCTTTTCAGTTGTGTTTTTGCATCTCATGGGACCGCAGTATATGAAGTCACGGCCGGGCTGCACTGGGCCTGAGGCAAGCTGCGTGGGCCTGTTTGGAGCCTTCTGGACTTACCCTAGGCCTGGCACTGCCCTGAATGGGCCTCTAATGGGCTTCCCGAGCCTGTTACAGTGACTTCTGATCCGCCGGAGGCCACTTCTGGGGCCTCCAATAGGCCCAGGAATCTCATCAGAGGCCTGTTTGGGGCAGCGCCAGGCCTGGGGTAAGTGCAGGAAGCCCCAAACAGCCCCTGGTCCCAACCCAAACCAGAGATAAAGGCATGCACATAACACAGGTTTTTCTTTATTGTGAGTCGGGTTGGAAACATAACCCTCGTGATAAGCGAGGAAGTACTGTAATAGGAAAAGGCTTTCCAACAGTCATTGGTCTTACACTGTGAACTTAATACTGTTGTTTAATTTAGTATAACAGTTTAACAGATCCAATCCAGGGCGATGGTCTTCTCATCCCAAGATGAAAACACCCAGTAGTTGTGCTCCATGACACCCACAGTTTGATAACTGAGTGATAGGAAGACAGCAGCTTTGAGGTTTCTAGAGGGTGTTCTGCAAAGTTACATCTGTTTTTATATTTTATTTTTCTAGCATTAGTTGAAAATGTTTGTGCTCAAACTTTTGTTTAATACGTTATATTCTATATATTTTGTATACTATACAGTAATTCAGATTATTATCACAGGTAATTTTATCACCAGCTTCGACGGCAGTGACCACTTAACATCTTTCTGAAAAGATAACCCCCTGCATATCTATTGCAGATAAATTGCATTTGGAAGCACATTTCTGTGTCCAAAAATCTAGAGTATGCATATTTCTGATAGTGTCAGAAATGTTAATCAATTTAAACATGGTTCTTAACAGGAAGGTTTTTAGTATGTTCTGAAGTATGCAGTACCGTCTCACGCACGTTAGGCAATAATAGTAAATTCGATACTTAAAATGACCAAGGTGTCTTAGATCATTAAAAGATAGCCATTTGCTATGATGCACATGTTTCTTCTATGAGGTCCTCATTTCTTTTTTAAAAAATTCTGTTCATTATTTATTTATAGTCTTTTTACACTTTGTGAAGATTCTCAGTCATCCATGTGAATTTATCTGGAAGTTATCATGGCAACTGGACTTTTTTCTTCAGAGATTGAAACGTTTTGCTGCTCATCCAGCTTCATCAGTCTGAAAAAAGCTACTTGCGAGTCCTCACTTTGACCTCTTGTCACCGTGGTCTGAAATAGACTGATAAGATGAACAATGGTCTCAATAGCCTCACTAGGTGGACAACAATCTCAATAGCCTTAAGGTGAACAATGGCCTAAAGTGCTGAAGCCCATAAACTATGGGTTGTTGGCTATGGCCTTGGTGGTGAAGGCGTGAAGTATTTTTGATTCATCTGGGTATTGCAGAAATCACAGCCCAATAAGTGGAAGATAGACTGTGCCTGAGGGCCCCCTTTCCCCCTCTGTTGAGAGAGGCGTTTTCAGTGCTCACGCATGCAACATTCAGATTCAAAACGTGATAGTGCACCTATCATATACTGTACTGCTGCTTTCTTGAGATAAAGTGGAGTTGGATCTTTATTGCTTGTAGATTATACTGCAATACAGTATATCCAAGGTCTCTAGTATATAGTGGCTAAAATTCTATAGTAAGTTACAAATAGAGTATATCTATTGAATCAGTGAAAATTATATGGGTGTTGACTCACAAAATCCCAGTTGATTCAGTGGGCCTACTCTAGTTGTAAATTACTGTTGAATTGCAGCCAATATATTCATAATTTTGCTTGTACAAAAGGGAGGGTACCCTTGCATAACTGCTCAAATGGTGTAACCTTTGGAGGCAAAGTGTCCCAGTCACCATATGTGTAAATTGCATGCTCAGTTATATAATAGTGTACATCTGATAATGTCTACAATAATTTTAACCTCCAATTTGGAAATTGACCTCCACAAGGTACTGTTTGTGTAGTACCAGTGTGATTAGATAAGAAAAAAATCTAGAGTATCCATATTTCTGGTAATGTTAGTAAAATGACTAAATTTTAATCAATTTGAACATGGTTCTTAACAGGAAGGTTTTTAGTGTGTTCTGAAGTGTTTACCACTTCTCAAGCACCTTAGGCAATAATAGTAAATTTGATACTGGTCTATAATTAGTTAGAACTGTTGGGTCTAACTAAATTAAGGAGAACATGTCTCCTTAAGACAGATTTCAGAAGGAAGTATTTATGCGTCTACCTCCTTAGTTGTAGCTTCAATTCCACCTTTGCAGATTTGGTTAGCTAGGATGGGTGTGGGTCTCTGCATTGATCTACAAGATGATAAGAATTCCAACTAGCAGGACAAGTTATTGCCAAAAGTATATCATAACTAAAGATTTATACATCCAGAGTGATCTCTAACGATATGAACGTTCTGGAAATAAGGTGTGTTCTGTGTGGATATTGTTCATAGAGTCATAGAATCATAGAGTTGGAAGAGTGCTCAAGGGCCATTCAGTCCAACCCCCTGCCATGCGGAAACCCCCTTCAAAGTACTCCCGACGGATGGCCACCCAGCCATCGTCAAAACATCTACCACCCTCTGTGGCCGCATATTCCACGGCTGAACAGCTCTATGTATAAGTCATCAGTTGGCGTTCACTTGTCTGAATTTTGGCTTGTTCTGCAATGTCTTTGTTACTATATCTTTGTTTAACATTGTGATAGACAAATTAAAATAAAGAATACTATTCTTGGAATGCCAGCTTAAGTACATATTGTTTTCTCCAAAGTATTTTTTTCTGATCCTAGTTACCAGAGATAGATGTACAATGCAAAATAAACAGTAACCATTAAATTGGCAACATATTATTCAACAAATAATATCTTCTATAGTTATCATAGTACATTATTTGTTTCATGCAAATGCCTCTGTATTACAGTAATCAGATTTCATTTCACTTTGGATACATATTAGCATATATGACCGTTGTCAGTTCAGGGAGAAATAACACTGCAGAGGAAGGCTGCTATTTCAGGTTGTGCTGTAAAATTGTGTTCTGTGGTATCTTGAGTGTATGATTTAAACAAAGCCACTGGGTACCTTAGTTCAAGGAACAGATGCTGCTATCAGAAGAATATTGGTTTTCCTCTATAACTTTTCTCTCTTGTTATTTACCCATAAAGATAATAGTGGCAGTGTAAGAGCAGGGTATTTGAAATAGCAGCTCAAGAAAATGGACTTCATATGTAGAACCTGATGCTAGTATGTTTGTCTTCTCCTGTATAAATCTGCCCAGGATTTCTAGTATATGGAAGAGGTCCTTCTCCCTTTTCCACTTTTGTTTGCGATATAGTGTTTGAGACTCAGATGAGTACCTTCTCAATTTCTGCTCCTGAGATCTGGTTCTCTTCTAGCAAAGTTCTATTTATTGACTCTGTGATGGAAAGTGAAGATTTTCTTTTATTTACACATGGCTCTGGCTTCTTTAGATGAGAGACTGATTTCCATTTCTAGCATTTTATAATTATTTTTAATTGGCTGTTTTATCAGCATGGTTTGTTCAACTCTAGTTTTTTTTTTTTTAAATTTCACCATAGTTCTGTATTTTTAATTTTTTTTTGTTACTTACATTTTTTTTGTGGTTCAATGAAGGTATCACCCTACTCTTTCATTAGGGCTTAAGTTGGTAGAACACTTTGTTTATGGTATATAGGCCATGCCCACCGTTACTTCGTCATATTTTTGATGCAAATTGAAATTTATAATTTTGATGTGGGTGCTGAATGGTGATATTTATCAGCCTTGATTTCCCATACATTTAAAATACTTTAATAAAAAAGCAATCAAAAGTCACTGCAAAATATTTTTATTTCTGAACTCATACAGGGGTCACAGTACTGAGAGCATTTTGAGTAAAATACTATTAGATTTTCATTTTTTTAAATTGGAATGTTGATACTGCATCCATGGTAGGGTTGGAGAGTCAGATTTTTATCTGTAGAGTTAAATTATAATTGGTAATAATAGTCAACAGTCATGCTTGTGTATCTAATTTTAATAGCAGTGGTAGTTTTCTATTAGGTGAATTATCATATTTTAAGTTCTCTTCATTTGTTAGTCTTAAGATTAGATCTTTATGACTTATATTTGTTTTCTGATCAGCTATTTCTGGGATATACAGTAAATAGAGATAGCACTTGTGGCACCTGGGGCTGGCTCACGGGTCCAGTGTGGTGCTCACGGGCCAGTACTGGGCCCACGCGCTGGTTCATATATATATATATATAACTTTTAGCTTGGGGCCAATTCCGCGGGCCGGTTCAGTCTGGTGTTGTGGGCTGGTTTGTGTATTTTTTATTTTTTTTACTTTTGGCCCAGGGTTGGTTATGCGGCACATGGGCTGGTTTGGCAACCCACGGGCCAGATCCGGTGCTCACGGGCCTGTCCTGGGCCTGTGCGCTGGATCGGGTTATTTTATTTTATTTTATTGTGATTGTTTTGGTTTTTTTACTGCCGACCACGTGGCCGCCTACCAGCAGTAGCGTGGCCGGTCGGCTTTTTTTTTTCTGGACGCACCCCTCCCTGCAGCCAGAAAGACCGGACCAGGAAGGACCAGCTCCAGATGGGAGACACCAGCGAATGAAGTGAACCAAAACAAAAAGAAATTTCCATTTCGTTTCGTTTCTCTTAGTGGGGCAGTTCGTTATTCATTTCATTACGTAACGAAACTAATAATGAAATGAACCAAAAGTTTGTTTCGTGCCCATCTCTAGTTGAGAATGATTGCATAGAAGTAGCTGTGTTATGGATTGTTACTTTCATCAGTAATTGTTAATGTCATGGACTCTATAAAGTACTTCGAAATATGTGGGGTTTTTTTAGTAGAACAGTTAGCAACAACAATAGATTTCTGTTAAAGATCAGGCAGACCCCTTCCCTATGGTTTTTTGGAAAATTATTGAGGACCAAATTGTTCAGGGAGGCTTTTGGCAACATCTGGTTTTAATTCTGTGACCTGCTATTATATTTTATTTTGTGACTTGAAGATTTGTCATTTTCATTTGAAGTTTACAGTATATTTATTTACTTTTAGGCTATTCTAAATTGTTTGATGATTATTGCTGGTGTCAGCTGTTGGTCACCTTTTGGTTAGTTTGATGGTCTGTTTGGGAATTCCTTTTTTTTCTTTTTTGTTTAATCGTATGGTATATTTATATTTTGTAAACTGCCTTGAGGGGTCCGGGAGTTGAGTCATGGCTACTGGACTTCTTTTTTTTTCTCAGAGCTAGAAACGTTTCGCTGTTCATCCAAACAGCTTCATCGGTATTTGGATGAACAGCGAAACGTTTCTATCTCTGAAAAAAAAAAGAAGTCCAGTAGCCATGACTCAACTCCCGGATAAACACACCTGGATGACTGAGAATCTTCACAGACGTATTGCCTTGAGGGGTGATTTCATTAACTACGACGGTCTATATGCTAACTAAATGAATGAATGAATGAATGCTGTCTACGAAGGTCTATATGCTAACTAAATGAATGAATGAATGAATGCTGTCAAGATGACTCGGACATATAGCAACCCTTTCCAGGGCTTTCTAGGTATAAAGCACTCCAAAGTTGGTTAACTTTCCTTTGTTTCTAGGGGCACCCCGGAGCTGCGTAATTTGCGCAGGGTACACAGGCAGGTTCTTATTGCAGGAAGCACAACGTGGGATTGAACTCCCAACCTCTAGTTCTGCAGCCTGATGCATACTCATAGAGCTATCCAGCCCAGATCCATGAGAAATTCTGAACTCACTTAAGAAACAAAGCACAAAGTCAAAGTCAAAGTCAACAAAGCACAAAACAGAATCATAGAACTGTTTGCAGTATTATACCAGTTGTGATTCTCTACTAAAAGAATACAGTATTCTTTAAGACTTTATATTTTCCTCTCTGAAAAATGATGCATACAGTATCTTGTCTATGGGCTTAAAGAAAGATCCATTTTTATACATAGAATGTATACTTAGAAGCAATATTTCTGTAGAGTATTTAGTTTTTTCTATGTTAAAATGGCTTTAATTGTTTATGCTAGTGAGTACAAGTCAGCAGTGGAAGTGAGACATGGCTGTTGGATTTTGCCGTTGTAATTACATTATGTTCGTGCCCTACTAAATCACTGTAGCTCATTAGTAAAAGCAGGCCTGCATTAGTCATACCCCATCGCATTTTCTTTAGTAAGAATAAACTGCCACGTTGTAATGTACCTGAGTGTTAATTAAAAAGAGATTAAGCTGTAATGCTCCTTGCCTTCTTGGTGGGTTGGGCAAACATTCACTTGTAGAAGTCTCTGTACTAGGAAACAGCATAATGGCCCAAATGACTTTTACCATGAAGTCCAAAGAGACAAATTTAACAATTTACCTCATCTGTTGTAAATAATATAGCACTACAGACCTGCTAGAAAGAGACTACTGAGCCATTGGTGTCTATGATCCAGTGTAAAGGTCATTTTAAACCACTGTACTAGGCCAAAATACTTAATCTTCTGTACCTATCCATCTCATGATTTCTGAGATTTAAAAAGATCACTGTTAAACTGTTTCAACATGTATGACACAACAAATAACATAAACACAAAATAAGAAAAGGTCTTGTACCTTTAAGTGTCAGAGATTTATTGTCACATGAGCCTTTGTGGATTATGATCCACTTGTTCAGATATATGAGGTATTTAGGCCTCAGATTTCGATGCATGGTATACATGGTTGTGGGAATGGGGACAGAGTGAAATGGCACAGGCAATATGGCAATTACATTATTAACCCCGGTAATAAAACTTCAAAGTGTTGATTACATAAAGGTCCTGATGATAGGTGGGATAATTAGCTAACACTAAATGTCTTTGAGCTGATAAACAACTGTTTGGCTTCTTTTGAAGTGCTGCAGCAGCAAGTTCTGTTCTCAATAAAATGTTAATAGTGCTGAGATTAGAGTGGCAGCTCTCTCCTTTTGCACTTTTTATTATTTTGTTGAACATTTTATTTATTTATTTATTTATTTATTTATTTATTGGATTTTTATACCGCCCATCTGGCAGCAAGGTGCCAAACTGTACTAAAGTATTTCTTTTTCCCTCTTATTGCTACCATGAAGAAAGGGTGGAGGAGGAGTTTCAGCTCCAGGTTTTAGAGCTTTAGATCCTTAACATGGCTTCTTTCTAGTCCTTTTCACTGTTGGAGTGACAATGCTCAAGATCTCTACTACCAATTCAAGGAAGCTTCTGACGACAGATGTCTTCTGGACCTCCCTACCTGCAGAGAGGGAAGCAAAAATTATCTTAACCCTTGGATACATCCCCCCAAAGAATCATAGGACTGTTCCATAATCACTTTCCACTATATAAATCTCATGTAATCCTGTTTGGGAACAAAATCTGGTTTCTTCTAGCAGCTAATCCCTTCATGTATTTCTTGTGAGCACTATACAAATGTTTAAATGTATGTATGCAGGAGGACTGTAAGTTCCAAAATTGTTCCATTCTTCTGACAGAGCATCATGTTTGTTGTCTTGACAATAGCTTAAAAGAAAATGAAATTCATCTTTAATAATCCTGCATAGTCTAGTTTCTTGATTTGGAAAAAATCTTTCATTTTCAGCTGAGTCGCTCTTATAGGCACATCCTGCTGGATACATCCTGCTGAAAGTAGGTGCCTAAATGAACTGATTATGTTGACATTATTAAAGTAACTTTATCACATAGTAATGCTAGCTGCAGATAAATCAAATGTACAGTATTTTGCCATTGTTTTCAACTTGAGACTTCAGAAGAAAATTTTTTCACAGGTTCTGTAACTTTCAAATGCTTTGACAGTGGCTCAAATCCGGCTATGAAATATTCTATGCATAAGAAACTTTCACAGTTTGCTGGTTACCAGTCTCACGTGCAATTGATCAACTGGATGTGTGCCCCATCCCAAAACTAGAGGACTGGGAAGCATGTAACAGGCATCTGGAAAATATCTCCTGTTGCTTCAATAAGTGCTGTTAATGTGATCACATAATGTGGAAATACATAGAGAGGGGTAGAGTTCATATAGGATTTTGCTCACACATGGACTTTTACAGTTTACAGTTGTCCTTTGTGTTTAATTTACATTTATTCTTTGCTAACATGACCCTCTTAAGAGTTTTCTTGTAAAAATGAAGACACAGCCCACTAGTGTATCAAGCTAGAGATAACATGAATGAATGGAGATGGCCCTTGAGGCTACAACTTAAAAACATGTTAGAAGTGGCTGTACATCCACATGGGCCAGCTGAATGTTTCAGTTGCCTGTTTTAAGTTCATTAGTTGACTGATATCCAAAAGTTGAGTCATGGCAACTGGACTTATTTTCTTGTGAGAAAAATCTCAATGTAAGGATTATTGTCAGAACCCCTGAAACTGCTGTAAGATATTACAGAGAGCGGTGTTACAAGCAAAACACAATTGTTTGTTAGTAATTGAGGGAGTTCCTTTGTTCCACCATCAGTAATGGCAGTATGTGTCAGCCAGATCTCTTTTCCAAAGGGGATGGGGTGGGGATGAATGCAGACTTGATAAATAAGGAATTCAAATTATCTGGTAGAATTATCTTTCTCCAGTGTGGTGCATTCCATAGATGTTACCCTTTGATTTTGCTAGCTGCGGATAATGAAAGCTGCAGACCAAACTCCTTGTAGGGTAGCAAAGGCTGTCTTAGGACTTGTCCACACAGTGCAGTGCTGCTGTTCTCGGTGGTTTTGAGGTTGTTCTGGATCATTCTGGTACTCTTGCTTACCTGTCTATTTAACTGTGTGAGGTGTGTGCGTGTGTTGTATTTTTTGTTTCTTGACTTTGGTGCTGCATAGTTTAATTGACTGCTTGCCTTTTGGATTTAAACAGCATACCTCAGTGGTAAAATGTGTGAGGAATTAGTAGAAGGAAAAAAGGAAATGGGAAAGGTTTGTTAACATGTTAAGAAAACAGAACAGAAAGAGAAAGAGAGAGAGAAAAAATGGTGTCAACGATTTTCTGTAATATATTGTGATATTATGGTCTTTCAAAAGGTAAACATCTGTGTGCCTTAGCATTACATTTGTGCTGTGAAAAGGGCTGAAGGCAGGAATGGCTGATATCCCAAGAAAAGTAAATTAAAAAGACAGGGAAAAATTCCAAAATAGGTGGGAGCTATTGATTTTCTGTAATGTTCTGTAGCATTTCAGTATTTTTTTAAAAGTACCTTGTCTTAACATGAAATGTGTGGTTGTAAAAAAAGAAAGAAGGAAAGAGAAGGAAATAAAGGAAAAAACATCGAAAGGCAGGTACAATATTGCAAAAAACAAAACAAAAAAACAACCAACTAAGAATTTGGATTGATGTGCCAGTGAGGAGAGGTGGAAAACATCATCTAGTGGCACACAAAGTGCATGGATCAGCATGGAACAGCACAGTTCTGAGGTTCATGTGAGCACATAGTACACCAACAAAGCAAAACAAACATTACCACCTCCTGGGGTTGTATAAAAAACTCTGGAAAATAAAGGATATTGTTCTGCTCTGATGCTGTTGGTATCAGTTTCAGTCTCATGTCAAGTGGAGAGTGGGAAAATAACTAGGATCATGAATGTACTGTATATGCTCGAGTATAAGCCTAGTTTTCCAGCCCTAATTTTGGGCTGAAAAAAGGGGTCCTCGGCTTATATGCGGGTCAATACTTTTAGCCACTGAGGCAAGTTTGGGTCAATGGCTAAAAGTCATTTTAAACATTGTGCGCCACTTCTCCTGACCCCCCCCCATGTTTAAAATGACTTTTAGCCACCAACTCAAGCACTTGCCTTGGTGGCTAAAAGTCATTTTAAACATCACACACGCCCGCAGCTCACAAAGGAGGAGTTGCCAGGCCCTGCTGCATTTCCCACCCTAGGCTTATACTTGAGTCAATAAATTTTCCCAGTTTTTGGGGTTTAAATTAGGGCCCCCGGCTTATACTCGGGTTGACTTATACACGAGTATATATGGAAAGTAAAGTTGAACAAATGTTGGTGTGCTTGAGCTATTAGAGAATCTGATCCTAATTCAAGTAGTGAGCTGTCACCTAATGAGTGTATAACTCTGCCTACATTTGTGGCCTTTTCAAATAAGACATATTGGGGTATAATACCAGTAGATGGAAATTTGTTGACAATGTTGTGTGTATGTATTTCTTCTTGCCTAAGGGAGGGAAATAAACCATCCATACTGGCACATTCTGCAAATATTTGGATAAACCCTATTTTATTTTATTTATTTAAAATATTCTTACCCACCTTTCTCTATAAATGACCAAGGTGTCTTAGATCATTAAAAGACAACCATTTGCTATGATGCACATGTTTGTTCTATAAGGTCCTCATTTTTTTGGAAAAAAAATCTGTTCATTATTTATTTATAGTCTTCTTTTTACACTTTGTGAAGATTCTCTGTCATCCAGGTGAGCTTATCTGGAAGTTGAGTCATGGCAACTGGACTTCTTTTTCTTGAGAGATTGAAACGTTTTGCTGCTCATCCAGCTTCATCAGTCTGAAAAAAGCTAGTTGGGAGTCCTCACTTTGACCTCTTGTCACCCTGGTCTGAAATAGGCTGATAAGATGAACAATGGTCTCAATAGCCTCATTAGGTGGACAACAATCTCAATAGCCTTAAGGTGAACAATGGCCTAAAGTGCTGAAGCCCATAAACTATGGGTTGTTGGCTATGGCCTTGGTGGTGAAGGCGTGAAGTATTTTTGATTCATCTGGGTATTATACAGTATACAGTATTATACTGCAATACAGTATATCCAAGGTCTCTAGTATATAGTGGCTAAAATTCTGTAGTAAGTTACAAATAGAGTATACCTATTGAATCAGGGAAAATTATATGGGTGTTGACTCACAAAATCCCAGTTGATTCAGTGGGCCTACTCTAGTTGTGAATTACTGTTGAATTGCAGCCAATATATTCATAATTTTGCTTGTACAAAATTGAGCCAGATCTTCAAGCTGCACAAGACCTTCATGTGTATGGGAAATGATAGGAATACATAAAGGGAACCAAATTGAGAATAACCAATCTTAATCCTCTTTCCTCACATTCCGAAGCCTTGATAGTGTCTCACAACATTGCATAGACATTGTCAACCAAAGCCCCATTGTCAACCTTGCATAAACATTGGTCTTCCTCATTTCTTGTTGATGAGACGATATATGAGGGTGGTGGTTTCATGTCTCAGTTACAAAGTCCTGGAGGTAAGATTAGGCTGGGTGAGTCTCAAGATTGTCCTCTGATTTAACCAGTCCGACTGAACTGTTTTTCATTAATCAAGGCCACTGTGAAATTTAGATAACATTCACTACATTATATAATTGCCTTTTTATCAGGGTCAGTGGAGCAGGTTCTCTCTCCCTGCTGATTTGATGTGGGGCATGCCATTGTCCATACAAATCAATTCATCCATTTTTGAAAAAAAACATACTGTATTTGTTATAAACTACATTTGCCAGGGAAATCATTCCTCTAAAATGCCATGAAAATATTGAAAATATCCCCCCCCCCATTATTGCTTGACAGAAACAGGATACTTTACTGTTTACCATTTTGAGAACACTATAAATGAGGAAAAAACCAGTAGTTGACTTGCAACCAGTAATGGACTGACAGCCTGGATGTGTCAATATACAATGGCTGAAATCCTGTTGTTTTTGCAGTAGGTCACTAAAATAGGTCCATTAATTCCACTGATTCACTGAGTCTACTGTAGTGTAACTTACTATGCTAAGCAACAAGACATCAGCCAATATTTGTGGCCAGATTTTCTCAAGAGCATGAGTTAGCTTCTAGGCATTAATTGTGTAATAAGTACAAAGACTTAGGTAGCTAGTGCAGCATTTAATACAAAACTATTGCTGTTAGTCCTTCATTGAAAACTATGTGCCAATATGCCATCATTGCCAAATCTAAGTTAATTATTGATATATTCTCATAGGTCTAAACTTCTGTGCGTCTGTATTCACAGTTGTGTGTCTAAAGATAGACTCAGACTTGATCCAGTTTTTCTCTAGTGACTGATAAGACTTGTAAAATGGAAATATCTGACAAAATGAATCTTCTTTCTTCCATCTTTTCAACTCAGTGGGAATTTCTGTGAAGTGCAGATAGAAGGAATCCCTTCAGAAATGGCTCTGTTTCCTTCAGTATCCTAGAAGCATTTGCTAATCCCATTTTAACAATGGGGAATGGGTAGCTTGCACTACATCTGTGACAGCAGTGTATTTTAATTTGACATCTTGTCTTAGGATGCAGGCCATGCATTGTATTCAGCAGCAAAATGTTTGGGTGGAAGGAAGGGAGACAGCAGAAACTGCAGAGTTTTCACACTGAAAACTCCAGGGAGTTTGCTTTATCGACTCCTCCCTGTAATTCTTTCCTAACGCAATCTCTTTGCATGTGCTCCAGTTTCTCCCTTTCTTTATAAATTATACATTTGTGTGGTTACAGCTCTACTGTACGTTATTTTGCCTGCTGTTCTGAATCTTAATGAGCACCCCAGGGATGTGGAAGTGCAAATGGCTTTCCTTTAGATAGGCATGGGAATGCTGAGTACTACTTATGCAAATAGTTATGGGAAGTGCCCTCTGCTTTGCATGGGATTTTAAAAGATGATATGGTGGTAAAGAATGCTCAAGAAATGGTACTATGTAGAAAATCTTTGTCCTACTTTGGAGACCTCATGATTTTAAAATCTTGGATTTCCCTTCCACCTTGGATATGTCTGAATACATGTTTCTGTTCAGGCTTTCTTTTACTCTAATTGAATTGACAGCCCTGAGCTTGTGAGGGATATTAGGCTAATGGTAGTTCTTCACTAGAGATTACAATCTTCCTCTCTTTATAATAAAGGACAGTTTAATAACTAGTCATCATAAGCTTAATACCTGTAGTACAAATATGACAAAGACAAAAAAAATCATTCAGTGAGAATTTTGTACAGTACTTATTTTTGTATCTTAACCAAAAGAATATTTTTAAAAGTACATATTTTGAAAGAAAACCTAATTGTCAGAGTATTTGAACCTTCGTATATGTTTCATGAATCTTTATTTGAAAGTACATGTGTGCATAAATCAATGTTATTAAGAAGAACTTGTCTCTAGATACATGAGGATAATCACCTGTGAGCAGGTGATCGCTGATTTTATGAATAATATGATTACTGTCCCCTCCACTTTAAGGCAGAATGAATCTGTGGCCAATTTTGATTATAAAATTGGCCTGTTTTAGGAGCTGTGTGCATGAAATGAGGGAATCACTCCAATTCAGCCACAGGCAAGGTTTGAAGCTATATTGAGTTGCTCACACCAGTTTGTCCCATTAATACAGTGGCACTTGACTGTACTTTACTTTAGGATGCTCTCAAAATGTATGCCAAAGTTTTACATGTCTTATGCAGTGCAAGTCCCCTGTTTTGCAGCATCTGCCACAACAACATAATGGCTAAATCAATTATTTAATCTGGTTTGTTTCTGTATCTCCAGTAATTAAAAATATAGGAGGTTGATTGGGAGGAACCCTGAACATCACTCCCCATCTGCTTATGTCACCAGAATACCACCTGTCCTATAGACATGTACCCCTGCTTTTTACAAGAACAAATCAACTGATCCCATGGGGAAAAGTCCATTTGAATTGTTCTGGCTTGAAAAAAGTAGAAGAGAAAAAGAGTTGCATTGGGAGCAAAGAAGACCAGACTAATCAGAAAAAATATATACTTTGAATCAATCCACAATGTAAGTGAAGCAAATATGGTGGTATTCGATTATGTAGTCACAATCTAGTGAATTTTGTCTCAGATCTACCCACATGGCCATGTTACACTCAGTTATTACAGTGTTGCTTTATGTCTAAATTGACAACAGTCCCGGAACTTCCCTTTGTGTGTTTCATGGTACATACTGGGGGTTGTGACCTTTCATGTGGAAATTATTCATCAAAGAACATTATATGACACATTACTTGGTGAGCTATTTACTTTGAAGGACAAGCTATCTTAAAAAGTAGGTCTTTGGGCTTATATTAAGATGACTGCAGCATTTGTGGTGCTGAAAGTAAAGGTGGCTATTCTCTTTTGAGGGGTATGCATTTGCAAAGGATTCTAAAGATAGATATAGAGTATTAAAGTAGTATCTAAAAAGAAGTTGTAATGTGCCCTGACAGAAGGAGGGTATGCTTTGTGATAATGAGTTGATAGTGAATGGAGCTACCTCAGCATACACAGGCATTTTTCAGAGTTTATACACTTAAATAGACCTAGCAGATAGCATACATAGCCCTATTATTATTATTATTGCATCAGCCAGAACAAAAACAAGCAAGATGCAGCAAGGTATATATGAAAACGTTTGCTTGTATTTATGTTTCACTCTTTGAAAGAAAGTGGCCTGTGTACAATTTCTGAGCAGTGTAACAAGTCATTCTTGTTAACGTCAAGCAGTGGAATTGTGTTGCATGTTTGTGATCCATTCTGTACGGTGGTGATTGAGGTAAGCAGCCCATCTAACCCTTTATCCAAATACAGGACAGTATTGTGGTTTTTAAACTTTTGGGGTGGCTTTTGAGCAAGCGGGCCTACCTTTTGGTCAATTGCTCTTTGCTTTGTTGTTGCTCTTCGCTTGCCTCTCGCCTCTAAGCCTGGTCTTCTTTGAAGAAGGAGGCAAGGCAAATGGAAGTTGCTACCCTTGTTCCTTTTTCTTGTCACTGAGTGCCCATCATCGTGGAGAACCCAGGTGAACATCCAGTTGGGAAGAAGAGAGCAGCAAGGGCAGGGGAGTTAACTGAGAGTCCCTTGGTAGGGTTCAGACAGCTATAGCCGTAGGAGTTCCATTGAAGCTAAACTTCAGTGAATGTTGAAGGTCTTAGCATTCACCCACCCATTCACCCAGAGTTCGGCAAGGTTTTTCTGTCATAGTGGTTTGTATTGGTAGCCAAGCAAGTGGCTGATTTTGCTACATGAGTGTTTAGAAACAGGAGAGGTTTGACCTGGAGGAAATGTGTAATTCTAATTGTTCACCTTGGTGGAGGTTGATCTGCAGAAACTATTTGATGTATTTATCCCGTGTCTCTGGCTACATCATTCAATTTCATGTTTCTTGTTTCGTTGTTACAAAATTACAAAATGCTTTATTTTGCCATCCTTTTGTTACACTTTTATTGCTTTGGAGTCCTGTAATTGAACTCTCAGCTTGTTTCTGAGTCAGGTAGTTTATCTTCAGCCGCTGGAGGGTTGCTTTCAGAGGTTTTATTTAATGGAAGGTGAAATGCTTGGTACATGGAATGTTGGGCTGTGTCAGCACTGTCAGACATTTTGCTCTTGTTTCGTGCCTCTCGGTCCACATTCTCTATAGTATATTTGTCTCATATTGCGGTATCTAACAACCATTTCCTCCTGTATGGGTACACTAGATCAGTGTTGAAATCGCTAAGCAATTTCTTAGGAGCAGCCTACCTGTCGGTCAGTATTCCAAGTACAACTTTTTAAAAAAAAGTCTTGGTTTATATTGTATGCTTCTGCGATGGTTCAGATGATGAGCACTACCAACCTCTGCAGTAGCAGAGTCCCATGGTTAAGTACAGTATTTTACACAGCATAGTACTCTAGAGCCCTTTCCAGCTTCATCTTTTGCAGATGAAGGCTATTGGGTGGGTATTAAATTGATACTAAATCATCAACAAATCTGTAACACTGTCTCCTTATTTTGAGATGCTTAGCCTTGGATTCTTTTCTTGTTGAACATGTGTGGTGAAACAGTGACTTATGAGGCAGTAGTTGCATTTTTTTAAAGTGAGATTACTGTAAAGGATTTGTATGAAAACACCTTTCAGGCCCAGTGTTATTTTGTAGGCTTCCTGAGTGGTCACTTAAGGCAAAGCCAGCTATGTTGCATTATTTATTGGGAAACTTGAATAATGTGTTTCTATTATTTTTTAATAAAGCATTTCAGTTGGACTCTGCCTAATCCATGATACTTGGCAGAGATCCACTGGCAATCAGTTTTCTAAAGAGAGGCAGAAACTCAAGGAGTAGGAAAAAAGAGGTTTGGGAATGTAATACATAATACAGTACTGTGATAGGTCTTCTGAAAAATAAAAAGGTAGGCTGAAGCAGATTTTTCTCAATAATGAGACAAGGAAGCTTTCAATCAGCAACAGTAATGAAACAAATAAGATCAACACATTATTTTTTGTTTTAATAGGTTCTTTAAATATGTAGGGGTAGGAAAGGTTGACAATATAACTAATCTATTCCTATATCTACTCATAAATTATTTTAAGTAAAATAAATTCTTACACTGTCTGCATTGGTTCATTAGAAGGAATCTAGTTTAACTTTGTGTGCGTAGTTATTGGATTCCTGCTCCATGTAGAAAACCTTCTAGTGAAACTGGCTATTTTATCAGCTATTTAAAATATTTTAATACACCATTGTTGAGACTTTTAAGTTTTAGAAGTTCCACCAATTTTATTTATTTACTGTATTTTCACCCCATAAGACACACTCCCCCCCTCAACAGTAAGGAGAAATGTCTGTGCATATTATGGGTGGGAAAACAGTCTTATTGGAGACCAGAGAGAAAAGAAACAGGCTAGAGAGTAACCACCCACCATGATGACCATAGAGCTGCATCTCTATAGTCATCATGGTGGGTGGTTATTCTCTAGCTGCATCTCTATGGTCATCATGGTAGATGATTACTCTCTAGCCTCTTTCCCATCTCTATAGTCTCCAATTGGGCTGCTTTCTCTCCATCTCCTATTATATGGAACAAATCAATCATGCAAGGTAAATTTTTTAAAACAGCCTGGCTGGGAAGCTTCCGCGAGGGTTGCAGCTGGGGCTGGGACCTGCACCGGGTCCAGAAGCCTCTGCAAGGGCCTGAGGCTTCTCAGCATGGAGGTGGGGGTGGGAGGCTTGTCTTTGCATTTTACTCTCCAGCCATGCCTCTCCGACCCTCCCAAGAGCACCATGGCTGGAGAGTAAACTGGGTTGGAGATGGAACAGGACCGCAGTATGTATGTGTGAATATTTTTTTCACACATACATACCTCGAAAAACTAGTTGCGTCCTATGGTCCGGTGCGTCTTATGGGGCGAAAAATATGGTATGTATTTGAGTTATATACCACGCCATCTGACCAAAGGTCACTCTTGGTCAGTGGTGGTGAACCTTTGGCACTCCAGAAGTTTTGGATCCCAACTGCCAGAATTTCAATCCTATATTTCCAATGACAAAGGACTGTGGGAGTTGTGGTCCAAAACATCTGGAGTGCCAAAGGTTCGCCACCACTGCTCTGGGTGGTTGCTACAAGTCCATGAAATCCATCAAACTGTCAACATTTTGATGTGTGCATGGACCTAGTTCTGTCCTACTTATTATGGTGCTATATCAGCTTTCCAAACAGCAAAGAGAGAGGTGATTCCTCCCCCCTTTGTACTCTAGGTTACTAATGGCTGAAATCTTCTTTTGCAATTAAATGTTGGGACTGTTCTGCCCAGTCATCCATGATATGTGTATGTGTAAATAGGGATACCCAGTTGGTGTAGTTGATGAGTGATACAGTAGGATTCAGAAGACCTGGGTTTGAATTCCCCCCACTCAGCCATGGGAAATCACTGTGGGTTGGCGAGGGGAACTTGTAGTAATGGGAAGGGATGCCTCCCCAAAGAGTTTCACACACACACAATGGCAATGATGTCATAGTGGAAAATTATTACTGCTTGAAGGCTTCCTTATGCAGTTTTCAGGTACATGAAATGTTATTGCATTTTTCATGAGTCATGTATGCCTCTACACATCATCTGTAATCACTGGAGTTTGCCTTTAATTAGTGTTAGTTTGCTAATGATGATGACATAATCAGCACCTGGAACTGCACAAGATTTCAGCCACTGTATACGTGTTTCTGTAGGCCTTGCTCAGATACATACACAGCCATAATGAGAATGCTGTAGTTGGGCTTTGATGTGCAACATTATCCCCACATTCAGTGTGGAGATAATACATATTTTAATGTATTTGATATATTTTGGTTTTATCTATTTATTTAAGATATTTTAAGGTGCCTGCCAGATCAAGAGCACTCTCAACACATATTACATGGTAAATTCTAATAACAACGCACTGCGAAGTTGGTGGTAGCAGTCAAAAGTGAAAATGCTGATCATAATACTTTCTTCTTTCTTTAGATGAAGACTGTGAGTGTTGCCTTAGTATTGTGCCTAAATGTTGGTGTGGACCCTCCTGATGTGGTGAAGACAACTCCATGTGCCCGTCTTGAGTGCTGGATAGGTGAGCCCTTTATTACCATCTTTCTAAAGTTTTGGCCTGTACTGCCTTGTGATTGTGGGTAAAGGTAGCAATATTTCAAACTTTGTTCTATGTCAAAAGCCAGCTGAAGTGCTAAAATGTTAAAATACCCACTCTTTCTTTCTGGCTTAATTTTCAATTGCTGGAAAGCAGCTGTCTTTTTTTTAAAGGCAATAACTACAAAAATTACCTTCCTGTGCTCCTGCAAGAAAACAAGGCCTCAGACTCAAGTCAGCACTGCAAGAAATAAAACTGCAAAGCAAATACCCACAAATGCATTTCTGCATGCCCTTTGCTATATTTTGTGCAGCTAGGAAAATGTTATTAGTTGATTCTGAAGACTGTAGATGAGATAAGAGATAAGATAGAACTCATAAGCATGTAAACCCCACTATATTTTGACGTCCACCTTGTAAATCCTTAACAGCATTAAAACTGTGTGCCCTCAAGATGTGTTGGATGCCTACTTCTATTTTTGCCAGTCCCCAATGTGTAAAATAAAAGGTACTATATCCAACCAGCTTTTGTTCATCAGGTTGATCTGGGAGGGGGGCAGGGGGCTGTTTTATCTTACATTTATTCAGAATGACATATTAAACAATTGTTGTCACTCATTTGTATATTTTCTCAACTTGATCCAAGGTAAAGATGAGGATGCTTCGTCTGCTTGTCTTGTATACAATTAGCCATTTTGGGTTAAACCAAAGCCTGGTGCCACATTAGCCATCGCCAAAGGCATCTCTGAACAGCCAGGTTTTAAAGGCCTTCCTAAAGGATGCCATTGTGGGAGCCTGGCATATCTCAATGCATAGCTTATTCTAAAGAGATGGTCCGGCTACCGAGAAGGCTGTTGTGACAACACAACTATGTGGTAATTCATTTTTTAAAAATGTTTGTTGTGAAGCAATGAAGATTTCCAGCGATAGCATTTTGGTGGATGATTTCTAAACTAGAGGCCTGTCCAACAAAAAAAAACTCATTTTCTTATCTTTTGTTTAAGATCTGTGTGATTTCTTGGTATTTTAATTGAAATGGTAGAACTTTTTCTGGTTTACTCACGAAATGCTTGTTGTAGATAATGTACCGAGGTTTTCTGTATACGGTGTTCCAAAGATAATACGATAGATAGATAGATAGATAGATAGATAGATAGATAGATAGATAGATAGATAGATAGATAGATAGATAGATAGATAGATAGATAGATAGATAGATAGA
>JAHTLZ010000010.1:16423262-16460188 GCA_023846285.1 Phrynocephalus versicolor | reverse complement strand
GAGAGGTAGTGGAAAACAGGAGGACCTGTCATGCTCTGGTCCATGGGGTCACAAAGAGTCAGATACGACTTAGCTACTGAACAACAACAACACCTTCTGTCATGGCTGGCAGAGATCAGGAGATGGTGGTTTCTCTATCACTGTCTCTTCTTCGCCATTATGTTTGATTGCTTTGTAAGTAATGTTCTTGCACTTTGTCCTTTTTGTTTTCTTTTAAATGTATCCCTCCTTTCTCTAAGATTAAAACCAGAATGAGCAGTTTTGTCTTGAAGGAGAGTGAAGGATAGGTGTATGTATCTTTTGTAATTTGCTCTGAATGAGCTGCAAAGCACTATAACATTAATCTTCTGGGAAGCGGTGGTTGTTAGGTGTGCGGTTTTCATTCCAGAGTCCCCATAATATTGTCTTTCTCCTTTTAGAGAAATGACACCTGTCCTTTATTTCAGTTTTCCTTTCTGAAGGGGCATTACATGTCATAACAACACTGTAGAAAATGCCGTTAACAAAGATATATGCCCTCTAGTATTCTAAGAATAAAAATATGTTTAACAGTAATATAAATGAGTTGCATACTGAACAGAAGCCATGCAATTCAACGGCAGTCTCTTTTTGTATAGCCTACGTAATAGAAGCTGCGCATTAAAGCAAGGGAGGCCATGCGAAAATATTTGTATTAAAGCTAAACTCCATTTCTGTCTATTGCCTCTCTGGACTTAGAGAAATGAGGTTATATCCCTAAAATGAAGAACCATTGCCTAAGAATATATAGTATCATCTAGAGATGTGAAGGCCCAGAAAAAAACTGGAAAAAATTTGAAAAACAACAACAGTTTTCTCCATTTCCCCCCCCCCTGAAGCCTTTTGGGTTTTCAGGAAGAAAAACTTCCAGAACACAGCCAAACAGCCCGAAAAAAATCACAACAACTATGTGCTTAACATCATTGATTTTTATCCACACTGATCTAGGATTTTCGTCTTACGCAGACATGTAATTTTTTAAACTTACTAATTTCCAAACCTTTGAGTAATGCTCTCTCTCCCATCTCCCAGTATCTATCTGTGTTTACTACTGTGGTTTAACTGGTCTGCCTACAAGGGTAATATAATTTTTCTGCTACTTCAGATAGCCATTTTTGATGGGTGCAGTAGCACATCCTTAGCATGGTTCCTCTTGAAGTTATCCTCAAAGGTAGCCATAGATAAGAATAGATGTTATTTAACATGATGCTTCAGTTTCTTCCGACTCCAAAGGCAGCTTTAATAGCGTTGGCTAATCAGCAGATCTCTGTTAATTTAGAATGTTTTGTGGTACTTTTAAAACAGAAAAATAGGGGAAATAGGAAAGGTGTCTGTATTACAGTATTCTCCTTTATTCGTTTCACCTACAGATTCTAAATTCAAATTTTTTTTTGTCCATGATGGTAGGAAATTTCCATTAAATGTACAAATATGCCCTGTGGCATTTCAAAGTCCACTGGGACATGTTTCTTCCCTGGGTGAACTTGCATTGTGTCTCATTAGTCTTCCTTTGCATACATTTTTATGCATTCTTCTTGGTGCTTGAGGGAATTATTTGAAATGATCCAGGACTTCAGCCAAAAACGCAGACTCCTCATCTGCTCTGTCTTGAGTCAAAACACAAGTTTATGAGCCAAGATGCCTTGTACTCTCCCATTACTTGTTTGATTTGTGTATTCACAGATTTACCATATTTTCCAATCTATAACACACACCTGACCTGCCTAGATGCCCTGAGCACATCCGATCTTGCCTGATATTGGAAGCTAAGCAGGGTTGGGCCTGGCTAGTACTTGGATGGGAGACCACCAGGGAATACCAGGTGCTGTAGGTGCCTGGAGTAGGAACTGGCAAACCACTCCAGTATTCCTGCCAAGAAAACTTCATGGACATGGGGGCACGAACAGTCAGTCATGACTGTAATGGCACAGCAAGACACACCCATGTATAAGACGACCCCCACTTTTCCAACCCAAAATTACAGTTTCACACTCCAGAAATCAAAACAAAAAGGGTGTTGAACCATGTGGCCATCACAAAACACAATTGCAAAAATAGGTTACAGGCGATACCTTTATAGGCAAAAGCAAAGCAAAGCAAAGTGTTCTGCTTATATACTGCCCCCTGCCACTTCAAGTAGTCTCTGGGCACTTTACAGTTTTTAATTACAGTATGCTGGCTACATATCGCCCCCCCCCAGCAAGCTGGGTCCTCATTTTACCGACCACAGAAGGATGGAAGGCTGAGTCAACCATGAGCCGGCTACCTGGGATTGAACCCCCAGTCGTGAGCACAGTTTTACCTGCAGTACAGGTATTTAACCACTGCGCCACCGGGCTCACTAATAAAAATAAAAAACAACATTGCAAGCTTTCGAGTGTAAATCACTCTTCTTCAAAGCAGGTCCCAGAAGTTCAGACATGGTAAAAGATGTGCTTTACCAGGCGGTTACTTATAAATCAAAATAAGAAGAAGCCTGGATAGTAAATCCAAAGCATAACCACTGCACATGTAACCATGAGGATATTAACTGGGGTAAGATGTTTCTGACAGCTTCTTGAAACAATTTAGCTTTTACCTGTTTCTTGAAAGCCAGATGATGTGAGTGTACCAAAACCACCTCCGTGCTGTGACTCCAGTGGCAAAGTATTAATGGCAAATTTCAGGATTATAATGAAATTAGGCCCACTTTAGTTGCTTTTCAAAGCTATGATAGAATGTGATCCTAAATGCCTCATTGTAAACTATGTCAGCTGGGCGTTTTTAGTAGGCATGTCTTGGGGGCATTTTCTTTGGCAGCATGGTTTTGGGGAGGGGACGCTTAAACCTTTCTTCCCTAGCTGTATTTCCACTGAAAGCTGCCTCCACCTATTGGTAGCATTAAACAATTGGCATCTATGAGACTCCCCCCACCACCTAAAAGCTTAACAGCTGAAGAAGAAAGATAATTTTTATTAGGATGGTGGTGACAGAAAGCCCAAACTTTTCCTTCAGGTGTTATTGTGCTTTCAATGAAAAATATATCTTTTTGTGCTGTGATATATAAAACCACCTGAAGTAGTTTCGCATAGTACATTTTGTATATTACAAATTTTATGGCAGGCGTACTTTGGTTCTGAGTTATTCTAACAATCAGGAGGAGCCAAATTGTGTCTGAAGAAGCTGGCTACATTCCTCAAATGCTTGTGTCAAATAAGGCTCATGCCGTAACATATTTAAGGTGCCACAAAATTGGCCCACCTGTTTGGTTGGCTTTATTGCAACAATGTACAGACTACCTTTCTGGAAATTATCTTAGTTGTTTTAACTCCCAGTAGTATCTGTGAACTATATCTGAGGTGTGTGTTTTTTAATATTCTAAATATGGTATCTTAGATTTTTAAAAATCCAACATGATGGATTTTATTATGTTATCAAATAAATAATCCTCCAGGATTAAACAACTGAAAGCATTGCTGAATTGGCTGCTTTTGTCAGTTTTTTGAGGTTTGAAAGCAACTGGTCATGTTAAGATTTGGGAAGGTGTGCTGTAGATGTGGGAACTTAAAAACAGCAACCCATAGAAGGACTTATCATTAGAAGCCTGTGAATAATATGCCCCCTTGTCCCACTGGCTTCTGCCATATTGTAGGATACTGAGAATATCTCTCTGTCTTTCTCTCTCTCCCTCCCTCCCTCCCTCCCTCCCCCTCTTTGTGTGTAGCAGAAGCTGTAATATTCAGGATACTTACTGGTAGTTTTTCTGTGAGGCCAGCTGCGGTGTTTCCACTGTGTAGCCTTGATTATATAGAACCCAAGACCTCTGTTTTGATGAAATATGAGCAGAACATCACAAGATATTACTTGTTCCTTGTGCACTTGAGAAACATTTTGATTTGGCCTTGAAAACCCATTAGCTGTTTACCTGTATTACCTCTCCTCCTTTCCCCTCTAAGAAATATATCACCTTTTGGAATAAAAATTCTAAGTTTCTCTGAGTGTTTTTCATGCCTGTTAGGATTCTGATATTTTGAAATGATATTGCATAAGTTAGGAAATTGAATATTTATGATAAACATTGAGAAATGTATAGATGGCACACTGCAGTAAACCATGACTATTAAAGAATCTCAGATGCAGCTTTTCATCTGAACTCAGCTGACCATAGCAGCAGCTGTGTCAGTGCAGTTGGAGGTCATTCATTCATTCATTCATTCATTCATTCATTCATTCATTCATTCATTCAAAGGGAAATATGCCAGAAATATGAAAAGCACTTTGTTTCTGGTAGACTTTAGATAGTCGGAGAGTGCCAAAAGTTTCTAGGTTAAAATTTAGCTTAATTACTTGGAATACATGAACTTTGTATGTACAGGTATTCAGGAAAAATAATCAATTCAGTAATAGAAAAGAAAATAGATGAATATTCAGATCCTTGTAGTAATATGTAGCCTGCATAATTAAATTGTAAACCACCCAGAGAGTACCGGTACTTTAAGCGCTATGGGGCAGTATATAAACCACACACTATGCTTTTGATTTTAGTGAAGGTCATCGGCTGAGAGTTGTCCAAGAGAAATTCAGTATACAGCAGTAATATGCAACATTATTTGGGACTGACAGTTGTAGTGAGAAAAGATGTTCCAGCTGTTACAAAATTTGTTCCATAAACGGACTCCGTAATGCCTGTTCAATTAAAGTGAATCTCATAGACATCAAGATTGTATAAATATATTCCCCAGCTGCTCATACAAAAGAAGAGGGCATAGACATATTCTCAGAAGAATTCAAAGTTGATAAACACATATGAAAAAGAACTACTTACATTTCATAATGGTGAGGAATTAGGTAATGCTAAGGTAGGATAAAGAGCCAGCAGAAAGATTGTGGAGTGGACAAATATGGTCTAGGACCAGGATACGAATGTGGAGACCAGATGATACAATTTTATGAAGAACTTCTAGTCTCAATGCCACATTTACATTATTGAAAGCTATTAGGAACCAGTTAAGGCAGTTAGCCACATACACTAAAAACAACAGCCTTTGCCTTCTCCTACTCTGCAAGCAAATATGCCAGTTTAGTGTGATATTGTTTAGCTCATGCAAAACACGTAGACATAACACTTAATGAAAGCTATAGAATCATTAGTGGATGCTCGAAGCCGACCCTTGTTGATTTAGTTATCTAGCAAGCATTGCACCCAGTGATGTATGCAAATAGGTGCAACTAACAGTGAAAGACTAAAAGCATCTACAGTGGTACCTCTACTTACGAGCGGTCTACTTACGAGCAATTCGACTTCAAAGCGGAAAACCGTTGGCATTTTAACTGCTGCCTTACAAATTTTAGATGTGGTCTGCTCTACTTAAGATTTTTTTCTTTTTTTCTTTTTTAATTTGGCTTTTCAATTTTTTAGATATGGCTGCTCTACTTACGAGTTGTTTGATTTATGAGCATGCATTCAGAACAGACTAAACTCGTAAGTAGAGGTACCATTGTATATCAAATATGCATTCACTCTTTGGTTACCATCCTGCTCTTTCTCAGAAAAAAATAAAGAAAAAGTGTTTTTCAGAACATCTGTGAATCTTGAAGAAATAGCAGACTGTAATGTGGTAAGACAAAACTCCCCACCTCTTGAAAGGGTTGTAACACCAGGAAAGTCCAACCCGGACATTCTCAGCAGAGCCTATAAGGCACATTGGAAGGGGCCTTAGGCTGGAGACATTTATTCACACACTGCTTTTATAGGGCTCATTCTGCAACTTACACAATCCTGATCTGACCAATGTTTCTTTCCTATTGTCTTTATGGCTGTGGGGTCGAAAATTTCTGGTCTAGCCCTCAGTCACATGGAAATCTGAGTTACCTGGAAGTAATTTAATAGGCTACAGACTGGAGTGGGCAGAATCAAGATGAACCTAAGAAAATGAGGTTTTTGTTTTTAGGATGATAAACTATTTGTGAGCAAAGAGAAAAACAGGCAGCTTCATTCTTATGGCAATGTACTCTGAACCTTTCAAAGTGTATTACGGAAGATTTGGTGTTAGCTGCCCTGAATGCTCTTGATGTTTCCTGGTACTCGGCACAAAGTATCTGATATACTTATTAATTGTACTGTGGTGCTTCTGACATGAACAAGGAAGAATAACCATGAAGGAGATTGTATAGACAGAAATAATACAAGAAAGTGCTAACAACAATATGGAAAGGAACTAAATGCATTTAAAAAAGATGATAACCTAGTTAATCAATGGTATTGGAACAGTGTTAAGTTAAGGGAAATGTTTCCTGGAGCTGAAATAAATCCAGTGAGGTCAGCATTATCTATGTGTGTTTTGTGCCATTAAGTCAGAACTGACATACAGTGACCCTAATAGGGCTTTCAAGGTAAGTGATGTATTTAAGGAGTGGTATTATCAATAGAAATATTGTAGAAGAAATACAATCACGGATTCTCAAAGTCTGGAGGAGAACAGTGATCTCTTTCTGTGTTATTGAATTTACCTCTTTGTTCCCTCTGTTGTTGATACCCGAATCTTGATTCCCATCCCCTAGTGGTCATTTTGTCCTAATTGCCATTCATACTAATGATAGTGTGCCTTCCATTATAAATAGAGCAACTGCCAGTGGGGATGTGAACCTAGGGAGCATAAGATCCAAATGGCTGTCATTTGGTTACTGTTAATAAGTGAAACCAAGCATACTAGGTGATGTGCTCAACAATGAAATGGGCTTATGAAAAAAAGAATGTGATACATACATTGCACAATTAATGCAAAAGTTGGTTGCTATTGTTTCATTGTGTGAGAAGTGGGAATGAATGGCTACTTGAAACAGACTTTCTAATTTGGATCTATAGCTCAAGGAGCTGGCTGGATAATTCAATGAGTTGATACACCTAGCTGTGGAACCAGGTTAGGCTTTCAGTTCTCTGGGGAGGAGAAACAAACTTGTGCAAGCTGCACAGCCTACTAGAATGTTGCTAGAAAAAGGGATGAATAAACACCGCTTATGGGTACACTATATCAATCAATCAATCAATCAATCAATCAATCAATCAATCAATCAATCAATCAATCAATCAATCAATCAACCAACCAATTAATTAATTAATTAATTAATTAATTAATTGTTAATCTTATACCCCGCCCATCTTCCCAATGGGAACTCTGGGCGGCTTACATCTAGAAAGCTCTGGGAGGGATTGCCATCAGATGGAATTGACTTGATGACACATAATCATTATTATTAGTCCAAGGCAAGAGACTATTCTTTCTTTTATGTATTTGAGGCTGTGCAGTCTTTGGATGTCAACATAGGGGAGGATATCTTTAAGGTTACCGAGAATTGCAGCCATAGCAAATAATAGTTTTCTGGGATTCTGAGATTTCCGTGTGTCCTACCTTACAACTAACTGTCTTGCTTGCTGTAGGACAAAGTTTGGACCCCATGAAACATCTGATAGACGATTGTCTTCCTACACGAAAAATATAACCGTCTTAGTATTTTTAATGTTTGATAATGCAGTAGGAGAACAAGAAAAGCATATCCAAAATTGATTTTCTGTTTTATACATATTTAGTTTTGAGCTGAATTGAGGATCCCACTGGGATATAAACTCACTGAACAGGAGAGTCTGATTCATTTTTCTGTGTTTGCAACCTTTCAACATGATTGTGCCCAGAGTAACTCATGATATCTTAAATGAATTGTGCTTAATATAGGAAGTCAAAAACATAGGCGAGTATCCTTTTGGGAGCAGATAGAGTGTAATGCTCTGCCTACAAACTTCCGGTAGGATTTTTGCCTTGCTATAACAGAAACTGATATTGCCCTGTTCAAATGAACAGGGTGTCCACTTGCAGAAATGGTTGTAAATTGTATTCTTGGAGGGTTTATTTATTTTATTCATCTGTTTATTTATTTTAGATTATTTTAACCCGCCTTTCTCCTTAGAAAAGGACCCAAGGCAGCTTACAGAATGAGGGGAAATTTACAGTCCAGTACAATGAAAACATGTTCAAGTATTGAGAACAGGGAATTGAGGGACATCTCAATTAACAGACAACATTACGTTAAAGCTTCAAGAGAACTCAAGCAGTTAAAGGGGAGTAAAGTTCCATGTAAAGTTATGAGTGATGGAAACTAACATTGAAAACCTAGTGTCAATGTAAAGGTTATAAGTAGTTACAGGCACAAAGTCTATGTGACCCTATAGATTCATATAGAAGTCATATAATAGGTAGATCATCATTCAGGGACAACTTGCCTGAAGATAAAGGTTTTGGCCTGTTTCTAGAAGGACAACAGAGATGAGGCATTCCTGGCCTCTAGTGGAAGGGAGTTCCAGAGTCTGGGTGCAGCAACTGCAAGGCCCTTTCACAGGTTTCCACAAGACACATTTGTGAGGGTGACAGGATGGAGAGAAGAGCCTCTCCTGATGACCTTAACACCCGAGTTGGTTCATATTGTGATAGTCGATCTTTGAGGGAGCTAGGACCGAGGTCATACAGTGCTTTGTATGTCAAGGTCAGCACCTTGAATTGTGCCCAATAGCTGATTGGCAGCCAGTGGAGCTACTTTAATAGGGGTGGGATGTGATCTCTGCAACCCACCCCAGTCAGCAGTCTGGCTGCTGCATTTGGACCCATTGAAGTTTCCTGAGGTGTTTCATCGGTAGGCCCACATAGAGTGCATTACAGTAGTGCAGCCGGGATGTCACTAGGGCATGTGTCACTGTGGCTAGAGCTGGTTCCTCAAGAAGGAGGTGTAACTTGCGTACTAGTTTTCATTGTACAAATGTGCTCCTGGCCACAGCCGTCACCTGGACGTCCAAGCTCAAGGATGAGTCCAAGAGCACCCCCAAGCGGTGTACCTGTTTTTTCAATCACAGGGTGGCCCCATCCAGTACCGGTTGCATCCCTATCCCTTGTTCTCCCTTTCGACTGACCAGGAGCACCTCTGTCTTATCTGGGTTTGGTTTCATTTTTTTTCATCCTCATCCAGTTCATTACTGCAGCTAAACACTCATGTAAAGTTGAGATAGTAGCTCCCTTAGAATCCGGAGGTTGTAAATTCTTTCTTGCACAAACTTCAGGGAAGCCAGACCACTCACACAGAGAACCATTGTGCAAGTGGTAAGAAGAAAAGAGTATTCTACCCATAGTAGGAATGTTATAGTTAGGAAAATAACTGTCATCAACACGCAAATGGAACATTAGAATGTCAGTCCATACAACATGGTAGAAAACAGTACAAATGTAAATTCAAAGTTGTGGTGTTAAAGAACCCCGAAGGACCCCTCTTGCTGATTCATATTATACACAAAGCCAAATGGATATCAAGTTCATGGATATAACTTGATTTTTCTGCAGTGACTTCGGGAGTTACACTTCTCACTTGTGATAATTGCTTTGTTCTCCTATTCTTTCCCCTCTGTTCCTGAAAGTATACATTGCATTCACCAAATTCCACATAAACACATAATTTTGATATGAACTCTCCACCAAGCACTTCTTAAAGCATTGCAATCAAGACAGTAAAGCTTGTAAGGCTCCAGGATCTTCTGTACAGAACACAAACTAATTTCCATCTTCACAGTCAGTATTACTTAGGTCGAAAATAATGTCATAATGTATTATAGAACCGGCATTAAACACCTGAATGTGTACAGATGTTAATATACATCTAAGTTAAGTAGGGGTTACTTCACTACACTTGAAATTTCAAATCTCTTGGTTCTTTTTTGTATTTTAGATCCTCTGTCGATGGGGCCACAAAAAGCTCTGGAAACAATTGGTGCAAACTTGCAGAAACAATATGAAAACTGGCAACCAAGGGTAAGTACTTTTAGTGACTGTTTGAAGTCAAAGCTTTTTTTTACCCAGTTATTGTGTCCATTTCTGGTATTGTTACATGGAAACGCTCTATATCAGATTAAGTAAGGAAAATGTCTTACATAATTTGACAATACCCTTGCCTTATCTGTCCTTAAACATAGAAACTTTGAAGTTTTCTTGTATATAGACTCCTCAGGCTTTAGGTGGACTAACAGTCTTTAAAGATAGGATAAATGTTTAAAATCAAGATTTCTACATTGCCATTTGTATTAAACATTTCTTCTGTTAAATACAAGTTTATCAGCTAGTGCTCATCAGTGCATTTTCTGTGTTGTTTTCAATCTCATGATGATGATGATGATGATGATGATGATTCATCCTCATAATCAAAATAGGCATAGTAGCTATTTATTGAACTTTTATTTGTGTCATTTTGGTGCTTTTTTTCTAGTTTGAGATAATTAGGCTATATTGCTAATGACTGTTTTCTCCCAGAATTCCAAGCCTGCATTGCCACTGACAAAGGACTTGTGGGAGTTGTGGTCCAAAACATCTGGAGGGCCGAAGTTTGGACATGCCTGCTCTAATATAAGCGCTACCCCTACATTAGTATAGCAGTTTGAAGTATGATAGTGAAACCACCCCCAAGTAAGGGAACAGATAAAATTTCTGTTATCATGTCGTCAGTTGCTTCATAGAGGTACCATCCTAGAAGGAGGACTGCTCACCCACCCATCTCCATTTTAAGTGGTTATGCTTTGTGAACATTATATCTGAAATCGGTCTGAAAAATTGTTACGACTTCTCATTTTTGTTAAGAAACAGTGATTCTTATATATTGATTAGCTCCTACTTGTTCCTGGTGTGCACTTGTGATTTATGGTCAAAGTCTGAGGCAATACTTCACTTACTGTGTATCTCTCTTTCTTTAGTGATCCTTAGTTGATGTGTTGCTGATATAAATTGAATTACATTACAGTTGAAAAAGTGGGCCTCAGTCAGTGGCAAAATAAATGTTGGCCATGAGAAAGGATAGTTTTGGAGAAAGAAAGCAGAAAGGCAGATGCAATTGCAATTACCTTTATTCCATGGAGATGATTTGGGAGCTACCATTTTGTTACGGAGTCTTGGATAAAGGTGGGGACACAGGCTACCCTCAGTTCTCCTTGTTCTTGTTTGGTTGTAAAAATGGGCCTTCAAAAATAACAATGTGGCTCCCTCTTTGATTTTTATTACTGCAAGGAAAAGCTCTGGAGAGAACCAAGTGAATTGGGAAAAGAAATGTGGAAGAAAATCTACCTAAAAACTAACAAATTAGGCACAGAAATAGGGAGAACTACCTAAGAACTAAACCCAACAGAACTTTAAAAAAGTGACTAAGACTGTTGTGCTTGTCTTGAGACTTGTAGTAGTACCCTGTTTCCCTGAAAATAAGACCTCCCCCAAAAATAAGCCCTAGCAGGATTTCTATGCATTTGTTAAATATAAGCCCTACCCTGATAATAAGACCTAGTGATGGGCATGGCTATGGTTGTGTGCAGGGCTGACAGTCAAGCATATTATACTTAATAAAATAAGACATCCCCTGAAAATAAGCCCTAGCGTGTCCTCTTGAGAAAAACTAAATATAAGACAGTGTCTTATTTTCGGGGAAACACGGTAGAATAATTGACAGCTTTTCAGATTACCTGGATACGTGATAACTTGAGCAGGTGGATGTTTGTTCTCCATGGGAGCAACTTGCTTTACTTTTAATCAGCAAGGAAAAGAAAACCATAGGCTTAGACTTCTGTGAAGCTTCTTGCTGCCCCTATACCTCTGGCTTTGCTGCCTTTTCCGTAATAAAGTGGATTCTTCAGATATGAAGGTGAGGCTAATAAAAATCCAAGATGCAAACTATGAATGCATAGAGAGTCACCAGGCTGAACCTCTAACCTGTTTGCGTCTTCCATATGCAGATCTTTGTGCCTTTTTCTGGTTTTAAGCAAACCATAGTTTGTTGTTTTATTTGAACAAGGAGAGTGTATCTTGCTGTACAAAATAGCACTGAAATGATTGGTAAACTGGCTTGCTCAAAAGAATATAGGGAGCTGGAACCTCCATGAACAATGAAAAAACCTGGAGAGGATATCAATTGTGTTGATTTTTAGTATTTGAATTTTGAGAGTTAAAGTCTTGGTTTAGGAAGTTATACATAATGAACCACCACTTTTGTCAGTCTAAATCAGGGGTCCTCAACCTAAGGCCCGGGGGCGGGGGCGGCAGATGCGGCCCTCCAGGGTCCTGAATCCGCCCCCCTGGACCAATTGCAGACCCCCTACCTACCCCCTGCTTTGCGAGCAAGACAGCCTCTGCAGCTGCTTCTATTGTTGAGGTGGGCTATGTCACTTCCCCCACTCCTTCCACCCACTGTCCAGATGATTGGCATGCTAGCTAGTGGGACAGTTCAAAGTGGGAGGACCACGGCAAGGTCTCCCGCTCCCCCCACCCACCGCCCAGATGGCTGAGGCACCAGCTGCAGCCAAGTGGGGCAATTTAAAATGTCAGCCTTTTTTGGGGGACGGACGGACTGTGGTCCGGCCCCCAGTGGTGTCTGGGGGATAGGGGACCGGCCCACTGTTTGAAAACTTTGAGGACCCCTGGTCTAAATGCTCCATTCTGTATAGCTGTATGTTGCACAACACAGCATATTTAATTTTTTATTATTTTCTTTTTTATTATTTTCTTTTTCTGCTACTATCTTTTTCATATGTGTTGTTCATCAATAAATAATTCCTCTGCTGTTCTTTTGTTGAACTGACCATCTTACGGTTACATGTGTAACTACAGATAGCAGTTTGCTCTATCTGAAATCTTCTTCAGTTGACAACTCCAGGGTATATTCTTGAATTTTGAAAATCTTTTTGATATTATGTTCTCTTCTCAAGAAGAATTCTCAGATGAGAGCTTGTTTACCCTGGCTATAACAATACTCTTAGGTAATTTTATTCCTATTCTATTATAGTTTAAACCCTCTTTGGTTATGCACAGTCATGTGGGTATTTCATCATTAATTTATTTATTCCTGTATCATTTATAAAAACAAAAAATATAGTGCATTGCCACAGCAAATATTTTCTTTCATTGGGTGGCCTGAGAACAGAAGTCATTCTTGAATGGAGAAAATATTCTTCCTGAACTATGTGTGTGTTGTGTTGTTACAGTCGTGACCGACTCTTTGTGACTCCAAGTCAATGGAGTTTTCTTGGCAGGAATACTGGAGTGGTTTGCCAGTTCCTACTCCAGGCGCCTACAGCACCTGGGATTCTTTATTCTGTTTGGATTTATATCTGCTTGTAACCTAATTGAGTTAATGAGAAATTATTAATATAAATTGTGGGAGAGTTGTATGCTTTTAGAAATATTTGAGTCCAAATGATGTTTAAAAATGAACTGAAGCTCATGCTGTACAGAATACATGATCTGCTGGATAGCTCAGTGGTGTAGGCCTCTGGCTGTGAAGCTAGAGGTTGGGAGTTGGATTCCCCACTGTGCCACATTGACAGGGGCCAGATTAAATGATCCATAGGGTTGCCACCCAGCCCTGCAGTTTTAAGAAGGTGATGATGTTTACTATATGTGAGATTTGGTTCTCTAGTTGAAAAATATCTTGGGTAGCAAAGGGATGACCCTTAAAAGAATTTTTGGCTAGAGCCCCTTTAGTTCATTGAATCCTAGAGATTCTTGTTACTGTTTTGCTGACACAGAGTCACAGCATAAAAGAGAAAAGCCCTGCTCCTCCTGTATACCATTCTGCTTATCTTATGGCAGAACAGAAAAAAGAGCCCTGGTGTTAAAATTCTTTGGCACCTTGGAGGGGCTTGGATTATCCCTGAACCACAGTATGATAGAACAGGTCAGAGTGCCTGGAGGGAGCAAAAGGAATTGATACAGCCAACAAATCTGATTCTTAAGGAAGAAACCACAGTCTCAGGATATAAGAAAATAAATCCCTCTATTTCAATTTAAAATTATATTTTTAAATTTACTCAAAGAGAGATTTATTGTCTTATAGCCTGGGACTGCTGTTTCTCCTTCAGAAACAAGTACCTATAAGGAAAGGGCATGGTTATTGGGGAGCACAAATTTTGTCTGGCTATAAAGGCAAAAAAAAAATATTGTTCAACAATGTACATTTTGGTGCTCTGAGCATTTGGTTCTGTTGTGAGGCCTCTGTGTTGAGAGCATTCTGAGCTGATCATCAGTGTGGATAAAAATGGGGAGACATAGTTAGTAGGGTGACTAAGGGCGCTTTTACACGACCCCTAAAATCCAAGGCAAAGGGCTCCCAGATGCGGAGCTTAAAATTGTTTTCCCACCAGCTCCGGACTTTAAAAAAAATAAGTAAAACCACACCCACCTAAGCACGTCCCAGCGCATTTTCCAAGTACCTGGTCTCCGAAGGTGAAAAATGTCTGGTGCGGATTGCAAAGCTCTCCTCCCTTCTGTTTTTGTGCCCCCCCCCCCGCCCCTTTAAGAGACGAATGCTTCCTGGGGCAGCTCCCCAGGGCAGAGCGGAGTTGAGCCTGCATTCTTTTCTCCTTTTTTCCCTCCCTCCTCTCACGCAGACAGGAGCAAGGGAGTGCGGAGGGGTGGGAACACAGCAAGAGGAGCAAACCCCCAAGATCTCTGGTCGGAATTTAAGTTGCCAGCGGATCTTAGGGGTCATGTAAAAGCAATATGAGATCCCTGTGGATTAAAATTGCATTAAGCAATGTTATTTGACTTGTATTTCATCTGTGATTATTTGTTCCTATTGATATATTAAAAAGCAATCATGTGTTTGCTCAGAAGTGTATTCTAAATTTGATAACACGTTTCAGTTTTTAGTTGTTGCAGTATTAAGTTTGTAGTATTGTAGAGGCATCAGCATTTGATAGTGTTGTTGAGTATCTGTTGGAGTATTTGTATTCTAGCTTTTCAACAGACTGTTGGGCAAGACAACTAGCTGTAAAAAAGCAACACCTATCCCAAGATACCACCTAAAAATTAGAAACAGAACATAAAAACATCATGCTTATTTCTTTAACAACAAGTGATACACAATGTGATCTAGTGGGAAGAGTAACAGACAGGAGCTCTGGAAACCTTGGTTCAATTCTATAGCCCCTACATGGAAAGTTACTGTGCGCCTGAAACTGGTAACCATTCCTTAAATGCCTTCATACCTTGAACACCTTGTGAGGTTGCTGCAAGTTAGCTCTGACTTGATAGGACACAACAAAACAACAACAACAAATTACACTATCTTACGTTAATGGAACATACCCAGTGAAAGTCAGCCAGCTGAAGGCAGATGGGAGGGATTATTTTGGCCATCAATGGAATATTGTAGCAAGGGGTGTTGTTGAACCAAATGTCTTGGGTTTGGGAATTTAAACATTGGGACATTCCGAACTTTGGTCTTTGCTTGTGTGCCAAGGCACCTATGGCCATGATGGGACCTATAAGAGTTAGTAAGCTCATGAGGAGACAGGTGACCCTTTCCTCCTGCTTGGTATGTGCAGTTCACTTGAGCTAGTTTTGCTGTTCTAACCTTGGGCCAACCTATGTTGCTTTCGCTTCTGTTATGTCAGATAACAGTTCCTAGAAAGAACCATGCTTTACCTCTGGCCAAAAGGAACCTCAAAGAAAAGGCAGAGTATAGTGCTTAGTCGATGTGGCCTGGAAGTGAGGCGAAGGACACAAAAACAAGGAGAGTTACTTGTTCTTTCTACATTTAAACTTGAGGTGAGGCATGAAAGACCAAGCTCCAGATGGACTGGTTCTGCAGCCCATCCACACCCAATATAGTTGAGGAGAGGATGCCATCCAGACAGAAAGCAAGATTTCTGTGGGTACAAAACTTTAAACGGTTACTGGATTATTGGAGTGCTGTGATGGACTGTATCATCTTTACTTTAACTAGTTGTGTTTGCTTTCTAGTTAATTATATACTACACTCTTTTCAAGATGAACTACAACCATACTGGCTGAAATCAGCAATAATAAAACCACACCTTTTCTGTTTAAATCTCTACAGATTAATTCAGCAGAGGCTTATGTGAACGTATGTGTTACAGCCGTGACCCCATGTCCATGGAGTTTTCTTGGCAGGAAACAAATCTGTTCAAATATACAAAGGGACTAAGGAACTTCTTTTCATGTTCATGTTTTCTTTGAGAAACAGAGCATTTTCACTCTATTGCAACAGCCACCTTTCAAGTTTTTGCCTCAGTTAATTTTGAATGTACATTTAATATTGGAATTTCTTTTAACCAATTTAGAATTCAGCTCCAACTCAGAATGTTTAAGTCTTCTGAATTGATTTTTAAAAATATGCATTTTGTGCTGGAATGTGGGATTTTAAAAATTCAGGAACTTACAATTCTTTACATTATACTTTCTATTTTCTCTTGGGTACGTCTGGAGAAAAAAAGGAAGGGCTTCTGGTAGCAATGGGGGTGCAGAAAAAAGAAAGAGCAAAGGGGGAAAGTCCACTGTGTGTTGTCATCATCATTATTGTTGTTGTTCACATTTTCTGTTAGTCTACATTTAGAAGATTGCTTAAATGTAGAAATGATAACCAAACAAAAACTATACAGTACTATTCAATAATACTCAGCTATTGTGATCCCTGAGTAGATAAATCATTATTACAAAATAACTCTATTTTTTCCATCTGTAAAGATATGGTCAGCAATAATAGCAATGTTAAAGAGAAGAGAAAGGTTTGTTATCTTTGCCTCTTGCTCTTTCACACTCAAGTTATTTCAGTTTTAATTGGGTCACCCATGAAGTTTTTGTTAGCATATTTGTGTTTTGGTGAGGGGATGGGGGCAGTACCTAGCTAAAAATGTACTATTTGTAAATATTTCTGAATATAATTGTAGGATCCCTTGCTGATAACCTCTGAATGATCATGGAACCCTACAGTAGTTTTTGTGGATAAAATTGCAATGATAACATAATGTGCATACTGATGAGACATGCAGTTTCAGGTACCCTAGTATGAGCCATTCCAGAGCCATTCAGTTTTCAACAGTAACAGAAAAAGTTAATCCCTTGGAAGACAGACTATTGGCTGCCTGACATGAGGCTATAACGCAGCATGTGAAACCTAACATATAGTAAAACCTCAGGGCACAATGAAAACAAACGAGTCTCTCTGCTGTTTTAATAACTGGGCCCATGGAATTGTGGGGAGGGGTGCAGGGAGGAGGTTTCTGGTAGCAGCAGGTACTCTGTGGGTGGGCAGATCTCCTGCTGCCTTGTACAGTTTGCACAAAACATGAGGGAATTACTGAGCTCAGATGTTTTGTGTGCAAGGTATTGGTTCATAGTGGTAAATCACTGCCCTTTGAAACATTGCAAAGCTGATCACGTACCACTTTATTGCACTCAGCCAGCTTTTGAGTTTTCCTGCAGTAATAGCATTGCTGGACTAACTGTAATAAAACTATAGGCGTATGATTGCATTTTCAACAGCTTTCCTGTAAATACTCATAAGCCAAAATTTGCCCCCTCCTCATCCTGGACACTAGCTTACATGGCTCACTGAATTAGCTAGCATATGAACGAGAGTTTGGAAGTGGTTTGCTATGAATGTGTGACAAGTACATAAGCAATGATTATTGATAAATGACACTGAGTGCATGAACTACTTTGGAAGGGTCACCTGGTCAGATGTGGAGTTATGGAGGTTCCTGATTCATGCAGAAGAATATTTGCTGTAAAGCAATTTTGAACAGCCCACGGGCTCCTTTTGACCACGGCATATCCCCATGGGCTCCTTTCTCAAGCTCACACACAGTTCTCGCAACTGCTCTGTCCGCCCCCAAGCTCCACGGCACTGGCGGTGGCAGAGGAGGAGGAGCGCCCACTCATCACCCACCCACCCACCAAGCTCTGCAGCAGTGCCGCGGCCACTCCCCTCGACCCCTACCTACCAAGCTCAGCAGCAAAGGCAGCGTTGGAGTAGGAGCGCCCACTAGCCCCCCCCACCCACCAAGCTCCATGGCAGCAGTGTGCCTGCTCGCCCCTCTCACCCATGCACCAAGCTTTGCAGAGGAGGAGGAGGAGGAGGAGCGCCCACTTGCCCCCCCCCCCATTACCCACCAAGCTCTCCTGCACTGGTGGTGGTGGTGGAGGAGGAGGAGGAAGAGGAGGAGTGCCTGCTTGCCACCCCCACCCACCAAGTTCTCCTGCACTGGTGGAAGAGAAGTGACCCCAGGTCGGGAGCTGAGTGTGGACCTGGCGGCTGACTTCTTAGCACCCTGCGGTCTATGAGTCACCTGTGGTCGATGTGTTGTGTAGGCCTGCTATAAAGGATTATAATAGAACCCCTTTATCCTTGGGGGTTTGGTTCTGAGCCCCTCACAGATACTGAAATCTGCGGACTGTAGCAAATGCTAAATATATAGTATAGTAAAGGAGGGAAAAAACCCAGAAAAAAACATTTTAACAAGCATTACCAGAACTGGCCCCTATTCTTCACAGGGCTGTGGAGTCGGAGTCGGAGTCGGAGTTGGAGTCGAGGAGTCGGAGTCGGAGGAAATTTTGGGTACCTGGAGTCGGAGTCAGAGTCGGCAAACAATGCACCCACTCCAACTCTGACTCCTACTAAATTTAGATTGGAATTTAAAAAAGGAAGTTTAAATGTCTCAATTCACAAAAAGTTATAATTAATGACTTCTCTACTGTAAGAACAAAGACCAATGCATGCAGTGCCTCATGTAACCGCAAAACGAACACATTAAGTGACCGTGAAGAAGCATACTTTTCATGTGCTTCGCTATATGGCACAGAATGCACAATTAGGAACGGCAATACTTATACTTTCCATAGTGTTGTGCTCTGCTATTACACAGCGCCCATGGGTAACCTAGCCTCTCACTGATAAGGAATTAAGTAAATATGTTTTTTGCAGCACTAGAGACACTTGTATAAGTGAAGGGAATGGAGGGTCAATAGTTCAAGGAATGTATAAAATACATTCACATATTAATACAGAGGAGTCGGAGTCGGGGAGTCGGAAGTATAAAAAAACTTAGGAGTTGGAGTCGGAACATTTATCTACCAACTCCACAGCCTTGATTCTTCAGCCAACCTCAACAGCAGGGGATATGAGATTGTCCAGGAAGATACTATTTAGAAGACTATATGACATTGATATCCAGATTACTATTGAATTAGTAGCTAGCTCATAGCTGTCAACTTTTTCCTGGTGCCAGCTGGGACTGGAGGAGAGAGGATCAAGAGGAGGGGGGGAGCTTGCGGGCGAGAGGCTCTTACCTGGAGGCTTGGTGAAGAAGCCCGGCAGGTGACTCAAGCCAAATCAATCCTCTCGGTGTGCTGATGAATGGGGGGGGGGGGCAAAGCAAAGGTAGCTCTAATTTGAAATCATTCCAAGTTTTGGAAAGGAAGACTGACTGCAGCCTCTGCCATGTTGGAATTTCAGACCCCAAACAGCTGCTTTGCAAAGAGCCAGCATGCCAGCCACTGAACGCCTGCGCAGAGCACCACCGAGCAAATCACTTTCACACCAAGAGCCAAAGATCAGTTTTTTTATAAAAAAAAACACACGAGTGTGTGGAATGGGGGGGGGGAGGAAGAGAAGAATTGGTGAGGAGCTCAGAGAGAAAGAGGAGGGGGAGGGAGAGGGGGCCACACACCATATTAAAGGGGAAAGGAGCCCCGCCAAGCTCAAAGGCCGTGCATAGCTGGTGCTGGCTCCTCCAGCTCACAGCCTCACCACTCCTGCTTTGGTGGTGGCGGCAGCACCGCCGCCAAGGCCCCTGGCTGCACAGGTCATGTTACAGTGCCGGGGCTGCCGCTGGTGAAGAAACAGGTGAGCCCTGCCTGGAGGTGGCCAGGAGGTCATGGCAGAGTGGCCAAGAGGCCCGACCTCCCCTTTGGGGCTGGCACAAGGGGGAAAAGGGACTGCCTGCCCCTCCTGCCCCACTGGGTTCCCGCAGCCAATCGTGCTTGTCCTTCTCTGCCCCCCCTTCTCTCTTCCCCCTCACTGTCAGAGCGGAATGGGTGGGGAGAATATTTTCGGTAATATTAACGACCCGTGAAAAAACACGAAGGAGAATAAAATGCTGGGTTTCCCTGGCCAAAACGGGAGAGTTGACAGCTATGAGCTAGCTCCTCCTCCAAATGGATACATAAGGCTTCTTCCTCTTTTGGAATGCCCATTTTTTGATTTAACTCTCTTTAAGGTTAGAATTGACGGTTCCATGCGGACCTGATTACATATTCACAGTTTGTATGTAAATGTGTACACAATGCCTATCTCAGCATTGCTAGTGATTGGATGTATCCTATCCATCACAGTCCCTTGAAGGCCTTCTCCCCACTTCTTCTAGTTCCTTGTGTGTTGAGGGGGGCAGGGGGAAGCTCTGCTTGGAATTAGAAGCTGATAGCAAGGTTTGTCCTCTATTTATGGCAGTCCATGGAGTTTCATGCCTAAACCATCAGAGTTATAAATAACTGAACCCCATGTTTGTCTTCCAGTGGTAAATCTCAAGCAGAGAAAACTAATCTGCTTGACCGTTGGTTTTTGCATGTACTATCAATCCATCCATCCATCCATCCATCCATTTGTATGCTGATTTTTAGGATACTGTAAATGCCTACATGTAAAATGCAAATTAAAAATCTCTGTCAATCGAACAGCAATATAAGGCAGCATCTCAGTAATAAGAAAAAGTAACAACTGCACCGAAGCAGCAGCAACTACAACAACAATGATAGGCAAACTTTTTATTAAAGAAATGCAAAACAGTTTTAATTTCCAGTGGTTGATATTCATAAAAAAAGCAAAAGCATTTTGTATTTTGTTTAAACTATTTAGGGTTGAAGTGAGGCATACTTCAGTGTTGGAAGGTTCCAGAGCCTCGGGGAATATCATTGAAAAAGGCCTGCCTTTTAAAATCTGTTTTAATTTTACCACAGGCCTTTAAGTAGACTTGAGCAGTTTACTGTTGCCCTTCAAATAATATGGCACTAAGCCATTTAGGTTTTTATAACTCAAAACTAACACTTCAAACTGGCTGTGAAAAACACATAAGTAGCCTGCGTAAATAACATGGCACTATTTCCACCAGCCACTTGTTGTATGGATATTTATGTCAAATTAACATGTGGTAATTTATTTCTACGTATACAAATCAAGAAATAATTACTAGGATTTTTTTTAATTTCACAAAAAGCAAAGTTAGCTGATTAATTTCCCATTCATATCATACCAAATATTTCTTCAGTAAATTTGCACACCAAATTAATGCAAGTAATCCCAATGCACCCTAAATTGGTAATGAACTAGCATGACACACAGACAGAAAACAATGGACTTTTCCTTCATGAGTCTGTTCACACACATATACAATCCTAAAATCACAACTTTTTCCTCAGATTGGAGCTTCAAAAATTGATAAAGTGCTGATCCATAAACAGGGCAAGAGAGAGGGATCATTCCCAGTTCAATTCTCCACCCAGATGCTGTCCCAGAATTTAATCAATTCATTTCCATTACATTATCAATCATCATCTTCGTGAATTAAACATGAAATGAAGTGGTGCACAATTTTTTTTGGAGTGGAAAGGCCGTGTGAGAGATGTGGAAGGAATGAGGAACAAGGCTAGAGGAGAGAGAAGAAAGGTGATGAGGAAATATATGCCTGTCTGTCTATGCCGTGGTTATATATGACTCCTCCTGTATAAACATAGGCTCAAGCAAAGGAAGGTAAAAGCCCAGTGGACTAAGAAGCTCCATACAGAGTGCCACTGATGTGTACACTACAATACTGAGGAGAAACATACAGTACATGTACTATGCATGTATAATCAAGAACAGCATTTGCACAATTTTAAATTTACGTCTCTCTCTCTCTCTCCCCCTCCCCCTTCTCTCCCCCCCCCCGTGTGTGTGTGTGTGTGTGTGTGTGTTTTACAGGAGTGTTGGAGTTCTCAGTAACTCCCAAGATGATTAGTTCCATCACTGGGCTGCTTTAACAATTAAGAATTTTTTTCCTGATAGTATAACCAACAACTGGCTTCCTGTAAGTTGAGTCCCGCACTTTGGAATGGTTGGGAACAGATCCTGTTTCTCCTCTGTATGACAATCTTTTAAGTATTTGAAGAGAGCTATCATATATTCCCCACATCTTTTCTGAAGTCTGAACCTGCCCGGTTCTTTCAGTCGTTCCTTATAGGGCTTGGTTTCTTGGCCCCAATCGTCCTTGTTGCATCCTCTTCTAAAGTTGTTCCAGTTTGTCAGCAGCTTTCTTAAAGTGTTGTGCCCAAAAACAGTACTCAAGATGAGACCTATTAACCAGTGCTGAACAGAGATGAACTACTACTGCACTAGATTTGGAAACTAGTTCTGTTAATGCCCGTAAATTTGTCACAGCTTTTTTGCAGCTGCTTTGCACTATTAGTTCATATTGAGCTTGTAGTCTACAATAATACCAATACCTTTCTCCTTTGTATTATTACTGAGACAAGTATCCTCTATCTTGCAGCAGTGTATCTGGTGCCCCCCACCCCAAAAGGTATAGAACAGTATACTAATCCCTATTAAATTTCATTGTGTTGTTTTCAGCCTAGATCTTTTTGAATTTTGTTTCTTTCTTCCAAGGTAATTGCTATTCCATCCATTTTTGCGTAATCGCAAATTTGGTAAGTATTCCGTATAAAAATGGAAAAGAGTACAGAGTCAAGGACTGCTTGTTGTGAAAACTCACTCGTTCCCTCCTCCCAGTTTGAGAAGGCGTCATTGATAATCACTGGGTACAGATTTGTAACCAGCTATGTATCCACCTGATAGCTCTATCCAGATCATAGCTAGTTAGCTTGTTGATCAGAACATCATGGGACACATTGTAAGAAGATTTGCTGAAGTCAGATTTCTTTCTCCAGTTTTTGTAGGAAGAAATTATCAGCCACACAAGCCAGGGATTTCTTGGGAGGGTGATAATTGGCACAAATTATCTCCTAACAGATGTCAGGATAATTGAAATCACACATTGCTTCTACATCATATCTTCTTGAAATTCTGGCATTTTGTTTTTCAAAAGTTGCATGCTCACACTTTGAACTGCAAAGCTAGCTTCTAATTGTGTGTTCCTTCCTTTTGTTCTCTAAAATGGGGATGGGAAATGTGTGGTCCTTCCTTATGATGCCAAAGTTTAACTCCCTCCATCTCTTACAGCTGGTTATGCTGGTTAGGGCTAATGACATTTGGAGCCTTATAACATCTGGAGAGCTAAATGCCCCCCCCCCCATCTATAACAAAGTTCAAGGTGGTTTCCATTGGAGAGCTCTATATGAGCTGAATATCCACTCAGTGTTATGCTTCATTAATCCAGATGATGTAGTCTCACACTGCCAAGAGGTAGAGAGATGATTCTGTTTCTGCTATGAAATCCTGAAGCCGTAGCAACTGAGGGAGAGGGAAGGAACACTTCTATTATTTATCTGACCTTTTTTCTGTTTGCTCATGCTGGCTCATAATCAAGACAAGACATCAATAAAACAATAAAAAACACAATAAATACAGTGGTACCTTGTATAACAGACAGCTTGTATAACATAAAATTTGTACAACATAAAAAATTCCGGAGATAGGGAAAATTTGCTTAACATAATTGCCTATGGGGAAAATCCGTACAACATAAAAATGGGATTACTCTGCTTTCAATGCATTCCTATGGGAATTTGTATAAAGGAAAATTTGCTTAACATAATTTCATTTGGAACGAATTAATTCCGTTATACAAGGTACCACTGTACCTGCAAGGAAAGTCAAGGAGTAAAAAAGTCCAATAATGTTTACTGGGTTAATAAAATACAAACACAGTTCTGAAATGGTAGAATCACTTTACCATATCATTAAAATGGACAATAGAGCCAACATTTTTTTTTGCATTTTCTCCTCCCCTGACCCCAGGTTAGGAACTTGGAATTGCACAAGCATACTGTATATCAATTGGGTGCTTATCCAGGAGTACTGGGGTAGTATCAAAAAGGCCCTGCTGCTATCCCTAATTATTCTTGCCTTTTAAGAGAGAATAATGAAGAGAATGGCAACTACAGATTGTAAATATGCCATTTATACTGCAGCTTGTTGTTTGCATAATTATGTTGTAAACCAGCCAGAGAGTGCTTTAGCACTACGATGCAGTATATAAGTCTAGACAAGCAAGCAAGCAAGCAAACAAACAAGTATTTTTAGCTAAATGGAAGTATTTTTAGTTAGTGTGAATAAATTATGAATTATAAAGATATTCATTCTCTGGTCTGAACCTCTGCTCTAGAGCATTTTCCGCTTTAGAGCAGTGGTTCCCAACTTTGGGTACCCCAGGCGTTCTTGGACTGCAATTCCCAGAAGCCTTCACTACTAGCTTTGCTGGACAGTGTTTCTAAGAGTTGCAGTCCAAGAACACATGGGGTATTCAAGGTTGGGAACCACTGCTGAAGAATGGTTTGAATAAAAAGTCAAAAAAATTTTTTTCCACTTTATTTCCTAATGGTGTAGTGTACTTTTATGTTCTCAAGCCAGAGGTTGAAAATCTGGGAGAATTATGCTTCAGTGTATGTGACACAGATTTTGGAGTAATTTACATAGTTTTGAGTAAATCAAGAGCTTATCGTGTGATAACAACTTGCAGGTTATGGATGCCGCTTTTTTTTAGCTAATGGAAATTGTGATTTATGCTCCTCATGGTTTAGACCAGTGGTTCTCAACCTGTGGATTCCCAGATGTTCTCCCAGAAATCCCTTCCAGCACAGCAAGTGGTGGAAGCTTCTGGGAGTTGCAGTCTAGGAACAACTGGGGACCCACAGATTAAAAACCACTGGTTTAGACACTACCTTTAACAACAAAATCAGTTTAACCAAGTAAATTCATATATAATATTTTGTTTGTATTAGTTATGGTTTAAGATCCAGCTACTTTCCAAAGGTGTTTGGAGGTGCGAGTGATCACATGTCTCATAAGATAGGCCTTGTAGAATCAGACCAAAGCATGTGATAGCCTAACCTGTACCTATGGAGACATAGCCACCTCCTTGTGGAATGGAAAGAATACAAGTGTTAAAGGAAATGGAAGTGAAAGCTTCCTTGTGACTGAGGAGGATAGGGGAGTTAGGCTCATGTCATTCTGATTATCAGTCACATTCATCCCACTAACACTTTTAGAGCTGAGATTTATACCCAGTCTTGTCAATGTATGCTTGTGAAGAGTATAATTCTAAGCGCAAAGCTTAAGAATCACTCTTGGTTCTAATGTCATAGCCAACAGTTTCTTGCGGTGCTTAAGTAATTACTGGTGGGCTCCTATTACTGGTTGGCTCCTATTTTGTGAAACAAGCTTCCAGCCAAGGTTACCATAGTAAACTAGTAAACTAGTAAAGACAGAACTGTAGAAAGCAGCCTTTAAGAATTTATCCTCTGATGTTGTTAATATTAATTTTTAAATTAATATTCTTTTTACTAGTATATTGATGTATCACTATATTGATTTTATTCTTATATGAGGTTGTGCAGGGGGATGTTTTTATTTTAAATATATCTTATTCTGTACACTGCGCTCAATAGTTAATGGTCACTAATGGAGCAGTTTCCAAACCTAATTAGTTAATTAAAAATAAAAAAACCCAGTCCTACTGCTTCAAAACTGGTTTATCCATAATAGCATAAATTTGGGAGTTCTGTTCCATATTATTTGTATAACCAGCCTAGAAAATTATAACATTGATTGGGAGGGATTGTATTTGTAGGAGTCTTATGGCACAGTGGTTGAACTGTAGTACTGCACTGAAGACTCCGCTCATGACCTGAGTTTGATCCTAGGCTCATGGAGCTGGGTTGAAGTTGACTTAACCTTTCATTCTTCTGAAGTCAGTAAACTGAGTATCTAGCTCCCTTGAGGTGAGGGGGAGTGTATAGTCTGCATAAATGAATTGTAAACTGCCCAGAAAGAGAGCTTAAAGTACTATGGGACACTTTGATTTTTATTAAACAAACAAATAATAATTTGGCACTGGTAACCTGTTACTCCATATTTATGCCAAATTTAACTCAGAGAACAACTCCAGGCAGTGTACAAGTAAAGGTAAACAATAAAATACAAATAACATTTTACATATATTAAATAAACATAATAAACACATAGAACAAACAAATCATAATAGGGAGTCAGGTAGGCGGCAAGCAATGTGCCGCACTGCCAAAAGCCTCATGGTAGAGCCAGGTTTTCAAAGAATGTTTAAACATTGCCACAGATGGAGCTAAATGGATATCAGCTGGCAATTTGTTCCAAAGAGCAGGGTCAGCCATTGAGAGAGCCCAGTTTCTCGTAACAGTTTTTCAGGCTCCCTTGGGGTGGGGCCACCCTAAATGCCAAGGCTAAAGAAGATCTAGTTGGATGGGCATTCATTAATCTAAGGGACAGGCACTCTGTCATATATTCACGTTCTAGACCATGGAGGGTTTTATAAGTCAAAACCATCATTTTGAACCTGATCTGGGATGCAACAGGTAGACAGTGTAGGTGAGCCAGAATGGAAGTGATGCGTTTATATTTGTTCGCATCAACCACCAGCCTAGCTGCTGCATTCTGCACCTAGCACAGTCAAAATATCAGATTCAAGGGTAACCCCATGTAGAGTGTGTTGCAGTAGTCTATTCAGCAAATAGCCATTGGATGCACAGCTGTTCTCAGGGAGGTCTCATAAAGAAAGGGGGCAAATCTGGGTGATGAGTCAAAGCTGATAGAAGGCTGATTTAGACATGGCTGGTATCTGGGTGTTCGAGGAGAGAGCCAGGTCCAGTACCAAACCCAGATTCCTGACTCTTGTCTCCCATCTGGAGGAAGATCGCATCAAGGCTGTGGAAAAGGCCACCATAACTCTCCGAGGTACCCCCTAAGAACAGAACCTTGGTCTTATCAGGGTTCAACCTGAGGCTATTCATCCTGGTCCATTCCGTAACCATAGCCAGGTAGAGTTCAAGGATCTAAATAAAAATGCATATACATCAGATGTATATGCCTGTGCCAAAAGTTAAACAGATAGATAAACAGTTACTATTTTAAAATCGTATATGACCTGACTCTAATTGCTCCTGCTAAAACTTTAGTTGACTGTACTGTTATTTATTGGTCTCCGTCCAAATATGGTTTTAAAATAGATGTTATTAAAGAATAATATTCTTATTTCCATTCTTTGCTGTATAGTAGTACCTTGGTTTACAAATGCCTAGATTAACATAATTTTCAGATGAAAATCCATTGAAAAAAATGCCTCAGTTTACAATTTTTTTTCTGCAGAGCCTCGGTTTACAATTTCCCCCACAAATTTATAGTGCTACCCCCATGCATGCTGGAGTCTGCATATTGGTTTAAAAATGTTTTGCACTACAAAACATCCCAGAGAACTCATTAAATTCATAAACTGAGGTACTATTGTATGCAGTCCTATGTACAAAAGCTCATAGATTAAATAAATGTATAGGTTTACTGAAATCACCCTCTCAGAATTAACTGCATTCATGTTTGAACAATAATCCAGCACTATTTTATGGAGTGTTTGTAAATTTAAGATGCTACCTTAAAAAGTATCATACAGAGTTAAAAATGATATCTTTTACACTTTAAATTTAAAAAAATGATTTTTAAAATTTCAAGCTTAATTTAAATCAATTTGATTTTAGAAAGGCATTGAGTTTTATCCAGCCTGGTCTCCAATGATTGTGACATTTTTTGAACTTGTCTTTTCAGCCTGCTGTGCTGTGTCATGAGGCATGTGCTATTTCTCAAAGGGCGTACTTTGTTTACCTTAAATTTGGCCTTGATTGACGAAATACTGAATCGCTAAAGGGTTATAACTTCAAGATAGGCAGGGAAGAGCTATCTGTCAACTGAGCAAAATGTGACAGATGATAGTTTACATTTTTCATTTGGAGTACAGCAACTAGAGGTCAGGCAGCAACACACAGGCTGCTTCTGGTTTTACACTGTATGTGCTTTCAGGTGTTTGTGGTATGGAGCCTTACCTGCAAGAATTTGCATTGTAATAGAGGGTCAGATCTGCAGTAGAAGAAATTTAGTCTGTTTAAGCTTGAATAAAATAAAATATAGCAGTGGGATTGCTAAAGGCAAATAAAATGGTACAAACCAGCTTCAAATAATGAAAATGTTCATGCATTCAAGAACTTGCAGGTGTTGACCATAGCGTCCTCCTGACTCATCTTTCTGAAATGGGACTTTGGGACACTGTCTTACAATGTCTCAATTCCTTCCTGGAAGAGAGAACGCAGAAGGTAGCGCTAGGGGATTCATGCTGAACACCACGACCACTGGCCTGTGGGGTCCCTTAGGGTTCTGTTCTGTCTTCTATGTTATTTAGCATATGGAATCACTGGAGATTATCCAGAGTTTTGGGGTTAAGTGTCATCAGTATGTCATTGTTCATCTTATGAGCCTATTTCAGACCAGGGTGATAAGAGGTTAAAGTGAGCTATAAAATGGAGGACCTGCAATTAGCTTTTTTCAGACTGATGAAGCTGTTTGGATGAGCAGCAAAACATTTCAATCTCTCAAGAAAAAGAAGTCCAGTTGCCATGACTCAACTTCCAGATAAACTCACCTGGATGACTGAGAATCTTCACAGACATATCTGAGATGTAGAATAGTGCCTGAGGTTACCAGTTTACCACCCATAGCTATTTGAGGGACTTCCATGCTTTTCAGGGCAACAAGTGATGAGATATAGTACTGCTTCCATATGGGGTGTGGTATCACGCAGAGAAGTAATGAGTTAACAAAAACCTGTTACTAAAACTGTACTTTTGGCCATTACAGTTTCAATGACTATCATTCTAAGCAGCATGTTTGCATTGTTTCTGTAGCAACAAATAATAGTACCAGATTTTTTTTTTTTTGATACGGTCATTTACGGATATTTAGGTTTATCACTATTTGTTTTACTGGACTACAAATTACATAAATTAACCCATAAGATCTGTAGTCAGATATGGAAATGTAAAAATGGATTTTTATCATAATCAAATATCATATTGCTCTCCTGCCATTATTGATAAATGCTTAATGTTGGATAAAGTGATGTCCTCTAACCTTACGTATAATAAAATGTCAGAAACTATGCTTGAAACAGAATATCCTAATTTTACCAGGTTATTTTATCATAACATAATTTGCATATATATTGGGAAGAATGTGTTTAGCCACAACATGAAGAACTATATAAGGAAGGCTTTAAATTGAATTGGAAGAGGGAAGGAGAAACAACTGTAAAAGTAAAGATGGACAAAGCCTTATGAAAAATAAAGAAGTATGGACCAAATAGTTCTAATGGGGGTCAATAATAATATTAACATTAATAATAGTATTCATAAAAATGTACAGAGAAAATTAGGCCCAAACTCACATGATAATTGCTAGTGTCTGTATATGAAGAATGCTAACAGTATGGGAAACAAACAAGACAGACTGGAAATCTTAGTTCAAGGGGGTAAATATGACTTAACAGGAAAACCTAAAACTTGCTGGGATGACTCCCATGACCAGAATACAGAAACTGAAGGATATAAATTGTTCAAAAGAACTGAAATACTAGAAAGGGACGTGGAGTTCCAGTGTATGATATAAATGCACATTTTTGCACAGAAACACAGGCGATAAGCTGTCCTATTGAGAGAATTTGGATCAATGTAGTAGGATGAAAAACAAAAGGAACATGGTAGTTGGAGTCGACTGATGACTGCCTTATCAAGAAGAGGGTGTGGGTGTAACTTTTGAAAAACAAATTGCAAGGATTTTAAAGAGTCATGCTGTAGTAGACAGAAAAAATGGCCAATGTGATTTCACAAAAAAACTGAGATAGGACCTAAAAACAAAAAAGGACACATATAGGAATTAGAAAGAAGTCCTGGACACAAAAGAAGAGTACAGACAAGAGTACAGTCAAGGAGTTACAGTGATGGCATTGGGAAGTTAACAGCTGAGAATGAGCTGAGGTTAGCTAAAGATACTAAAAGCAACAAAAACATTCTTCAGGCGTGTTTGTGGCAAGAGATAAAGAAGAGAAACATTGGCTCAGCTATTCACTGGATGTGGAAAAATGATAACAGAAAACAACAAAAAGGCAGAAGTGCTCAATTCCAGTTTAGCTCAGTCTTTTCCCAAAATATGTGAAGTACAAGTGGAGGGGCAAGATTGAAGCTGGAGAGTGATAAACAAATAGCCAAGGAATACCTTATTACCTTGAAGAAATTCAAATCACCAGAGCTGGATGAACTGCATCCAAGAGTATTGAAGGAACTGGCTGAAGAATTCTTAGAACCACTGTCCATTATTTCTTTAAATCATGGGAAATGGGTGAGTCACCAGATGATTTGAGAATGGCTTATGTCCTTATTTTCAAAAAGAGTAAAAAGAAGGAACCTGAGAACTATAGACCAATCAGCCTGATATCAATCCCAGAAAAAATTCTGGAAGAGATTATAAACCAGTCAGTGTATAGGCGCCTAGAAAACAATACTGTAATAATTACCATCCAACAAGGATGTGTCAAAAACAAATCCTTCCAGACTAATCCTATCTCATCCTTTGAGTGGGTAATCTCTCTGGTAGACAGAGGGAATGCTGTACGCATAGTATAATGTATCTTGACTTCAGCAAAGCTTTTCGCAAGGTGACCCATGATATTCTGATTAGCAAGCAAGGTGTGGACTGGATAGGACAGGTGGTTAGACAGTTGGTTACAGAATCATATTCAGAAGGTGATGATTAATAGCTCTGTCTCAAACAGAGCGGAGACAATAAGTGGGGTACTCTAGGGCTCATTATGAGCCCAGTGTTCTTCAATATTTTTATTAATTACTTGGATATGGTGCAGCAAATGCTAATCACATTTGCAGATGACACAAAATTGGTGGAATAGCTATTACCCTTTGAGAGAGAAACAAAATTAATAGTACTTGAAATACAGTCGTAGAGGGAGGTGAAGGATTTTTTCTTGATCATCCCAGAGTGCAGGACACACAAAAATGGGATCAAGTTATAGGAAGTCTCATTTCAGTTGAATATCAGTAAAAACTTCCTAACTGCTAGAATATAAATGGAACCAATAACCACGTGAGATGGTGAGTGTTCCGCTACTGGAAGCATTCAGCAGAAATTTAGACAACCATCTGGCAGATATCCTTTGGTTTGCATTCCTGCATCGAACAAGGGGCTGAACTTGATGGCCTTGTAGGCCCCTTCTAACGCCATGATTCTGTTAAAGAGTGTTAGGGGTCAGCTGTGGTCTCTTTCCAAAACAAATATTTTTGGATCAGTGGAATCATGTGAGAGAGTAAAGCAGTATTAGTGAACCTATGGCACGGGTGCCAAAGGTGGCACTCAGAGCCCTTCCTGTGTGCACCCGATATCGCCCCTTCACAGCCACCTGTATTCAGGTTAAATTGTTGTATTGGCATGTTGTGAAAAATTAGTGGGTTTTGAATCACAGTTTGGGCACTGGATCTCTAAAAGGTTCGCCATCACTGCAGTAAAGCATCAAGGCTGGCTGATACAATTTACATGCCCCCCATTCCTGTTTCCTGTTTTAAGAGAAATAAGTGTTTTCTCTGCAGCCATTTGGCTACAGCTTTGGAACAGGGTTAGAGAGACTAGTCCAAGAACATTAACTCCTGCATTTGTATATTGGCAGTTCTAGCATGGACCATGAAACAAACAGTATCTTATAATAGATTATCCCACAGGCCGTTGACAGCTTTTGTTCAAGGAGCCAAACACTGCTTTCATCTCAAGCTGTGATGGCCATCCCCTGGCTTTCTTTTTCCCTGGACTCTGCTTTCTTGCCTAGTTCATACTGTTTATGTATTTGTGACAAACTGCAAATGAGATTGTGTAGCCAAAGGTAAAATTGTAGGCTTGATGGCATACAGTTTACATAATTCAGAATCTGGTGTGAAGCACTTTGTAACATATGTTCATTAAATTTGCATGAAATTAGCTCCCCCCTCCTTTTGGTTAATGATTTTTTGGGTTACCATTACATCTTTAACTCTATGCTGTCTAGCGTATTTAAGCCAAGATGAACTGCTAGATTTAAATGTATCCTTGTGTGAGTCCCACTTCCTAGGACCCTGACATCTGAGGAGATCCAGGCAAAACCCCTATTGATTCCAGCCTGGCTTGGTCATTTACAGCACCTGTATTAAAAGCAGAGTCAGCCCCAACTGCACCTTTCCCCATGTTTTCAAGGACGTGAGTTTCCGGCACTGACCGCTCCGGCACTGACTGGGGCTCCATTTGTCTTTACTGGGGTTCCTGAAAGTCCAAGTGTGGTGAAGCTGATGGGAAGTATGAGTCTAGATCCAGGGTGCGGTACTTTTAGGGAGGGCCATTAAACGCAGGTGATGGTGATGAGAGCTGCAGAGCTGATCTTCCCAGAGTCTCCTTTGCTGCATTGGTTGCTGCATACTTATCAAGCACCAGCACAGTGCTGGGGTAGGCACTTTAGCTCTCATCAGGTGACAAGGATGCCAAGGCTGGGGTAGTGCTGGATCAGTGGGGGCTGCATTGCCCTGGTCCCGGATTTCTTCCCTGGATGAATGGGTTGTACAGAAACAGGTGGTTTTTCTTGTTGATAAGAACAAAGTTTGCACCTGTACATTATAGCAGAGCTGAATTTGAGGTCCCAGTACTGGACTGCCTCCTCCTATGTCACCCATTAATTTGACGTTGGGATAAATGGTCCTGAGCCCTGCAGCTCCCCCCCCCCCCCCAAGGCTGTGCTTTCCCCTGGCTGCCCCACATCAAGTGGTGTCCTTACCTCACCTGCTGTGAAGCATTCCTGCCGACTTGGGGTCCAGATGACTTCCTCTCTCCAGGCTCCCTTGGGCTTATGGAGCAGTGTCAAAGTCAAGGTCAGACAGCCTCCTGGGGGTGGTGGAGGTGACCATCTCAGATTTTGACTTAAAAAATAGATTTGCCTATGTTACATGCTGGCCCTTATTGGATGTTTCTTCTGACATAATTCTGGTTCTGGAACATTTTCCAGTTCTCTTCTGTTCCTGTTTCTTTCCAATATCTTCCTCCCAAAGCTGCAGTAATGAATGTATATCTTTTTGATTGCAATTCAGATCAAGAAAGTGAATATATATAATTCCTTGCATTCTAATATGTCCAACTGGAAGAATAATTGAAGTCCTCCTGCCATCTTGTGATCTTTAAGTGTCATATTCAGGAAAGAACATTATTGGTCTTTTTGTGATATGTTCAGCACTGCAGAAATAACAGCCTGTGTATACTGCTGCAGTGGTGTGGCTTTCCCCTTTGCTTTACGCTGAGCTTGTGGTATATTAAGTTCCCTGAATCTTTTTTTTGTAGGTATTACTGCTAAGGCAATGACCACCTAACTTAAATATGATTTTTCACCTGCTCAAATGTGGAACTGTATATTTTCCCTGTTAAAAATCATTCTGTTTATTTTGGACTAGTTTTCAAATATATTTCAGTTATCTTGAATCTCGAGTTTGTGTTCTGAAGTATTAGGTACTACTGCCAGGTAGACGTCATCTGTGAATTTGACGAACTTCCCCTCCACACCATAATTCAGGTTGCTTAAGATGTTGAGCAACACTGGACCCAGGATGGAACCAGTGGCACCCCATTTATCACATATCTCCAGGATGATGAAGAACCATTGTTAAACACTTTGTGGGTCACCCCATTACAATTTCATTTAATGGTAATATTGTATACCCCACATTTTACCTTTTGCTAGTTTGGCTAAAAGTATGTTATAACCTTGTCAAAAATGTTGCTGAAATTAAGATACATTGTGTCATTAGCCTTCCTCTATTCTAGTAAGCTTATTGACTCTGAGAAACAAGAGAAATAGAGAAAGAGAAAGAGAAAGAGAAAGAGAAAGAAAGAGAAAGAGAAAGACATGGTTTTGAGATTCTGGTGGTGGGTCTTTGAAATCACAGTACAGTGGACCCTTGTATAACAGACAGCTTGTATAACATAAAATTTGTACAACATAAATTTTTTTGGAGATAGGGGAAATTTGCTTAACATAATCGCCTATGGGGAAAATCCGTACAACATAAAAATGGGATCACTCCGTTTTCAATGCATTCCTATGGGAATTTGTATAAAGGAAAATTTGCTTAACATAATTTCATTTGGAACGAATTAATTCCTTTATACAAGGTACCACTGTATTCCTTTGCAAATACTCACAGGACGTATGATATTGATGTTCAGCCGACTGCCCGGTAGTTGCCTGGGTCTTCTTTTTTTTAAAAAATCTCCTAGCTTCACCTCCAGTCTTCAGGGACCTTGCTTGTTCTCTAGACAGTGATTCACTGTTATGTGTTTCATGTGTAAAAATATACTTTTGTGGGATACACATGAGATTGCTGTTTTTAAGCATGTTATGCAAAATAGGGATTATGACAGTAAACCTGAATTTCAGATACACTTGCAAAAATATTTGCAAGGATTCTCCCAAATTAGTAGCAATGTGGATATGAATTGTTACTTACGAGCACAGTCGGTCATTGACTCTGAACAGGGGGCAGTGTGTTACCTTTCACCTGGTATTCTAACATCCCAAGCATATGATAGGATGTTAGAATACCATGTGGCAGATGGTTGTTTTGAAAACATGCTATGTAGGTGATAAATGGCTAGGCAACTTTTCATTTCTTTTGGAGATACCATAGAGATTTTCGTTTTAATATACTGCATCTATATTGAGAAATTCAATTCCCCTCTGGCTATGAAGGAAGTTTGGGACTTCTTCGTTAGACAGATTATAGCAGCTCCAAGAGAAAAGTTATAAAAATATCTTTAGTTCTTGGTTTTATAACTAGACTTGGAATATATGATTCAGCATCTTGTTTGTCAGGATTGACAGTTTGTATGTGTGTGAGTAGGTGGGTGACTAAAACCAGTGAGCAGAACTTTAAAAAATATTTTTTTTTACAGCAAGAGGTTACAGACTTCTTCATTTGTTTCTCAGAGCCTGGACATGTCATCGGCATTTAATTGTATCTTTTTATTGCTAATTATTATAATGCTGTTCAGTGCTGCTAGCCTTCTGTTTGAAAAGTTGGTCAGAACACACAAACTCATGAAATATAAGTAACACTTTTGTGAACCATAATAAATAATAAACAAATACACTTTGTTATGTATTTGTTAGCTCTAAGTCTAAACATTGGAACAGCTGCTATTGGTGATCATGAGTACTTAAAAAATAAAATGAGGAACTCTTCTTAAGTCAATTCAGACTCTGCTGTTCAGAGCTGATGGTGATGATGATGATGATGATGATGATGATGATGATGATGATGATTTTAAAAAAGAGGTGGCATGCCAGATTTTAGAAATAAAGTATTTCCCATTGCTTTTCTGCTACTCCGCATCGTAGTTCCTTGCAGTCTGTGATATGCATTGTGTAAGCAGAGAAATACTGAGAAATATTTATCGTTGACTTATGCTTGCATAAGGAAATGTCAGATTTTTGCAGAAACTTTAAAAACCAGTCTGCTTGTATAATTAGCTATTCTGCCATTGCTGAAAAGGCAATGGTCATGTGTTTCCGTTGCCTCCTTAGTACAGTATACCCCATGGAGTTGCAACTACATGTTCAAATACTGCAAGATTTGCTCTGCTTGTATAATTAGTGAATTTGAAGTGTTTTCTACTGACAGTGTGATGCAAGGGCTGGTTTGAATTAGTCCAGCCCCCTTTGCTCCCCAGATACACCCCCCCCCCACACACACATACACATCAGTGGGGATTCTGACTTTTCGAGCTGGAAAAATTCAGACAGGCTTTTTCTTGTCCAGTTAATTATGGTACATTCTTGTAAAGAAGGGGGCAATGTCTGTTGTTGCTGTTTTGGTGACATAGGCAGTTGGGGCACAATGTTCAGGCCTAGGAGGACATTCAAAGGCAAAGCACTAGGATTGTAATGTGGGAGATTGGTGCTAATCCGGAATCCTGTCAAACAGTACACTTCAGATTGCGTGGGAAGGCCATTTTGTTCTGAAGCAAAAGCTTAATGCTGTTAATTACTTAGTTGACAGTCTGAAAGTGAACTAGTGTATCATGCCAATAGTTTAAAACCATATGTGACCAGAAATGAGGTAATTTCTTCATGTGTTACTTGAAATTAGGGGAAAGAGTAACTGATGGGAAGGGGAAGTTGGTAATCCCTGTTAGAGAATCATTCTGACATGAATTATGATGCCTTTTCCAAAATTACGGTTCAGGACTTTGATGCTTTGTACCCTTTCTACCATTCCATGGTATTTTTCTGTACTGTATACAAGTTTTGAAAAATGTAATACAGTAGGACCCCTGTATCCGCTGATTCACCATGCGTGGATTCAATTATTTGCTGATGGCAGCGTTGACTGTGTGGTGCGAAGGGCTGGCTGGTGCGCATGCAGGCACGGGGGTGTTAGGTCTCTGCCAGCAGCTGCCATGGCTCCAAGTCCCTGCTGGTGGCCCCAGCGGTGTTCAGGGCTGGCTGGCATATATGCACATGCAGTGGTGTGAGGTCCCCGCTGGCAGCCGTGGCAACAGCGGCCGTGGAGCTGTGGCTGTGCAAAGGACCTGCCGGTGGCCATGCAGTCCTAAAAGCCACACCACCGCTTTCTCTCCCCTGCCTTCTGGCAGCTGGAGGCCAGAGGCAAGACAAGGCAAGCCCAGCCCCTCAAGCCATGGCAAGCGGCTGGGCGGGCAGGTGGAGGAGCTCAGCCACCTCCTCTCGTCAGCAGCTGCCTTATGCCAGGCAGAAGAGAAGGAAGAGGCCCCAAGGAGCTTCCAAGCTAGCCAGCCCAATCACCCCGCCTGCTGCGATCCCTTGCCTCTTAGCCTGCTTGATTGCCTGGCTGGCTGGCAACGGGATTTCACTGGTGCTGGAGGCAGCTTCAGGGCCCGAGTGGAGTGGCAGCACTTCAGGTGTGTGTGTGTGTGTGTGTGTGTGTGTGTGTGTGTGTGTGTGTGTG
>JAHTLZ010000010.1:16393713-16414265 GCA_023846285.1 Phrynocephalus versicolor | reverse complement strand
AATTTGTCTTTGAGTTCTGCTGGAGATGATAATGTTGGTGCGTATGCACTGATAAAGTGTAACCAACCCTGCTGTAGAGTGTAGTTGCATGGACAGGATTCTCTCACTTCCTACAGCAGGTGGGATAATGAGACCTAGTAAAGTATTTCTAACAGCAAAGCCAACCCCACATTCCCTGGTCTCGTTGGATGGTTTTCCCTGCCAGAAGAACGTAAAGTTCCTCTCCTTAACAGATCCACAGTCAGGTAGCCTTGTCTCTTGGAGAGCAACAATGTCCATCCGCAGTCTGCAGAGTTCCCTGTCGATGACAGCTGTCTTTCGTATAGTGTCCATTTCTTGGAGATCGTCTGAACAGCCAGGATTCATTATCCTAACATTCCATGTGCCCAACTTTAGGCTTGAGATTTTTTATGTTTATTGCATGGTGCGGAGTCAACGATTCGTTTGCTGGTTTCCATCCTGTTCCATCTACACCCAGGTAGCTGCCGCTTCCTGTGGTGTTCCCCCACTCTTTGCTGTGAATGGTCCTCTCCAGGGCACAAGGCCTGGGTAATTCAATATGGAGATTAGGCTGTTACCCAGGCAGCGAAACCCCCCTCTCCACATAGCTGGAGTGGTCCAATGGAACGGCAAAGCCGATACGATTAGTTCCAGCTGTGTCGCGGGAGTTGCCAGAATATGATTGTATACAGTCATGAACTGTCTCCCGGACTCCGGCTCCGTTTTTTTTCCTCGAGGTTGACTCCTGAAGCCTTTTCCAATGAGGGATATAGCCACAAGGCAGTGGAGGTTTGAAAGAGTTTCCTTCTCCTAAGGGTGGTTTTTCTGCTTTTTCTGTCGTTAGGGCAATGAGAGCCCTCTTCCGCCTTCAAAACCGTTGACCGTCCTCTCCTGTAACCCCAGATGGGGGCCCTTACAAGGTACTACCAGCCGGGCCAGCTGGACCAAGGGTTTTTAAGGAGGTTTTACTTCTCCAGTTCTCTTCTTGCTCCTTGGAATCCTGCTCCAGGTTGCCCATTCCCCTAAGAGCAAGTGCTATAAAGTCCCCGTAAACTTTCATGTAAGTTCAAAATATGCCCTCCTATTTGTTTTCCCTATTTTCCAAGTTCTGCTTCTTGGTATAAAAATAGTAAAATTAGAGATTTCATGTGCCGTTAGGCGCGTGCTCCTGGGGTCCCTCCTGGGAGCCTAGAGACTGTTTCCCCTTCGACCCTGTGCTAAAACAGAACAAAAGGGAGGAGCAAAGGCTTGCCCAGGGCAGAGAATGGCCGAAGCATGCAGTCTCCAAGGTCAAAGAAACGCAGAAGCAAACACTCACCCGAGGCTGAAAAGTTCACCTCAATTTAGACTGTCTTCCCAAAGATCCCTGCTTGTTTATTGCTTCTGTTCCCCCTGCAGGAAAAGCTCCTGGGGTCCCTCCTGGGAGCCTAGAGACTGTTTCCCCTCAGACCCTGTGCTATAAGAGAGCAAAAGGGAGGAGCAAAGGCTTGCCGAGGGCAGAGAATGGCCGAAGCATGCCTCAAACGAATTATGGTAACAATTAAGTAGGTGGTAATACTGTCGCTTTAATAGATATCCTCCTACTTGGCCTAATTAATTTTTATTTCACTCAGCATCTATTCTCTGGGAATGAACTTGCATCACCAATAGTCACTCTGTGAACAAAAAGTGTTCTGCTTATACAGTATACTGCCCCATACCACTTCAAGTAGTCGCTGGGTGGTTTACAGTTTTAATTACAGTATGCGGGCTACACATTGCTCCCCCAGCAAGCTGGGTACTCATTTTACTGACCAAAGAAGGATGAAAGCCTGAGTCAACCATGAGCCTCCTACCTGGGATTGACCCCAGCTCGTGAGTGCAGATTTACCTGCAGTACATGCATTTAACCACTGCGCCATGTGGCTCCTGTATCAAGAGGATCTGTATCTAGAGGGGTGTCATGCAAAACACAAGGGAATCCCTAATGTTTCTCCCCCAGGTGGAAAAGATGTACAGATTGGGTCTCAATGAGAAATGCAGCTGCCATCTTTGAGCTGCACTAGGAGGAAAAGGAGGTAGAGGTGGAAGAAACCCATTGGACCTGTCAAGGGAGCATCCATTTGAGGTGTGCTGTTTCATCTTTTGGGGCTTCAACTCTCAATTGAATTTTCCATGAATTACAGCCGAAAAATTCAAATCACCATACCTACAACAACCCCCTTCCTCCAAAAAGGACTTTTGAGTGAATTTTTCCTGGCCCATTGGCTCCTCCAGTACCCTGTGTCCTTTGGTTTATTTATTTAACAAAGGGGAGCAGGTGCTGCAGTGCTTCCTGGAAGTCATAAATCTCACTGCCCACCACGCACTATAGGGTGTACCTGCCAAAGAACTACAACTTCTAGGAAGCACTATGGCAGCTTCCTCCTTTTTGAAACTAACCAGCAACAGGAATCAACAGGAAAATGATAAGCATTTTGGTAAAAATCACTCAAAAGCCCTTCTCAGGAACAGGGCAGCAAAACCTACAGATGTGCTGCTTTGGGTTTATGGGCTCCATTAATCTTGGAGAGTTACAGGAATTCAGATAAAGAACATACTCCTAATGCCCACCTGTCTGGTATTCATGGATGTCTCAGGGTTCATCGTTTCTCTCTCCACTGGGGAAACAGAGAATCCAGCAGCAGTCAAGCATGGGAAGAGTGAGGCACACTATCTGGCTGGTCTTGACATTTTGTGTTTCATAGGCCAAAGAGTGATTCAAACATGTAAACATGGGACTTGGATGAGTTAAGGATCTAGCACTGCATTATGATAAATTATCTCACTATGGAGCTGCAATAATTCTAGTGGTCAGAGATATAGTGATGGATTAATATCCAGCCAGTTTTCACTTGGGGACACATTTGTGTGGCCTCGTGCTCTGTATGTTTCCGCTCTTAATGAGGCTGTGAGGAAAGATTTACTGCCAGGAAGAGTTCTTGAAAAGGGGGCGAGCAGCTCTGTAGTTTAAATCTGATTAATGTAGTTTCTCTCTCCCCCACCCATTACTATCCAGCCCCTGTCTGACATATTTAAAAATATACATTGTCTTTGTGATAAAATAAAAGAAGGCTTCAGAAAAGGAAGGTAAAATATATGTGTTACAGAGCTAATTGGAGAGTGACTTATGTGAATCCTTATCAGTTAATATAAATTATGCTGGATGTTATTCAGATAGCAATGGACATATTTGGTCTGTTTGTGTTTTGATGCAGTGAAAAAATCCCAAACAATGTAGAGTGGAATCTTGTGTGTTTTTAATATAATTTTAAGCCTTGTTTAGGAGAAGAGACTTATTCCGATGAAAGGACATAGGACTGAATACTATAGGTATTTCTCCTTTCCACAGTGCCCTCTTATTTTTAGCGTATTTTAACATAATACAATGGACCCTTGTATAACAAACAGCTTGTATAACATAAAATTTGTACAACATAAAACATTCCGGAGATAGGGGAAATTTGCTTAACATAATCACCTATGGGGAAAATCCGTACAACATAAAAATGGGATCACTCCATTTTCAATGCATTCCTATGGGAATTTGTATAAAGGAAAATTTGCTTAACATAATTTCATTTGGAACGAATTAATTCCTTTATACAAGGTACCACTGTAATAGAATCCAATGGTGTATTTGTGCTGAATCCACTTCTTCTATCATAATATGTGCCTTGCAGCTTCCCATGTTCAAAAATCAAGCAACAAAACCAGAACAGCCCTGCTGGGAGAACTATAACATAATTAACTTTTCACAGCATTATTGTACTTTAGCACAATTTGTGCTGGCAGATAAGAAGCTGCATTCTGGTTTTGTTAAGGATCATGATGTTATATAATTGCCATCAATATGATCAAGTTTGAATGTTTAATTTAAAGGATGTTATCATTGGACTGTTGATAATCATATCAATGAACTGTTGTAGCTGTTGTTCTGGCCATCACGTTGCCTCCGAATTTATGACAAGTCTGTGAACAAGCAGTCTGCAATGTCCTCAACTGCCGTGCTCAGCAACTCTAAGTTCAAGCATGTAACTTCTAGGGAATCAGTCCATCTCATCTTTGCACTTTTCCCGCTGTCTTCCATTCATAGGTTTTCATGACACTGCCAAAGGCTTTGCTGGAGTCTATGAAGCATTTGTTGTTGTTGTTCAGTCGTTCAGTCGTGTCCGACTCTTCATGACCCCATGGACCAGAGCTCGCCAGGCCTTCCTATCTTCCACTGCCTCTCGGAGTTTTGTCAAATCCATATTGGTTGCATCGATAACACCGTCCAACCATCGCATTCTCTGCCGTCCTCTTTTCCTTTTGCCTTCAATCTTTCCCAGCATCAGGGACTTTTCCAAGGACTCCTCTCTCCTCATGAGGTGGCCAAAGTACTGGAGCCTCAGCTTCAAAATCTGTCCTTCCAGTGAATATTCGGTGTTGATTTCTTTTAGGATGGATAAGTTTGATCTCCTTGCAGTCCAGGGGACTCTCAAGACTTTCCTCCAGCACCACAGCTCAAAAGCATCAATTCTGCGGTGATCAGCCTTCTTTATAGTCCAGCTTTGACTTCCATACATCACTACTGCAAAAAACCATAGCTTTGACTATCCTGACCTTAGTTGGCAATGTGATGTCTCTGCTGTTTAGGATGCTATCTAGGTTTGCCATTGCTTTCCTCCCAAGAAGCAGGCATCTTTTTATTTCGTTGCTGCATAGACTGATCTTTTGCAAATATTGGTGGTAATTTTAATTTCATGTTTTCAATTTGGATTTTTTCTCTTGTATTGTATAGGTCATAACCAATGAAGTTATTGCAGTGAGTGCTGTGAAACGCTGGGGTGGCATGACATCATTATTGCAGTTCTACTATCGCCATATACCAAAGTGCACTACTGTACCTGTTATACTGTGCTACCATTTTTTGTTTTGTTTTTTAAACCTTAGTGTTATTATTATACTGAAATATTGTTTTTCTCATTAAGGTACTATAATTACTATGGATGTCCATTTGGATTCTGAAATATGTGAAATTTACCAAATAAAGCCATGTTTGCATAGTTCCAAGTACAGTGGTACCACTACTTACAAGCACTTCGACTTAAGAGCATTTCGACTTAAGAGCAAAAAACCGTTCGCATTTTAACTGCCGCCTTACAAATTTTAGATGCAGTCTGCTCTATTTATTTAGAGTGGTATGGCATTAATTAATTAATTAATTAATTAATTAATTAATTAATTAGATAGATAAATAGATAGATAGATAGATAGATAGGGCTGCTGTACTTAAGAGTTGTTCGACTTAAGAGCATGCATTCGGAACAGATTAAACTCATAAGTAGAGGTACCACTGCATATCAGAATCTGAATTTGATAATTCTGAATATCTCTAATAATAATTCTTAATATTCAGAGTCAGATTAACTCCTATAGATTAGAAAGTGAAAGGCTACATTTCTGTTTGCTAGAGGAATAAATGAGACCTGTTTTCTCTGACTGATTTTTTTTTTTTAGAAACGAAGCTAAAAGACACTTGATCACAAAGGATAGCAGACATAGAGATCCTGTATCCTGAATTGCATATCCTGAATTGTTTTGTCATAGGGCTCCCAAGGTAGAGCACCCGGGGTGAGAGCAAAATGTGCAAACAATGTCTGTCTGCGCCAATGAAATCTAGAAGTGGGTAAAGTTGTCAGAAGATATTTCTTCATATTGCTTATTTCCAACTGAAAGATGGCGAAATCTGCATGTAAATCATCTGAGCATTTGCTGTTAATATGTGATCTGGTACACATCTGTATTGCAATAGTTTTCTTTGCCTCCTTTTCTTAAATTCATATATTCTTTGCATCTCATTTTATATTGTTTATATAGTTAGGTATAAGATTTAGGAACAGTAGATTCATAGATTAATACATTATAAATCAACAGGGAAATATATTAGGTTCAGGCTCCTTCTAGTATACCAGGCAGGAAAATATGGTTTTATTCTATAGAGGCAGATATATTAAGTTAATAGATTTTATTTATGTGTATATGAGTGTGATTTTCATCGGAAGGTTTTGTGTTGTGCTGTAGTAGAATTGGAAACTATTCTTCTTTGGGTAGGATCTGCAGGAACTAAGAAACATGGGTGTGGAAAAGAAGTAGACATTTGGGGAACACAGCAGGAATGCTGCCTACACCAACTGTACCAACTGCTACTGAGAGGAATTGGAAGGTGGTGGTGTGGGGGGAGAAAAATATAGTCTACAATTATGAGCCCTCCAAACAAAATCTGCCACCTAGCTGCCTTGTTTATTTATTTATTTATTTATTTATTTTTACTACTTATATGCCGCCCACTACCCAAAGGTCTCTGGGCGGCTTCCAATCAAAGAATTAAAACAGTTAAAAACATCAAACAACAATAAATAATTAAAACAATAATAAAAACCTTATACTTGCTGAGCACAGACACTATGAAAGAGCAGTGGGTAGCAGTACAGGGTGTGTATGCTTTTTGCTAAGAAGGTAGCAGAGAAGCCTCTGTCTCAAGGTGGGACACATATGAGTGTACACCAGTCACTTTTCAAGCTGCCTAGATGCCCTAAGCACACCCAGTCTCACCTGATTACGGAAGCTAAGCAGGGTTGGCCCTGGTTAGTACTTGGATGGGAGACCACTGGGGAATCCCAGGTGCTGTAGGCGCCTAGGAACTGGCAAACCACTCCAGTATTCCTGCCAAGAAAACTCCATGGACATGGGATCACAAAGAGTCAGTCACAACTGTAATGACACAACATACATAGTCACTTTTCAGTGACATATTTGTGTAATCCTGCCACAGCAGCCAGGATAGTGGACCAAAACAGGTGATTAAAAATGCACTTGGCCCCAAAAAAGCCCTGCAAAAGGTGTTCCAAGTATTGGAGCCACCTCTCCAATAGTAGCATGCTCAGCCACATGAAGACTCAGCACAAGGGATTGCTGCTGGCAATGACGTGGTTGTTGTGGAGGCAAGTGGCTTCTTCACGCTGAAAGGTAGGAGTCATCGGACGGCAGAGAGGGAGCCACCAACCCAGGGAAGCAGGGGAGTAGATGAGCCAACCACAAGAGATGGCAGGCAACAAATGTCAGATGTACATTTTAGGAACAAGTTCCAGGTGAGCTTGGAGGGAATGCAGGCAAAGGCCTTCAGCAGACATAAAAATGTCAGAATTGCTCACTGCTTGGGGGTGGGGTGGGGATATTAACCCTGGATGATCAGCCATTTTCTCTGATGAGCATGGTTTTCCATAGATTTGTTGTAGAAATGGCATCCCACTATCAACTGCCATCTCAAAATACAGGGTGGTGCCAGATTTATATTGATGTGTCTGGCAATTGGTACAGCAGCAGTAGGCCATGGCAAAGGTGGTACGTTTTACAACTGACATCTGGAGCAAAACATGCTTATTTCTCCCAGGTAGGACACTAGTGGCAGTTGGAGAGTAGGACGTTACGGGTCAAGTGGTCTGTGTCCTCCAAAGCTTTGGGAGTACAAGGTAGTGGAGAGACAGCTCTCCTTGCAATGTGACCCCGATGCTCTAGGAATTGTCAGATATACAGAATAATGAGATGACAGTCTAGAGGGAGAGCAGCATTATTTCTGCCCTGAAGTGGTGGTCCTGGCTAGCAAGCTCCATTATTGGTTTGCCTCCTTGTGGAGGAAGGAGGAGTATGTTCTAGCAACTCTCTTGGGGCCCCTAATTTAACAGCAGAAAATGAATTTTCAGCAGTGACAAGGGTGCATGTGTGTGCATTTCTATCACATACAGCAGCAGCAGCTAGTGAAGAAATTCCAGCTAGCACAAAGCAAGAAGAAACCAGCAATGTTCCTAGCACCCCAAACATCAGTAACTGCAGTTGAATTCTAGAGTCCCATTTTTTTTACTCCTGCAACAACAAGGCAAGCTTTCTTGGACACGGTCTTGAGAAGCATGGCAGTGCCCGTCCTCCAGAAGCATCACCACAGAGGAAGGGCATGGCAGATGCAGAGGTAGAGGCATACATGCAGGAACCTGTACCTGGGCCCCGCAAGCCAAAAGGGACAATTCCCTTGCCTTACTTGCCTGAGATGAAATCATTTTTGAGAGGTGCGGCTAAGATGACATTGGGACCACTGTCTTGCCCATCAACTAATGTGCCCATCTAGAGACTGCCCTCTCAGGTACTAGACATTGTTAGCCCACAACTGGAAACTGAATTTGTAGAACAAGTTGTTTAAGAGAAACAACTTAGTATTGTTGTGCTTTACTGAGGTCCCCTTTAGATAGGAGAGAGTGGCATACTATTTACAGTACTAGGTATGGTATGCTTCATTCTGCTGCTCCCTCCTTTCTGCCACTTTCATTCTTCCAATTGCAACTCCAAGACTGTGCTCACTCACTCAACTGTGCTGTGCCCCATGCTATTGGCACCGTCCCCACTCACCACAGGCAATCTTCTGCTCCTGTCTGCCTGCCAATGCATCTACCCAGTGTATTTATCCATTCACCAGTGCGACATGTTCTCTGCTTCCCCAATATTATTGGCATTTCCTGCTGGCATGCTGCTGAGTTCAGTCAGCATGCCCATTACAATCATTTCCTAATATCTAGGCATTGCTGTTTGTTGGTATGCACACTTTTTGTTTGGTGCAATTACTTGAATCAGAAGACACAGGGAAATCCTTTAAGAATGTTTTGTCTGTGTTTTTCAAGGGGAAAATAATGTGTATATAGTGTCCATAGTGACCGTAACAGAAATTCCAGTTATCCAGAAAATCAGGCTTTGTAAAAATCCTATCTGAAAAGCTATAGTTCTTTATTCCAAATCTGAATTCTGAATCCAGATTTTGGTGCTAGTGCACTTCCTTAATAATTACACTGTTTGTCACTCTTTGTCCTTCTGTGTTGCCATTTCTTCCTTTTGAATGCTAGTTTATTTGACAGATTGAAAATATTGCTTCCATGGAGTCTCCAGCATTGATGCCAAGATGCTTCCCCTCCCCCCATTCAGATGCATGTTCTAGTTAGTAGGTTTCTAATGAGGTTAAAATGTCTCCCTGTTGAGCTGTGTTTCATCCTCAAGCTGTAGTCTCACAGCCTTCCCTAAACCTGATGTGGTGTCATTTCCATTTCAAAAATGAGGAGTCACATATAATCTTACATTTTAAAGAGTTCTTAAAATAGAAGAATAACGGAGGAGCACAGCGGTATGGCAATGATGTGGTTAAGAAGTTTTTAAAAAACAAGAAAAATATTTATATTATCCTGCTTTGAGAAATTGCTGCAGTAATAACAAGCAGGAAAGTGGAATGCGAGAGCAGTTAAAGGGAGCACTGTAATTTTTTAGACCGAGGCTCCTAACAGTGCTCCTCAAAACAGGTTTTAACACTAGAGGTATTTTTTTAAAGAGGAATTTACTTTCACATGCCTTTTGTCATGGAACCACGTATTCCATTGATACTGCTGTTAATCTCTTATCCGATAAGAAGAAATATCAGGTAGATAATGTAACCAATACAGTACTTGATACATTATTATGTGCCATCAAGTTGGTTCCAACTTATGGTGATATTTCCTCAGAAATTGGCTCAGTATAAAGAACTCAGAACTGGTTTACTGGTTCCTCTTTCCGTTGTGTCTTTCTGGGACCATGTAGCCTTCTCAAGAACATACAGGCTGGCTTCTGGAGAAATATAGGGGGAATCAAACCTCCAACCAGGTGCTCCAGCCCGCTGAGCTGTCAAGCCAGCTAGTAGATGCTATAAAACCCATCAGATCTTATTGAGGAATTAAGCTTCCTACTTGTGGTTCAAGGTTCTTGGGTTGCTGTTTCTTTTAAGAAAAATATTGGTTAGAAGAAATGAATTCTTCATGTGTCAAGTATCATTAGAAGTCTCTTTAAAGAGTTAGGGTATTGTATGAGACACTATCAAATGATATAAACAAAAGACCACATAGTCTATTCTTCTTATTGATTACTTGTCATTTCCACTGAATTTTGCAGTAAAAATGTCATCTGTTCAGTGAGTGCATCTTCTTCATTTCTTTAAAGCTAAGACAGGTTTAATGTCCCTAAAGTTAATTACTGAAGGAACTTTTAATTTTTGTTTTGTTTTGCATAAAAAGTCCTGTTGTACCTTCTAAACAACATAAGGGGCTCCACATCTCAGAACTGGGCGGGGGGAGGGATTAGAACTTTCCAGTTAAAAATGAATATTTGTAAGAAATATTTTGGGGAATGGGCATTGCAGAAATGATGCACATTTTTGCGGCTCATGTATGGGCATGTGTGGCCACTGGATTTCTAAGTAACCCAATTTTTAAAGGAACCACAACATGTGAATTATGTTTTTGTGTGTTTGGCAATATGGGTTTTTTAAGCTGTATGTATTTTAAATGCTATAATCAAATTAGATCAGTACAAAAGTTCTGTTTTAGATGTAGTGTTACAGAAGCAAAGTTCTTTAGTATGTTTTGTAGTAATTAATTAAAATAGGGGTTTAGTGAGAACAAATTCTTATATACCAAGAGATGATTGAGAAAGACTTTGCTAAATTATGAATTGTTACCTATAGGATGTTATGGGTGTGGAGGGAAACATCTTGAATAGTAAGATACTCTTTTGTATGTATCTGAATTCAGTTACTAGATAAGGGTTCCACTTACAGATAGGTCGTCTCAGATATCTCCGCCATTGCTTCTGTATGGCAAATATTTAGCTCAGCTGAACTGGAAATATCTGCTGTGATATTTTGGCAGTATTGATTATGAACCCTAAAGTAAATAATATTTTTCTTGGTGGTCTTTCTGACTCATATATTTGCATGCTACACTCATGTAGAGCCTTAATTGGAATCTTCCTGAATATTGCTTCTTGATGCAGATGACTGAGCATGGCCCAATGGTTCCCCTCAGTTCTGTTTTGCCTGCCAATGATCAGCAGTGAAACATGCCTTCTGGGGACCCCCCCCCAAAAAAAAAAACAACAACATAAGGAATGCCTGTTCTGTCTTTGGGAAGGTTGCATCGCACAACTGTGTTATGTCTGTCAATGTTTTACAAAATTCAGTCTAAGACAAAGAGTTGGAAGGTAAAACTTCACCCATGCCAAAACTATTTCCAGGCCACTGATTTGACTTTACAAATCAAGGGGTGGCATGCAGATTCTGCTTCTGCTTGCGAATTACAATCTAAAAGTCTTCTGATGGCAGCATTAGACTTTTCCTTGTCACAAGATCTTTTTTCAGTGAACCTTCAAGGAGCTTTAGCATTGAGCTAGTTGACACCGATTGTGGCGCTGGCTGTGGTGCTAAGAGGAGTGGATCGTCTTTGTGAAGAGAGCACCCCACCACTTCCAAAGCAGCAGAGAAGTCCGAGAAGCAAAGAAAACAGGACAGTGAAAAGGAGAGTTTGCCTCTATGGTTCTTTATTCTTCTGGAACACCTTCAGCTTGACTTACATATTCAGAGTCAGGTTTGAAAGTACAAATGCCTCTAGCTATGTTGTCTTCAGCTTCATGTGTAGCATTGGAATCATTTCAAAACCAATCTTGTATTTCAGGATCACATCTGCCACAGAATTGTTGGTCTGGCATCCTCCAGGCATCGCCTCTTAGGACCTGTCCTGCTCAGATGTCTCCCAGGGACATTTGGAAGTAGAGTAGCCAGAGGCTACCAGTCCTCTTGACTCTCTAACCTTTACTTCTTTTTGCATCTGTTGGACTGATGTTCTCACAGTCTGCTTATCAGTATCACTTCCTTTTCTTTTCTTGATTCTGTAAGGAGTAAGCATGCAGCTGCTTCTCCCCCCCCTCTCCATTCACAACAAATTGACACAACAACAAAGCTGACATAGAAGGGCCCACTGTGCAAAAGCAACTTTGAAACTTTTTTCTCCGTTTTTGGACTTGGTGCACATGAATAAGCAGCTCTAGCCTTAGGATTTTTCTCCCCCCCACCACTTTGAAATGGAGATGAGCCAGAAATCTGTCCCACTTTCTTTATGGAGATTACATATGAAAATATTTTTGCAAGCTTGTAGATTATTTGATGTGACTACCACAGAGTGTAGAACAAGCCTGCAAAAACTAGGAAGAGAGCTATGAAAAAGCCACTGGATAACACTACGTGATTCCATCCTGAAATCCAGTCAGTAAGTTCAGCAGTTAAGCAGTTAAACCCAAATAAACAAAGGAATGTGGAAAAACAGGAAGTGCAAGTGGGGACAAGCCAGATGTAAATTCTCCTTATGTATAACTTGTAGGCAAGAAACCACCATTAGGACAAAAATGAAGATACAGAATGGTTTCCTATGTGCTATGATGTCAGGCCATACATCCTGTCATCTGTTCAGCCGGTATGCAGAATGTATCATATCAAAAGTCAGACTAGATTCAGATGAAAGAGTGAAAATTGATAGAAGAAACTTGAATAATTTAAGATATACAGATGGCACCAGTTTACTGGCAGAAAGCAACAATTACTTGGAACAACTTTTAGGGAAACTAAAAGAAGAATGTGCCAAATACGACTACAGTTGAACACTGAGTTAAAAATCATGACTGCAGAAGAACTACAGAACTGTAATGTTGACAATGAAGAAATGAAAATAGTGAAAAAAAAATTAATATCTTGCTTCAACTATCAATCCAAATGGAGACTGCAGTCAAGAAATCAGAACACAATGTGCAGCTACACAATGAAGGTGTCTACCCAATGTGTGGCAGCGGTGAAGAAGGCCAGTTCCATACTAGGGATTATCAAAACAGGGATTAAAATAAAACAGCCAACATTATACAGTTGTCCCCTGCCCTTTCACGGTTCATATACTACAGTCCTGGTATATCGCGGGTACAGTGGTACCCGATTTAAGAGCAGCTTGACTTAAGAGCAATTTGACTTAAGAGCGAAAACTGTTAGCATTTTAACTGCCCCCTTACAAATTTTAGATATGAGCTGCTTGATTTACAATTTTTTTTCACTTTTTTATTTTTTAACTTATTTTTTTCATTTTTTTACATAGGTACCCCGACTTAAGAGCATGTATTCGGAATGGATTAAATTCGTAAGTTGAGGTACCACTGTATATGAAAAAAGGCCCCCTGGGGTAAGGAGAAAAGGCCTTCTCAGGCCCGTCGGAGGCCCTAAAAGTGCTTCCCCGCAAACCGGAAGTGACTTCTGGTAAACCAGAAGTGATCTCCAGATCACGAGAAAGCACTTTTGGGGCCTCTGGGGGACTGGAAAGCCCCTTGCAGGCCCATTTGGGACAGCACCAGGCCTGGGGTAAGTACAAGAGCTCCCACAGAGCCCGCCCAGTCCCGACCTGACCCAGCATCTGCATATTGCGGATTTTCAGTTATTGTGTGTCGGGTTGGGTCCCTTACCCCAGATGTGTAATCTCCAGGCTTAAAACGGGTACTTCAAGGGCCAGATGCAGGGGAGTGGTAGCAGGAGACAGATATCTAGTCTCATGCGCTCCAAACGCATCTGGTGGGGCCACTGTGAGATACAGGAAGCTGGACTAGATGGGCCGTTGGCCTGATCCAGCATGGCTCTTCTTATGTTCTTATGTACTGTGCCTCAGGTCGGCAACAATGAAGGAACCAGAAAAGATTATCAAGTCCCAAGTCTTTGGATTCATGTCTCATGCCTCGAGTCTGAGTCAAGAGCCTATTAAAAATAAGCTCCCTGCCAGAAAAAAAGGGATGTGTCTGGGGAGGTCTGAGGCTTGTGAACCATCCAATTTTGTTCCCCTCTATCCTTCCCCTGAGCATCTGATTGTCACCACTACTTTGGCTTGAAAAGCATACAAGTATTTAAATTCAAGTCATGTATTGACACAGACTTTTTAATACAATTTGATATGATTTGTCCTCGGCACTGTCACTATCTGTCAGCAGAGAGAGAGAGAGACACACACACACAGAGAGAGAGAGACAGAGAATGTACACACACACATGTGAATTCTTTTCTTCTTCAGCTCCTCTCCAGCAACACAGAGAGAGAGAGAGAGAGAGAGAGAGAGACAGACAGACACAGACACAGACACACACAGACACAGACACACACACACAGAGAGTGTGAGAGAGAGAGAGAGAGAGAGAGAGAGAGAGTGAGACAGACAGACAGACACAGACACACAAACACACACACAGACAGACAGACACAGACACAGAGAGAGAGAGAGAGAGAGAGAGAGAGAGACAGACAGACAGACAGACAGACAGACAGACAGACACAGACATAGACACACAAACACACACTCACACAAAGACAGACAGACAGACAGACAGACACACAGAGAGAGAGAGAGACAGACAGACACACACAGAGAGAAAGAAAGAAAGAAAGAAAGAGAGAGACAGACAGACAGACACAGACACAGAGAGAGAGAAAGAAGGAAAGAAAGAGAGACACAGACAGACACAGAGAGAGAGAGAGAGAGAGAGAGAGAGAGACAGACAGACAGGAGGCCAATCACCTTGGGTTTGGTCTGGCACCACACTTCTATGCGATGCACCACCACATGTCACTTTTGGACTAAGTCTTGGTGGTGCACTGCTGTACGTACTCGAACGCTGTTCAAATTCAGGAACCCCCTTCAGTGTGAGACACAGCGTCTTGCAGCCCAGAGGAAAGAGTGGCGGAGGCCACATAGCCTGAGTCTGAGGCCACAGGGCCTCCGTAGGGGAAGATCATTGCCAGGAAGCTCCAGCTGCCCAGCGTGGCTGAATGGCCTGAGGACGACGCCAGGAAAATGCCCTTCTTTGTGAACCACAGTGGGTTGCAGGACATGGAAAGGAAACAGAACCCCAAAACCTACACCTTCCACTCCACAAGGATAACACTTTCTTGTCAACAGCAGCAGTGCCAATTGCCAAGCTGCCTCCAAACTCAGTCCTTCTCCGAGGCAAACACTTCATTTATTTGGGTGGGTGGCCACAAAGACTAGTGGCCTTACCCTAAAGTATAATCCTTCTGCAAGGGAAACCCTTTGTTTCAACGGCCAGGAAAATGCCCTTCCTTGTGAGACACAGTTGGCAGCCAAGTGAGAGTGGGGGAGGAAACAGAGCTCAGCCGGTATGTGTGAACTACAACCTCAGTCCCACATTCCTTGTGGGTCAGCGGCTCCACAAAGGCATCCCAGATAAGAGAAGGGGAGCCTAATCCTTCTACAAGAGAAACCCTTTGTTTCAACGGCCAGGAAAATGCCCTTCCTTGTGAGACACAGTTGGCAGCCAAGTGAGAGTGGGGGAGGAAACTCACACAGTCCGTGTGCGTCAGGAGAGTCTCCAAACATGGAGTGCATTGCAGCCCAGCCCATTGGCATGCCCTTCGTGGTCAATCACAACTTCCACAATTCGAACAGCCAAGCCTGCAACTTTGTGATAAGCTGTTAGATTTGTCAATGGTGATACCATCACAACAGTAAGTTGTCCTTCTTAGTGAGCCAGAGTGTATGGCAGCCCAGTGAAGACTAAATAGCGGTCCGGAGGCTGACAACACTCCCACACAGCGGCACTACTTCCTGCAGAAGCCTGTCACTGTCCCAGGCAGAGTCCAAGGGTGCTTTTGCATGAGGTGGCTGCGCAAGCCACTTGAGGAGAGCAATCACGGGCCCACGGCTGTTTTCTAGCACACAAGCCAGCACCATGCCCTTCTCTGTGAGCCACAGTGGGTGCAGCCCGGAGTGAAGGGTAGTGGAGGCCAGAAGGCCAGACTAGAGGGGGTAGAAGGAGAGGCACCGAATCTTCCCTCCTTCTGTCAAGGGATTTCCCAACCTGGACTGCGTAAAGAACCCCCCCCCCCGGGATGACAGAGTCCCCCAGTTCGAAACAAATTGGACTGCACTGCACTGTTACAGTTGGTCTTCTTCTCCTCAAGTGATTTTCTGCCTAGAGGCGGAAGCAGCCGTGGTTGCTGCATGGGCAACTTGAGGGGAGTAGCGACAGGGCTGAACTTGAAGCACTAACTGGACCGTGCTGTTAGGGTGAAGAAGAAGCGGCTGGAAGGCCGTCTCCGCTAAGCCAGAAGTGGGGGGGGGGCGACAGGCAGGCAGCGAGAAGACACAGAGCTAGAGCCACACAGGCTTCCAAAAGGACAGCAAGCCAAGCTTTCTGACTTTCTTTCCCAGCTGTGTGCTGGTAGACTTGCTCCTAACTGCCGGCATTCCATCTCCATGCCCTTCGTTGTGAAACACAGCGTTGTGCAGCCCAGAGGGCAGAGTAGTGGAGGCCGAAACATACCCCCTAACCCTAACCCTAACCCCACCACCACTGCTGTTCCTGATGAGTGTTCCCGTAACTCAATCACAACCTAGATTTGCAGCCCGTATTTTTTCTTTTCTGGTTACACAGCATCAGCATCAGTAGCACAGCATCAAGATCCACACATGGTTCTTTCTGAATGGAGTACGCTACGCACACAACAAGTACGTTTCCCTTCTTTGTGAGGCACTGCTGGCAGCCCAGTGGAAAGAGTGGCGGCGGAGGAAACGGAATCACACATTCCTAGTGGGTCAGAGTATCCACCAAGAACCAGAGCTGGAGGCTTCCTGGTCCCTCCATTCACAGTGCAATGCAGCTGTGAGTGAAGAGGACCAGCAGAGGAGGAGGACAAAAACACACACACACCGGCAGCACTTCCTGCAGAGAGGCATGTATCATCCCAAAAACTCCCAATCCCAAATTCCAATAGAAGCGGAGCAGCTGTCTTTCCCTTTCCACAGCCGTTCTTTGTGGATCACGTGAATCACAGACCAGCCCAGATGACAAAGTATGGGACTTGGAAGCCAGAAGTGCAGATTGGAGGAGGTTGAATGATAAGCAACTGGAAGGCATGCTCAGTGCCGGGACTGGTGGAGTCTGACAGGCAGGCATGTGGGCAGAGGGCACGGCAGGCAGGGAAGCATCTAGTCTGGCTTACAGGTAAGGGTTGCCTAGACGCAGGCTTAGAGGATACCAGCCAACAAGGCAAGGGATTGGGAAGGCACTAAGGCACAGTGCCAGTAGGGAGGATTGATTGTGCTTTGGGAGGCAGAGTTTCTATTGCCACCCCAGGAGAACGGGAGTTGCCAAACAGGGAGACAGAGTTGAAGCAGGAGAACTGGGTGGGTCTATTTCTCTAAGGCTGTAAGGAGGAGAGCTAGCCCCCTGATAATCAGTCTTTGAGGTAGGTTGTTGTAAAGTGCTTCCTCACCACTTTGTTAGCAGTTTGGTGCCGAAACCCCAGGGAACGGTGTGAAGCACCAAGGAAGGCAGGTATTAGGGTCTCACTCAGACCAGCCATGGCCAACGGGGAAACATTGGGCCAATACGGACCCTTTCCAAGGAAGCTGGAGTGGCCCTGCCTGGATTAGGAGACAGAGGCCAGGGCTAGAAACATTGGGCCAATACGGACCCTTTCCAAGGAAGCTGGAGTGGCCCTGCCTGGATTAGGAGACAGAGGCCAGGGCTAGAAACATTGGGCCAATACGGACCCTTTCCAAGGAAGCTGGAGTGGCCCTGCCTGGATTAGGAGACAGAGGCCAGGGCTAGAAACATTGGGCCACTAATAGTACCCTTCAGTTGTGTGTGAGAGACAATACAGGTAGGCAGGCAGGCAGGCAGTCCAGCAGGCAGTTTTGCAGGCATTAAGCACTGGAGTCGGCAGGTAGTCACAGGGCCAGGCGGGCAGGCAGGCTCGTACGGCCAAGGGGAGGCAGGCAGGCTTGCAGGCGGGCATGGAGGATTGCAGACAGGAGGTTAGGTTACAGGCAGCAACTTAGTTCTTGGAGTGGTGGGGTAATCCCAAGGTGGAAAGGTTGAAGTGGATGAAAGTCAACCTTTCCACCGTCTCCGGGTCCAGGCGACAGCGGCGCGGCCTCAGGACATCACCCATGTGGGAGAAGACACGCTCACTCTGGACACTAGTGGGTGGGATGGACAAGAGGTCCAACACCAGAGTTGAAAGAGCGGGCCAGAGGTCTGCCTTTCTGGCCCAGTAGTGCAGTGGGTCTGAGGTGAGGGGTTGGAGGGGCTCGGCCATGTACTCCTTCACCATGGTCTGAGCGGGCTCCGCTACTTCTTCCTCCCTTGGCTCCACTGAGGAGGAAACTGCCATGGCTAGGGCAGAGGCCAGGTAGTTGGCTGCTGGAATGGAACCTGGTCTCTGGGTGTACGCTCCTGGAGTTGTGGATCCTTGCGAGGAGTCCTCCTCAGCATCGCTCTGGCTTCCGTGCGCCCGCTGAGACGCCTGGCTCTGATCGGAGAGAGCCCTGACTTGACGGCATAGCTCCGTCTTCCAGGATTTCAGTTCGGCACTGCTGGCCGCCAGGGAACCCTTGACGCGAGGGTCGCACAGGCAGGCCATCTGGTACACGTTTTCCCTCCTTAGTGGGCCAAGGCGGGTATCCACGCCGGTCAGCAGCCTCTCTGCCAATGCCCTGCTCCTAGGGAGAAGATTGCCTTCTTCCCGGATACTGGTCTCTAGGCGTTGGCGAAGGGCATTGACTAGGGGGAGAACGTGGCCCAGGCTGGCGTTGTAGCTGCTGAGGACGTGGGTGGTCTCCTCAAAAGGCTGCAAGATACCCGCCATCTGGGAGAGGGCGAGCCACTCGGTAGCACCAAGGTCCAATTCCCTCCCCTCATGCAGGACCGGGGTGGTTGACATGATGTATTCCACCACCTCCTTCTGCTCCACCAGACGCCTGACCATTTCGTGGGTGGAGTTCCACCGGGTGGTCACGTCCTGGATCAGGACGTGCTCCGGTCGGCTCGTCTCTGCCTGCCTCTCACGCATCATCCTGGCTGCCTTGACGCTGCGAGCGAAGTGCCCCACGATCTTCCGACACTTGTCCAGCAAGGCCCTGGTCTCCCTGGTCCCCTCACCCCAGGAGTCCTTTGGTGCACCCAGGCCAATGGCATCGCCCACCACTAGATGCAGTTTGTGTGCTGCGCACACGATGCCCTGGAACCCTGCCCCAAGAACCGCGTTGGTCATGTTACGGCCCGCGTCTGTAACCATGACTCCACGATTGACCTGTCCCTCTGTCCCCAATCCCCACTCTCGCATTGCTGTCTTGAGAAGGTCAGCAATGTTGATCCCTGTGGCGTTGTCCTCCATGCTTTGGGCCTGGAGAAGCACCACCCTATACCCTCTTGGGGTGCTGCCTTGTGCTTCCCCCTGCAGCTGCTCATGGCCTGATCGGGGCTCCAGGACCTCCTTGGGTTGCCACCAGTGAGCCGTCAGAGAGAGGTATCCGTGGTGCCCACCGGTCCAGAGGTCGGAAGTGAAGTGGATCTTCCTGCCTCTGGCCGCCTGCAGCAGGGCCCGGATCCTGTCCCTGACAGACTCATAAAGGGAGGGAATCACCCGCCTGCTGAAGGTACGCCGGGATGGAGGCTCGTACCATGGTGCCACGTGCTTCATCAGGTGCCTGAAGCCTGATGAATCCACAAAGGAGAGGGGCAACCCGTTCAAAGCCACCATTTCACCCACCACTCGAGTGGTGGTCTCCTGTGCTTTGGCCCTATTTCGCGGGCTGACAAAAGTCCCACCCAACAGACCCACTTCCTGCAGAGTGGCCTGCCTCTTCCCACTCTCACTAGCGGAGCTGTGTTTTTCTTTCTCTAACCCTTCTTCCCCTCTCTTCCTCCCTGAAGAGCAAGGGGCTGACAGGGTTCCAGGCAGAGTCCCAGGGTGCTTCCTCATCAGGTGGCTGCGCAACCCACTTGAGGAGAGGTGTTTGGGGTCATTCCCCCTGCGCAAGACCACCCCGCATATCTTGCACACCGCCATCTTTGGGTCTTGGGGGCTGTTCTCAAAATGCTCCCAGAGACACCCTCGTGGCTTACAGAAAGTAACGCCCCCTCTGTTATTGCCTGCCGGCGCTGCTGTGGTGCTGGTGTGGCCTGTGCCCTGCTGGGAAAGTAGAGTAGTACTACTGCTCTCACTGGTGGTACTCTGGGTGGAAAGAGGGCTGCTCCTTCCCTCACTGCCTGGAGCCTGACTTAAGTCTGTCCCTGCCAACAGGTCCTCAGAATCTTGCAGGTTTAGATAAAGGGATCCCGATTCTGATTCTGATGCCATTTCGGAATCAGAGCCCTCGTCTTCTTCCTGCTTAAGGGTGATGCTGTCAGGTATTGGAGATGGGAGTTGGTATGCCTCATCCATGCTTCCCTCGGTGACAGACGATGATGGCACGGTGCTGCTTGTGCCACTGGCACTGCTACTTGGGGAGGGAGCTGCACCAGTATCACTTTCTGCACTACTAGTCCCTGTCCCTTCCCTCAGAAACGTGGCCCGGTTTATCTTAGTAGGAGTTCCCCTCCCCTGCCCTCTTGCTTTGCGACCTCTCCTCATTGTTCTCACTTTTTGTGGACTCACAACACCCCCCCCCCCAAAAAAAAAGGGAATAGGAGTAAGGGGTTAGCCAATCCTGGCTGGCACCCTAGTCTCAGTCTCAATGCCCTGCTGCACAAGTCAAGTCTGTACTTAGGAGGAGAACTGTAGCTTCTTCACAGTTGTTGTAAATTATAATAGGATTGTATTTATGTAG
>JAHTLZ010000010.1:16382836-16393703 GCA_023846285.1 Phrynocephalus versicolor | reverse complement strand
TTCTTCACAGTTGTTGTAAATTATAATAGGATTGTATTTATGTAGGCGCAGGTGGCAAGGAAATTGAGTGAGATGGACTCACAACAACACCACCACAAACAACAACACAACCAACAAGGAAATAGGAGCAAGGGGTTTGCCAATCCTGGCGAACAAGTTTCTCAATGCATAGCACAGGGCAAGTGTAACAAAGAGAAATGTAACTTCTTCAAAAATGTAATTGTTTATGTAGCCTGGTGTGGTGGCAAAAGTAAATGAGTGAGTGAGGTTGACTCACAAAAACAGCACAAAAACCAAGCTAGTAGAAGGAAGGGGTTTGCCAATCCTGGCAAACAAGTTTCACAACAAGGCAAGTGTAATTAGGAGAACTGTAACTGAACTTCTTCACAGATGTAACTTACAACAAGTTACTGCACAAAAACCGAGCTAATAGAAGCAAGGGGTTTGCAAAATCTGGCAGCACCCAACTTTCACACCAATAATGCACAGGTAACTTCTTCAAATATGTAATTGAAGAAAAAGGTCTATAAAGTGGCTGGGTGCCTGCCCTTCAACAAATGTTTGTTTCAGTGCCTTAATCCAAAAAAATGAATGAGGTGTTGGACAAGAGAAAGAATATATATAATTATCTATAAATAAGTAAAATGAAATTGTAAAATGTTCTGTAGAAGGTGCCCTAGCCTTGTTGCCAAATGCCAATGCCAATGCCAACACAAATGTGCTTGTGATGTGAGAGATCTTTGAGTGCACTGGTTGGCAAGGGAGGCTCTGCCTAGTGCCTACTGCCTAGTACTGAGTTCTGAATAATAGTTCTAAAATAATTTAATCCACAGCCTCCAACCCCCCCTTCTAAGCACTAGTACTGCCACTTGCTAAACTGTAGGTAGAATAGAAAATGAATGGTAAGGTATAAATAAAACTATAAGCTGCTAGGGTAGGATAGGGTTGCTGGATTCCCTTCCAAAACCCCAATCGCAACAGCAGCAAAAAAGCTCTGGGCGCAGGGTAAAAGGACCTTTGCCAAGTAAATGAACTCGGTGGGAAATTGGGATAGAAAAGAAATGGTATGGTAGTGTAAAATAAAAATAATATATTTCCAATCCGCACTCCCCTCCCCTCCCGCTCAAATCTTCCCTCCCCCTTGAAGCAAATAGCAAAGCAAATAAAAAACGGAACTCTTCCGAAAACAAAAAAGAATAAACGCTGAGTTGCTATTCCCCACAGCCAGGAATAAAAGAAATTCGAATCGTATGTTTGCGACGAGAATAATTCAATTCCCTCCCTCACTCCCTGAGTCCCTGCCTAGCGCGACCGCGAAATCGAAACTAGTAGACTCGAGCGCAGCAATCCAGCCCTGACTAAACCACCCTCCAAGATCCAAGCCCAGACTGCAACGGACTGGAAGGTGCCTCGCCTTTTTATGCCCTCTGGCACATCCAGAAGTGTCAGTCAAAACCTGGCCATGCGATTGGTGGAATGGCTCCGAAAATTTGCATGGTCCCGTCCCATGGCCAGCCCACCGTTGCGCACGTGTAAAAAAAAAAATTAAAATAAAATAAAATAAAATCAACGGAGACGTATTTTGGCAAGACAAACCCACTGCTGCTACAGTAAAAATTCAAGTGTTTAAAATAGCTATTTTTCTCATGTTTCTGTGGTGCTTTGTTGGGTATTTGGGCCACGGTTTCAAAGAAAAATTTGCGGTCGCCATTTTGGATCCCCCCGCCCGCACACCGAATGGCAATGCCCCCCAGCCTGGTACCAGCGCAGCGCAGCAGTAGCACTAGCCCAAGGAAAGGGGGGCGGGGAACCCCCCACCCAAAAAAACCCCTTCTGGCCTGGTGGTAGGTGCCCTCAGACAGTTTTCGCCTGCTTTTAGGGCCGGGAATCGGGTTTTTTTTTAACTTTTAAAACTTTTTTTCTGTGCCACTTGGCATCGCGCAATCGCCGCGATGCAAGTAACGACCACGAAAAATCAGACCAAATTGTTCGTTCGTCGGTTCGAGCTCGAAGTCTGGCGGAGTAATTCCCGTTACCGTTTCCGTTCCGTAACGGAAACGAGTAACGGAAACGGAAACGGGAATACCGCTAAGTCGTGCCCATCTCTAGTAGAGACCTCTCTCTCTGCATTAACTTGCAATATATCTTCTTACAACCAAAAGTGCCTACTTGATTCCTTGTGTTCTTTAATCATGACAATCTGTATGCATAGTGAAGGAGATAAAATCCAAAGCATTTACTCATATTACTCCTTCTAATTCTTCCTCTCTTAGATAACTATGTAGCTTGAATTCATTTAAGTCAGATTTCCCTCTGGCTTTTCAGTCTCTGAGTGGGTGATCTAAAGAGAATTCACAGTTATACAGGGGAAAATATGGTTTATTTCTTACAGATGTAGATTAATTTAAACTGTAATATGAGATGATAGGAAGATATAACAAGTAGTTGTTCTGCTTGCCTTATCCTCTAGGCATCTAAATTGTAACTCCATAATTCAGTTAACTGCACTTCTCACTTAAGTACACAAGGAAGTATAATATATGGGATGATTACTACCTGAATTTGCAGCACTGATGATTAATGGGACTTCATAAATTAATATAAATTGAAGGTTCCTAATGCTCTTTTGAAGTACCATTCTCTTGAACTGTGTTTTAAAACTTCTGTTCACTTCTGGATTCTTGCCCCTGCTCAGTCCTATGATATTGAGTCCAAAGCTTAGTTCCATTCTGATATCATGCTGAAATGTTTTGGTATTGCACATTATTATTAATAGTGTAATATTTATCTGTGCATATTATTCCTAAACTGGCAATTATAGTGCTTCTAATGCAGAGCTGTAATTGCTGTTTCTGCGTCAGTGTTCATAATAGGCTCAGTAGTCAGATGGCAACTTACAAAGAACGGTATTAAATTGGCTAATGTAAAACATTTGCTATCAAGATTTATTTCTACTTTTGTACCTCATTAACCATTTATTTCAACCCTATGAAATTATATAGTGAGAATAATGAGACTTATCAGGATGTATTAGAAACCACTCATTTTATAAAAATGTGAAAATATGACTGAAAGCTTAAACATCAATGTTCCTTATGCTGAATATAAAAATGCAAGGTTTTGTGGTGTTTGGAAGAAGAGCGCCAAGTCTAGAAGTATTATTACTGGACTACTTGTTTGCTTGATCACTGCTTGATCATCATGTTTCACTGGAAGTTATGAGTTGCAATGAATTGTGAGCAATGGCAGTGCTTAATAATGCTGGTATGACAATGTGCATTTTAATTTTCGATGCATAAATTTAAGTTCATCTGGATTGCAATAACTGTCTAAATCAAGTAGAATTATAAGAGATTAGGATAGAATCCTAATGAAGTGCTACATTTTTGTAATATATTTTTGTTTCATGTCTCCTCGGAATAATTTATTGTTTCATAATATTTATTGTGTCCTAGAACAAAATCTTGGAACAAAGATGACTTACACAGGGAAATGGATAGGGGATTTGTGTCCCTTTTGGTTTTACTAGACTTCTCAGCTGCTTTTGACACTATAAACCAGTGATGGCGAACCTTTTAGAGACCGAGTGCCCAAACTGTGATTCAAAACCCAATAATTTTTCGCAAAGTGCCAATACAGCAATTTATCCTGAATACAGTTGCCTGTGAAGGGGGAATTTTGGGTGCCCACAGAAAGGGCTCCGAGTACCACCTTTGGCATCCATGCCATAGGTTCGCCAACACAGCTATAGACCATGACATCCTCCTGACTCATCTCTCTGAAATGGGAATTGGGGGCACTACATTAAAGTGGCTCTGGCCCTTTCTGCAGGAAAGAACGCAGAAAATGGTGTTAGGCGATTCATGTTCAACACCATGGCTGCTGACCTGTGGAGTCTTCCAGGGTTCTGTTCTGCCTCCTATGTTATTTAACATCTATATGAAACCACTGGGAGAGATTATCAGGTCTTTGGGGATTAACTGCCACCAGTATGCTGATGATACCCAGCTCTACCTCTCATCACCTCTGGATTCTAAGGGAATTACTATCCCAACTTTACATGAGTGTTTAGCTGCAGTAATGAACTGGATGAGGATGAACAAAATGAAACTAAACCCAGATAAGATACTGGATGGGGTCACCCTCCAATTGAAAAATCAGGTACGCAGCTTGGGGGTGCTCTTGGACTCATCCTTGAGCTTGGGTGCCCAGGTCACGGCTGTGGCCAGGAGAGCATTTGCACAATTAACAGTAGTACACCAGTTATGCCCCTTTCTTGAGAAAACAGATCTAGCCTTGCTGACACATCCCCTAATGATGTCCCAGCTAGATTACTGTAATGCGTTCTATGTGGGGCTATCGATGGAATGCCTCAGAAAACTTCAACGGATCCAAAATGCTGCAGCCAGACTGCTGACTGGGGTGGGGTACAGAGATCACATTACACTCCCATTAAAGCAGCTCCACTGGCTACCAATCAGCTGTTGGGCACAATTCAAGATGCTGACCTTGACTTACAAAGCATTGTGTGACCTGGGTCCTAGCTACCTCAAAGATCGAATCTCACATTATGAACCAACTCAGGTGTTATGGTCATCAGGAGAGGCCCTCCTCTCCATCTCGCCAACCTTACAGGTACATCTTGTGGGAACCTATGAAAGGGCCTTCTCAGCTGCTGCGCCGAGACTCTGGAACTCCCTTCTACTAGAGGCCAGGACTGCCTCCTCTCCGTTGTCTTTCTGGAAACAGGCAAAGACCTTTCTCTTCAGGCAAGCTTTCCCTGAATGATGGACTACCTATTATGTTTCTTTTATATGAATTCCTGCCAAGAAAACTCCATGGACGTGGGATCACAAAGAGTCGGTCACGACTGTAATGACACAACACATATGAATCTATAGGATCACACAGTTTGTGTTTATACATAACTACTTATAATCTTATGTGTTTACATTGACGCTATGTTTTCAATGTTAGTTTCCATCACTCATAACTTTACATGGAACTTTACTCTCCTTTTAACTGCTCATGCAACTTTAACTGCTCTTGTAACTTTAATGTAATGTTGTCCATTAATGCTGTAAGATGTCCCACAATTCCCTGTTCTCAATAGTTGAACATGTCTTAATTGTACTGGACTGTATATTATCCCTCATTACTGTCAGCCTTGGGTCTTTTTCCAAGTAGAAATGTGGGGTAAAAATACTCTAAAATAAATAAAAATAAATAAAATTTCTTCTGAAAATTAGGTGTATGATTCTGGAGCCAGATGATGGGGGTTTGATTTTTCACTGTGCTGTCCCATGTTCATTTTGTGGTCTACCAAGACTCCCAGTTCCCTTTCAGAGGTGCTGTTTTCCAGCCAGGTGTCTCCCATCCTGTATCTGTGCAATTCATTCTTTTTGCCTACATGCAGCACCCTATATTTCTCTCTGTTGGAACCCATTCCATTATCTTTTCCCCAGCACTCTAATCTGTCAATGTTGTTTTGGATTTTCATCCTAACCTCTAGGGAATTAGCATCCCCTCCCAATTTGGTATCATCTGTAAATTTACCGTAACCAGCCTACTCTTTATTCCTTCCTCCAAGTCATTAATAAAGATATTGGGCGGTTTACAGTTCAATTGCAGTATGCAGGCTACACATTGCCCCCCCCCCCGGTACTCTTTTTACTGACCTCGGAAGGATGGAAGGCTGAGTCAACCATCAGCCTGCTACCTGGGATTGAACCCCAGGTCATGAACACAGTTTTAGCTGCAGTACAGGCATTTAACCACTGCACCAAAGAGGACTAAAAGACTTTTAGTGCAAAAATACAGTTCAAACAACATTCCTGGTTAATTTAAAGCCCACATAAGGAACATATTTGCATAACAAAATTCAATTGATTATGAACCAGAAGAACTGCGGATTGAAAACAAAGATATTATTCAGAAATAATGTCCAAAAAAACCATGTAGTAATCTTCCAATTTAGCTTTCCACCATCTTACTTCTTCTATCAACTCTTTTACTTGTGTACTGAATTGATTTTCTACAATTTAAGATCCTTGGCTATTGCTATTCATGAATTTGTTGAAACAGACAATGCACTGGGAAACATTCCCTAGTAGTACTTCATCATTCTGACAAATGCCTATCTAATATTTCTAAACATGAAGATCCAGGAACTATCTTTAATAAAATGAAAGCAGTGGGGAATATTGTACCTTCATTGCTATAGGAAGCATGATTGAAAGGAAAGCTGGCCACATTTTCTTGACGTTTGTGCAGAGGAGAAGGATAAACAAAATTTGTTTTTTAAAAATCCATTTTCATTTTCCAATTCTTTCTACATGTTTGTCAGGCTGCAGTCCCTGGCCTAGAGTATCCCAAGGCTGGGAAATGGCCCCACTGAATTTGTAGTTTAGAACGAAGTGAAAACCAAGAAAAAAAAGTTGAGATTGTGGTGACGCCTTCAAGACTAACATCTATATTTTTAATGTGAGCCTTCAGTCTTATGAAGCCGCCTTGTCTACAAAAGCTCACATTATAAATACAGAAGTTAGTCTTTAAGGTACCACTACATTTCTGTCTTTTTTACTTTTTACTTTTACTTTGTTTTCACCTCATCACTGAAATTGCTAGCTCAAGATTTACAGATTTATTCTACAGAAAAGTCCTAAACTGCTACCCTTGTCTGTCGGAACTAACATGATTGTGTTGTATAAGAGTCCTTCCAGATATCTTGGGCAAGTACAGTATATTTAAAGAAGTTCATCATAAATACACCAAGGGAAATTTACAGAGCGCCGGTGGCATTCTCCTTTTCCTTTTGGACTGTGATTTGGACACTGAAGCATTTATGCAGAGCAGCTGATCTTGATGTACTTCACTGATTCCTCCTGTCATGTACAGTCCCCTGATCTTCCATCACAGTGTTTTACCTAAAGGAAATAAATGAAAGAAAGAAAGCTTCAGTCAGGAATTTAATTGCATAAAAGTGTTGCATAAATTGGCATTTGTCATCTCAGAAGACAACACATTTATTAGTCCTTTTGTAACATCAGAAGTAAGCAGTGCTTTGTATGTAGAGCACGGTCTCTCTCTCAGATGTTTTGACATTCATTCAGATTTTCTGATCAAATGACTTTAATTCTCTTGGGAGGATTTCTCTTCTGTTCTACTGTTTTGTAATAAAGGAATTATTTTATACTTTCATAAAGTAATTGTAGCTTCTTTTTCTGGGAAATGTATTTTATATTAATAACATGAGTTAAGGTTGTGAGATCCATTTATAGAGTGAAAATGCCATAGGTTTGTTTGGAGTACTGTATTGGCATTGGTAACCTTCTGTGACTGTTGTGCCCATCTTCAGTAAACATTAATTAATACAAGTAGAAGCATCCATTATGGCTCTGTTTCATTCAAAACTAGCAAGTAAACTTCATGCTTCTGTATTTATGTACCTATCTACAAAGTTATTTGTATTGTATATTGAAAAAATAGGAAACTTGTGACGTCAGTTTTTCCCCTCAGAGCCAGATGACAGTTTTTTCAAACATCTGGAGTTTTTTTAGACTGCTTTGCTGCTTTCCAGATAGTGGCAATCAACATTCTAGATGCCAAACAAATTGAACTAGCATTGAGCATCTGTTGACCTAGCTGGACTATTAAATAGTAATAGGATTAAGCAGAGGGTTGGGTTTATACCATTTTGTCCAAAAATTCAATTGTTTAATATTTAAAAATATTCAAAGGCAACTGTTGTAGATTAATTTACTCCACAGCTTTCGATCTTTGTAACTTAGGATACAGGTTTTAGTTGTAGTGTATTGTGGCTAATATTTTGATATTTATCAACACATTTGTCAATGTTTATTAAATTATTGAATTCATTGTTAATGTTTGTTAAAATATTTACTACCTGACAGCAGTAGGTGGCCCATGAAACAGAGGCCACATGTATTTCCCAGCAGAACATAGACATTGTCTTGGCAACATTATGGATTGTTGAGGAAATGATATAATATAAAGAGTGCACTTTATTAAATTAACTCAAAGTCTTCTGTCTTCAAATTTATGTTTTCCTATTACATGATAGAAATTTATTTTCATACTGTCCCGAACCAAACACTTTTTCTGTATCATTTTTTGAGTAATGGCAGTACATTATATCTTGCTAGCTATTTGGAAACAGCAGTAGACATGCAATAATGGCTCTCTAAATATTTTTGAGCAATGTGAGAATATTTTACAAAGCTAAAATCAGTACGAAAAAGTTCCTTATGCTGTTTTAATATAATAACAGCCATCTCAGAAATGCGGAGCTGGAAGTCACCCTATGGATTATCAAGTCCCATCACTGTCTCTAGGGAGCACAGTGGGAAATTGAACTCCTAAACTCTGTCTCTGCAGCCAGAGCGCTAAACCACGGAGCTATCCTGTCCGTGGAATTCTGCCTCATGATTTTCCAGCACTCTGTGACAGAGCTCACATGGAAGTGATCAGAGTTGGTGCTGATGGGATTTCAGCTCTTTCTTAGTTCAAACGATGACTTGTGTTACCAGAAGTAACACCATGGTGCTGATTGTGAGTGACTTCTTTCGATGCTTTTGTGACTTCTTTTTATGCTTTTCTATGAAATGCTGGTACATTTCCATTAGTAATATGTTCTGAAAAAGAAATTATGTCAGTATATAGATAGTCAGGGCAATTATCTGAAATTCCACTTTCTTTACTGCTCTGAATTAAAACAGGGCAATAACTTAAGTTTTGGTGAATGTTACAATTCCCCACCCCACCCCCGTAGATGTCTTTGTTTTCATAAAAGGTTTTTGGTAGATGTTTTAGTGTAATTTTACATTTGATAATTTATTTATAAATAGGGTGTCCTCCTTAGCAGCTGCTTTGTTTTTTTGATTTCCTCTTCTTGGCCTCCTTGAACATGAGACCTGGGTAGAAACTTAACTGGTGGGTTTGCAGACTGGGCCACCCCCAAATTTCCCTATGACTTCCACTCCCAAAGTAGGGAGACACTAACAGTTATTCGTAGCAGGTGGTTCTTGCCCTGTGTGTTTGTTTGCATTGTTGTTTCTTGGTGAAAATGTAGAGCATATTGTAGACAACCTAGGAGTAGTGCCTGTGGACCCAGCTGACATTTTTGGCTCAGAATGTCATTTATAAATTTTGGTTCATCCTTCTACAATTTGTGGCTGTTGTTGGACAGGAATTGTTACAGTGCTCCAGACCCTGGTAATCTTGGGCCTGGACTGCTGCAATGCACTTTATATAGGACTACCAATAAGGCTGGTCTGGAGGTTGCAACTACTACAGCATGCTTTATTTAGACTTTTAAATGGGTAGTCTTTCATTAGGACATAACCCTTCTGCTGAAGCAGTTCCCTTTTCTGTCTGGTTCTGCTATTTAGGATTGTTAGAGGTTTTGTAAACCCTATGCAACCCTGGACCAGTTTACATGAAGGACATCCATTTTTATTGATTCTTAAAATCACCTGGAGAGGCTTTCCTGATGGTGCTGCATGGTTTTTTGTTGTGGTCTGCAGTCATTCAGAGTATTGTTAAGTGAAATGTCATTTCTTTAGATCAGCAAGTAGAACTTGGTAGAAGAAGGCATTCTGCCAGGTATTGAGGTCCCAAACTATTGTGGCCTTAATGTAATGTAAATTGTTCTACCATACTTTGAATTTTTCAAATGCATATCACTTATGATTATTTGTAAGTGAATGAAATGAATAAACAAATACATTATTAACATTGTGCTTCATGGTTACTAGCATTGTTTCCCCCATCATTATATTCGGAACGCTACAACTGAGCCTTCCCTGTTATGACTTGCCGCTCTTTCCCCCCCTTCCTTTTTGGTACTTACCCATGATTTAAAATCGCACATTAATCATGAGTAATAATAACTATGATTTTATCATAAATGAGAAATTGAAACCATGATTTATTGATGCACACTTATGGCAAAATAATTAACATAAACGATGGTTAGTGTCATGGCAAATGTAACTTCCAGTTCTTCAGTTTTTTTCAAAGCAGCCAAGGTGAAAAGGTGCTTATTCTCGAACTTAGATCTTGAATTTCAAACCTCAGTTATTGAGAAATTAGCATTTCATCTATAACAAGTTCTGCTCAAAACTGAGCCATAGAGTAGGACCGTGGTATCCACGGGGGGTCGGTTCTGGGTCCCTTTGGATAGCAAAATCCATGGATAAGAGCAAACACCCTTATCTGAGGCTAATAGTGGCAGCAGGAGTGGTGGGGTGTAGGGGCAAAATATTTTGTCCCCATCACCTCCTAAGTCGCCGCCTGGTGTGGCTGTTGCCGAACCCTTTCGAGAACCCCCTGTAACACGGACGTCGGGGGGCATCACCTTTGAAGGCTCTGGGCCACCGCGCACCCATCCGAAATGCACCACCATGCACCCCCTGCCACTGGGCTGTCCTAGGCTAATTTCATGAAACAGAGGCCACAGAGCCTGGAGTTTGAATTGGTTCCATGAACTTTTTTGCCTTTTTTGAAAAACCATTGTACAATTAATCCATATAGCAGACATTTCCACCCCATAATAGACAAAATAAAGAGCATTTGGAGTAGTTGGCTAATGTTTTTTCATGCTCCTTAAAATGTTCTCGTGTTACTATGTGCATTGTGTGAACATCAACATTTTAAGAATTTTTTAAATAAACAGCACTGTATACAATACTTGGAAATACATGGATTTCTGACTAGTTATGTTAGGATTTGTGTTTGGTTCCAGGACATGTGAATTGGATGGTCTGTAATCCAATAGGGAATTCGTCACCTAACCCTACTGTGGGAATAACCCCCACGTGGGAAGCCCCAATCTGTGAGGCTTGAA
>JAHTLZ010000010.1:16368798-16382826 GCA_023846285.1 Phrynocephalus versicolor | reverse complement strand
TAATGGCGATGCCACAGAGGCACTGTGGGTGAGAAAGATTCTCCACACCCTACACCTCAGTATCTTTATATTTCATGTGCACATTGTTATACCTGAGGATGTTTATGTTATCTTTTCAAAGGACAAATTCCCTTTTGGAATGAACAGGATAACCCAGAGAAATGTCAGCCTGTTTGTGCTGTGTTTCATTTTGTTGGGTGGTCAACAAACATCATTCCCATTTTTGCTGTGATTTAAGCCAAGACTAACCAATGGACAATCTGCTTTACTACTCATTGAAGACTTTCACCAGGTGTTTTTCCAGAGCTCTTAATTGCTTTAGCAATGATATTGAAATCTGCATGATGGAATGGAAAGCTGCACAGGCACCAAAAATATGTCCCTCTTGACTTAGCAGTTTCATGAAATGTGGCAGGAAATGACACGCAATAGATAAAATATGCCATGCGCAAATCCTCAGGGCATAATGCTGTGGTGGCACTCTTTTCATCCCGAGGGCTGAAAATACATGCTGTATTCATAGTTTTGAGCTGCACAGGTGTCTTCTTCATCAATTTTTGTTTTGTTTTACAGTATTTTTAAATGAGATCAGTAAAGCTGTTGAATCAATGTAGCCTCTTATTAGTGTTGTTTTTCATAGTAGGGAAGTTTGAAATTAGAGGAGGAAAAACAAGAGTTGAAATGGAATCTGTAACTATGTTGGTTTTTGGTCTCAAGGCTTGTGCTCCTAATGTCTTTCTGTAGACTAACCTGCGAGATGTAGAAGTCGGGTTGTACATCTATTTAATCACACAGCTAGGTAGTTTTCAAAAGTAATTGGATCCAACTGTCTGTTTAAGCAATAGATCCAGTGCTGCAGCATCCTCAATGACTGGTCACCTGGTGTTTACTTATTTTATTTCTTTATTTCTTTATCATTATTACTTATATACCGCCCCTCTTTCCGAAGGAACCCAGGCGGTTTACAACATGGATACAAATGAGGAAAACAATAATACAAAACAGCGATAATAATAGCCTCTAAAGTGGGGGGAGCCATTACTCCCCAATGCAGCCTACTTCACTGTCAGGTAGCTGATACCAGCAGGATGTACATTGTAACAGTTAATATAAGTAAATAAAATTTTAATAAATCAAATTCGTGGTCCTTAGTCCTCTTAGTAGCTGCCTAGATGCCCTCAGCACATCCGATCTCGCCTGATTTCGGAAGCTAAGCAGGGTCGCCCCTGGTTAGTACTTGGATGGGAGACCTCCAGGGAATAGCAGGTGCAGTAGGCGCCTGGAGTAGGAGCTGGCAAAACCACTCCAGTATTCCTGCCAAGAAAACTCCATGGATATGGAGTCACGAAGAGTCGGTAATGACTGTAACGACACAACACATACAGTCCTCTTAAGTAATAATCATAACCCTAATCTGAGAATTGCAGAGCTGAAAGGGTGTTCCCTCCCTCCCTCAGCACTCCGCTCAGCATCCTTTCTGAAGCTGTGTGCTTGGTGGAGGGTGACTCTCCCAAACAGAAGTATTACCGTTCTTTGGTAAAGTGGATACGACAGTTGCGCTCCCTGAAAAAAACTCCTCCACACAAGCTCTGTTAATCTGAAGTGGCTGAAAGTTTTTCATTTGTCAATTATTTACTCATTAATGTAAACAGGCATCTTTGAATTATACAGCAGAATATTCTTCTTATTTTAAAGACTGAGACAGATCGAATGTTGTTTTTGTTGCTTGTCATTAGGATAGGTGTCCTGTCATAACACTAGAAAACAAAAAAGTGTGATTGACGTGAGTGTGTGGTGCACTGGGAATAAGATAAAACATTACATCTTGACAATTTATTGTACTGTATATCTAATTCAAGATGTTTCTGTGTATTAAAAGTTTTGCAGTTTCATCAATTATTGACCATGAATGTCTACATTGTGAATAAAGATCTTGATTTAAGTGGTGTTGTAAACATTTGAGAACCTGAATTGAAATAAATGTTGCGTTATTTCCTTCAGTTTTGTACTTGACAGAATGTACAATTTGTGTCCTCTCCTGAAATATCTGGTGAGACGCTTATTAGTGAAAGGAAATGTTCACCTTTTGTTTTTTGCTCAGAAGATTGGCGGTTACTGGCTTCTTGCAGCAACATTACAACTTACTGCTGTTTTGGTGGTTCCTAAGGAACCTACCTACACCAAAAACAGTCAGTCATTTTCAGTGATATGATAACTTTTCTTATCCCAAGCTTTAAATGTAATTCTCACAGACTACTTTTTAGTTGTATTGGCACTTGAATTACTTCTCCCTACCCCTGATAGCCCTGTCTACCTGTACAGTCCATTGCACTTAATGATGTCCAGTCCAGATTACAAAAGTAAATTATATGACAGAGATGGAAACCCATTTTCTCTTTTCATCAACCTTGCCCTGCTTACCTGCTCTGCCACTACTGTGGGTCTTCATCAAGGTACAGTTTACAAGTACCTTGGGTTATGAGTGTTTTGCAAGACGAGGAACCATTTATGATCAGTTTTGCCTAGATCAACTAGCAATGTCTTGCAGTATAAGCACAGGAGCAGGTCACATGGTCAGAAGTGAGCCAATGCTCTCTCTCTCTCTCTTTCATGCAGGTATGTATGTGCACATGCACATGCACACGCACACGCACACACACACGCACACACGAGAGAGAGAGAGAGAGAGAGAGAGAGAGAGAGAGAGAGCTTTTCAGACCTCCTGATAATAGATGTATTACTTCTTCACAGTTCTGAGATAACCCAGGGTCCACAAAATTGTTTTCTCTATGTTTTTTGTGTTTGCAGCCTAGGCTTTTATTGAAACCTGTATGAAATGATGAGAAAGGAAATGTCATTTGAAAGAAACCAAGCCATTTGAGGGAAATAATAGGGTGTTGCATTAATCAGCATTCTCACTTCTTAAAATCATTGTGAAGATCTCTAAGAGCTGTAGTAGAATGCTGGAGAATTGCTATTGCATTTTATGGTGTGGAATTGGTCCACATCATGGAATTAGAAGACTAAATATAGTCTTTGTTTAAGTAGTAATAATAAAAATGTGCTGATTTTATAGTAATAATAGCCTCCCCCCTCCACCCAGAATCCTGCCATGTAAAGAACCAAAAGGGTGAACTGCTGTTTTTTGATAGGCTTTGTTCTATCTGTGGAATTCTTAGTACAGTACTTTAAATAAAAGAGGCATGAGTTACATTTATAACATGAATCATTAGCGAAAAATAAAATAAATGTTAGTATGCTATTTCCTTTTGTCAGGGTTGAGATGTTCCCTGTATTGAAATAAGCAGAGTGTCACTCTGTAATAGTATACATGACATTGAAGCCATTTTCAAATTGGACTTCCCAAGGGTTTTTTCCTCGTGATATGATGTCTTGAACCACTCACTAAAGTGATCAGAAAAATCAAATTCTCACCCGAGAAGCAGCTGACAGGCATCATCCACAATTTCATGCCTGTCCTGCAGTGCACATCAACAAGGTATTTTGACAGTTCTGGTACTGTTGTCGTCTTAGGAGTGACAGATAAAGCTTTGAACCATTAGCAAAGGGGCAGCATTTGAAAATGTCCTTTCTGCTAACCCTAATCAGAACTCTTGCTGAGGAACAAGCTGAGCTATAGGGGGAGAAACTATCAAAATAGTCAATGAGAATTTACTGTAGAAAGCAGGAACTTTATTACCATATGATGTGTTTCTGAACTGTCTGGTAACTAGTATTTGCTTTAGAGCAGGCATGTCCAAATCAGGCCAGGGGCCAAATGCAGCCCATTTTAAAATTTTGAGCGACCCTCAGCCTCTCTTCCCTGCCAGCTCAGCCTGTCACTTATCCCTGCCGGCTGGCCCCTCCCTGTGTCGGCTGGATATATTAGCTTGCAGTTTTATGGTTTGCCTGCCCTCCCTGCCTCCGTCCATCCCCTTGACCACCTGCCCTGCCTACCCACCCCGGGCTCCGTTGCTGCAGTGTCCTCCTCACCTCCTTGCGAGGGAGGGTAGCTTATGCGAGCAACGCTACATCTTGGGTGCACATGGGCTGATTCTCGGGCCATGCAACAGCCGCTGGACCCTTGGACATCTTGAAACCGGAGCATTTGTGGCTGTTGCAGATGCGCATGGACCACACCCTTTCTCCCCTCTTCAGGTTGAATAGTCGCCCCCACACACATTTTCACCTCACCAAATCTGGCCCTCCTTGCAAAAAGTTTGGACACCCTTGCTTTAGAGGAAGCCTAACAGGGCTCTGATTATTGCAGCGAAATGTTGTTGAATGATCCATGGAGAATGTAGAAACCTGCAAAGAAACTATTTGTTCCTCCTAAGCCTAAACTGCTATTCTGCTTGGAAAGCAAGACTGTGATTACCTGGTTATGGAAAATAACCAATGCAGACTGTATTTATATGGAAAAGGAGCGCAAAGAATGCATTTAAAAATGCCTGTGAAAGGAAAACACTGGCACTAAAGCTCTTTACAAAGAAGGAAGAAAATAAACTTATAAATAAAAAGGTAATTAATTTAAAAAGTATATATGGACTATAACAGTGGACTATAACATGTGGGGGTTGAATGACCATTTCACAGGGGTCGGCATGAGCCAGTGAAGAAAAAGGCACAAAGGGCTTGGGTCTGGAGGACGAGGGGGGGGGAAGGGGGGAGAAAAAGACTGAGTTACAGTTTGATAGGTTGGAGGGGATGTCAGTCAATGGCACCGGAGGCTGCGATTGGCTGAGGGTGCCTGTATAGAGGGAGGTTCTCTATGGTACCTGCAGCAGTGGCCTGCCAAAGGGGGCTTGTGGCCTCTTCCAAGCAGGGCAAGGGGTCACCACAACATGAGGAACTGCATTAAAGGGTTGCAGTATTCGGAAGGTTGGAAATCCCTGGACTACAAGATGGGTTCTTTCTGTTGTCAAAACATCGTTAAACAACAATACGAGTAAACTGATTTCGATGTCAGTGCTTGTAATTTACTTTCACATTTTGATGCTAGTCAAACTTAAAAGTCCTCTTCCAATATCTGGAAGGAATGGCTGCCCGTTGACTAGGACATAGTGCTGTGTTTCAGTCTACTTAATCTTAACAAAACCAATATGATCTTCTACATTGGCACCCTTGCTAAATCTTCCTGGGAAGAGGGTAAAGTTGTAAACCTGTCAGGTTCTGCCATGAAAGACTGTCAAGGAAAAGGGGTTGGACAGATTGGAAGAAGAAGATGTGCTGCTTTAGACTCCCAAAGCTACACAGACCGAAAATTAGGTTGGCTTGGCAGTGAAATGCATCAGATTTCTTCCTTTTGGGTCTGAATTTTTTCAGTTTATGTGAGAGACTGGATTGTGAAAAAAGACAAGAAAAGAAATCAGTCGCACAAAATGGTGTACAACTATTCTCTCTGTTATTGTCATTGGAATTCACTAGTAAGACAGTGGCAAGAAATCGATTCCTTATTTCAGGCTTTACTGTTTAAAGATACTTTAACTTTCACCTGAAAGTTTTGGTAGCAACCTCATTTTCAAGTATAGCAGGACAACTTATGCCTGTGTTCCTAGCAGTAGTGTACCACATTTGCCCCCCCCCCGACCCGTTTCAGGTTCCAAGGATGATTTTGTGTGTGTGGTGCTCTTTGGGGTTGAATAGATTGCAAAAAGTGGCTTCCAAAGAAGTTGCAAAAATAAGAAAACCATAAGTGGCCAAGAGTCCATTTCCAGTTAATATGTGAGCTAAATGGTGCATATCTGCCTTATGACTTAATTGAAAGATGGATTATTACTTCTGGAAGCTTCCAGCAGCTGGGATTCACCTTCTAGTCAGTGCCAGGAAAAGGCTTCAAAACATTCATGAGAGTGTGCTTTGCCCATCCCTGGACTGTGGAGAATAGCTAGGCAACCTTGTGCCTTCCAGATGCTTTTCAGAACAATTTCATATAATTCCTGCCTTCAGCCATGGTTCTTGAGGCTTATGGGACCTGAAGTCCATATACTTTAAAGCAGGGGTCCTCAAAGATTTCAAACAGCGGGCCGGTCCACCACCACCCAGACACCACTGGGGGCCGGATCACAGTCCAAAAGCAGCTGCGGAGGCTGGCTTGCTCACAAAACGGGGGGTAGGTGGGGGGGTTGCAATTGGTCCCAGGGGCCGGATTCAGGACCTTGGGGGGGCCGCATCCGGCCCCGGGGCCTTAGGTTGAGGACCCCTGCTTTAAAGGCATGGGATTGTTTATGCTGCTTCAGGATAGCCTAGCTGTGATGTTTAACTCACAGTTGATGCAACTCAAAGCACAGGCACACATTTGTAAAAGCACTAGTCTTAAGAATTAAAAAAAGAGGGGGGGAGCCATGTTGCCATTTGTTGTTGTTCAGTCGCTAAGTTGTGTCTGACTCTTCGTGACCCCTTCTTCCACTGCCTCCTGGAGTTTGGTCAAATCCATGTTGGTTGCATTGATGACACCGTCCAGCCATCTCATTCTCTGCCGTCCCTTTTCCTTTTGCCTTCAGTCTTTCCCAACATCAGGGACTTTCCCAAGAAATCATCTCTCCTCATGAGGTGGCCAAAGTATTGGAGCCATTACAAAATACAAATGCAAGATTAGGCTATAGGTTAGTGTTGGCGAACCTATGGCACGGGTGCCAAAGGTGGCACTTGGAGCCCTTTCTGTGGGCACCCAACATCACCACTTCACAGCCACCTGTATTCAGGTTAAATTGCTGTGTTGGCACTTTGTGAAAAATTAGTGGGTTTTGAATCACAGTTTGGGCACCCGGTCTCTAAAAAGGTTCGCCATCACTGGTGATACCTTTGACTGGTAACATAACAAAAATAACTGCAAACTTTCAAGGGCAGTACCCTCTTTTTCATAGCACGTACCAGAAGTCCAAACATAGCAAAAGATGTGGTTGGCCAGGAGATCATTCTTAGTTTATGTGTAAAGTTTAGATGTAAAGTTCTTGGCAAGATGATAGTCACCAGCCAGTGTTCTTAGATGAGGCAGGAAGCAACAGGGCTGTTGTTAAAGCTTCATCTGAAGTCAAGGACAGTTTGACCCTTGCCCTTTTGGCTAACTGAAAGATCTGCCAAGGGAGTTCACACCTGGTTCCAGAAGACTGTGAACACCTCTTTAATAGAGGGAATGGTCCCTGTCACCTTGAAAGAGGTGGTAATTAGACTACTCCTTAAAAAAACCTAACCAGGCCCCAGGGCTGGTGGTTAACTACCGACCAGTAGCAAACCTACCTTATTTGGGCAAGGTGTTGGAACTGGTGGTGGCCCCACAGCTCCAGGCGCTGCTGGATGAAACGGATTTTCTGGATCCATTTCATTCGGGTTTCAGGCCAGGTTTGGAACAGAAATCACCTTGTTCGCTCTGTACGATGACCTTTGCCGGGCGAGAGGTGGGGGAGTGTGCCCTGTTGATACTTCTGGACCTCTCAGTGGCTTTCGACACTATCGACCATGGTGTCCTTCTGGACAGATTGGCTGGGATGGTAGTTGGAGGCACTGTTTTGTGGTGGTTCCACTACTTCCTGACTGACTGTGTCCAGAAGGTGATGCTGGGGTTTACGTCACGGGGTTCCACAGGGCTCAATATTATCTCCCATGCTGTTTAATATCTACATGGAACCACTAGGAGAAGTCATCAGGAAGTTTGGACTGACGAGTCAGCAATATGCTGACGATACTAGGCTCTACCTCTCATTTTTCACCAATGCAGGTGAGGCGGCTTCTGTGCTGAACTTGTGTTGGGACCCGATAATGGACCGGATTAAGGTTAATAAACTGAAACTCAATCGAGACAAGATGAAAGTGCTGTTAGTGGGTGCTTCACTGGACAGGTTAGAGGGTCATTTCCCTGTCTTGGACGGGGTCGCAGTCCCCGTAAGGGACAGGGTCTGCAGCTTGGGAGTGCTCCTGGACCCTGGTCTAACCCTGGAAGCCCAGGTGGATTCAGTGGCCAGGGGTGCCTTTCTTCAGCTGTGGAAAATATATTAGCTGCGCCCCTACCTGGATGAGTAGAGCATCATGACAGTTACGCATGCACTGGTAACATCCCGTATTGTTTGCTGCAGTGCACTTTACGTGGGGCAGCCTTTGAATCCGGTCTAGCAATTGCAACTGGTTCAGAATCGTGCGGCTTGGCTGGTTAGTGGAGGGGCTGCAGGGACCACATCACGCCAATTATGTATAACCTTCATTGGTTACCAGTGGTTGCCCGAGCCCAATTCAAAGTACTTGTTTTTACCTATAAAGCCCTCAATGGCTTAGGAACTAGATACCTGAAGGATCGCCTCCTTCCATATAAACCTACCCAGCAATTAAGATCTAGGCAGGGAGCCCTCCTGAAAGAGCCATCCCTCAAGGAGGTCAAATGGGTGGCTTGTAGGTATAGGGCCTTTTCAGCAGCTGTTCCCAGGTTATGGAATGTCTCCTCCCAAGTGAGACCTGCCTGGTGCTGACGATGATGATATTTTGGCACCAAGTAAAAACCTTCCTGTTCCAGAAGTTTTTTTAACTGATATAACATTGATTGTAGGTCATGATGGCGATTTTAGTGCATTGTTTTAGTATATTGTATTGTATTTAAAGTTTTTTTTATCATTTTTGTTTTAATTATTTGAATTGTTTATTTTAATTGGAAGCTACCCAGAGACCTTTGAGTAGTGGGCAGCATATAAGCTAGCTAAATGAATGAATGAATGAATGAATGAATGAATGAATGAATGAATGAATGAATGGATTTGGTTTCACATCCCAGCCCTTGAAACAAAGGGATATAGGTCATGTACACCCACCCACACCTCCTTTCCATTTGGGTCTTTGAGACATACAAGTCCCTGTTTGGCCAGGGGGTGGAGGAAGGGTTGATACAGGAAATTCATGTACTCCATTTGAGGATTGGGGTAAAATTTAGTAAACCCAGTAGGTATAGCCTTTTGAGACCATATTAAAGAAAAGGAATACAGTAGGACCCCGCATCCGTGGGGGATCAGTTCTGGGCTACCGCACAGATACTGAAATCCATGGATAATGGCGAATGCTCTTATCCGGTGGTGACAGGAGTGGTGGGGTGCCAGGGGCAAAAGCTTTTGTCCCTGACACTCCCCAAACACTGGGCAGCATGAAGAACCACCAACCTGCCCAGCGAGAGTGGTGGAGTGCCATTGCAGCTTTCACCCCAGCACTAACCCACTCCCACTGGGCAGGTAAGCAAACTGGTCAGTGGGAGAGAGCGCCTTTGTGTCACCCGGCCTGCCTGAAGGTGCAGTAGTGTGACAAATCGGGTGGAGTGAAGGTGCACTCTCCTGCCGCCCAGTCTGCTGACCTGCCCATCGGGAGTGGTGGGGTGCTGGGGGAGAAAGCACCACACAGTCCGCTGCCCAGTCAGCGCAGAACGGCTTTCACCCCCGACATCTCACTGCCCCCACTGCCTGCTGATCACCAACAGCAGATAACTGAATCCACTGATGACGAATCAGCAGATACAGGGGTGGCACTCTATTACCTAGTGGTTGCAGTCTTGTCATGCTGCTGTTGAGTCCATATACCTTCTTCTTGGTATGTGGAGGAGGGGCTCTTTCTTGGTATCTTAGTACAGTAGTTCCATTGAAGGAAAAAAGGGGGGGAGCCATGTGGCCATTACAAAATACAAATGCAAGACTAGGCTATACCTTTATAGGCCACTAATAAAATAACAACAAATCATTGCAAGCTTTCAAGGGCAATTAAGCCTTAAGAATGCATCCTCTTCTTTTTCTGCCCCATGTAATTTCTTCAGTGTTGTTGGTTGTATTACCTGCTTTATTAACACAAAAACAGGGTCCCCATCTTAATCACAGTCTAGAGCACAGTTCACTTTCTGCTGAAGCAGGGGATATTGCTTAGCATGTTCCATGGTTAGCAGCAGTGGAAATACAGTGGACCCTTGTATAACAAACAATTTGTATAACATAAAATTTGTACAACATAAAAAATTCCGGAGATAGGGGAAATTTGCTTAACAGAATCACCTATGGGAAGAATCCGTACAACATAAAAATGATACCACTCCATTTTCAATGCATTCCTATGGGAATTTATATAAAGGAAAATTTGCTTTAACATAATTTCTTTTGGAACGAATTAATTCCTTTATACAAGGTACCATTGTATTATGTTTAAATATGCTTAGAACTGAAGGGAAGGAGACATTGTCCACAAGATTGCTGAGGTTTATGAGCAACAGCTTGCAAAGAACCAGTACTGCATTCTCTCTGGGTCATGGTGGCAAAACTGCTCATTTGCATTGTGGATAATATGCTTATTTGGTGTCCAGGGCGTGGAATGTTGATGCTCTCCAGTTGTACTGCCAGCTGAATAATTATTCTGTGTAGTATACTAATGGTGTTTGGGCTGACAGCAGAATGTGAGTTCTTTGGAAGAATTTATTTCGAAGCATGTTTCAGTTTTCTGTCAATTGGATCTGTTCGGATGTAACTCTTCCAGAAGGAATATGGTTGGCAGCTCACAATGTGATTGTTGTTTTTATGTCAGGGTAAATATATATTCTCTTTGTGCTACGGTTGCTCCCAAAGTCTGTCAGGCTTTATGGTGCATCTTTTGTTGTTCAGTTATGGGTGGTCATGTTGCTGCCTTCTTATGGCTATGCTGTGAATGAATGACCTCAAAAATGTTCTGGCCTTAACAGCCCTGTTCAGTTCAAACTCAAACTCATTCAAACTCAAGGCCATGGGGTTTCTTCCTCAGTTCCATCATTTTTACTTCTTCAGGCAGTTTCCCCCTAGTTTTGTGATGATCCGTTGAGTCTGCAAAGCTCTCCTCTAGCACCATATTTCAACTCCCCCCCGGTCCACTTTTTTCCATTGATGTACATAGCAACAGGGAATATAATAGTTTTGATGATCTTAGCCTTGGTCGCTAGTGACTTTTATCAATAGTTTACCCTGTTCCTGTGGGTCTAATGGGGATAGGGGGATAGGCAATTTTATTGTTCACATTGATTTTTACAACACTCACACATCCATGCTCTACACAGGCATAGTTGCCCCACTGATGGACTGAGGATGACCTTGACTTGTAAAGAAATATGGGAACTTGGGTGAAGAATTTAAAAAGAAATCAGCCAAAGATACAGTAATTCTCATTTATTAGAAGAAAAATCTAATGTTTTCACTAGGAAAGTACAACATGAACCACTAATTGATAGTTTAAATGTCATTTGGAATGCGTAAAAATGTGGTACCGTTGCAGCAGAAGCCATTACTCTGAGGCAAGGGATCTAGGAATTCCTCTGCCTAATGAGGAAAGAAGAGCAGCTTTGAACATGTGAAATAACATAAACCGCTCAAAATGAAAAAAAATAACAATATTTCATTCCCCTTTTGAAATAGAGTCCTTCCTTTTTGCTTTTGATAGCCAGGAGCAAAATAACCTATTAGAACTCTCTAGGGCTCCCTCAGGAGAAGAAGGAGAAGGAAGCAACCCTGAAGAAACCATCTTTAGGTGGACTGTTCCCTCAGGTGGTGTTGATCCACATGCTGGTAGCATTCTGCAACACATGTCTTTGCACATCTAACCAGAATGGATTGTGTAACTTATCAGTCCATCTTAGAATGATGGGAAGTATCAAACACTTTGATCATCACCTTGCTTGCATGGAAAATCAATGGAGTGGTCCTATAGTAATTGCACTCTCTGGCATCTCCTTTTAAAGGAATTTGAATGCATATTATTCTTTTCCAGTGTATGGATCATGATATGTTTTCCATATTTATTGGCATATTCAGTTTATACAGCTTGGAAGCTGAAACTCTGGGTGATTTATTTCTTCCAAGTGCTTTCAGAGCAGATTTCACTTCAGTTTCTAAAACTGCAAGTTCTTCATCCTTTGATTCCTTATCAAATGCAGCTCTCTGAATATATATTGTTTCCACTTAGCATGGCATCATCTTGGTCTTTTAACATTCCTAGTGTGGTACAGTGGATAGAGTGATAGACTAGGATTCTGAAGAACAGGGTTCAAATCTCCAGTCAGCCATGGAAACTCAATAGGGAGTGGAACTGGTAAAAACACTCCTTATATATCACATTGGCCATGAAGATTGCCACAGAATTGACGCTTTTGAGCTGTGGTGTTGGAGGAGACTCTTGAGAGTCCCCTGGACTGCAAGGAGATCAAACCTATCTATCCTGAAAGAAATCAACCCTAAATGTTCACTGGAAGGACAAACTTTGAAGCTGAGGCCCCAATACTTTGGCTACCTCATGAAGAGAGAGGACTCTTTAGAAAAAGTCCCTGATGTTGGGAAAGATTGAAGGCAAAAGGAAAAGGGGACGGCAGAGAATGGTTGGACTGTGTAATCAATGCAACCGTGTAATCAGTGCAACCAACATTTGACCAAACTCCAAGAGGCAGTGGAAGACACAAGGGCATGGCATGCTTTGGTCCACAGGGTCACAAAGAGTCAGACATCACTGACTTGCTGAACAACAACGTTGATTCTGACTTGACAGGACAGAATATACACAATACACCTCTTTGATTTCTTGGATGTCCTGTAGTAGTAGTAGTAGTAGTAGTAGTAGTAGTAGTTTTCTTAAAAGCCTGAATAATTGGCAGGGTCAGCCAAGGCGGAATGGTCAGTGCTGAGACAACTAACGTGCATCCTCACCCTCTTTAGGGTTAACAGTCACATCACCAGAAGAGAGTGAATAATTCCAGTTTTAACATCCCTTTGCCAGGTGCAGATAATCCTCTCTGTGTAGCATTATAGAGATCTGGAATCTCCAGTTTCCGCCAACTTTTCTTCCAGATTGCACATGTAACAAAGCACTGATGCCAAACAATTACCAACTGGTTCAGACTGGTTAGTGGCTAATAGAGTGTGAATAGTTGTGATCAGGTTAGCTTAATTCAAATATGGCCACAGCTAGTACCAATCAATCTACATTCCTATGTTGAACCTGGAAGTTGAGTCAGGGCAACTGGACTTCTTGAGAGATTAAAACATTTCGCTGCTCATCCAAACAGCTTCATCAGTCTCCTAATAAAAGACTAATGAAACTGGATGAGCAGTGAAATGTTTCAATCTCTCAAGAAAAGAAGTCCAGTTGCCATGACTCAACTTCCAGATAAATTCACCTGGACGACTGAGAATCTTCACAGACATATTCCTGTGTTGAAGCTGCAATGTTGGGTTCAGGTATATTTCCAAATTCAATGACTGATCCTTCAGGAAAATCCTACTTTATTCAGAACATATTGAAAACTGTCCAACTAAGAACAGTTTCATCTTGTCCAGGTAAAGTGTTTTGATTTTCATTTGGTTCATTACCAAGCCCAGGCAGTTAGAAGCCATATGATAGCCATTTCCATCTGTCTAAAGGGCTGTTATGTCAAAGATTTGTTTTATATGGCTTCCGAGTATAGAGCCAGAATAAAGTAGATTCAAGCAGTGAGAATGGGAGATTCAGATAAATATTAAGAGGAACTTCACAGAACTTAACCGTTTGCCAGTGGAATAGACTTCCTTGGACAGTAATAGACTCCCCGTCCACGGACATTTTTGAACAGATATTAGATGGCTGCCTGTCATGGATGCTTCTGCTGTGGATTTCTTGGTTCAGCAAGGGGTTGGGATGGGATTAGAGCATAATACTATGGTGGGAAGTTTTGCCTAGCAACAACTGTGTATACTGTACATGGCAATTGCTTTGTGTTTCTGGTATGCCCTGGGGTAAATTTATTCCCTTCACCATTATATATAGCATATTCACCATAGCTACTTTGAAGGGTTGAGGAATGGAAAACCCGAGAAGGGAGAAGAATAGGCAGTGCTTGCAGGAAGCGTACTTGACTGTGTTGTTAAGACTCAAAGAACTCGAAATAGCTCATGGGAAAACATTTGTCTGAAAGAAAATGAAAGTTTAAGCAGCAGTTTCATGAGATGAATAGAGGCTTGCTTATTATTTATTTATTTATTTATTTATTTATTTATTTATTTATTTATTTATTTATTTATTTATTTA
>JAHTLZ010000010.1:16350779-16365713 GCA_023846285.1 Phrynocephalus versicolor | reverse complement strand
GTGTGTGTGTGTGTGTGTGTGTGTGTGTGTGTGTGTGTGTGTGTGTGCATGCGTGCACGCGCATGCACACACACATGCAATGTATAGCCTGCATAATGAAATTGTGAACTGCCCAGAGAGTGCTTTAAGCACTATGGGGTGCTACATAAACAGTATGCTTTGCTTTGCCTTATTAAGCTTTCCCAAATGGGATATAGCAGTGTAGGTGAACTTGCGGGCGGGCAAGCGGGCGCTGCTCCATCACTGCCGCCATTGCTGCTGAGCTTGCCGGTGGCCGGGCAGGTGGGCGCTCCTCCTCTGCCACCACTGTCGAGGATCTTTGGAACGGGTGGGTGGGAGCCACCACTGAGGATCTTTGGATTGAACAGGTGGGTGGGCGGGCAGGCAGGAGCACTGGAGCCGCATGGCCAACTCCTCCTCTGCCCATGATTTTGCAGGCCCTTGCGCCGCTGATCGCCATCTGCAGATAACTGAATCTACGGATGGCGAATCAGCGGGTACGGAGGTCTTAATGTATTGTGCTTTTCTGATAGTTCCTGCTTGTTTAAACTGGAGAGTGTAGCTGTAGCCGATACCATATACAGTGTATACCTATATTTTAGAGTTTGCTTGTGGATTATATCGATGAACTCTTTCATCTTAAAATCTGATTATTTTGTTAGTATACATTGCTCAGGAAGCAAGTGATTATTTTGCTATTAAACTGTTTTCTAACAAGACACAATTTGGAGGAGGGATGGTAGTAACATTAATAATGTTATGTCTATACTGTATAGAGAAACAAGGAACGAAGTGAGAGTTATCAGAATAATGGTAATTTGACTGTGGAAGAACAGGTGCCTCCTTAACATGGCTGTGACTCTTGGCGATGGCATTTTCAGTTTGTTCTTACATGTTGCCACATTGTTTTTTTTCCCCAGAAGTCAAAATGCTGGTAGGATAGTAGCTCCATTGGACTTCAGGCCCAACATTTCCTCTATTTTTAATTCCTTTTGTGATTGAGCCCTATCTATGAACCCTGTCCTGCTCTCTCGCTCTCTCTCTCTCTCTCCCTCTCTCTCTCTCTCTCTCTCTCTCTCTGTGTGTGTGTGTGTGTGTGTGCACAAAACCCAGAAGTCAGCTGGCACTGATTATGACTGCTGCTGAGCGGTGCTTATGAAGCTCTGTGAGCACGTACACATATACAACTTACAGGGAACATTCTTCAGCCCTAAATACTGTTAACAGTACCAAATGGAATAGATCCATTGAATCAGTAGAAATGTGATAAATCAGCACATATATTTGTTCCATTGATTAAGCAAATCTACTCTAGGATAAATAATTAGGTTTAGATGGATTTTAAATTTTAAAATCGGATTTTCTTTGATGATTTAAATCAATAATTGATTTTTAATATTTAAATCACATTTTAAATTGTGATTTAAGTCAGTTTGATTTTTATCTACCTTGGTTTAATGGCAATATACTTTTGAATATTGGATGTTAGAAAACAAATGAACAGGGTGACCTCTTGCCTCTGTGTACTGCTCAGGGCTTGGAGATGTATGTGGATGGCCTGTGTGGATCTTGGGTCTTAATTAGAACAGCTCAAAGGGAAAAAGGAATTTGTAAACATTTTAGAAATGTTCTGAAGCAGGTGGTTTGTTTGTTTGTTTATAATCTAATACATGTCCTTTTCATGAGTCTAAGTAGATATCTATATCCTGGATATTGTTTTATAAACAAATTAGGGGTTTAATGTACAGCAAGCTTTTATTTGACCAAGTGTTTCAACTCTGTCTCTTGAAAGTTTAATGATCTATTGTTTAAGCTGATATTGTTGCAGCATCTGTGGCTTTACTCTCTAACCATTTCAGGTCTGCAGTAATTCCTTTGGTACCAGTATAATTTGTCGAAGGCTTTACACATTATGAAGAAAGAAATTGGACGCTATTCTGAGTTTATTCAGTTGTTTAGAATGCAGACTTTTAACATAGAGTTTGAGGGCGATACAAAGACTGAAATATGTTACCTAATCGTTTGTTTTAGGTAGACCTGTTCTATTCTGTTGTCATCTACATAAATTTTGAATGTTGTTAATTCTCATACATAGCTTAAAATTTAATTACGTTGTTCATTTCCCCCTCCCTTCTCCCTCTTGCAAACAGGCCAGGTACAAGCAAAGCCTTGATCCTACAGTGGATGAAGTTAAGAAGCTGTGTACCTCATTACGTCGAAATGCCAAGGAAGAGAGAGTCCTCTTCCACTACAATGGACATGGTGTTCCCAGGCCCACGGTGAATGGAGAAATCTGGGTCTTCAACAAGGTACAGTGATACCTTGGTTTTCAAGTACCTTGTTTTACAAGTGTTTTGCAAAATGAGCAACCATTTCTGATCAATTTTGCCTTGATCAACTAGCAATGTCTTGCAATGTGAGCACTGGAGTAGGTTACATCACAAATGAGTGGATGGTCTCTCTCCCTCTCCCTCACTCAGTCACTCAAACCATTTCTAGTCATGGAGCAGCTAGTCAACTGTGTATAGGGCTACTAATTCCATTTTATTATTGTCACATTAAAAACAGAGAGTACAATCTAGTTATTATTCCCAGGCAGAGCAGATTCTACAACCAGATACCTGAAACATGAGGTAGACGTGGACTTCTAGCCAACCTCTTTTGTGAGTTTTCACATTTTTGTGTGTATAGTATGTGGTCTATGGGACCCCAGAACGAATCATCTGAGTTTCCATGATTTCTTCTGGGGAAATTTGCTTTAATATACAAGTGCTTTGATTTACAAGCATGTCTCTGGAATGGATTATGTTTGTAAACCAAGGTATTATTGTACAGTACCTGATTTGCCAGTGGAGTTCAGTCACAGTCCTTCTTATGATGTACTTTGTAAAATAAAGCCAGTAAAGCCAGGAGGTTTGACCTAAAATTCCAGATTGTTCACTCTTTAAGTATGCTCATGTTAAGTTGTTATGAACATGTGTATATTTTGTACAGGGCAGGAAATCTGAAAATACTTTGTGGAGAAGTTGAGTCTGCATAGGAATATGTATTTGGAGATAGGTTACTGAGATAATAAAAGCCAAATACAAAAGTGGAACAGGTGATACCTTTAGTTTATTTGAAAATTAACAAAAACATTGCTAATATTTCAAGTGTGAAACCCTCTTCCTCGGTGTAGTACCAATAGATTATAACGTGGCACAAGACGGATTTGCCAGGAGTTATTTCTTAGATGTAAGGTCCTTGGCAAGATGGGAAAAAAGCCAGGCAGTTTCTTAGTTAAGGCTCGGAGCTTGGATATTCTCAGGCTGCAGCCGAAATGAAGGGAGGGAGGTGTTTTATTGTCCCAGTCCTTCCAAAGATATGTCATGGCTGGATCACGTACACACATTCACACCTCTCCTCAATGTGGCTCATTGAGCCTAATGACCCTTGCCATGCTACCGAAGGGGGAGGGGGTTGGTGCAGAAGGCCCAAGCATTTCATTTGGGGATTGGGATAAAATTTGGAAAAGTCCACTGGGTGTAACCAATTGGCTCAAATAAAAAGGAAAGAGATTACCCAGTGTTGCAGTGTTGTCATGTCTCCGTTGATGGTCCATTTGCCTCTTCCTTGGCACTCATGGGGGGTGGCTTATTCCTGGTATCTCAGTATTTCCAATTAAAGCAAAACAAGTTGAGGAGCCATATAGCCATCACAAAAAACAAATACAAACGTGGAACCTTTAGGCTATTAGAAAATTAACAAAAAATTTCAATATAAAGATATTGAAAGGTGTTTGCATGATGGCTGAAATCCACTGGTAAATTACAACTAGAGTAGGACAACTAAATCATTGGGGATTTTGTGGGTCAGCTCCTCCATAAGTTCCATTGATTCCATCTACCTATTCTAATCTTGACTTACTAATGGATTTCAGCCTTTATATGGGTATATGCTTATATTTCTTCTGAGAAGATATGTCTGCAGCACTCATGAATTTCTTCCAGTTCCTGGAGCTAATAAAACAATTTAATGGAATAATGTTCTAAAGAGAAAATCAGAATAAGATGAATGCATACACTGATAGCATTAAAAGTTTTAATGCTACTATGGACATTGTGTCCCCAGGCTAACAGTGAATAGTGAAATAGGCTGTTATGCAAAGGACCTGATTTAAAAACAGAATTAATCTCAGCACCTCTCATGCCAAAATGTAAAGGATTCTTGCATGCACAACTTATGAAAGAAATTCATAACAGACAATAACAATACTTATTCACATATGGATCTGGGTGGTCTATAAACTGTATCCCATGAGCATGACCTTCATATGACTTGTTGCTGACTTGATCATTGTTCATACAATGCATTTGGTCCCTTTGCCTTCCTCAAGCCTTTAAGAAATTGAAGGTTCTCAGTAAAAAAATAAATACAAAGGCTGCCATGTTGCTGAGGTTCTGCTGTGTAGAAAGTCCTTCCAGTTTAGCCCCGTGAGCTCATTCTGCTTGTGCTAGTGTTTCTTTTAGCAGTGGGAGTTTGGAGTTTCTATATTGCAAAAATAGGTTACAGGCGATACCTTCATAGGCCACTATTAAAAATTAAAAAAGGAACATAGCAAGCTTTCGAGTGCAGTCAATGACCCTTCTTCAAAGCAGGTCCCAGAAGTTCAGACATGGTGAAAGATGTTCTTCACCAGGAGGTTACTTTTAAAGTCCTTAGTTAGATTATCTTAAAATCCATGGCTAGGTGATGTTTGTAGCCAGGACAGGAGTCTTATTGGGGGCGAGAAGGGCAGTTGTAAAAGGCTGTATCTTAAGTCACACCCCCATTCTTCAAACAAAGAAACATGGGTTATATACCACCCCCTCCCTTACCCAACCCCGTTTGACACTACAAGACATACAAATCCCTTTTGGCCTGGGTGGGGGCGGGGGGGGGGGAGAAAAGGGTTGATACGAAGGATCCATGTGCTTTATTCTGAGTTTGGGGTAAAAAAAATTTTTTTAAGTCCACTATGTTTGCCAATTAGAACCAGATTGAATTAAAGTTATATTACCTAGTGGAAGCAGTCTTGCCCTTTGATGTTGAGAGTTCTTTTGCCTCATTTCAGGTCTCTGTGGAATGCCGGCTCTTTCTAGGTATCATCACAAATCCAATCAAGGCAAAAAGGAGTGGCTTGCACCATGATAACAGGGCCACACATGACACTGTTCCTCCCTCCCTCTGTCCCTTCCTCCCTTCCTCCCTTCCTCTTCCCCAACCCATTAATGCAAACTACTCTGAGGTTTACAAGTTAAACCTTAAGAAACCCACATAGAAAAATAAATTCTGTATTGTGATGATTCACCTGTATAGGATCAAAATTCATAGAAAAAGAGGGGAGAAATTAAAAATAACATTAATATTAATATTAACAGTATCCAGGAAAATCAGGTGTTGAAAGCCCTTTGAATAATTCTGTTTCCACCAATTTCCTGAACGTAAGAAGTTAAGGAGCCTGGTATATATCGGTTTGCAACCTATTCCAGAGAGTAGAAGGCACCACAGAAAAGTCATGAATCCTTGTTGTCACCTTTTTGTCTCCCCCCCCCCCCCCCCCGTGTGGCCCCTTTTAGCAACATGGAGAGAAGCAGATGAATTGAGCATGGATAGTGACAAAAAGCCAGTCATGTTATGCTTTTAAGACTTTCTGTTCAATGGGGCCGTAGCAGGATACTGGCCAAAGAATTTTGCAAAAGAATTAATCTAAATCTGAGGACGCTCTCTCCAGTTTTTCTAGCCCACAGTGATTCAGATATTCTTTTTCTCTTAACTGATTATGGAAATTTTATGGAAATTTTATACGGTTATGGATGGCAAGGAGTAGCTATAGGTCATATAGTACCATCAGTGTTCATGATTCTTTTCTACAATTAATGAAATGGAAAGGCTACTAGTAAGTTAAACATCCTTCTCATCTTTATGTAACATATCAAAATATTAAGAGCAGCATTTCAGTGCTAGGTGTACTTAACCCGTTACAGTATTATGTTGTTGTGTTTCAATCTGTGCTGCACAAATATAAAACATTTATTTATTTATTTATTTATTTATTTATTTATTTATTTATTTATTTTCTATACCGCCCATCTTCCAGCGGAACTCTGGGCGGTTTACAACAAAGTTAAAATCAACAATACAATGTAAAAGGGAAAAAATTGGAAAAAATGGAATAAAGCCAGGAGAATCGGAGGGGAAACCCTCATTAAAAGGCATCAAGAGGGCGGAAAAAACAAACAAACACCGGTGGATAAATTAAATTAAGTTAAAAGGTTGCCAAATGCCTCCCTAAAAAAGCACCTGCTCTCATGTATCCACCATCAAATGTTTCAGAATAAAGTTAGTTGTGGAAGCCACAGTCTCCCTTGCATTCAGAACTCTTGTTAGTCTTATTCCAGATAGAGGAAATCAGCTGTGAGAACTTGTACAATTATATTTCAGAATGTGTTGTTACTTCCAGTAGGATGAGAAGTGAGTATCATCATGGTAACCAGCTGCATGAGCTGAAGTGTGTTTTATGTTTTAAGAAACACATTTACTATTCCCACTACGTAACCGAGAGTGAAACAGAAATGTATTCAACTGCTTATTTACTCATTTGGGGTGGCAACCAATTGTGTTTATTTGCTGTAAGTTGAAGAGTGTGTATGACTGAGACACAGTTGGTTTGAATATTTATTCAGTTTCTCTTTTTGGGAATGGCATTCGTCCAAATGCATAAAATATACATATTCAGTTTCAGAGGAATCTGTACAGGAAAGTCTTCTTTTTATTTCCTTGCTGGAGATACTGTACTTTACTCGGTTACTTAGTACCTGAGCTGGCTAATAATGGGAGCTACGATCTTTGAGATGATACAGGTGGGTGATACAAGAGTAGCCATGGTTCCAATGTGAGATGTATGTTTTTCATACAGAAGGTTCCCGGATCAGTCAGAGACATTTTTAGTTGCAAGGATAGATGTCAGGTGATGTGAAAGGTTTTGAAATTGTTGTTGCTATGTGCTTTCAGGTTAGAACTAACTTATAACAACCCTAATAGGGCTTTAGAGGTATTGAGATCTTCAAGGAGTGGCCTTACCAGCTCCACACTACCATTGAGTTTCCGTGGCTGAGCAGGGATTCAGATCTTGTCACTTTATCCACTATACTATTTGAAGGTTCCTAGTGGAATACCTTAGAAGTTCAGAGATGTGGATGCAAAGTCATAGGTTGAGTGTTCAGCTCTTCTCTGTGCCTCCAGGGAGAAGTGCCAGCCTGTGGGACCTCGGGCATGCTGCATGGTCCTAAGGTGTCTCCATAATAAGGGTATGGTAAACAACTTCTGAGTATTTTCTACCTAGAAAACCCTGGAAAGCTGGCATCAACAGTCTTGAAAAAGATGACCATATAGAGGGCAATTTCCTCTGCTGCTGTTCAGGAATCTCTTAGCATCCATCTTGTCACTTTAAATCCACAGATTGCAAACAATAGATGAGACAGAAATGACACTATGTTGACTTCACTGCTGGAGTGAGAGGAATCTATTCTATGGCTGAATCCTGTTGCTTTGATGTGCAAGCAGAAGGCAAATGGCATAACACTCACTTCTAGGCAGCAATTAGCAAGTCACTGCTGCGATTCTCAGGTGTGTATGCTCTCTGGCATTATAAGTGCTTGAGAAACTCAGCAGGGAGTTGTTAACTGACATCTAGAAGTGAGTGAATATTACTTTGCTATGCAGGTGTTTTCCTTCCACCTTTCAGATTTCAGCCAATAGAGTCTAGATAATATAATGGCTGCATTATTAAAAATTTATTATACATTTGCCAGCTGCTTTGCCTTATCAGTTGGAATAATCTGATTAGGACTCCACAACCTATTATTAGGAGGAGTGAGTTTGCATAGGTGTGAAATCGGATAGTTGTTTTGCACTGGTTTGGGCTCTTGACGGGGAAGTTTTCCCCCCCTTTTCTTTTCTATCAACAGCAGAAGGCTGAACCTGAAGCAGGAAAACTTGAGACCTAACTATGAGCTTATTTTGATTTAAAGAACAAATACAGTATAAACTTATATAGGCTACATTTCCAAATAACATCAAGACAATTTTTTTTACAATTGATTGTGGTCGCTTGAATCTTTACATCCTCCCAGGTAACCAAACTTAAATTCTATTGTCTTGTGTTTCAAATATGAAAGAATTGCTGCAGAAATTGAAGCGGCAGTCCTGATGCCAGCTGGGGGACCAGCAGTGGCACCTTTTGTCTTTTAATGTCTTCCCCCTATTCTGAAGTTCTCTAAGACTTCCATAGATCAAAAGGGATCCTTTGAAAGCTTTGGAAGGGCGGGAGGGCGGAAATAGCTTTCAGTTAAATTCAGTTAAATATTACCATTTTAAAAAATTCTAGATCATCTCCCTGTCCCCTCATATTCTTGGTGTTTAAGATCATCAGATAAGACCCTTCGCTCAGTCCCATTGCCAGTGAGGCCTCCTAAATTTTTATGCATTATAACAGATTATAACCATTTTGCTGAAAATCTGCCAAAATGGCTTTTGTCGTGCACTCCCAAACAATTAATGTTCTGCATCACTGGTGCTTTGAATCTTTAAGTGCCAAGTAAATGCTCATATTGTTCTCAGACAACTAGTGATTCTGGAAGAGCAAATTTATCCCAGAAGCCCTGTTGGTGAGCAAATCTAAATCCCCACCAGCTAAGCATTTACCCTGTTTTCCCGAAAATAAGACCTACCCCAAAAATAAGCCCTAGCAGGATTTCTATGCATTTATTAAATATAAGCCCGACTCTGATAATGAGACCTAGGGATGGGCATGGCCTGGATGACTCCACCTCCCAACGGGGGGGAGGGGGAGAGACGGAGAGATGGAGGGAAGGTTGCCTGCCAAAAGCCTCGGAGCCGGACCTCCTTTTCTTCCGCCCCAAATGCAAACCCCAAGGGAAGAGGAGGGGTCCCCATCTGGATCCTCCAACAAGGGGGGGGAGGAGGAGGAGGAGAAAGGGAAAGAAAAGGGAAGCACCTGGCGAGGGAGCAGGAGGAGGAATCTGCCTCACACCATTTTCTGAGCATGCCAGGCCTTGAGAGATACGTGTCTGCCCCTAGGTGTGTGTGTGTGTGTGTGTGTGTACACATGTGTGTGTACACACGTGTGTACGGGGAGGCACGTGTCTATACCTTGCATGTTCGAGAGGGTGCCTGTGTCCCCCCACCCTTCTAGCAGCCCTGAGCTGTGTCCCCATGACACCCGCCTTCCTGCCATGCCCCTTGTGTCCAACCCCCCACCCCTTCCACATCCACACGTATGGGGCACAAACACACGGGAATCCCGGGGCTGGGGAGGCAAGAGGCCACCTCCTGGCAACCACCTTGCCCCCAGCTTCAGCCGCCTCTGAGGGGGCAGGAAGCAAACACATCTGGGGAAGACACACACACACCTGCTTGGAAACCCTGGACGGACACGCAGGTGCGCCTTCTTCACACGTTCGGCCATTTGCCTCAGAGAGCCCTCGACCCCCTCCCCCAACCCCTTGTAAGTTTATGCTCTCTTTTTACCCAGAGAACAGCCTGTGGGTTTGGGGCACCTTCCCTTCCCAGGGGCCGCCTCAGAAAGAGAGAGAGGGTGAGAAAAAAAGAGGATTTTAGGGGGGGTCCTCCTCTTCTTCCTTGCCCCCCCCCACAAAGCAGCTTCATGGGCATGACTCAGCACCCACCAGCCCTCCTCGTAACGCCCCACCCCCTTCCCTCCCCCCTGAAAATAAGACATCCCCTGAAAATAAGCCCTAGTGTGTCTTCTTGAAAAAAATAAAATAAGACAGTGTCCTATTTTTGGGAAAACGCGAGGTACAAGCAACTGACATGACATACAGTACTGTACAACAGGATCTTCCCATGGTGCCTTTGGTTGGAGCAGGATTGGACTTGTGACCTTCTTTCCAGTTTGAGAATCCCGGTGCCTCTTATCAGAAACTATGTAAATTATCTTTTTGCCCTTCAGTTGGAACTGTGAGTTTTGAGAGGGTCTATGCAAAACTAAGCACCCATCATTTTCTGGTTATGCTATATTTGTGAGAGATTAAGCATAAGATATTCTGATACATAGATTAAAAAGGATAAACCCTCCAGGAAGTATTATTTTGGTCTGATTTGTTTCGGCCAGAAGCCCGATCTCAGTTGCTTTGTTTAAGCAAGCAGAGCTGGGTTTCCATAGAGTTCCAAGTAAAACAGGGGCTACGTGGCACAAATTGTGTGAGACATTTTGAAATCTTAATCATTAAAATTGTCCAGTTTTTGAAAGCATGTGAATCATATTCATGTGCAGATGTGTACATGGATGCATCTGAATCTCCATCTTGCTTCTCTACTATTTTTCTCCATGCATTCCCCTATCGCCGCTTTAATTTTTCATTATTCTTGTCATGTACATGTTTGTGGTATAAATGCCTTTGTGGCTAGTTTAATCTTTCAGTGTTGCCTTATGAAGCAAGCCTAGTTCTTTGATGTTTAATCTAGCCTGACAGATAAGGCAGATCTTAATAAATAAATAATCTGCAATGCATCTCTGTTCACATTTTGGAATGAAAACCTGGCTTTTCTCTGTATTATTTGGAGGAGAAAGTGAAGCAGTTTATCTTCTTGTTCCCAATTTTTTGCTGTTGGTTGGAAATTAATGGCAAAAGGTGCTTATTCTCTCCGAGGAATGTTGCCTTTTTGTTGTTTTCCCCTATTTTCAGAGTAGTTTTAAGAGGATGGAAGGATGTATCTAAACATCTTAAAGGGGTGTTACCTTTTGGATTTACCTTGTATATTTTCTGTAGCAAGAGGTCAGGAAGAAAGGCAACCAGCTGAACCAAAGTGCAATTTTATTGATATATTTAATAGGAATCAGCTGGGGTCTTCTCTTAATGGCAGAGAAAGACCCCAAACATACAGTGTAAAATAGTTTTATACCACAACAAACAGAGAGTCCTAAAGTATACAAACTCACTGGGTAATATTTACATACGGTTTGGATCCTACATCTAATTGGCCAAAAAAGTGAAGAAGGCAAACTCATTGACTCTCCGATAAAGATGGGGCATCCTTTTCTTCCCTTTGATTTCCCCTTCCAGGAGGCACCATAGTGTCTGGAATTAATTCCTTATTCTCTTGATAATGTATGTTCCCAGCCTGAGCCTTCTTCCCAGAGACTATAGCTCCCTGCTGGGCTTCCTAAGAGGGCCATTGGAAGGGTGAATCATGGGTACTTGAGTACTCTGACCAATTCTAAAGGCCAAGGTGTAAATGGTACCAGAAAGTAATATCCGTAAAGAAAGTTATCAGGCCTTTGTTCTATGATCCTAGGTCACATACAGGTATCAGGGGGTTAGGGAACATTTATTGGTGTGATCCTCCTACCATATCTGCTATACTACCCAAATAATTCTACATCAGTACTGTATTTAGAAAATGATTTGCCCTTCCTTGGAGGATTTGCAGGGCTTTAATTTTACTTCACAGCTTGTCAAACAAAAGGGTGGGGGGACAGCTAGTGAGATGCTAATGGACCTCATGAAAACAATGCCTCTTCATTTTCTCCCTTTCCCATTGTTTCCACTATTTATTATATTTCCATTAAATCACAAATGTTCAGGCAGAAGAGGGAGAGGAATTCAGGAATCATCAGAATTGCTGTTCCTCTTTTGCAGCGGTGCATGTGAATGTCAGTGGCTCATATTTCAAATAAACTGATGCACTGCGCTGCGGCACTTAATAGTTTGAAAAATTTATCTCCCCCCCCCTTGCTCTTTTTATTCCTTTTTCTTCACTCACAGAAAGCAGACAAATGTTTTGTACTGATACAGTTCTGTAGTGATACAGAATGACTTGTTGGTCAGATGGTGAGGTATAAAAATTAAATAAATAAATAAAATAAAATAAATACAATTCCACAGACATATATAATTGAAGAATGACCTCCAACAAAGTTCTTCTGCTGATAGAAACCGAATTCCATCTTCTCTTTCCTGCCCCACACCCTCATTTAACTGCACTGGAGGCCTGGGAAACCTTTGAAGCATGTATGCAAATGGCACAGAAAGCAGAAAAAGGAAGAACAAGGAGGCCCTGGTGTGCTACAGGGCATCTGCTAACATGACAATTGATTTGGGCTGATGTCAAGCTGTAAAAGAGACATGTATTTTTCCACCACCCAAAAAACTCTGTTTGGCCTCTCTTTTTTTAAAGAGCTTGGTTTTACAGTCATTTTAAGCAACCTTGGAAGAGATGTAATAATCACATTGGAGACTGGTTGGGTGCTTTTGCTTTTAGTTGCCTAAGGCCACGATTTGTTCCTGTGTTAAATTTTAAAGACAAACTAACCATTTTAAAGACAAACCTAACCAGTTGCGTACCGTACAATCAGCCAGGCGTATCCTCTACACAAAAGCTTGAGATATGTTTCTGAATAATTATTCCAGTACTCGTTTGTGGCTACATATATGACAGTGATTTTCAGATGACAGTTCATTGAGCCCTCCATCATTGAAGCAGCCTGTTAGATCCCTCTTATGATGACTAGGTGTGAATCTCTTTTGCATATTATAAAACAGTGTGGAACATGCCTTGTATAAGGAGCTCCTAGTTTTTACTTAACCTTACACTGTGAATGTAGTTGGCTCTGATGGTTTTTGTGACTGTGAATTTTCCTCAGCACAAACATCACAGGGACACGCCCCATCATATAGATTGTTAAGAATTGTATTAGACACTTTCAAGTAAATTTGAGCAATGCGCACTGGGTAAACTCATGGATGATTTTCAGAATGAATAATAAAATCTGCGAGGACCTTGAGACAAAAGTATGGAATCAGCCTTGTTTTAGTTTCTGTAATGTTTACATATTACAAACACATGTTCTTTCTCTGCCTCTTCTACAGTAGTACATAAAATGTTTTCTTCTGCAGAAGTCAGCACCAAAATTACTCCCCCCGCTTTTCTGTGTTATTTTGCCTGATGTACAGATATCTATAGTTTTGCTCAAAGAATTGCACAGGAATATCAGGCAGTACAGAATCCAGGTTGAACTGCTTTCTCTAGATCCGTTTCAGTCTGGCTTCAGGACTATTATGGGTTGGAAGCTGCTTTCATCACTTTGTTGGATGACCTACTCCAGGAACCGGGCACACAGTGCCTCTGCTGGTTCTGCTGGACCTCTTAGCAGCTTTTAATTCCATCAACCATGGTATCCTTCTGGGCTATCTCTCTGAGATGGGATTTGGAGTTACTGTTTTACAGGGGCTCCGGTCCTTCCTGTGGGGAGGGGTAGAATTCAGAGGATGGTTCTGATGGACCCTTGTTCCACACCCTCCTCACTGGACTAGTGGTTCCTCAGGACTCTGTCCGGTCTCCTATGTTATTTAACATCTACATGAAACTGCAGGAGGGAGGTTGTCCAAAGTTTTGGGGTTCAGTATGCAGTTGACCCCCAATTCTATCCTTGCCATATATGTAAATCTGAGGAAGCTGTAATGACTGTAGATCAGTGTCTGGTATCAGTAATGGAATAGATGAGGGTGAATAAACTGAGACTTAATCCAGACAAGACTGAGGTGCTCCTGCTCAGTCAAAAGGCTGATCGAGGAATAAGGGATGCAGCTTGTCCCGCTGAAAACACAGTTGCACAGCATGGGTGTGTGCGCACCTGGATTCATTTCTTAGTCTGGATACCCAGGTTTCAGTGGTGGCCAGGAGAGTGTATATCCCGTTATGAGCCTACCCAGGTATAACGTTAGTAAGGAGAGACATTTCACTTTGTCGTACCACCTTCCCAGATGCATTTGGTGGGGCCACGGGAGAGGGCCTTTTATGTTGCTGCTCCCAGATTTTGGAACTCCCTTCCATAGGAGGCAAGGGTGGCCCATCTTTATCATCCTTCCATGAGCAGGTGAAGACTTTTATCTTCAGGCATTCTTTTTTTAAAAAAAATAAAGGTTTGACCAAGGACATTTTTAAAGGCAGCATTTTATTCCGTGCTGCATTTGATTTTTAATATTACGTTCATTATGAATTTTAGTATACTTGTTTAATACATTATAAATATGTAATAATTCATTATTTGGCTATGACTTCTTTTCTTTTAATACTGTAAGCTGACCTGGATTCTTTAGGATAAATGCAACATATCAATATTTAAAACAAACAAACACATTTGATGCATGTTCATGTTTAGGCCAGGAAGTATGAATTGGGTCATTTATCCTAAAATGTAATCCATAGAGCTCTCTTAAACATCTCTAGGTGTTACTCATTGCATAATGCATTTGCTTTTTTGTTTCTTTGCAGAACTACACCCAGTACATCCCTTTATCCATATATGATTTGCAGACGTGGATGGGGAGTCCCTCTATTTTCGTGTACGACTGCTCAAATGCTGGACTTATTGTCAAATCTTTCAAACAGTTTGCCCTACAGCGGGAGCAAGAGCTGGAGGTAAGGCCTTTACAAAGAGTTGATGGAGACTGGGAGAAAAGGACATTGTTATTGTTATTACTGTTGCATGACAGAGATTGAGAAAGATGTGAATAGCAAGATATATGTAGGAAGCTGTGATAGAAAAGTACACCAATTTGGAAAGAGACATGCCATTTTAATTCAGTCTGCTGGCTCAACAACAACAACAACAACAAGTCTTTATTACAGTCATTGACCAGCGTAAAAGAATAAAATATAAACAGTTTTAGGCCCATCACAGACCAAAATAAGGCTGTATCGCAATATTGGGCAACAATCCAAGAATTAACATTGATGTTAATAAATCCGATATAAGATAATCTAAGGAGCAATAAGCGAAAATGAGAAAATACCTGTAGTTCCAAAAAGTTATAAAAAATGAACACACACACACACACACACACACACACACACACACACACACACACA
>JAHTLZ010000010.1:16321606-16346462 GCA_023846285.1 Phrynocephalus versicolor | reverse complement strand
CAATCAATCAATCAATCAATCAATCAATCAATCAATCAATCAATCAATCAATCAATCAAAACTACCGCTGCCCTGTCTGGTGGCCCGAAGCAGCTTTACCATGACAAAGGGGATCCCAAAGGAACCTCAGGAAATGGAAATCTTTAACTTGCAACTGAGGGGGTTTCAGTTGCTATTTTTCATGGGTTCTAGAAGCTTGAGCTCTTCCTGAAAAGGAAAGCTGCGACTCTTAAGCACAACTTTGTTTTAAGATGATGATGATGTTGATTAATTGTTCTGGGCAAAAGGTGACTTCTGTCATGCAGTTGGCTGGGGCCTAACTAAATGTTAGACACCCCACTAGATGTGAAATTAGCCCATTAGCTGCCATGGATTCTAAGCTTTCGCTAGGAAAAATAAATAAATTAGTCAGGTGGGTGGGATGGCATTGACTGATTGACGGACTGACTGCCACTTTTATTTCCATTTTCACATCTATATGGACCATTAGTGTTGCCGCTCTCTGGGTGGAATAAAGGTTTCATTTTTTGTTGAATGAATGTTTACATAAAATAAAATAAGTCTCTGGCCTTTGTAGAGGCAGAACTTTAAGGCAGAACATATTGTCACATGGTTGGTTTAAAAAACAACAACAACCCCAGTGCACCCAAGATTTCCGTGTATTTAGCCAATTAGTGAACCATCCACAATTTCAGACACTCACAAATGTATAAATCAAAGACTGTGAGTAAATGTTGGTCTTGTGGGAATACATGGTCCCTAGCTGGTTTGCAAACAGCTGAAATCTGTTCACAGAATAGTCTCAACCAGTAAATTGAAAACAAGCTCTGGAGTTTTCTCCCATCAGAAAGCAAAGTGTTCTGCTGTGTGATTGGCCTCATCTCTCCTTAGTTTTAGGAGGCAACTTAAGACCTGGCTGTTTTCTCAGGCCTTTTCACAGCCTTGTCCAGTTTAAGATTAATTTTTTGCCTAGTTCTCTTTTGAACTTGTTTATCTCTCTCTGCTGGCTTCCTACTATTACTATTTTCTGGGGTGGGTGGGGAATCACTATTTTATTGTCCTTTAATGCCATTGCTCCTTTAGTTTTTAAGATAATCGTGATGCCTTTTCTGATTTTTAAATTGTTTTTACTGTTACTATCTTTCTTTGAGTTTACTTTATTTAACCCCCCCCCCCCAAATAGTGGCTCTGCTACTAGTTGAGTGGGAAAGAGAGAGTGGTACCTCGGTTTACGAATTTAATGTGTTTTCTGGGACGTTTCGTATTGTGAAAAATTCATAAATTCATAAACCAAACCATGTACGGGGCGGCTATTAACCTCCCAGGTGCAATGCATCCTGGGGAAATTTTCTTCGTACAGTAATGTGAAAAAAATTTCATAAAGTGGGGAATTATTTTCAATGGATTTTCATTTGTAAACTGAAAATTCCGTTCACCAGAGAGAGAGAGAGAGAGAGAGAGAGAGAGTAGTGAAGTTATAACAAACTTTTCTAGGGTCTGATTTCATTTCTTGCCAAGGATTAGATGTGATGATCCCTGAAGTACTTTCTGTCACTGCAGTTTTATGAGTCTCGGATTGTACTAGTTTTAGAAACATTAGGTTTCCTTTTGTCTTACATAGTTTACTGATATCTTAGCAGGTGCTGTCATTAGAAAAGTAACTCCTTATATGGATCCTTATTTTACATATACATATTTTACTCAATTTAAATGTGCTTTACATCCCAATAAATATGCAAATGAAATTAATGTATTATCAGGAAGCAGCTAATATAGTCAATGACTATTTTGGTTAAGGGATTCTGTATGGTATAGTCCAAAAGATAAAATCCCAAAGGCTCTTATGAATTTTATTGCCTTTTACAATATAGGCCAAAGCAGTGAAACAAAACAGCAGCAAATGGGGAGTGGGGAGGAAGTACCATGCTGGACTGGCATGTGCTTTTCTCTCTGTCCCGCTTCCTTTAGGAAAAGTTAAATATGGCAGAGAAAGTTAAGCTAGGATATTTTCTAATTATTATCAAATGTTGAATCTGTATCTCCAAAGAATTTAAGACCTTTATTTCTGCAGTTTGCCCTCATATACCCCTAATTTTTTTTCTATTCCACACATTATTGATATTGCCATTATTACTGGATTCCTGTAGTATTCTGGTGGATCTGGAGGATTTTTACGCACAGCAAAAACTGAGGGTAAAAAATCCAAGTATCTTCTGAATCTCCTTTGTAGTTAATTGTCACAATTTCTTTATGAGGAGGAGAAATGTATGTGACTGCTTGACATGATTCCGCTCTCCCCACTTGATTCCAAACAACTCAGGTGTTAAATGCACTTCACAGAGAAGTGCTAACTAGTACAAGTTTCCTAGATAAGCCTTTTGATGGAGCACAGATTTGAACTTGAATTCTCCTTTCCTAGGACTCCAGCAATTATACTATGGTGGCAATCATAGTTCAATGATTAGAATATACATGATGCCAAAGCTGAAATATGTTTTTAGAACATCAATGCAACAATGAATTTGCATAATTAATAATGCAAAAACCCAAAATAATTTTCATAGTGTGCACATTTGCATATTATAAAAAATAACGTTGCCTACTTTGCATATTTGTACCTGCAATACGACAACCCTGAATGTGTTCTATCACAGTTGTGGAAAAGCATGTCCTCTGTGGGTGCTGGATGGGAATGTTTGCTTGAATCTTTGTATCTCAGTGGAAATACTGCAATTAAGAAGAATTCTTTCTCAGCATGAATAGTGTTCCTGGGGGACAGGAAGATGAAGGGCAGAAATGCCAGTTCCGTGTTATGAGAATGTTAAATGCCAAATCAGCTATATTTCTAGTACTGTATGTTTTTTTTTAAAGTCAAAAAGTGAAAAATCTTTCTTACTACTCAAAGTAGGGAGTTTCTTTTTCTAATCACCCAGAAAGTGCCTCTCTGCCTAACAGATTCCTGAGGGGTCTTCCACAACTCATTGTGGGAATCCAGCAATACTTGAGATATAAAATATCTTCTTCTAGGTATGTTCATCATTACTGTTTTTGGTTCTGGCTAGTCTGACCCTCATGTTAGGCTGCAGGACAGATGATATGCCAACAGATTCCTGATTCTGTTCCTGCCTTTACTGCTTTTTCATTGTTTTGACTATTAGCTCTTCCCCCCCCCACGTTTTCCTTCTGAAACATGGACACCTACTCAGTAATGTCTACCTACCTGCCTACCTAGAAAGTCAACCTCTTTGCCCTTTTCTCCACCACCACCACCACCACCTTATTTTTTGTGTTGCTGTATATTAAACATAGGCTGTCAAAGCCTATTGGATGGCTTGTGGGGAATGGGACTTTCCTCGCCATCAACTCACTTGCATTGAGTGCCATCCAGTCTGCAAGCCAGATTAGTGTGTGTCACACGCAATCAAGTCTTGGGTGGCTATTGTATTTCCATTCACCAAATCAGCCTGTAGCAGCTGTTCTTCCAACCCCAGTGGGCTCTGCTTATAATTTGAATGATTATATTTGGACATTGAGTGAGGGTAGCAATTCTTTGCTTTGCAAATTTTTGTCTTGACCTCTGCTACAGAAGTACATTTTCCTTTTTCAAACCCTTTAAGGTATAATGTCTAGATAGAATGTCTGCCCCTCGTTGTTTACTTGTTGCTTATGGAAGCAAAACCATCAGCTAAAGAAAATGTAATCTTTGCTTCTGAAGACTTGAGATGGTCAATATGTGTGCTATTTGTGAGAAAAACTAAAATCACAAGGCAGACTCTGGCAGTGTGTATGTGAGCTCCAGACTTTTGCCTTCTCTTATGGAGGACTAAAAGTATTCTATTATAGTTCTCTATAACTTACTTATCTAGCTTCATTGAGTTCAAAGTATGTATGTAAAGATACCATAATTCTGAATAGCTAAATAAACTGCTTAAGCATACTGTGTGAAATAAGAGACTGCTTGATCTCCCCCACATAATCCCTCATAATCTTATATATCAGCAACTCGTATTTACCATACATGTAAAAGCAACAGCAGCCCTGAAATAAAGGGAGGGATAGAGAATATGTGTGAGAAGTAGGGGTATTCCCAATCTGTATGAGATTTAGTAAAGACATACCAGCTTTAGGTGTGCTTAGTTTTGCTCACACCCCATCTTCATCTTTATTATTAACCCCCTTGTCAACTTGTAAGATATTTTGTGTTTGAGCAGTGGAAGATTTTTTGTTTGCTTGTTTATTCCGTTTCTTTGTGGGTATTAAGAGCTATTGTGGGAATGCTTGTTCCTTTGTTATCAAGTAGGGTACATGACTAACTGCTTCTGATTGGAAGTGATGAAACCAAATCTGTACTTTTAATTCCCCACCACCACCTTTAATATTGATGAATCCAGTGAAGGGTTCCAGTATGCCAATGATTTACAGAATGTTTCTAATCTGTTATCTGCTGGAAAGAAGGTATCGTTCCTAGCTTTGTCAACACATTGACATAGAAGACAGGAATGTCTGCACTTCTGAGAACCCCCCAAGAGTCATAAATATTCAGAGTGAAGGAGGTTGCAGCCTTATGCCTCCATGATCTGTCTTCGCCTGACCCTACCACTCTGTTAAGTTTGACCCCAGTTTTGAACAATGACAAGCAATTACACCAAAAGAAGAAACAATAACACCACAAGAAGACACTGAAGGCTAACATTTACGTACCATAACATGAGTTTCATGGCCTCCATGTAGTGAATGTTTTCCTAAAGTTTATCTTATATGACCCAAGAAATGCTAGATGTTCAAGCTGGGTTTTTAAAAGGAAGAGGGACTTCAGATCATACGGCAAATATCTGCTGGCTACCAGAGTGCAGCAGAGAATCAGTCTGTGCTAGTGGTTCCCAACCTTGGGTAACTCAGGTGTTCTTCAACTCCAGCACACCACTAGTTGCGCTGGCTGGGTTTTCTGGGAGCTGCTGTCCAAGGGTTACGTAAAATTGTGAATCATGGGTCTAGACTTTATAGACTTCACCAAAGCCTTTGACTGTGTAGATCATGAGAAACTATTAGTTGATTTTGATAATGTGTGTGCCTCAATGGTTTCCTGTAGGCAAAGTTATCAGACAAGGATGCATTTTATCTCCTTGCATATCACTCTGTATGCAGAACTAGAGATGTGAAGGCCCAGGAAAAAAATGGAAAAATTCAGAAAAAAAATTTCCCTGTTTTTTTCCTGAAGCCCTTTTGTCCTCCCCTCCCCCCCAAAATTGGAAAAATTGAAGAAAAGAAAACGAAAAAATGATTGTGGACTGTTTTATTTTAACATGATGAATAAAATATTTTAAGACAGGGTGTACAAATAATTTCAAAATCATTTCTAAAAAATATGCATAGTATCAGATTACAGTATTCTAATTTCTGTGCAAGAACAAGATGCATGGGAGGTGATGCCAAGAAAAAGGTTTCACTTTTGTTTTTGCATGTGGCTGGGTATGTTTGGTTCTGTCCTGTCCTCTTCACTAGGCCTCAAAGCAATGGAAGAAAATACAGAGCAACAAAAATGTTTATGATTAAATTTTGTGCCCATTCATTGAAACTTAGTCCCACTCCCTTCTATACATTTCCCCATCCCCTTCATTTCTTTTTATGAGGATGAGGTTTTTATTTTATTACTTACAATTACAAATAAATATTATTTAAAATGTAAACTCTGTAATAACTGCTTGGATACACTATATTTTAATATGCTAGTTGTGATAATTTCATGCCAAGTCAAATTGTCCATAGTCATATTTTATGTTCCTAAAGTAACATAATGACTTTCAAGCTATAAAGGGGGTGTGTGGAGTACTAATGTAGCATTTTCCCCAGTTTTTCATAAGAACATAAGAACATAAGAAGAGCCATGCTGGATCAGGCCAAAGGCCCATCTAGTCCAGCTTCCTGTATCTCACAGCGGCCCCACCAGGTGCGTTTGGGAGTGCATGAGACTAGATATCTGTCTCCCGACACCACTCCCCTGCATCTGGCCCCCGAAGCAACCCGGTTCAAAGCCTGGAGACTCCACATCTCCATCATGGTTTGTAACCTGTGATGGACTTTTCCTCCAGGAATCTGTCCAATCCCCTTTTGAAGGCATCCAGGCCAGATGCCATCACCACATCCTGTGGCAGGGAGTTCCATAGACTTACAACGCGCTGGGTGAAAAAATATTTTCTTTTGTCTGTTCTTACTCTCCCAGCCCTCAATTTGAGTGTATGTCCCCTAGTTCTGGTGTTTTGGGAGAGAGAGAAGAGCTTCCCTCTATCCACTTTACTCATACCCTGCATTATTTTGTACGTCTCAATCATATCCCCCCTCAAGCGCCTTTTTTCCAGACTAAAGAGGCCCAAATGTTTTAGCCTTTCTTCATAAGGGAGGTGCTCCAGCCCGGTAATCATTTTAGTCGCTCTCTTCTGCACCTTTTCCAGTTCCACTATGTCTATGTCCAAGAATTTCCATTAGGGGGGAGAGAGAAAAAAATTCGAGCTTTAAAATTTCCGGAAATTTTACATCTCTATGCAGAACATATCATACAGAAAGCCAGACTAGTTTCAGATAATGGAGGGTTGAAAGCTGGTGAAAGAAACATCAGTAATTTGGCAGATGGCACCATCTTAACGGCAAAAGGAACTCATGGCTTGAGATGACTTTTAGGGAAAGTGAAAGAAGAATGTGCCAAAGCAGGACTGCAGTTGAACATTAGAGAAGAAAATCATGACACTGATAGAATTAGAAAAGAATTAGAAAAGATCATTAAATGTTAGGATGTGTCGTTGGAGACCAAGACCATGATTACCCACACTATTGTATTCCTCATCACCCTGTATGGGTGTGAAAACTGAACGACAAAGAAAGCTAACAGGTAACGAACTTTGGGATATAGCTATAAACGATAAATTGTCTTGCAGTTTAAAGGTTAAACGAGGAGAAATGAAAAAAGACGTTTTCTACGATATTTGGGGTAAATTTATAGATTATGTATTAGTCAAAGGAAAGGGGAAAGAGTCCATGAATATTTCACGACAATTCTGGAGAAGAGGACTTTAAGAAGATTACTAGAATAAAAGAAGACTCAGCATGGATGGTCCCGTGGGGTGGGAGTACACTTATATTGTTAATTGTAGTTCTTTATTTCTTTATGTTGTTTGTATGTAGCTTAAAATTTAATAAAAATATTTTAAAAATTTTTTGCACCTGGCTGGCTCCTGGCTACAAATGTGTATAACCTAGGGTGGTTATTGGTAAGCAAAAATAACAAAGGCACTGCGACCGGCAACATTGTCTCCGTCTCCTGGTGGTGTTTATTTTTCCCCTTTTGCAAATGAAGCAGTTGAAACAGCCCAGGCAATCTTTGCCTGTACAATGGGGGAAGCCTTTCAACAAAATCTCTTGGTAGTGGGGCGGCTAAAAAAAAAATCTTGTAAATAAATAAATAAATAAATAAATAAATAAATAAATAAATAAATAAAATGAGGGTGACCAAATCAAAAAAAAAAAAAAGAAATAAAAAAAAGAAAGCTAACAGGAACAAAATTGATCCATTTGAAATGTGTTGCTGGAGAAGAGCTTTGTGGATACCCTGGTCTGCCAAAAAGATGAACACATGGGACCAAGATTAAATCAAGCCTGAACCATACCTGGAGGCAAATGCAACTGCAGCAGCTACTACAACACCCCCCCCCCCAATTGGCTGTGCCTTGCCAGAGCAAATGGGAGTGATTGCTATGTACAGTATGTGCTGCCATCAGGTCAGAGGTTAGGGTTATGCTGCCATCTGGAGGGCCACAGGTTCCCCACGGCATGTGTTTTTCACACTTGTGCACCAGTATTAGATCATATATGAATCTGTTAAGTTTTTGGTTCCAAAGGTGCTGATTAAAGCACACCGTTCTCATCAGAATACACTTGTGTAGTCTTTGAAAAGCATGCCGTGCACTAATGCAGATAGGCTTTTGCTACACCAATGTTTACTGATGTACTGTATTAAAAATAGCATGTGTAAAATTAGTCTTGGGATAAATCAAATGCAGTGTGAATGCTAAAAGATAGCTATGCGGGGGAGGGGGGAGAGAACCACCCATCCATGCTTTGTTGTTTAAGTTGCTAAAGAATAATACTTTTTTATTTTGGGGATCTGGAATTGAGCAATAATCTAATGTTAAACATTGGGAGTGGAGGCCCGAAACTCATCCAGACATGTAAAAGACCAAACGAGAAGGTAGCAGCTATAAGTTGAGAGCTCTGCTCAGATGATACTGGTCCTCTGAGATGGGAAGAGTTGACAGTAGCAATGCAAAAATTATGTTATTGCTATATCTCTTCTACATTCTAGAACTTTTCTTAGGAGGAAATCATATTGCACTTAAAACATTTTAGATTACTTTTTCAAGATGTGGTGGACACTAACTAGGATGGATTTAGTAGGGGATTTGATGAAGTCATGAAGATTAACTCTTTCAGTGTCCATCTATGCCCTCCAGGGTCAGAAGCAGCTTGCCTCTGAATCTTGTTTGCTGGGAAGCAATAACAGAAGAAGGCAATGGCCTTGTTGTCTTGCTTGCGTGTTTCCTCTGAGTATGTGTTTGGCCTGAAGCATCCTAGAAACCGGATGTTGGACTAGACAGGCCTTTGGTCTGGTCAAGCAGTGTTCTTCTTAAGTTCCAGTGCTCTATATCAGGCCTGCCAAACAGGTAGACAGGGGGCTACCAGTAGCCCGCGAACGGTTCAAATGTAGCCCTCCAGCCATCAATAAAAAGTGAAGGGATAAGTTCTCCACCCCTCCCTCCCCTACCCCAAGGACCACCACTGCCCCAGCAAAGTTCTGGGTCTGCCAGCCCACTGTCTCAGGCAAGCGAGGCAGTTCAAGGGCCATGGCGTGGTCCCCTGCTCCCCCCCACTGCCGGCCAGGTGATCAGCACCTCAGTCTGTTCAAAATTGGACAGCCCTGGCCTAGACAAACTTCTTCCTGATAATGAAATAGGAATCCCTTATAACATGTTGAAGTTTTACGTGCATATAAAAAAATGACCAGTGCAAGTAAGCTATACATTGTCTTATTTTCAATGCCTTCCTATGGGAAACCGCTGCTCTACTTACAAAGATTTTTACTTATGAGCATGTGCTCGGAACGGATAAAATTCGTAAGTAGAGGTTTTAGTGCAGTAGCCCTTCAGGTACTTTGGTCCAAAAAAGTAGACCTCGGCCTGTTCAAAGTTGGACAGCCCTGCTCTATATGATATAGAGCAGGGGTCCCCAACCCCTGGGCTGTGGACTGGTTCTGACTCAAGGCTTGTTAGGCACTTGGTCACATAGCACTGCATTGATAAGGGTATGAAGGGCCCTCCCTGTTCCCTGCGTAACCCACTCAGTGACCAGCAAGGTTCCCTCTGCATGACCTGAGACGTCCCCCGTCATGTGAGGCCCCCTTCCAGCAGCCATTGTAAGCATTTTGTTTGGTTGCAATTGAACTAGCAGAGGGCAAGAGTTGCATGGTGATACATACAAAAATTCCCAGGCAGTAAGGAAAAATTAGAATGATTCTGAAACCACCACCACCCAGATCCATTTAAAATGTTTTCCACAAAACTAGTCCCTGATGGCCAAGAAGGTTGGTGACTGCTGATACAGAGGAAACTCAGTGTAAATAACATATCAATTTTGGCAATGTAGTTCAAGCACTAGATTATTCCAGGTATTGATATATTCAGCATGCAGGTTGTCGTAAGAAAGAAAGACTGTTCAGAGAAACAACCAAACATTATTTTTGGAAAGCTGGTAGGACTGTCTTTTTCAACTTAATACAGAGCTAGCCAGCTGATTTTGTGCCTCCAGAAAATGCTTCTTCCCAATTCCAATAGCACCGTTATGGGAATGTCTGAAATATGCAAAGAGGAGAGTTTTCTAGGACTATTTCCACTCAGGCCTCTAACAAAGTTAGGTTGATAGATATTTCTCAATCACGTTAAAAGGAGGAGGATGTTTCCTATAGCTATATATTTTGTCATGTGAAACATGTAAGCAAATTCTAAAATGGCACATTTAACAAGTTTCAGGTATCCTTCCTTCCTTCCTTCCTTCCTTCCTTCCTTCCTTCCTTCCTTCCTTCCTTCCTTCCTTTAATTTATGGTATATTTATCTGTCTCCCTTGTGGGGACTAAGTGTGGCTTGCAAAAATATTTAAAAGTTTCAGATCATTTATGGAAGTTTGTGGGAGCTTCAGATGATACTGTTATCAACTGCAGCCCTCCTGGGGTTTCCCCATTGTTTTTTGATTATTCCACCCCCCCCCCTTACCCAACGAAATGTCATTAAGCAAAAGAAGATGGAATAGATCCCAGTTGTTTTTAAATTGTGAGCAGTAGGAGCCCTATATCTGGAAGCACCTAATGTCCTTTTGTATTGATGTGAAGAACACCTGCCAGTGTATCTTTTATGATTGAGTGAGGTGTCTTAACATGGTGGAACAACTTTTCAAGGATTCTGCAATCAGCAGAAGACTAGAGATTATGTCTCCCACCTACTATGCTATGGTTTTATTTATTTTTACAAAATGTTTCCTGACTCACAAAGATACCAATAACATATCTATTGCTTCTGCTTTGTAAACCTGAATTAAACATTTATCCTTGTTTCATGTTTTGGCAACAATCATTCTTATTCTTCCTTTTGGGTAATTGCACACAAACAGGCAATTAGTCTTGCAAATCTTTTCTTAGAGACCATTAACAACAACAAAAAGCTCGGTGCAGGGAGAGATTTCTTTTTACTTATCTTATTTAGCATGTGAACACAAGCTCTGTACACCCCTAGTTGATAATGATGGTAACATAATCCAACAATAGTCACCTCACTATTTATAGCAGGTATATTCAGCTCCCTTTTGCCTGACCAGTAAATTTGTCTTTTTTACAAGAAAGACATTTGCTTTTGCTGCCTAAACAAAGCTCTTTGTTCTTCTTGGAATTTATTCCCTCTTGCAGTTTGAATTCTCTATGTGCTGGAAAAGAAAAAAACGAAGAAATGTCAAGAAATGTCAAGTCTTCCTCAATTCAAGGGTCAAATAATGCTAGAATGAAAAAGCAGTTGTCTTTTCCCAGTGTAAAGTTTATTTCATGTTTGGGAATACAAATTTGTTCAAATACAGTAGGGATGAAATGTGATGTATGTCCTTGTGGCATTTACCTGTGTGGATGAATAATGCATGATAAGTATCTGTGCTGATTGGTGGGTTTGTAAACCAATGAGAGAGTCTGGGGAGTGGCCTGAGGGGATTTAACACTCTGCTCAGCACTGTTTTAGCCAGACAGGGTTAGGTAGGGGCCTACAGAAAGACCTACATTTGGAGAAGAGGAATCTGACAGTCTGAGAGAATCAGATAGGGTCTGGAACCATCTGGAAAGACAGACAGGGTTAAAGAGGAGAGAGGGTTTTTAGAGTATCTGTGAAGAATACTAAAGGTTTAGAGTTTGTAAACTGGGTGTGCATGTATTCAGCTTTATTAGTGATTAAACTTGAGTGGGTTTGAGCAATATTCTTTTTTTTTGTTAATACAGTACTTCAACACGTTTGCAATTAATGATTTTCATTCAACTTTATAATCAATAAACTTCTTTTATTTTTATTCAGCTTAAAAACAGTCTGAAGGCATTAATTTACTAGCTTAGCTAGTTGGTGGCAGCAAAAGAGGAAAATCAGATGTGGTGTTTGTCAATAGCCTGTGAAAGGGTTGGGGGCAAGCACATTAAGACTACAGTCCTTACTTTTTACAGCACCTCCCATTTGAGTGGGAACTTATTTGTTTAAATTTATTCCTTGCCCATTTATTGGACACACCACTATTCTGGGCAGCTCCCAGGAAACAGCAAAAAAATACAAACCTTGGCCAGCAATTAAATTACCACTAAATTAATGTTACAAAAGGGTGAGATTTCTAAAGACCTGGATAAAAAACCAAGGTTTTAACTTGCTTTTGGAAGGTCACAGGGGAGGGGGGCAGTCGCACGTCTACAGGGAAGTTCCATAGTCAGGGGGCCACTATTGAGCTGGGCTGGCTACTGGTTGATGGCATCCGGGCCTCTCTCGGAGTGACCACCTTCATGCTTATTTCTTATATCTAGGATTTGTTCTAGATTAACTTTGCTAATTACAGTATCTACCTTGTATCTTCAGCCTGAGCAGAATGATAGTACTGATAAAGATATGAAACTGCATCCTATTAAGTATTGCTTTGCATTTATGTTCTGGAGCATATTTTATTTGAACTATTTCATTTATAGATTTAATTGTTTAATGTTTACTGTTATTTTTGTGTTTTTAAATTAATTCTTTGTTTTGTGGATATTTTTCACTTGGTCTGTAAACTGCCCAGAATAGGTATTTGCAAGATGGGTGGTATAAAAGCTCAATTAAATTAAATTAAATTAAATTAAAAATATAGATACCCCATGTTTCTCCTTGAAAGGATCAAAACTAATGTCTCTTTAATTTCAGGCTTAAAATTTACAAAGAAAAGAAAATGCAATGTGTACTGTATATATATATATATATCACCTGGAGTGCTTATAGTGCTTTTCAATGGTTTATAACTTAATTATACAGGCTATACATTGCCCCCAACTCCAACAAGCTGGGTACTGAATTGATCAGCCTTGGAAGAATAGAAGGCTGAGTCAACCTTGAGCTGATTACTTGAATCTGTCAGAATCAAATTCAGGTTATGAGCAGAGCCTTGACTGGAGAACTGCAATTTAAGCAGTGTGACATGAGGCTCCTTTACAACAACAAAAATTTCTAGTTCCAGCAGTGCACTATTTGGGACGAGTGGAAACTCACTAAATTCTTTGCTTCAGTGTCAAAGCCTTGGCCTAAGTACCACAAAATCCAGCGCAGTGTTTCCCAGCCCCTTTTCACTTAGGTATCACTTGGCAACCCATTTCAAAAAGAAAAAAAAGTACCCTTCATATTAGAAAATGTTTGTAATATGGTTGCCATTTCCCCCCAAATTTACATGTTATAACTGTAAATAAATGCCCAATAATGGGATTAAAACCAATGAATAATAAAATGAATGGAGAATGCATCTGTATGTTTGCAATCAAAACTCAAAGATACAGTTAATTTAAATAAATACCATCACAGGGGACCAGGAAGCACTCACTCGCTGACCATTGTTCACAGGACTGACTGAAGTGCCCACTTCTATATACATTCAAAGTCCCCTCTAATTTTAGACCCCCGCTGAGAGGGGCTTTGTTCTACACACTTCCATACATGTCTGCCCCCCTGCATAGGTTCTGTCCTGATTGGAACAAAAACAATTGCAGCAGGTGCACAGGGGAGGAAAAGCTCTGTGTGGACAGGGTCTCTCTCTCTCTCTCTCTCTCTCTCTCTCTCTCTGTGTGTGTGTGTGTGTGTGTGTGTGTGTGTGTGTGTGAGAGAGAGAGAGAGAGAGAGAGAGAGAGCACATACGCATCTTAGGGATCCTTGTATACACTGGTACTGTTCATGAAGCCTATGAGAGGCCCCAGCACTAAACATTCATACTATAATGACATGTTTGCAACACATTGTTTGCAGAGGGACTCCCCACCATTCACCAAAAGAACAAAGCAAGGGGACAAGGCTTTTCTCGAGGTTAACTAATGGAAAAAATCCACACAGATCCTTGTCATAACATGCACCTTATTTCATAACATCTGACTGCTGTCTTGTCTTATTTATGTGCCTTTCCCTGCCATTATTCATTTTTTGCGGTCACCCCGAAGTTTCTTAGTATGTATTTCCCAAGGATGTGCATGCCCCACGCTGGGAATCACTGGTTGAGCACATGGTACTACAGACCATCAGCATTCCATGCTTAGCTATCCCTTTTGTGCCTTATGGAAGGAAGAGCATCTCCAAGAGGAATTAAACCAACTAGCACCCCAACTATTTTGGCTTACCACTCATATGAAACCCACCCAGTTCATCCAGTGATCAGGATGACAGGAATTGCAGTTGAAATAATCTGGTGTTTACCAGGTTGATTGTATGGTGCAACCCGTTTGTCAGGCTGACTTTATTGTTTAAAAGCCTTTTCCTGCCAATATTATTGCACAGTATCACATATATGTGGAGGAGCGTTGTTCCTGCAGTTATTGGTTGTTAATTGTTAAGGTGGGTTCCAGTAAAACATTTTAGGCAAAAGAATGGAGAAAAATTAAATTACAGATAATATTTCTCATCTCTGCTGCAGGGATGCTCTTAATCTCACAAATTCCTAAATTTACAGTTTGTATATAGAAGGGTTTTTTTTAACTTTTCTGTTACTTGGACCAGATTTTGACCCAGAATTCATGGCAGATTATACATGAACCGATTATAACCTGTAGCTGAGGTGTCACCCAGACTTTGAAAAACAGTTTTCTATTTGGAATAATATAACTATATAGACTCGCTTTTAGCAGGGGTGACCCACTGCTGGGGGACAAAGGTACAACTCTTTTTGCTTCTTGCTACCATTTCTGGCTGTTTTAAAACTTAACTCTCGAAGATTTTATGAACCATGCTGGGTTCATAAAATCTTAGCAGATGTTTCATTTCAAAACAGGACTGGATAACTTCCATCCTCTAAATGTTGTTGGACTGCATCTCCCATTTCCCCCAAGATGAGAAATACTGGAAACTGCAGTTCAGTAACATCTGAGGGACCATAGATGCCAATCCCTGCTTTGATAAAAGGCACGGACAATGTGGTTTTATGCATAATATCTACTCACTCATACATCCTCACTAGTTTGTTTGTTTGCTTACTTACTTACTTACTTACTTACTTACTTACTTACTTACTTACTTACTTACTTACTTACTTACTTACTTATTTGTTCATTCATTCATTCATTCATTCATTCATTCATTCATTCATTCATTCAATTCATATACTACCCATGTATCCCGAGGGCCACTCTGAGTGATGAACAACAGCAACAAAAAATAAAAATACTAGTTATGTTCCATATGATATATTTTCACATAAATTGGAGAGGATGTCAGCCTTAATTTCCCTTTCCTTGGTACATCTCTTTACATAAGGATTTGTTTTCTTTTGACCGGTTTCCTTGTGTACAGACATGTTTTATCTCTGTGCTGTTTCCTTTTTAGTCTTAAATTGTCTATGAATAGGCATAAGGGCCAATGTAACTCTTCCCCCCCGCCCACACACACACAGCAAATTTGACTATCTCTCATCCCTATTATGAAACTTCCGAGGAAGTATTCAAGGGTGCATATATGGGTTAGAACAAATGCTTTCTTGCAGCTCGAATTTCAAAACCAGAAATCCCATGAGACATTGAAAACTTTTCCTGAAAGTTAGAAATGCAGTACATCAGATATAGCCAGATTCATGAAAGGCTGCTAAGCTGTTTTTCAGTATTGCTTTCTAAGCACTTGCAAATTATGACAGAGTTCCTCTTTCATAATAATTTTCAGGTACTGGCAGTTAATCCTTACAGTGTCCCTTTGGGATAGGATAGACATATGAATGAAGGAATGAATGATATCCATTGAGTCCTCAGTTGGCTGGTCTACTTCTTGTTTTGTTTTGATTTCTACACGTCATATTCTATCCATAAGAAAGTAGATAAGAAGCTCATTCTTTTGTTGTGTATCATAAGAAAAAACCTGCACATAAATGAAACAGATCAAAACATTGGTCTCAAATTTAACAGGACATCTTTGAATGTTGTTGTGGTGAAGAAAAGAGGATTGTGTGAAGCAGACAAAGGCATGGTGATGGAGGGCATCTGAACTGACCATTACATGATTTGACTTTGCTTTCTTTGAATTTCCTATGGAAAGTTCACAGTGCCAAAATCTTACCCCTTTATTATATACAGATTAATCATTTGAGATTATCCAAAGGACCATGTTCTCCTGTGTGAACACCTTTTTTCTATATATCTGTAACAGATAAAAATACAGAAGACAAAAACAGTGTGGCATCTTAAAGACTAGTGCTATATTTTAATGTCAGCGTTCATGGACAAGTCCACTTCCTTACTCCACGAAAACTCACATTAAAATATAATACTTAATCTTAAAGGTGTCCCAACATTTTTGTCTGTATTTTTTATTTTTATTTTTATTTTGGCCTGATGTTCTAGCAGCACATACTGACATGGCTACCTCTTCTGAAACAAATTTTGTGAAAGAAAGTTTCTCCTATATTCTGGTCATATTTGAGATACTGTACTGTATGCTCGAGAATCCAGAAGGCAGCCTTGTTGATGGCTTCCCAGGCCTGGTCTTACTCCCTCCATCATTGTCCCTTTTGTCCAAACCATTGGATTGCTGCTGCCATGAATGATAAGGAAGACCAAATGGCAAAGACTCTTCTATTGTTTGATAGACATTTGACCTGTCACTTATTTTACTGCCAGGCTATTTTGTCTCTTTCCAGTTTTCATCTGACTGGGTTTTTTTTAAAATCTTTTTTGTGATTTGAGATATGATGTTCTAATATTGGATTTGTGGGGTTTTTTTTGTCCTTTGTGTTCTTTTTTGTTTCTTTGGACACAGAGGACAAAGTGGAAGTATTCTTATAATACAGGATGTGGCATGTGGGGTTTCCTTTAAATAACCCACATTTTCTGCTGTGGAAAGGCAACAGAACAGTGGAAGGCATTGTTTAGCTAAACAGGTAGAATCTAGAGGTTATGGTCATAGATTAAGATCTTTAGGGTTTTAGTCACTGCTCAGTCAGCAGCTTGCTTGAGCTTGCCATTTCCTCACTGTAACTGATGTGATTTTCTGTGTACTGGTGGTTAATTGTTTGGTTTTTGTTATCTCTTGTGTAGGTGGCAGCCATTAATCCAAACCACCCCCTGGCTCAGATGCCTTTACCCCCTTCCATGAAGAACTGCATTCAGCTAGCAGCATGTGAAGCTAATGAGTTGTTGCCGATGATCCCTGACTTGCCCGCTGACCTCTTCACATCCTGCCTTACTACACCAATCAAGATTGCTCTGAGATGGTGAGTGACTTGTCTACTATTGGGATGTGTTGTGTAAATGATGGGTCCTGCTTGTTGGACTGATAGACTTGTTGACCCAGATACTTCAGTTACTCTGTAATTTATCTGCAGTATTAAATTAGAAGGATTAGAGGTATTCATCTGGGAGAATATCTTATTAAGCATACTTTCACCTTCCTGGCTTTGATCATCCTTCTGTTTATTACATCTTACATTCTAGCTGGATATTGGAGTTTGCTTAGATTAAGGATATTATTGTGCTGGAAATTAAAATAGCCTGCCTTTTCACAAATCAGAGCCACCATATGGTACTACACTATGTTGTATACTGTTGTGCACTGTTCTTCAGACAAGCTGTAGTTCTGATCCTTTTGTTCTTCTGCCTGTGCACTTCCCATTTATTGCAGTGGGGTCCAACCCCCACTGGTACAGTACTTTGAGGACTGATCAGTAATTGCCATATGTTGCAGGAATGCTTCAAAGAAATGAAGTTAAATAATACAGTAGTGAACAAATTTGAGAGGTATGACCAAAAGAGAAGTTATTTTGACATGATTTGGTCCTGTGTCAAGGTGAAAAGAAATGGAAGCTTCTTCTATAAAGTTTAGTCTACCAAAATAAATTAAAGACATGCACATTTCTGATTTGTGCTACGATGCACAAATATGTTCAAAGCTTTAGTAAATGTAATCAGTGTTCAATACTTTCTCTTATTCCATCTCTTTTTCATATTATTGAGAGGATTAAAGAAATTATCTGCCAGCTTTTATGTTTTAATAGTTTGTTTATTGAAGCTACTGGGTCATTTGAGTTTCAATAAATACATTACACACCTCTTGGTTTCTTTTTCTGGGCAACTCTGCAGCTTGCATGCAATATTAAGTGGGGCCACTGGACAAATATCTTTAAAAAGGCATCTAATTAGTCCTACCTAATTCAGGATTTTCAGATAGTCATATGGATATTTAAAGGTGTAGTTGTCTAGGATCTTCAGTTCATAATGTGTCTTTCTATGGGAAACAGAGATGAAGTCTATTCCACATAGCTGATTGGCAACACTACACCAATGCAAGGACCCGTTTGAAGGAAGAATAATCCTTTGGAGCAATATGCCAAACGTACTTTCCTTTGACATCAATAGTGGCCCAGTTTGTGCTTCACTGTTAACCAGGGATGTGTGATTTCCTCTTACCATGAGAAGCAACGTCCTCTCTAATTTTCCATATTCCCTCATTGCTTCTGCTTGCAATGAGAGTGGCTGGACAACCTTGATCCTCAGTTTCTTACCCTTTGTTTGTTGTGATGTGTGAACCCCACAATTGTCAGAGCTCTGGCTTGTTGGGAAAGAGACCAAAGGGCATGCACATTGCTATTGCGTTTCCCAATAATAACAAACAAACCTATTCCTGGGACAAACAAGCGTGATTAGAAACCTGGTTCCCTAGTTTGATTAATTTTTTTTCTGTAGAATCCTGATTTATTGTGACATTTGAATATTTTCAGCAAGTTGCCAAAGACATTTATTACATGAAGAGCAACATAAGCCTTCTACAGTATATTTATTTTATCCGGATTAATTACTACAAAATAAACCTATTGACTTCAGTGAGAAATTTTGGGTAAGTAATTTAAAGATTAGTGATGCCAAGGTATGGGATGGTTTGAAAGAACAGAAACACTTGGTTAGCAGGAAGCTGAAGTGTAACTAAATCAATTAAATTATAAAATAATGACTGAAACCGTGTTGCACAATTTACATTGTTCAAGAATTATGTTAGCACTGGGCAATGCTACTCTTTGTTTTTATTTATTTTGAAATATTCTCTCCCCCACCCTCTTCAAATTCCAAGTCTTCCGAGGGAATCCTATTTGTCCTTGGAAGCCTCAGGATGGGCAAAGGGACCACCAGCAATTATTTTCTAATATGAGAGGCATTCCCTCACTCCATGGCTCCTTAAAAAACTTCCCAGGGCAAAAACAATCCCCAGGGAGCACTGGCACCTGAAAGGGAGAAAGGCATATTAACATGCTTTAAATTACAGTATTTTTCTGTGTATAAGTCTATATTTTTCTCTAAAATTGTTAGACTGAATGTTGAGGGTCATCTTGTACAGGAGAGTAAGCCAAAGAGAGAACTGCACATTTGTAAAACTGTAATTTTGGATTGGAAAAGTGGGGGTCATCTTATACTGGGGGTGCCTTATAGATGGAAAAATATGGTACATTACATTACATTAAACAGAAAAGTAATGCCACTAAGAAATGTCATCCTTGTTGTATGGCATACAACTGAATTTCAGCTGAAAGATGTAAAACATGATGCTTTCACTCTGAGATCTAAATTATTTTATCACTTTATTGTGTATCAAGGCACATCTGAAAGTTTTTAGCCTATCTTTTGAAGAGCTATTTATAATGCGAGTTCGCTACATATCCCATGACATTTATTATCTGCAATAGTTTCCTTTTCCTTTTGTGTATCTTTTTTCTTTTTACTTGTTACTTAATATTGGGGATATGCATTTGGATTCAGAAATGTTTGGAATTCACCAAATAATGCCATATTCGGATATATCAAAATCTGAATTTTATAGTTGATATATGTAATAATACTCGGAGTCCCATTTACTTCCAACATTTAGAAAGTAAAAGTTAGGTTTTTGCCTGCTAGATGAAAAAGGGAAAACAAAATCTATTTCTCAGGCAGATGGATGGAAATCCATTTTCTACTTGCCTGAAAAAGTGTTGGAACAGAAAAGTGTTCATAAGGGACACCTTATGATTTGGCACTGAGCCTTCCATTGGTGTGGCTGGTCCTCTGGGAAGAGAAGATTGGGACATTATGGTGGTTCTTGTCGCCCAGAGCTTTGGGATTGCAGCACAAGTCCTTAGAGGGAACATAGTCATCATTAAACAGGTGATTCCGATGTTAAAGGGCTTGGTTAGCATGATGGAGGACATAATGACATGGTAACCCCAGTGGATGGCAGATTCCATGGGGGAGAACAACAATTTTTCAGTCTTGAACTTGTGGCCTGGCCAGGAAGCTGCACTACAGTTTCACTCCTTTGTTGAAGAAGGAGAGTATGTTCTATCAACCCTCTTGAACATTTGAATTAAAAACAGTGGGCAACAGTATTAAGCAGCAGCAAGTGGGCTATGGAAATGCCAGTCAACTTCTCATCACATGCAGCAGCAGAAGGTCTGACTAGCACTGAGGGAGGAACCACAATTAGCAAGAAGGAAATAGCAATTTTCATAGCACACCAAACAGGAATACCAGCACTTGTATTCTAGTGTCCAAGTCCTAACAGTGCAACAATGAGGCAAAATTTCTGGGACACTGTCTTAAGAAGCATTGCAATGCCAGTCCTCCAGAGACACCACTGCAGAGGAAGGACATGGGAGAGGCAGAGGTAGAGGCATATATACCTGACAGCCTCAGCATCGAGGGAGCAAGCTACAATACCAACAGAGCTGCAGAGCCTTGAGGAAGAGACTATTGCCTCTCAACAGTCCACTCAGACGCTCTCTCTCAGATCTCTACATTCATTCTCTTGGGGAGATGATTTTACCGAGAAATGTACTATGCTCGAGGCACCGATTTCGAGCCCTGCTCTGTCTGCAGGCTCAATGAACAAGGCTACGTGCTGCCCATCACCAACAGAGGACGCCCTGCATCGAACATCAACACAGAACACTACCCTGCCTCAGCATCAGACCTCAGTCACTACCGCTACTGCCGCTACCGCGTTCATTGCCAAAGGCACCTGTGAGCCACCTCTCCCTCGACGTCCACATGACCAATGAAAGCAAGTGAGACTGCATGAGGAAAAGGAATACAAGGAGCTATCCCCGGCATCGAGGCAGTCTTGCTGCCAAGACATCAAACATCGAACTTACTACATTTGTTATTCTTCCCCTCCTGTCTCACCTCCACACCGGCGCCATTATGAGGATCAGTCCACTCCTTGACGCTGATACTGCTACGATGCCGAGTGGCCACCATGTTGGCATTGCATGTATTATGATGTCGACTATTCACCATCATGACATCAACAATATTTTGAAGACTCTCCCCACCTTCTCGATCTCGGCGACTTCAAAAGAAAGAGCACGACTCCTCTCCACATCGCCAACATCATGAGATTGATAATACCAGATATGATTTGGAGCCTAATCCTTGACACCATAAATATGTTCACCTTGTCTCAGCATCTTCTGGAGAAGACACTGACTCCTGACAAGCGATTTATTACCACAGGAGACTTTCTCCACCTACTGCCTCACAATCTTCTCCTAAGTGTTCTTGGCAAGAGCCAGTCGCTGACATTTGACATCACACTCGAGTCCATAACACTAGCACTCAGGCCCGTTCGGTCTCCCATTCTTCTGCCTCACAAGCCCAGACTGCACCACCACACCAACCTATTCAACATGGTCTTGACTCCCCGACTTTGATGGATGAAGCCATTCCTCCTCAAGATTCTGAGCTAGACGATGACTCCCAATGCACATGTGAATACTTTCCACATAACTTACCTAAACCTAAGTCAGATGTTGCTGACACTCATCTACCCTCTCCTTCAGAGGATTTAAGGCTCTACTCTCAGGTTATCCATAAGATAGTCAAAGTAATGGACCACCAAGTACAGGAAGCAGAAACATATTACTCCTGCAGGTTCTTTGGCCATCTTAATAAAAACCAGCCCCTGCCTTTGTGTTTGGGCATTATTCCTTCCCCTTTAAAACACATTAAATCAGTGTGGAAAAAACCTTCATCTGCAACACTCATGACTAGAAGAGTTGACAGCCTCTATTGAACACATGGAGAGGGCATCAACTTCCTAGCCAAGCACCCTCTTCCTAACTCCATAATAGTGGGTGGTATTCAAAATAGAGCGAAAGGGTGTTCCCCGACAGCCCCAAGTAATAAGGAGGACAGGAAGCTTGACCTCATTAGGAGATGTCATTACTCCCTTGCTTCTTTCACCTTGAGAACATCTATCTTTGTGCAATGGAGACTTACACACAAGATGTTCTCTCTGACTCACTACACTCATCAACTCTCTCCCAGAAGAACAACGAAACAAGCTTCTGGCGTCTCATACTAATGTCATGTCCATTATTGACTATGCAACTATAGCTGCCTGCCATCTTGCGGACGCAGCTCCAGAGCAGCTAGCAACAGCCATCCATCTCAGACGCCATGCCTGGCTTAGAACAGCAAACATCCCTGATGACGCCAGGCATAGAATAGAGGATTTTCCCTTTAATGCAGAAGGCCTCTTCACGTCCACTAATGACAAGGTCCTGGACAACATTATCCCAATGCGAAAGACAGCACGCTTATTTCACTACCAGAGCAACTCTAACCAATTTTCTTTTTGCCGTCCTCAGCAACAATGCACCGAATATACCAGGCACAACAGATTCAACCCACTGCTAGTTATCGACACTACCCCATCTTTCTGACAAAACAGCCAACCTAGAAATCATCAAAACCAGGCAATCAAGAGGTGAAATTGTTGCCAACCTATACATGGAAGAAGTGGAGAAGAAGGCACTCAACACCTTCCCATGGACAACACCATCCCACTGGTTCAGGTATGTAGATAATACCTGGGTGAAAATCAAGACTCAGGAAGAACAGGCCTTTACAGACCACATCAGTGTGGTGGACCCTAATATTAAGTTCACTAGGGAAGATACCCAAGACAACAGACTGGCTTTCCTGGATTGTGTAGTCATCATCAGACCCAACTGTGGCCTGGGGAGTCAAAGTTTACAGGAAACCCACCCGCACAGAATCAGTACTTACTGTTTGACTTCCACCATCCATTACAACACAAATTAGGAGTCATCAGGACCCTAAGTCACAAAGCAGAGAGCATTCCCACCTCCACAGAAGCCAAGAAGAAGGCAGACAGGCACCTGAAGACAACACTTAAGGCCTGTGGATATTCAAAGTGGGTCTTCAACAAAGCAGTGTGCCGACCCAGAAGAACAAGGGAGCAGCCTGAGACCCAGACCTGACAGAAGAACCTGATCATTCCTTACATGGCTGGAGTGTCTGAGAAGGTTAAAAGGATTTTTGGCAAACACCACATCCCTGTTTATTTCAAACCCACAAACACACTAAGGCAGAGACTCATCCACCCAAAGGACTTGATACCAAAACACAAAAGGAGCAATATAGTATATGCAGTCTAATGCAGTGAGGAGTGTGCACACCTCTACATTGGAGAAACTAAACAGCCATTAATCAGAAGGATGGCCCATCATAGGAGGGGTAACAGCTCAGGACCAGAATCAGCAGTATACCACCATTTAAAGGACAAAGAGCACTCTTTCAAAGATGAGGATGTACATATATTAGACAGAGAAGATCGGTGGTTTGAGAGAGCAGTCAGGGAAGCCATTCATGTGAGCATTGAAATCCCATCTCTCAACAGAGGTGGGAGCCTCAGGCATAGTCTATCTGTTACTTATCAGGGTGTTCTTTCAACAATACCCAAACAAATCAAAAAGCCTTCATCACCAAGGTCATAGCTAATGACCCATACTTTATGGGTTTTAGCACCTTAGGCCATTGTTCACTTTAAGGCTATGAATACTATTGTCTCCCTAACAAGCCTATTCAGGCCATTGTTCATTTTATGAGCCTATTTCAGATCAGGGTGACAAGAGGTCAAAGCTGACTATAAGATGGAGGACTCTCACTAACTGTATTCAGACTGATGAAGCTGTTTGGATGAGCAGCAAAACATTTCTCTCTCTCAAGAAAAAGAAGTCCAGTAGCCATGACTCAACTTCCAGACAGGCAACGAAATGTTTTGACAGAAGACCAAAGCAGAGTCCCTGACTACCCTTACTCTCCTGCATCAATAGAAGACACTTGACTGCGACCCTTTCTCCATAAATGGACAAAAATAACATCAGATTCATGGGTCTTAACAATTATCCACTTTGGTTATGCTATAGACTTTGAGGAACGTCCACCCTTCTGACATCTAGTCACCACCTTTCCCTCCATTCCCCTTCAAAAAGAAGTGGGAGGAGGAGGAGGAGGAGGAGGTCCTGTATTCTAAGAGCTTGGAACATTCCAGCAGTTTCAGGCACATTCAACCCATCGTGTGAATTCACAGATGCTGTCTCGAAGAACTACAGTTAAGGTAAGTAACTTCCCTTTTTGGGAAGACTGACCAAGGTGGCATTGGTACCCACCAACTAGTGTGCCCAGTGAGAGCGTGTTCTCTTTGGCAGGAGGCACCATCAGCCCACACCACTCATGGCTGGAATCTGGATCAGTAGGAAAACTTATTTTCCTTAAGGTCAACCTACTATTGCTTGGCTTCCTTGAAGGAACAGCACACTCTGATCACAGTACTGGGTATGCCATGCTTCCGTCTGCTGCCCCCTCCCTTCTGTCACTTTCATGCTTCCAAGTGCTACTCGAAGATTGTGCTCACTCGGTTAACTGTGCTGTGCCCCATGCTGTTGGCACTGTTCCCACCCACCACAGGCTATTGGCTGCTCCATTCTGCCTGCCAGTACTGCCCAGTGTATTTACCCATGGTGTCATGGTCTCTGCTTCCCCAACGCTGCTAGCATTTCCTACTGGCATTCCCACTGTTCAGGGTTCACTCCATATACCCATTACAGCCATTTCCTAAGATCTGGTCGCTGCTATCTATTGGTATGCACTCTTTTTGTTTGGTACGGTCACTGGAAATATGTCAGAGGGCACAAGGAAATCCTTTCAGGATGTTTTGCCTGTGTGTGTGTGTGTGTGTGTGTGTGTGTGTGTGTGTGTGTGTGTGT
>JAHTLZ010000010.1:16298761-16321596 GCA_023846285.1 Phrynocephalus versicolor | reverse complement strand
TGTGTGTGTGTGTGTGTGTGTGTGTGTGTGTGTGTGTGTGTGTGTGTGTGTGTGTGTGTTTTAAAATCAGGACCATAATGACTGGAAAGCATTCATATTGTCTGTATTGGAATTCTGGACATCCTGAGATTATGAATTTTTACGATTCTGAATTCCAAATCCCGAGGGCTGCAATTAAGAATTAAGACTCTAAATTCTGAATCTGTATTTTGGTGCTAGTACAAATTTCTAGTTAATATACCTAGATTCCCTTAAGCAAGTCATTTCTTGAGTAGAGTCACCCATTAGAGAAATGGGTGAACTGTGTTGGATTCTGAGAATTGTAATGAGTTATTATGAATGTGTAGCCTGCATACTGTAATTAAGAACTGTAAACTGCCCAGAGACTACTTGAAGTAGTATGGGGCAATATATAAGCAGAACACTTTGCTTTAAAAATTGAATTAGAAGCTCTTGATGTAATAACACAATCTTAAGATAATCATAGATCAGCTTATCTCTTTTCTTTTTCAGCAGGATGTAGCATGGTTTGAAAGGCAGCTACCATAGCACCATTTTTAAGATGGTATCAACACTTTGAAATCTTTCCTGTATCCCAGTCATTTTTATAATTCAAAAACTGTTTATATGTTTCCATCCCAGAGGCAGAGAAAGATAGGAACAAGAAAAATAGGCCTGTACTTATAAGGAAGTCATATGTACTATAAAGAGAAAAAATGCAATTCCACAGAGTCCTTTTAAGTTATATCATTGATGTGCAAGGCAGTTTCTCTTTTTGTCAGGAAAGAAAGGGGGGCTGGTTATACTCCTGCCAAACTCAGGTAAAATAGATAAATACGTCTGCATTTTCTTCTAAAATCATGCCATTATGTGCAAATACAAATACAATTGAACACAGTTTACTTTATTCACATTTGGTGTCAGCATTTAAAGCTTTCAGGCTAAAAGCAGGTGTGAATCGGAATGCAGAGCATGCAGTACATTTATGAAATGCCAGCCCATTGTTTTTAGTAATGGATATCTCTGATGTAATAGTTTATTATAAGTTGCATGTGTTAAGTTATAACCTTTGGTGGAAAATGACACATAGCATAAGATGAAGATGAACATCAACTAGAAAAAGCAGCCATGGTAAATTAATTAGGAAAGACCCAGTTTCCCCAATGTTTTGATTGGAACATGGCTCTTATTTCCATTCACATTTGCCTGCCGGTTTCAGGAAATTGGTTGTTTTAAATGTTGAGATTTTCACAATGTGTGTGGTGGTGGTGGTGGGATTTGGCTTGTTGCAACGTGATGGTTGTGTGAGGTAGACAAGGATTTAAAAAGTAAGATGTTGGAAGCTGACATAAAGCGTAGGAGGATGTCTATGGCAGCAGATGATCTAAAACCTGAGTTGAGTAGAGGTGAGCTAAAGTCATTAGGAGGAAATGAGAAAGGGGGCAACTAGAAACAAAAGAGCATACAGATTTGTTTGGGTAATTAACAAGCCACAACTTAGAAAACAAAGCTGCAGTATCATCTGGATTCCACAGTGTTCAAGCCAGAATGGAAAAAGGCACAGTGTGAAATCACAAAAAACAACTACCCCAGGTTTCCCTTTTCTTCTGACAGGTGATGTTTATTAATATGAATTATATCTGTGTCCGTTTGGGGTTTTGTATTGCAACTGCCAGAGTTTCCCAAGCAGTACGGATTGAGGGTATGCTTCATGGGGAAATCTGGAGGTTTCACTCAAAAGACACAAGTCTACACAACTCTAGTATAGAATAAATGACACTACATCACCATGATGTAAGTATCCTAGTAAGTCCAACCGGTGAAAGGAGATCAGCATGTTAAATGATATCATATCACTTCTTACGTTGTTGTTTTCTGGAAACAAGAGAAGAGAAGGAAGGCATACCAAGTTGCTTTTTCCACCAGCAGTCTTGGATCTTTGTAATGTCTGCTTCTGGGCTTGGTTTCTTGACAAAGTTTTTGATGCAGCGAAAGATTATTCCCCACCCACCCCACAGGTGTAGATGAAACTGTGTATATAAGTTTCTTTTCAGACGGTGAAAGTTATCTTGTTGGAAAGTATCTACTCACTTGAAATGTATTTCTGCTTGCAGGCACACATCAAGAGCTGAAGCTATTGCAGTTTACACCACCAGGGAGCTTTTAGAATGTTTGAGTTATTAATATAATGCGGAAAAATAAATCTTAGGTAAAACTAAATAACAGCTTTCCCCTCTTTTGGTGGCCAGCGTGGGAAGAAAAAATTCTGCTTACAGTAGCTCTAATGTCATTATGCACCAGGACTCCAAATCATTTCTCTGACTTATGGAGAAATATCACCTACAAATCAAATGAAATGTAGCTTTCCCCATTTCTAGCTTCCATGGCTGCTCTGGGCATTTAGATCATAATCGTTCAGTGCAGCTTTTGGTTTACTTTTTTTTTCTTTTGTAGAGGAAATCTGGAAATTGTGGAGCATGATTTTTCAAATAGGCAATAGTGATATCCAAGAGAGAGTGTACCCTTGCACTAACCATTAGGGTAGCAAATCCCTGGGGATGGACAAGGAGGCATGCATGTAAAGATTGCTTGGGATGGGGTTGGAGGCATTTCCATCCTGCTGTTCTACCACAAGGATGTGGAATAGTATTTATTAGAGTGCTGGGGTCTGTCCAAGGAGGAGAAATAAAGATCTTTGTCCTCTTTGCCCATGAAGGACTGGATCTTTGACTTTCTGGACTAAAAATATCATAATTATCCATTTTGGGAGTTCTAGGTACTGTGCAACCACCTTTCAGACACTTGAGCGTAATGCCCCTGGGGAAAACAGCCTAAATTAGAAGGTTTTTTGCCTCGGTTAGATGAAGCTATACCAAAGCTTGCTTTGTTTGCTAGCCACAGAGGGTGAAATATCCTCCCTTTAGCACCTCACTCACTCGTCTGTGCTTAATTCCACGCCACCTATGGCAACTCTATGAATGCTTAAGTAGGACACTGAGTCATAAGCTGTAGAAGCAGGGTGCATAACAAACTTTATAAGATGGTGTCTGGAGAATTACTTCCACTCTTTGGCCCTCTCAAATGTGCAAGGGCCCCTCAGGGGGCTGTATGGCTACTGTAGAGCGTCTCAACCCCTGACTTTGCTTTCATCAACTTTACTAAGTAAAACATGGCATCCTTTTTCTTTCTGGCAACACAGACATGATATTACAGTATGCAGCAATACTGGTCATTTCCCACCACTCTGAATTGTAGATACAGAAGCAGAATGTCACATATTCATAAATTGTTTTTGTTTGTTTGGAAGAACTGAATTTATATACATTCAGTTTGTTTTGATATCACTCAGTGAATGAGGAGAGAGAGCAAATAATACATTGTAAAGGAGAACTTGAGTCAATACAGAATGGCAAGCAAACAATTGCAATATTTCTTGTCTCCTGTCATGTTACCGCTTCAATTACAGTTTTTCCCAACATTTGAGCCCAATATAATTCATATCTCCCTTCCCAGCTTTAATGATCATACTTTCATACTTAGTTTCCTTATTATCTCATCCCTATTCTATCTTTACTTACATCTATATTTAATACAAAGAATATAGCCTATCTAATCTCAACAATCTATTCAATCTCGCTGTTTAGCTCTTCAGTAATTTAGGATAGATTTGGCTAACTATATATATTCTATATATCATCCACAGTATATTTACCTATTCTTCCAAAGAATGCCTAATTTCAGCAATCATCACTAATTCAAGTTAATACTTTATGGGCTATTATAAGAGAGCTACTTTCTGGTCTATATGTTTCATTTTATGCATAGTTCTTGTCTATACCTAACTGCCTCTATTATTTTTAAACTCTACAGATTAACATTTATTTATATATCAGGTTTATCTTCACATTTCCATTTTGTGTTTCTCATATCATACCAATTAACTAGTGGCCTTAGACAATCAGAAAACAGAAAACTTTTTTTATGTGATAGAGTCACTAAGCCAGAAATTCTTTTTTTCAGTTTTACCTTTTCCTGCCAAACTCCTTATCTTCACAGGTTGTTCCTTGTCAAAACCTTTCCCTTCATGGGTTGTTGTATTATCTTGATAGTAATCTTGATGGCTGCTCTTTTACTGAAAAAGTCCCAAATTTTCCTCTTTTTGGCACCCATATTAAGGAAGTTAGATGAGCTTATTATATTCCATGGGCTTGGCACATCTAAGGGTTTAGCCCGCACTATTCTTATCATGTTTGTCTTCATGTTGACATCCACCTTTTGTTCTGGTTTAATCTCTTGATTCGAGCTGACTTCAGTAGATGTGTTTATCATAATTTGTGAATTTGGCATATCCAAAAATTTATCCTGCATCAATCTTGTTGTGTTTGTCTGTAGATTAAAATCAGCTGTCTGTTCTAGCACCATCTCCTGATCAGAACTAATTTCAGTTTTTTCTAGAGACCCAGTGTTATCCACCACTCCATCTTGAATTATCTGTTTTGCCTCTGTGACTTTATCAGAATTGAAGATCTCCGTATCTTCAGAGGATGAGTCTGTGTAGATATGTGTAATTTTTTTGCAAACCGGATAGAATTATGTTGGCAAAATCTTCTTCTGAGATGTTTTCCCAATCCATTGTGTTTTATAGCTCACAAGAAAGTGTTAATATTGCTTGTAAAAGTTTCTGCCACTTAGTTTCCAAAAGACAGAGGTACAGGGGGGAGTAACTAGACTAAATTGAAGCCAAAGCAGCAAGGGACAGCTTCCAAGCGTTGTTTTCAAAATATGCGGTTACTCCAGGGTCAGATTATGTTTTTTGAAAAAACAACTTCCCCAACGCTGCTCTTACAGTTGCATCTTTAAATTCAACATATAGAAGCACAGAGGCATAAGATAGCTTCCTTTGAATTTCATCTTTAAATCTACTACATATAAAGAGCATCAAAGGAATAAAATATTTATCCACAAGAAGAGAACAATCAGCAGAAAGGCAAATTCATGAAATAATGGGAAAACAATCACTTCTTCTGTGCTTGACTTTCGAAAACATTCACCCCTTCTTTGCTAAAAGCCGCTTCTTCAGAAAGAGGGTTTATTGCTTGTTTTAAGGAAACATTTTTCAGCTACCAAGGAGAAGCATCACATAGAAAGAGATAGAAGCAGTCTACTCACAACACACCAAATATTTACAGCTTAATGTTCAGCACTGATAGTTCTGCCATAGCAAAGGTCTTCCTCCAGTGGGAGATGAAGCATTTTCCTACTTCCACAAAGTTTGCCACCGCTCCTTTCATGGTCTACAGTTGCTGCCTGTCTTCATTTCCCCTCCAAGGAAACTTTACCCTTATTAGGGTCCCTTTAACCAGAGGAATTCAACTTGATAAGCTGGAGCATTGATCAAGTTGTCTCACTGTGGTATAGCCAGAACCATGGCAATATTTAAATCCAGTTATAATAATTGTCTCTAAGTTTGCATATTACTTATCCATATTTCTGACACTCAAATATACATAAGAGAGTTAGGTTGTAAGTGGATTTTGTGTCACAATATACTGAATATTGCTTATTTGCTCAGATTTCCTGTAGATATGTGAATGTTTTATTTTTTTAAGAATGTAAGGGAAATAGAATGCCACTGAGATTAATAAAAAATATGACATTGGAAAATATGATATAGATCCATTTACTTCTCAGGATTTTCTATATTATATGTTTAAGTAAAGAAAAGAGTCAGTTTGTCTTTTTAAAAAATGACAGACATAAATTGTATTTTATCTATTTGAGGTGAAATAAGATTCTTAGTATGAAACAATGCTCCATCCCACATTCATCTGTTTACCACTGTACCTTACCAGTGCTTGGGTTTTCAAACTGATTTTCTCCAAAGTCCAAATACTTGTGTTTCTTAATCAGAGAGTTGAAGAATAAAGCTAATTGTTTTACTTCTCCAGAACTTGTGATTTTAGTCAGATTATTTAGGCCAATGGCCACCAGTAATAAGCAGCTTCAGCTGGGAAGACCTTTGCTTTGTATTTAGAAAGTAAAAGCTTGGTGAGAATCAGAGAGATGAACATGAAAGAGAAGTTGATCTCATGATTGTTATTTTTATACTAAATAAATTATTTGAATATTCATGATTATGCTGTTCAGTTGGAGAAGCTTCATGTTTTAGTGGCTTGCAAACATCTATTTTAGTGAGCATTACTAACTGAAATAATCATTTGCTTTCTAATAATAAATGCAAAAAACCCACAATTTTTCCCAAATGTATGTTACAGACCTAAAAATAAAGCCTCCGTCTTTGAGCTGTGTAAAATACACATAATCGTTAAGCCAAAGAGAAGAGTACTTCAATGAGGTGCAATCACATTATTAAGCAGGGTATTTCTGACTTAATTGATTTAATCAATTTGATTTAAATCAAATCCTTCCTGAGTCTGCAGAAGGAAATTTATATCACCGTTGGCAGCAGCATGTTGTTTGTTACTGAGGTGCTAGTTGTGTTCCTGGGCATGTTGAGTTCCTGGGTCACTTAATTTGACCCAGTATGTTCCTGGGTCACTTAATTTGACCCAGTATTTGCAAATGGCTCATATAAATCAGGAGCTTTTGAGAATGCTGCTTGGCTTCTGCTTTGTTGTAGTAATATTTTTCTTCTACCTGACTTCCACAGTGCTATAAAGAGAGACAGAAAATTTGTGCTTCAAAATTAGTAGCTCTGCCATATTTCATCATAATGCTTGGCCAAGGCCTAGCACACGTCTTTTCTGGCTGAAATCTAGGAACATTGCCGTATTTTTGTTTCTAAAAGATAAATGGATTTAGAACAAGGAGCAGTCCTCCATTAGGTAACATCTTATGAAGATACATTTTTCATACATTTAATGAGTCAGAATAGAGAACATAATGAAATATATGGGTTGGCTTTCTTGGCATTTATGTTGGCAGGAATGGGTGGGTGAAGTATCTGTTATGTTCAGTAATCACCAACATGGGTTGATTTTTTAAATTCAGAGAAAAGCTTCCAGGAAGAAAAGTGAAATTTTATTGATAAGAAGTCAAGATCCAGCAGTGTACTTGAAGATCCAGAGGTAGTAGAACTGGGATTTCCTTCTTCTCACCTGCTTGCTGCAGCTCTCTTTTCTGCCAGAGAAACTCAACCCATAGGTTTTCCACTGCTCTGGAGCATGCTTTCATGCTGCAGAAGAGAAGAGCCATAGGTTCTCACAGAAATAGCAGGCTGCAGGGGCTGGCTAGATGTAATGATTTGCCAAGCACATATGAGGATAGACAGTGTTGAAGGGTCCAGAAGGTAAGCAAAGAGCAGCTTACTTCCACTTAATAGAGGCTTACGTGTGACAGAGTGGTTAGCTGTGGTTTTGCCAGATCATATATCAATATATTAGTTGCCCATACTTTTTTACCGACACTTTCTGTCCAGCCCAACTTATTAGGATCCAGAAAAGGTCACAGTGCTTCATTATTACTGCATTATTACTCATATCTTTATTTTTGAAAACTCTGGGCGTAGTATTTCCTAGGTTAGCTAAGAAAGACGAAGACTTCTGGGTGCTGAGAAACAGAAAAGCCTTCTCTTCCTCTTGCCAGTACACACATAGGTTGTCAATATGCAGTGCAGCATGAGAGACCTGTTCTCTTCATCTGCTGGAAGTCCATATTAGTGTATCAAGACACCACTTCTCACATGGCTGCATGGCAAGCTCATGAATAATGCGGGCAATGACCTTTCAAAAGACCTTTTTGAACATTTGGTGTCAAATCCTGAGTCACAGCGTGAATTTCCTTTCTTTGGAAAGTAGGTCACCAATGCACTGCAGTTGTAACAGGTGAATCTGAGAATCAGAGAATCAGAGAATTGGAAAAGACCTCAAGGGCCATCCAGCCTCTGCTTAAAAACCTCCAAAGAACGAGACTCCACCACCCTTTGTGGCAGCATATTCCACTGCCGAACAACTCTAACTGTCATGAAGTTCTTCCTAATGTTCAAATGGAATCTCTTTTCCTGTAGTTTGAAACCATTGCTCCTAGTCCTAGTCTCTGAAGTCATGGAAAACACACCTGTCCCCTCCTCAATATGACACCCCTTCAAATAATTAAACATAGCTATCTTATCCCCTCTCAGCTTTCTTTTTTGGCTAAGCATTTCAAGCTCCCTAGGCCGCTCCTCATAGACATAGGACATTTCTTCCAGACCTTTAACCATCTTGGTCACCCTCCTCTGGACCCATTCAAGGTTGTCAACATCCTTTTTAAATTGAGCTGCGCAGAACTGTACTCCTGACCAGAGCTGAATAGAGTGGTACCATCACTTCCCTTGATCTAAACACTATGCTTCTGTTGATGCAAGCAAGAATTGTGTTTGCTTATTTGGCCGCTGTATCACATTGCTGACTAATATTCAATTTGTGGTCCACCCAGACTCTCAGATCTGTTTCACACATATGGTTCTCCAGCCAGGTGTCTCCCATCCTATATCTGTGCAATTCATTTTTTTCTGCCTAGATGCAGCACCCTACATTTTTCTCTGTTGAAACCCATTCCATTAGCTTTGGCCCAGCACTCTCATCTGTCAAGGTTGTTTTAGATTTTCATCCTGTCCAGCCACCACTCCCAATTTGGTATCATCTGTAAATTTAATCAGCATATTCTCTATTCCTTCATCCAAGTCATTAATAAAGATATTGAATAGCCCCATACCCAGAGCAGAACCCTGGGGCACCCCACTGGTCACCTCTCTCCAAGTTAAAGAGAAACCATTTATGACCACCTTTTGGGTGTGATAGAGTAATATTTTGCATGCCAAGTAGTGAATGTTAAAAGCTTCTGAATTTTCTTTTTGTGGAAAGGATCAGTCAAAATGTTACTTAACCCATACCAAGCCCCCTTTAAAGTACTGTGTGGTGTGTAATGTGATCCCCATAGTGTTGTGTGCCCATTTCCCCTACAGCATACTGTGTTCAAAGATATGTATTCAAAAAATGAATACATTGTACCCCATGAAATAGTACAATAGAATGGTCTGAGGGCTGGGTCTAGATTTTGAGAGGTTTGGGTTCACAGAGTGTTACTGTTACTAAATGGCTTGTGTGTCTGCTTGTTGTTATTTTTCTTGGAGCTGAGAAGATTATGCAAGTTTTGTTATTGAATGGGTGACCCACCCCTCCTCCATTGTTCCTTGATCTATCTCAAAATTAGCTGAGCTGCCATCCTGCCAAGAAGTAAAATGTTATGTCAAATTGAACCTTTTTGCATTGCTAATCAAAACATCACAAAGTCCTATCTCTGCCTCCCAACCCACATGTGTGCCTTGAAGCCTCCTCCCTTTCTTTGACAGATATTAGGTACAGGGCACTATGACTACATTTCCCAGGGTTCCCGATATCTGTCTTCTCTCTATAATAATGCCGTACAATTGGGGAGAAAAAGAAGTGAGAACAAGAACTTGGTTCTTCCTCATTGATGCTACCACAGCACCATTCTGGATTGCATGTGGATGGGGAACTGAAAACCTGTGAGTGGGAATGGAATTCATTTCTTCTCCAGGTAGTAATAAAGCATATTGTCACTTAAATTTATATTATAACACTTATAATAATATGGTCATATAATCATATGAACTGATAACAGAGGTGGTATTGGAGTCCCCTCAGCTCCTAATGCTGGGGGACTTTAACATCCATGCTGAGGCAGCTCTGTCAGGGGTTTCCGAAGATTTCATGACCTCCATGACAACCATGGGTCTATCTCAAATGGTGTCTGCCCCTCCTCATTCTGCAGGCCACACCTTAGACCTGGTCTTCTGTCCTGGTATGGATATTGGGAACCTTGGGGTGAAGGGACTTTCCATAGTCCATTGTCTTGGACAAACCATTATCTGGTGCACTTTAGGCTTACTGGAACTCAGAACCTGGGCAGGAGTGGAAGTCAGATAAAGGCAATTCATCCCAGAAGGTTGATGAACCTAGATGACCTTGTAGCTGCCTTTGGGGAGTTTCCCACCTCTTTGATGGGTGATTCCATTGAATCCTTGGTTGATCTCTGGAATGGGGAAATTAGAAAAGCCATTGACCCAATTGCCTCTAAACATCTCCTTCCTCAAAGTACAGCCAAACTGGCTGCTTGGTTTACCGGGGAACTGGCAAATATGAAAAAGGTGATCCGTAGATCTGAAAGGTGTTGGAGGAAAACCTGGACTGAAACAGATAAACTGAAAGGCCATTGGAAAGCTTATTTCAAGGCAGTGGAAGCAGCAAAGAAATCATTTTTCTTTATCACCATTGCTTCAGCACAGAATTGCCCAGCAGAGCTTTTCCAAGTATCCAAGAGTCTGTAACATGCTGACCCACAGGTGGATAACACAGACCACTCTGAATCTCGCTGTGAAGAATTTGCACAATACTTTACAGCCAAAATTGTACAGATCCGGGCTGACCCAGATGCTGCTATTAATCCAAAGCCTATAAATAAAACTGCCCCCCTTGCCTGCCCAGTATTAATGGATGAGTTTCAGCTCCTACAGCCTGAGGATGTGGTCAGGACCCTCGGGGAGATGAGGGCCACCACATGTCTGCTGGACCCTTGCCCTTCCTGGCTCATAAAAGTTGCCAGAGGGGATCTGGCAGACTGGTTAGTAAGAGTAGTAAATGCCTTCTTGCAACAAGGCAGGATTCCAGCATGCTTGAAGGAAGCAATAGAAAAACCACTGTTAAAAATCGTCTTTAGATCCATCAACACTGAACAATTACCAACCGGTATCTAACATCCCATTCTTGGGGAAAGTCCTAGCGCAGGTTGTGGCCTCGCAGCTCCAGAGGTTTCTGGATTAGATAAACTACCTGGATCCACTTCAATCTGGCTTCAGTCCTAGTTATGGGATTGAGATGACACTGGTTGCTTTGGTAGATGACTTACTCAGGGAAATGGATAGGGGTTATGTGTCCCTTTTTCAGCTGCTTTTGACACTATTGACCACAGCATCCTCCTACTCGTCTCTCTGAAATGGGACTTGGGGGCACTGTCTTACAGTGGCTTCAGTCCTTTCAGCAGGAGAGAATGCAGAATGTGGTGTTAGGGGACTCATGTTCAACACCACCACCACTGTCCTGCAGAGTTTTGTTCTATCTCCTATGTTATTTAACATTTATATGAAACCACTGGGGGAAATTATTCAGAGTTTTGGGGTGAAGTGTCACCAGTAGGTGAAGACATTGATTTGTATACTTTTTCACATTTAAAAAATCAGTTACCTAGCTCTCATTTAAAGCAAATGGGCATTGTTGAAAGAAAGCTTGTATTTCTTTTTCTTTTTGTCTTTTTGCCTGAAACAAATGGAGACATGCCACCTTCACACAGAACAATAAACCATAACGTACTTATTGTTCTGGCTTACTTATTGCTCATATGCCATCCAATCACCCCTTCTTATTTCCTTTGGTCAGAAGCAATAGCACTAAGAGGCTGTATGGTGCATCTCACTTGGGGGCTGTCTTGGCTCCAGACCCTGGCTTGCTAGGGAGTGGCAAAACAGGATGGAGTGCTAAACTTTGGTTTGGATGTAATGCTAAAATGTCACTTTGAGTTTAGGTTCTCCTACTGGTGACGCAAGCATCAGCAGCCTTACATTAAGCAGCAACCCAAGAGCGTGCTTGCAAGTCGTCCATTCAATATATCCTGAAGGCTTTTGAATCATAAACCATTACTCTGTTCTAGTCCTTTTTTATCAATTTACTGGCTTTGAAATTCCTTGAGACTGCAGTTTTGTTTTCTCATAACCTCATTTACAGTATTTTACTGTAGAACTTGTTTGGTCCTTATTCCCTTATTCTTAGAGAACAGTAAATCAAATCTGATATAGTTATTGCCTCTAACATGTGCTAACATAGCTATTTGGGCAGCAGATTCTCACAGCATGAGAGTTGCAAGTTTTTTTGGCATTATAAGTAGCTGCACTTACTCCTCTGCACTTTTATGAAACTTTTATGAAGCAAGACTTAACGTGCACATCATAAGAGGAAAGCATAGTCCTATTTACTTTGCAAATGGAGATGTATACATCATCATCTGAAGCAGGAACACTAAAAGAAAGAATGTATGAAAATCAGATATTCCTTTCTGGAAATGTCGGATTTTCAAGAGCAAATTTTATCTAAATTAGTTGCATTGAAAAGAGTACAGTGGTACCTCTACTTATGAGCGGCTCACCTTAAGAGTGAAAAACCATTGGCTTTTTAGCTGCTGCCTTACAAATTTAATTATGGTCTGCTCTACTTACAAAATGTTAATGTTTTCAATTTTTTTATTTATATTTTGATTTTTTAGATAGGGCTGCTCTACTTAAAAGTTATTTGACTTAAGAGCATGCATTCAGAACGGATTAAATTTGTAAGTAGAGGCACCACTGTAGTTTGTGGGTACAAACAGCCCTCTAATTCAAGGGCAATGCCTAATATAAGTGGAGAATGAGAGGAGAGATTCTTTTAAGGAGTACTCAGTGAATCTTCATTGACTTCAAATTTATGCCAAAATGTCCATGTCGGGGAATGAACCATTCAAGTAAACAGTGCAACATATCAAAGCATTTATCTGTTTCTTCCAGGGGTTACAGCTTGGAGCTACAAAAAAGCTCTTGAACATTAAATTTCAAATCTCTAGAGAAGAATGCAAAATTTGGGCTAGGTTACCTCTTAGCAGCACATTTAAGGCAGGCTCCAGAATCCTGACTGCAAGGCTGCTGGGTATTCCTTGAGCTTGTCGAATCACGCTCAGGAAAGCAGAGGGTCTCCACTTTAATGGGCTCTCATATGCACAAACCTATTACTGTACAGTGCTTCCACTGGCAGTCCCTTCCTAAACTATGGTTAATTGGAAATTTCCTTATTTGTTTGTTTGGTTGGTTGGTTGGTTGTTGTTATTGTTGTGTGCCATCATCAGAACCAGCTTATAGCAACCGAATAAGTCTTTCAAGGTAAGTGAGAAATTTACGGAGTAGTTTTACCAGTTCCATTCCTCCAGAGTTCCCATGGGTGAGTGAGGACTCAAACTCTGGTTTCCAGAGTCCTAGTCCATCACTCCCTCTGCTACACCACAATGGATAGGGAGGAGAATGAGTCTCTGGAGTATGTGTAGAAAATGTAGATGCATATCTTGGTGCGATTATTTAAGAAGAATCCATTATTATTAGCTCATTTCAACTGCAGAGTGGAGCTTCGCTATATCACTCCTGAAGGACGTTTATTAAACTTTCCCCTGTTGGTTAGTGTCAGGACTGGATGGTTCCCCTGAGCCTTAGGAATAAATGTTGATGTTTTTGAGATTGGTGTTTAGTGTGTTGCTTTGTTGACAGCTGGCTGAAATGTCATGGGGACATTTTCCATTTCAGAAATGAAGTAAAATTTAACAAGACTGCTTCAGTTCACTTCAGGTTTTTACAGTATTTATCTTTAACTATTTCTAATTCAGGGAAAACTGAACACATCTGTGAGGTTTGGAATGCCAGCACAGAGCAGTTGTGTATAGATATTTCCCCCTTTGGGCTGGATTTTGAAAGTCCAAGGAATGCGGAAATTAGAGGCAAGGGAGCAGAGACCTTCTTACTGTAAGCCCTTGGCATTTCTGTGTAAAGCAGGCTTGGAGTCAGCTTGGTTCTGAGGCAGCATTTTTTAAAGAAGGATATCTGTTTGCATTCTGTCAAGATACAAATAAGGTCCAGATATTCTAATAAAAATTGGAAAGGTGGCCAAAGAGGGATTCCCTCCTCTCGTGTTCTGTTACTGATGGTAGACAGGACCACCACAACTGACTGGTTTATTTCATGCTCTCCAGCTCTGCTTGAAATTCCTTGCAGCTCTGCAGGAACTCAGGATTACTTGCTTTCTTCTTTTATTGGCATTATGGAAGGACAGCCAGGGCTTGCTTGGATTTATGCCACCAGGCAAGTTGCTGTTCACAGTTCTGCCATAACATCAGTTTCAGATCCCTTTAATGACTAGTTTTGGAAATGTGGAGGGCATTGTGCCTGGTAAAGTGTAAAAAAATGTACTTGAGTGGCTGTTTAACTCATAAACACCAACTCTGTCAGCGTAATTCTTTAGCCCTGTATTTTTAAAGAGGGTCAACGCTGCACAAGATGTCGCTTTTGATTTAAAGCCAGAAAGAGATGTACACTGCAACTACCTCCAATGTTCCTGATTTGGTGGTACAGTGCAAATTAGTAGGATGTTTTGTCAGTCTTTCATAAATTTATGGCGGAAGATTATTAATTTTTAAAGAACAAAAGGGACAGCAAGCTGAATTTCTGATATTTACCTGTAGGAGGAGTGTGGTGATTTACAAGAGTATTTGTCCTTAAAGACTGGAATTGGCAACTGTGGCCATCTAGATGTTATTGAATTTTGACACCCAAGCTCCCTAACCAGCATACCCAATGCTTTCTCATCATGTGAACTATAGTTCAAGTACCATTTAGGACTATTGTTCCTGCCTTTAAAATATTAACAGAGGATGTCTGACCAGGTTGATGTTACAGCCTATATGGACTGCAGAATTCAGTAATACAGTGCTCAGAGTGCTTGTAAATTCATCGTAACAATTAAAATAGCCAGGACATTTGTTCAGCTGCATTATTCCTGCTGTGAACAGCAATGATTGATTGAAAGCCATGACTGGCTGCACATGTGTGTTAAGTGCTATTAAATTATATTTAACTATTGAGACCATAATATAATTTTCAAGGTACATGGGATGGGTAAGGAGTGGTTTTATATTGTGGCACAGTGGTTAAATTGCTGTACTGCAGCTAAAATTGTGCTCACGAACTAGAATTCAGTTCCAGGTAGCTGGCTTAAGGTTCACTCAGCCTTCCAGCAATCCGAGGTCAGTAAAATGAGTACAAGCTTGTTGGGTGGCAATGTATATCCTGCATAATTAAATTGCAAACTGCCCAGAGAGTGCTGTAAGCACTATGGGGCAGAATATAAGCAGAAAAGTTTTTTTTTAACTGTTTGCTTTGCTTTGCTTTGTGCCACCTAGCAGTGAGTCTCCACGGCTGAACAAGGATTGGAACCCAGATCCCCTGAGTCATAGTTTGATGCTCTGTCTATTACACCACACTAGCTGCAAATACTGGCTATATAGCTAACTGTAAACCACCATTAGGTATAGATATGTTGTTGCTAAAGAGTATGGTGACAGGAGAGTTGGTATTAAAAAGGGTGCAATTTATTTATTTATTTTGAATATTTTTACCCCACCTTTCTCCTTGGAAAAGGACCCAAGGTGGCTTACAATAATGAGGGACAATATACAGCCCAGAACATTCGTGGTATATTCACGTTAAGAACAGGGAATTAAGAGAGGCATCTTAGATCATTAAAATGTTACATTAAAGCTACAAAAAGCACGCAAAAAGAACAAAAAATCCATTATGAGGGGTGGAAACTAACATGGAAATCTTAAGAAATCAGTTAATGCAATCATGAATGGTAATCCATATAAAAGTCACATAGTAAGTAGTCTTCATTCAGGGAAAGCTTGCCTGAAGAGAAAGGTCTTTGCCTGCTTCCGGAAAGACAGCAGAGATGGGGCAGTTCTGGCCTGCAGTTGGAGGGAGCTCCAAAGACTGGGAGCAGAGAAGGCCCTTTCATGTGTTCTTTTGAGGCACACCTGTGAAGGTGGCGGGATGGAGAGAAAGGCCTCTCCTGATGACCTAAGTACCCGAGCCAGTTCATACCGTGAGCACTTTGAATTGTGCCTGATAGGTGATTGGCAGACAGTGGAGCTGCTTTAGTAGGGGTGCAATGTGATCTCTGTAACCCACCCAAGTCAGCAATCTGGCCGCTGTGTTTTGGACCCATTGAAGTTTCCTGTGACATTCCATTGGTAGCCCCACTTAAAGCAAATTACATTAGTCCAGCTGAGACGTCACTAGGGTATTTGTCACTGTGGCCAGAGCAGATTTCTCAAGAAACAGGTGTAACTGGTGTCGTAGTTTTAATTGTACAAATGCACTTCTGGCCACAGCTGTGACTTGGGTATCTAGGCTCAAGGATGAGTCCAGGAGCACCCCCAAGCTACGCACCTCTTTTTTTAAATTGGGGGGGGGGGTAATCCCATCCAGTACAGGTTGCATTCAAGGGATGAGTGGAGTTGAGTCAGAAGGAAGTGGTTATATAAAAACTCTCTAGCTGGATCTTTGCCTGTGACAGTCTCTCCATACTTAATGTCTCCCATATGGTTGGACTATAACTCCCATGATCCTTGTCAATTGGCTAGACTAGCTAAGGATGGTGAGGTTTTCAGTGTGAAATATTTGGAAAGTGTACTAGTCTGTGTCAGTCAGAATTTGAATATGGCAGTTCCAAAGGCAACACATTGCTCACCATGCCAGCAAGCAGCCTCTGTGTTCTGTGGTATTCTTTTGCTGTACATTTTAATCAGAGGAGAACAGCACCCTGCTTGTCCTGAGACTTCTTCTAGCATTGTTGCAAGAGGCACTTGCTGATGAGTATTTGAAGAAGCATTTTGAATGTAACTTTTGGTGGTATTGCCATCTTAAAACGTGGCTAGGTAATTGGCCAGGAAACCAGCTTCTCAATTTCATTGGGAGTATTGTTTGAGGGCTTCTGTGCATTAGCATTTCAAATATGTGGGGTCCACTTGAGTGTTATCTACATGCACCCTTCCAATCACTTGTGCTTACTGAGATGTTTGTATAACATCTTAATCTTTTCATTTCTTCTTGCCTGGGTAAAATGGCAATATATTTCATCCCCAGAATATTTTTTCATGGTTTGTTTTCTCAGAAATATCTGTGAATGGGAGAAGGAACTCTGTACAAGGAACCCTGGTTTGGTTTGCCTTTGTTCATTAGAGAAAAAGCAGAGGGGTCCTTAATGAAATGATAGGTATAGGCTAGTTTTCCCATATGTAGCATTAGCTTGGAAACAGCAAGGGCTCATTAAAGGAAGAGTACTAGGAGTTTTTCCTTCACTAATGTACTCCAAAGTATGACAGCAGACCTGTGGCAGCTGCAGAACTGTGAACGTGAAAGCTATGAGTCCGTGCTGAGTTTGTTCCATTATGCTGAATACCAACCAAACAGGTCCAGGGTGATCTGCCTATCTTTTCTAGGCAGCGCCCTAGGAAAGATATTTTTTATTATTAATCAAAAACAGCCTGCTTGGATTCATTACTCTGTTCTGTTTGAGAAAGTGAAAGCCCTCTTGAAATTTCTGAAGTCTCAGCTTTATTTACATCCTGCTCAGATGATGTTGTTGTTGCTTTTCCCCTTTCGTGTCCCTGAGGGGGAGAGCAAAGCGACAGCTCCTTAATGTATGGAAATACATTATTATAGCTGACCCCAGATGGGCACTTTATTTTCTTTTTAAAATGGAGGTGTGGAGAGAGAACAGAGTTAAAGCACTTGCCATGGTGACATTGCTCAGCTCCATTAGCTGCATGAGAGAGCCGCCACAGCTAAACCAGCCATCCCTAATCAAAAGGCGCCTGCTTGTTAAGCACCCGCTGAAGTGCTTCTTTCAGCAATGAAACCGTAGGATTTGTTAGCTCATGACAAGGTCTCTCAGCACTGAGGGTAGTGGCTGCTTTCCAACCTGGAAGGGCCTGGGAAAGGTAGATAAAGAAGGAATGGATGATTTGTGTTAATACCTCCAGGAGCTGTAGGAGCTCTTTTATGACACCCTGTCCCATTTCATTCAGGTCACACGTAATAGAAGACCCCTAAGAAATGCCAGAGGCCATCAAGATGCTCGTTCTTAGAGATTGCTTGTACCTGTAGTGTCATATAAATTATTACATCCTAGTTAGGATTAATCTTTAAATCTCAGGACATTGTGGTCACATCATTTTTGTAATCCTGTACAGAGAAGGTTAATAATTGGTCTTCAGATAGGAACTTTGCCAATGTATTCTGCTCATTAAACTTCACTCTCCAGTGGGCATTTAAAACTAATTTTTTTATTCATCATTTTGAGGGAGAGAAGAATGTATAAGACTTCTGCTGCAACTGTGGAATTAAAATAAAGGAAAGACACAGGCACAAGTTGTGTTTTTGTGGAGCTGCCAGTTCAGAATTCTCCACATCTCATACAGCATGTCCCCATTCTACTTCCCATTTTTATTATTGATCACTGCTTTATAAAATATGTAACATTTGGTTTTGGTTTTCATGGTATGTACATAGCAACATATGTTTTTCAAGGTATATGCATTCTTCTTCTTCTTCTTCTTCTTCTTCTTCTTCATCATCATCATCATCATCATCATCAATGTGCCATGAAGTTGATACCAACTTATGGTGACCTTTTGCAGGATGTTGTAGATACATAGTACCAGCAGAGGTGGTTTACCACTCCCTTCTTCTGGGTGTTCTCTGTGAAACTTGCCCAGGGCTACGCAGGCTGTGTTTTCTCTGAGGAGGCACAGTGAGGATTTGAATGTCTGACTTCTAATTCCACTGTCATGTACTCAGCTGATTGTGCATTCAGGTCTGTGTATACTACCCAATGAGGATAAGATAAATAAAAGATAGAAACTATAAGTTAAAGATCTATACAGAAGAGATGCAACAATGACAGATTCCATCAAAGGAAGAACTTGCATGAAGAAACAAAATTGCATGTGGAGAAACAGAAAAAGCAAAGGTGTCTATTCACTTTATAAGTAGAACATGTCATAGAAAAAGCTGTGTTAAATTCAGATGAAGAAGGAGTGCAGATTGATAAAAGAAACATCAGCATTTTAAGATACACAGATGATACTATCTTACTCGTGGGAAAATGACGACCTGGAATGTCTACTGATGAAAGTGAAGTGAAAAGTACAAAAGCAGGATTACAGTTTAATATAAACGAGACATAAATAAAAAGCAACTGGCTTTGTTGGTATGGACACATAATCAGAGTGGCACCTTTCACCATTGCCAAAACTGCTTACCACCTGAAAATCAATGGTTGATGGCTATGTGAGCAACCAAAACAGAGGTGGCAGGACAATGTCAGTAAGAACATGCAAAGAGTCTGCCTGCACCCGGAAGACACAGTTGATCAGGCAGAGATTATGATGATGATGACGACGACGACGACGATGACGACGGCGACGACAAAAGTATATAACTTTAATGTTGACAATGAAAAAATCAAATTATTTGAATATTTTGTATATTTTGGTACATCCATCCATCTAAATGGAGACTGCAACAGGGAAGATTTAAAAGGGAGGCTATGGAAGAACTAGAAAAGATCCTCAAGTGTAAGGATGTGTTACTGGAGAGCAGTTGGTATTTCCTGTTATTATGTATGGATATGAAAGGACACTGAAAAAACAAAGAAAAAGAAGTGGATTCATTCAAACAGTGGTGTTGGATGAAAACTGTAAAATGGAAACGTAAGTGGATTCTAGATTGAATTGAGCCTGAATACTCAATAGAAACTATAGTGACCAAACTGAGGCTATTGTACTTTAGATGTATCACAGGAAGACAAGACTCACAATAGTGCTAGTAAAAGAGGAAGACAATGGGATACAAAGGCCAAATGTGAGATGATTTCAATCAAAAAAGGAAATTAGCTTGATGTTTGGAAGAGCTGAGTAGGATAGTTAATGACAGAACCTTTCAAAAGTCGAAACATGATTCATAGAGTTACATTAGGTTGGAAATTGTTTTGAAGGCACATATCAACAACAACAAATCACTTCCAAGGCCTGTATCCAGTGTTACCAAAGCACTCATGCAAGATCCATGAGGGATTTACACATATGTTTCAGACTTAATGTAAAATTGATATGCAGTGAAGTTGTGTGATAATGCAAATAGATTCAAAACAGCAATTGTATGTCAACCAACTGAGCCACCAGAGCAACCACTTGAAGAAACGTTAACACAGCTCAACTAGGCTGAAGGATATTTCTTCACTTCTAAAAATGTAGGCATAGGGCATTTTTGGATTAGATAAAAATGTTCATCTATATTAGTGGTTCCCAGGCTTGGGTAACCCAGATGTTCTTGGAGTGTAATTCCCAGAAGCCTTCACCATCAGCTGTGCTGCCCAAGGTTTGAGGAGCTGCAGTCCAAGAACACTTGGATTACTCAGAGTTGGGAACCTCTGACCTCTATGCATAAAATTATGCAAATATGTGTGTTCATTTGGTTTTGGCAGTCAAGTTTTATTAATACAAAAATGGAGATATCTCCATCATCTAGAATTTATTACCATAATGTATATATGTTGTCATGCACATGTGTGCGCATGCGTGCGCGCACACACACACACACAAACACAGGGGGGAGAGAGAGAGAGAGAGAGAGAGAGAGAGAGAGAGAGAGAGAGAGACTCCTTCATAGAATTTCAGTGTTGTCTAGGAAAAACTGAAGGGTGTGAAGTAAGTCATACAAATGGGTGGTAAAGCAGAGAAAACAGGCATGATTAGATATTAATACAGAGTAGAAACATGCTTCTGTATTTTAGAGAAACAAACTTGTCTGGTGAAAGAGAAAGGCTGAATTTTAGATCCCCTGGGCAGTAAGGACAGCAGAGTTATGTTCTGTAAATAGTTATTCTATGACTGGTGTAAAAGAGGCATTAATTATCAGTTGTGTTGTAATTGCTGAATTTAGAGTATAGAGAAGAATCAATATCTGCATTGTAATGTAATTAGATATTTGGCAATGGTGTTGAAGCCCTGAGCTATAATTGGATAAGCTGTTCTCATATTGCAAAAAGTTTGAGCCAGTAGAATAGTGTTCAATTGCTGGTGACTGAATGGCTTTTATTCTAGAAGGAAGAAGGAGGCAGAGCAGTCAGAAGGGTCCAGAAAAAGAATGTCTTATACGGATAGAGTCAGGAAAGCTGAGAATGTAGAAGGCAAAAGGAAACTCTTGGAGATGACAGGAGAGGGGAAAAAGTGCTGGAACCATAATTTACTTTGTGTCTAGGCCAGTTGTAGCGAAATTTGTCACTCCAGATGATTTGGACCACAACTTCCAGAATTCCGAGCCTAAATTGCCAATGGCAAAGGACTGTGGGAGTTGTGGTCCAAAACATCTGGAGTGCCAAAGGTTTGACACTAGTGGCCTAGGCCAAGGCCAAGCATTGTTTTGCTCTGCCTTTAGTTTGAATGCTGAACATTTAGAGCCAGTCATCACTGTCAGACGAACAGTATAAAAATCAATCAATCAATCAACCAACCAACCAACCAACCAATCAATCAAGTAAATAAATAAATAAATAAATAAATAAATAAATAAATAAATAAATAAATACTGTTGGCTTGTGATCGTTTCTGCACTTTCTCATCCAAGTCATAAATAAAAATATTGAAGAGCACCAGGCTCAGGACTGAGCCTTGTGGTAACCCAGTTGTTACCTTCTCCCAGTTTGAGAATACAAATTTACTATACAGTATAACCAACTGTATGTCCATTTCTTGTGCTATTAGTTAGGTTGCTAATCATAATAACACACAGCACTTTGTCAAGATATATTATGTCTATGGCATTCCAGCTGTCAATGAGGAAGGTTACCCAATCAAAACATGGAACAAGATTAGTCTTGTAGAACATATCATTCAATAATGCATCACTATTTTAGGAAATGGAAAGGGTACAAACCAGAATAATAATAAATTTTCCCGGAGCCATCCCGGGGGGGGGGTGAACCGTAAGAAATCAAGTCCCAAGGGTAAAGGTAGCATTGGGTGGAAAAAGAGTATAAGGACTTAATTTTGTGTGTTGTAAGTTTGTGTTTTTGTTTATTCTTTATTCTATTAAAATAAAATGAAATAAAAGATTAGTCTGGTAGACTTTGTTCTTAACAAATCTGTGTTTGGTTCTGTTTATTACTACACTCATTTTTAAGGTGCTTGCAGAATGACTGCTTTATAATCTGCTGGAGAATTTCCCCTGAGATTGATATCAGGTGGAAGGAGCAGGCAAAAAGTGCTAAATAAAGCCAAAAAAACTAATTATTCAATTAGTTTGGCTTTACTTACCACTTTGTGCCTGCTCCTTTGAAATCATAGTAAATGACTGAAACTTTTTCCACTGCACCTTTCATGAGAACTTGGCACTGCTGTAGTTAAAATAAATGAGTTTAACACCATGATGATGGAAGCTACTGTGTAATTAGGAGCCTGGCAGATACAATTTCCTGCTCTTCAGTAACACTGAAGTGTGAGTGCCTGTGTGTGTAAAAGAATGAGGAGCTTGCTCCTGCCAAAGAATGTTATGATAGCCTGTTTATTAGATGCATAATTGATATGATGTATATTTCACCTCTTCTTTTCTCTGTAGGTTTTGCATGCAGAAGAGCGTGAGATTGGTTCCAGGAGTCACACTGGATTTAATAGAAAAGTAAGCATAAATTTTGAGTCCATGAAACCATTCTTATTGGCCTGGCTTTCCCCTCTTTCTTAACTATACACCTTTTGAGGGCAAATAGATATTTATACAACTAGGACTTTCATTTTTTCTTAAGAGTGTGTGCAACTCTTAGATGGTTTGCCTGTCTGTTCTATATTACAGAATACTGTCTTGTGTATTTGTTGAGGTTTTAGTACAAAGTACAAGCACTATTGTGTCATTTTTGCACCTTTCCCAGCACAGCACCTGGGTAACGCCCTATTTGCCCCACCCAGTTATGACCTTGTTGGCTAACCTTGCAATTATTAAATGTTACAAATGAGTTTTTCTTATATTCCTTATAAAATATATCAGCCTTAGTAGTAGTAGTAGTAGTAGTAGTAGTAGTAGTAGTAGTAGTAGTAGTAGTAGTAGTAGTAGTAGTAGTAGTAGTAGTAGTAGT
>JAHTLZ010000010.1:16286375-16297115 GCA_023846285.1 Phrynocephalus versicolor | reverse complement strand
GTCTCAGGAAACTTCAACAGGTTTAAAATGCAGCAGCCAGATTGCTGACTGGGGCGGGCTACAGAGATCACATTACATCCTTATTAAAGTAGCTCCACTGGCTGCCAATCGGCTGTTGGGCACAATCCAGAGTGCTCACCTTAACCTACAAAGCACTATTCGACCTGGGTCCTAACTACCTCAAAGATCTAATCTCACAGTATGAATCAACCTGGTCATCAGGAGAGGCCTTTCTCTCCATCCTGCCACCCTCATAGGTACATCCCATGGGAACACATGAAAGGGTCTTCTTGGCTGTGGCACCCATACTCTTAGAGGCCAGGACTGCCCCAGACTGGAAACAGACAAAAACCTTTCTCTTCAGGCAAGCTTTCCCTGAAGGATGGACTACTCTACATGGCTACACAGACTTGTGTTCATAACCACTTATAACTTTGTGCTTGTATCTCTCCTTGTGTGATTACATTGACACTATGCTTGTGTTTTCTTTTAGCTTTAATGTTATCTTCTAATGTTGTAAGATACCCCCCAATTCCCTGATCTTAAGCTTGAATGAGTCTTAATTGTACTGGATGTATATTATCCCTCATTACTCTAAGCTGCCTTGGGTCCTTTTCCAAGAAGAAAGGCGAGGTAAAAATACTCATAAAAAGAAAATAATAATTTGTATAAAGTTGTTCAATATATTTCCGCTAACTTTATCTGATTGCTTGCTTGTCCACTGATTATTGCGTTTCTTGCCACAAAAGGAGTTCTGCCCTTCCTCACATAGGCAAAGCACCTTCTTGTATGGCCTTTTGGGGCTGCTTCCTGCAGATTCCTGCATTGCTCATCCCAAAATTCTTCTTTTTCTTTCCTCACTTCTCTGTAGAACTTTGCATTTCATCTTTGTGCTACTTCTTATCACCAGTCACTTTCACCTTTCTTGTTTTTACTGCAGTTTCTGTTTTTGCTTCTGATACCCACTTAACCAATTTCATTGGTTTCTTGTGAACATAATGTTGATGTGCTACTTCACTGACAGTTCCTATTATTTCCTGCCATATTTTGCCTGGTTGTCTTTCTGTGATGTTAAGCAGTTCAATCTGTTTCTAGCTTCAGCTGCATAGAAAGCCCCTCAGCATCAAATTTCTGAATATTCCTATATACCTCTTACTATTTTTGTCATGCTTTACTGTGAGCTGTATGGAATGTGACTACTTGTATTCAATTGGTTCAACAACATGGGCAGTCTGGAGATGGAAGTTTCGATCAGCTGAAGTGGGAAGGCAAGTTCAACAATCCCCTGTTTGTGAAGTGTCCAATTAACCTCCACCCCATTAACTTTGAAGGATTGGGGATGCTATAGAAGTGATGGCGAACCTTTTAGAGATCGAGTGCCCAAACTGCAATTCAAAACCCAGTAATTTTTTTGCAAAGTGCCAATACAGTAACTTAACCTATATACAGGTAGCTATGAAGGGGTGATGTCAGGTGTCCACAGAAAGAGCTCCGAGTGCCACCTTTGGCACCCGTGCCATAGGTTCGCCATCACTGCTATAGAACATTATGGGAAATAGAAAAACTGAATTGCTCATTATTGTTGGGAAACTGTGTTGTATCAGCAGAAATACAGCAATCACGTACAACTCAAGCTACTGGAAGCCAGATTTAGGCTGAATATTGGGGGAGGGGGGAAATCTTTACTGTTAGCAATATCTGGAAGTTGAGTAGTGAAATGTTTCGATCTCTCAAGAAAAAAAGTCCAGTTGCCATGACTCAACTTCCAGATAACCTCACCTGGATGACTGAAAATCCTCAGAGACATTTCACACTAAGCATACAGTAGTCATGTTCCTGATGGGTGGGATCAGAGATGGGCACAAATGGATGGGATCAGAGATGGGCACAACCCACAGTTTGGCTGTTTGGACCACTTCATTGTGGCGCCTACACAAGTGTTCTGTAAGTACTGTGTACACCCTTCTCCTGCTTCCTCTGTGTGCTTACCCATTCTCCAGGTGAAGCATTTTCCTTCCCTGTCTCAGTGCGACTGTGCTCTCACCGATCACAGCATACGAGTCTTGCATCCCCCTCGTTCTACAGCCGCCCACTCAAAGGCAGCATGGTGGCCTTTCCCGTCCTGCCTCCTCATTCTGAGTGGGCTGCCATCAGAGAAGGCAGAGGAGGGAAGTGCACATTGCAGTTGGTGAGTGGTGGTCACACTGAGGAAGCGGAGAGGAGAGTGAGCTTTGCTCAGGGAATGGGCCAATGTATAGAGCAGGTGAAAGAGGGGAGTGTGCTGTGCCTGTGGAATACCTGTGCAGTTGCTGCACCGAACTGAGTCAAACCATGGTTTTTGCCCATCTCTATGGGATTTCTTTTTCTAAAGAGGGCTCCTTTTAGGCATCTTATTTTATCTAAATATTAAAAGGTTAAATAAGAGTCTTACTGCAATAGTCCTGTTTTCTCTGATTGCTGATGATATTTTTGAGATATGTAATCTTAGTAAACTTTCAACCGCATATCCCTAAAATGTTTTATTCTATCAAAGTACAATTGAACTGGAACAATTAATAAGAGATACTGTATATACTTGAGTATAAGTCGACTTGAGTATAAGTCGAGGCCCCTAATTTAACCCCCCAAAACAAGGGAAACATATTGACTCGAGTATAAGTCTAGGGTGGGAAATGCAGCAGGGCCTGGCAGCTCCTCCTTTGTGAGCTGGGTGAGCGGTTTAAAATGACTTTTAGCCACTGATGCAAGTGCTTGGGTCAGTGGCTAAAAGTCATTTTAAACATCGCACGCTGCTCCCTGGTGATGCAGAGGGGGATCATGAGAAGCGGCACACAGTATTTAAAATGACTTTTAGCTCGACCCAAGCACTTGCCTCAGTGGCTAAAAGTATTGACCTGAATATAAGTTGAGGGCTCCTTTTTTCAGCCCAAAATTAGGGCTGAAAAATTAGGCTTATATTCGAGTATATACAGTAATTTGATTTCTGTGAGGCCGTTTCATGAGAAGCATTCCTTGTCTGTATCAATCAAGGGAACAGAGTATAGAGTCATTCAAATTTTTGATGTGCCAATTAGCAAGTAATTTGCTTCTCTTCCTACACACTATCAGGCAAAAGTTGTGAAATAACACCATTGAAATGCATTATAATCATTATAAATAAGTGTACACATGCCAGCGCATACCCATGATTGCGATATTTTGCCAAGAAAGCCTGAGGGACTGTTCTTGCTACAGTCATCTTGCGGTTCTCTTGAAATATTATTATTACAAATATTCTTGCACAGTTTAGCAGTTGGTTGCAAAAAGTCACAATTGTGACATACTTTTATCAGAAAATAGCAGCAAACAATTGAGCCAAAACTTTCCGCAGTTAGCCCTTGTCTTCTGAATAATCAGGAGCGTCAGTGCTCGGCAACCAAGTAATAAAGAGTTAAAAATCACTGACCATGCTTTCCTGGCAATTTTGTCTTACAGAAAATTATGCTTCTGTTTTTCCACTGCCTTCTTCCATAACATCCAACACTGTCATATTGTCCTATGTGTCCAGCCATAACTTCACTGCAAAATAATTGAACAAGCATGTAGCCACTGCTTATTGCAGTTTCTTGCATCATGTGATCTTCTGATTTCTTGTAGTGAAACTGGAGTGTTTGGTTGAAGATTTCCATTATTTCTCCTAGGCCATTATTTCTCCTCTCCCTTGTTTTGTTCTTTGTTTTCTTATTGTTTTGTATTGTTTTCTTTACATTGTACTGAGTTGCCATCTTCAGCTCTCTTCAACTTGATCAGAGTTTCACTCAAACGGCATACTTCATAAAACTGAGCTAGTCACAAATTGTCACCTTAAAGGGACTGAGGTTGTCACAAGTGCTTGGTACACTTGATGTGGCTTATGTAATAGTCATGATGAAATTTGTAACTCCTTGGCATGGAAAACAAGCTTCTCTTACCTTGATTTTGTCATGAGCATTCTGACCCCCACGGTCTTCTCCAAATTAACTTTTAATCCAAGTAATAACTCCTTCCCAACATAAAACACCCCTTAACAACCCACCAATTTAAATGGCTTCTGTTTCAGGACAAGTACTGTAGTGTAATTTCTCATCTATCTTCTCAGCCCAATATACTGCTATAATAGTATTTCAAGCACTTTGGATGATAGGTTGTATAGCTGTGTATGCCTAGGTATTATGTAAGTCACTCCCAGATAACAGAGATTGAGGAAATCATTGTACTGGTTTGTAAATGGAATAAACATGGGTTTTCTAGATTATACACAGAAGTTTTAAATTTACTAAACCCATTCATATTCAACTGTGATGAAGGGGATGTTCATCAATGACCAGCCATATCTGAGACTGAACTTGGTTTTAAAAGAACAAACTAACAACTGAGCAATCAGAGATTTTAGGTGCAAGTCTAAAGGTGCACCTGAGGGAGAGGCTGCTGCTCAAATGCTTGGTCATTTAATAATCTTAATAATCTTATTTTACAGATGGGAAATGCAGAGAATGAGAGACAAATGATTAACTGGAGACCAGTCTATAATCCACAAATGGCACAATATTTACTCCTCTTTTGTGTCAGTAGCATGGCTTCTCATATTACCTCCCTTCTTACCCATCTCGTATAGGAGGAGGTGATGTACTACTTAAGTTACTAGCTAACAAAGATGTTTGAAATTCATTGTGCCAAAGAGGCTGTTTTTACTTACCATCATTCACTTATTGAGGTGCCATAAGGTTTTAACTTCTTGTTTATTGTTTTATCATTTGTTTTGTCTGTGCACTTATTGTAATTTGTGTGGCTATTGTAGCCTTGTAAGCCGCTTAGAGTTTGCAATGAAGATAAGCGGGGTATAAATGCAATAAATAAATAAATAAATAAATAAATAAATAAATAAATAAATAAATAAATAGAATCATATTTTGGTTAAGGAAATCATAGCAGATTTGTGAGCTGTGAGCCACTGCCACCATACCAGCCAATTTAGTACTGTATTACCATATTTTCACTCTATAAGACACACTCCCCCCCTCAAAGGTAAGGGAAAATGTCTGCATCTTATAGAGAGAATACAGTAGTCCCCACTACATATCTATCACACATTTTCATTTAGAGAGAAGTTACCTGCACGGAGCCTCCCCTGTCCCTTGCTGCAGCTGGGATTCCGCAGTTTCAACCACCTAGTCTGCCAAGAGGCTTCCTCCAAGGAGCCTCTCCCCACCCCTCCCCTTCTGCAGCCAAGTTTCCCCAGTCAAAAATCAGGTCATTTGCAAAGAGGTCTCCACGGAATCCCTGGCCTCCTCTTCCGAAGCCTGGATTCCCCGGTTCGTCATCTCATTTGCAATCCTCCCCTTTTGCAGCTTGGATTCCACAATCCCAATCACATTGTTTGCAAGCCTCCCTCTTTGTAGCTTGGATTCCACAGTCCCAGTCACCTCATTTGCAAGCCTCCCCTTTTGCAGCCTGGATTCCACAGTTCCAATCACCTTGTTTGCAACCCTCCCCTTTTGCAGATTGGATTCCACAGTCCCAATCACCTTGTTTGCAACCCTCCCCTTTTGCAGCCTGGATTCCCCAGTCAAAAATCACCTCATTTGCAAGGAGGCCTCCTCCAGGGAGCCTCTGCCCTACCCTTTTGCATCAAGGATTCCCGCACCACGAAACCTTAGGCTAAACATTTTTTTTTCCTCCTCTAAAAACTAGGTGTGTCTTATGGTCAGGTGCGTCTTATAGAATGTGCCATTCTGCCCCTACAAGACAAGGACAAAGAGAATGCAGAATATAAAGAAGGTTGTATGCAATCCTCTCTTCCAGTCTAATGAATTTTATTTATTTTAATGACTACAAAAATAGATTTTCCCATTGCAAATTCACCACTTTGGCTTATTTGCCTCAGCAACCAAGCTTGAAGTGCAAATTGCATTAGCAACAACAAAAGAGAGCAACAGAGAAACAAACACAAACATGATTTTAACATTACTTTTTCACATTCCTTAGGAATAACCATGGGCAATTAGCACTTAATTGTAAGTCATTAATTCATAAGGTTACTGTGACTTGATGGCAATAGCAATAGTTATGACAGCTAGAACTCTAGATGATTCTAATCAACAATAATATGTATTCTACTGTAAAAATAATTATGGAGTCCAAAAGCTAACTGAAGAAAAAACACTTCTAAAGTACAGTATATGTATGTGCCTTATTGTCAATGTCATTTTCAGTGGCTGTTCCATTGGACCACTCTCACTGTTCTCTGCATAGTACAGGGGTTGAGGCTACTAAATGGCTAGTGAGTCAAGCACATGGATAGTACAGTATTTGTGTTGATTGAATACCAGGCAGATGAAAAAGAATCACTGGGGTGATAGTAGCAGGTTTGATGACTAGATACAAAAGTGTTTCAGAATGACAGAAGCTTCTTCTTCAGCCAACCTGACTCAGTTCCTCTCAGCGAGGTGTCTTTTTGTGGTGCTTGGGATATTGGCATCTATCTATGCTATATGTTGTACAGGTTTCTTTATGATCTCCTGTTCTTTTAAATTTTCCCATGAAATTGCTGAATCTATAGTGCATAGCACAGTTTGTTTAAGGGAAGTTCTCTTCCCATTCCCCATGTTCATGTACGAACTCTGTATATTACTTGATCAAGGAGAAGGCCACTGGTGGAAACATAGGCACATCCCACTGCAGCTTTTGATGTACCCGGGTTAATTTCTAGCCTTGTAGGCTCTCCCCTGCTATAAATCCTCCTCAAAAAATCTATGCAGGATCCTTGAGACTGTCGAAAAAACCCATGAGTTCAAATAGCTGACTTCTCCAGCCTTTCTCTTTTCTGTGTAGCTTAGTAGACTTACGAAAAACAAAGACACCTTCTGTATAATTAAAGTGTTTTGCTTATATACCACTCCATACCACTTCAAATAGTCTCTGGGTAGTTTACAGTTTTTAATTACATTATTCAGGCTACGCATTGCCCCCCTCCAGCAAGCTGGATACTCATTTTACCGACCTTGGAAGGATGGAAGGCTGAGTCTATTGGAGGTTACACAAAATATTGCTCCTATCTAGAAAATCACAAAACTGATTTCTACGCTAACTTTCACCAGGCCCGAGGCAAAGACCCCTCTATATATTTCTAACCTACATCTTTGCACTGGAATCTTGTCTTCATAGTCTCTCTCTCAGCTCAGACGGTCCATTGGCATGGGAAAAACCAGTCACATGTTATTCATAATCCAATCAGGTTTCTCTTGCTTCCTCACTGAGCTTTGTTGACATTCACAGTAGCTCTTGTTGATACAGACACTGAGATAACGCCAAAACTACAGTACTAACTGCACTTTAATATTGAATGTTTACATTTGGGACTACCTAACTGGGTTGACTACTACTAATTCCGTTACATGCCTTATCTTTGGTTTGAAAGAACTTCCTGATTGCTTTTGTACAAATTCTGTTGCCCTGCTCATCAGAAAGATCTGACCCATTGAATAAAATGTGTATGAATCCCAGAGAAGGAAAGTGGAATTGCTAGGAGTGGAAATGTATCTATTTTTCCATTTTCTTACTTCACACCCAGAGGTGCTTCAGTGAATAACTGCTGAGAATGTGAGGAGGATCAGACAACTCTTCTGTGCCTCTCCCCCCCCCCCCTTTATCCCCAGGTCCAACATTTGAAGCATTTTCTCCAAAGTTTTTTTTTCCTTGCTAGACTAGTAATCAAAGCAAACTAGAGACTTGTAACCAGATCAGAACATCCATACAATAAATGTTTTGTCCATCCCAGCTGTTCTCTGAAAGAAAAGAGTGTGGCTAGATTGACTGCTTTTGGTTCCCCAGATCTGGATTTAGAGATTTAATACTGCACGACCTGCTCAGCACAGGCTGATCTATATAATGGAGGAATGGTTGTTGCTTAGTACAGATTTTACCCAGATCGATTAAAGCTAGCAGAGTAAATAGGACTCAGTTGTAATGACAGTTTTGTGGGAAGGAGAAAACAATGATCTCTTTGGCTCACCATATGTGAAGAAACTTGCAATAGAAGCAGGGTTGGAGATGTGCTTGGTCAATGAACAGTATTAGTGAGTAACTGCAGCACTTCCTGTTTTACATGTCCACTTTGCATCTTAACCTAAAAGCTATGCCAATTTTCCAGATGTCCTTTCTATTATACCATGTTTAAATAGACTGCAGTTTAGTTTTCCATGCTTCTTGGACATCTAATCAGTTATCTAGGTCACTTATTACATGCTCTGCATTGCTGTTCTATCCTGCTTCTTTCACTAGTTCCTGCATCCATTTCAGACTGCAGCATTGTGCTTATATATAACTCATAACGTGGGGTATAGCTTGAAGAAAAGTGCCTACAATCTTGAAATAATAGTCAACGAATTAGTGTCTGATTCTTACTCTTGGTAGTTTTATGATTATTTAAAGGTTTGGAGAGTTTGGCCACCTCAAATGACCTTTCTCAAAAAATATTAGAATTTATTTCATGAATAATACATTGCAGTGAGATAGTTGGTCTGCTTCACTACTGGCATTTTGTCTTGGAAAGGGTGTCAGACTGAATCATATGAGGATTGGAAAGGTGAACCATGCTGAGTCAAATACAATACATGTTTGAGCAAGTCAGGGATTCATAAAGTCTATATCCTTAGAAGTGGTGTGTGTGTGTGTGTGTGTTTTAAAGATTTCCTTTCAAAAGCCCAAATAATTACTGAATAAGATTTACTAAGACTGCAGATCAATGCCTTGCACCTCTGCTTTGTCTCTGCCCAGTTATCAGAAGCACACACCGTTCTGGAAAATTTTGAAAATTGGAGCACAACTTACATGTAGGAAAAATTAAAGCCTAAATTTGCACATGCACTGAAAGATATATGTCTTGTCTGTACAATAATTTATGCCCAAAGTGGCTTATTACTGTAAAATGAAAAACTTGCAACATATTTATATTAGTAGCACCCAGTGAGCTGGGTGGATAACTTAGTGGTTTAAGATCTAGCTGCAGAGCCAAAGGTTGGGAGTTCAATTATCTACTGGGCCTTCTATGAGTAGAGTCTGCCTGTGTGGCCTTGGGCAAACCACACAGTCCCAGGTCACTCCCAGAAGAAGCCACTTCTGAGTATTCTCTAACTGGAGAACTCTGAAAAGGATCACCACGTCAGAATTGACTTGATGGCAAATCATTGTTGTTGCAAAGTACAGTGGTACTTCGTAAGGCGAATGAACCATAAGTAAAAAAAAAACTTGTAAGAAGAATGAAATTTCCGGGAATAGGCATGTTTGTAAGACGAATTTTTCCCTATGGATTAAATTCGTCTTATAAAGTACCATTGTGGTTAGGCAGATTGGGTGCTGCAGACCAAGCAGTGTGCAACACCCGGTCCCCAGCATCAGGGGGGCTTTCTGAGGGAAGTGATAGCAGCGGCATAAGAGTTGGGCGAGGACTATTGTGTCCCTGCTTCGCCCACCAACTTGGTGGGCAAAGCAGGGACACAGTGATCCTCGCCCAGCCCTGCTGCCGTCGCTTCCCTCAGCTTACCTGCATTGCCGCGGCACCTCATTCCCTCTATAACTGAGATTCTTTTTGCCATATTAGAAGAGGTCGCCTAGAAACAGAGGAGTCAACAAATTTGTCTCTTTCTAAACAACTTCTGTTTGTCAGATGTGACTGAACGGGAGAAACTACTAAATCAACAGAAAATGTTTTTGTACATTGAATCTAAGCCAGCTTTATTTTGCATTTTTGTGATATAAATAACCCAGTATGGTTGAAAAGATTTTCAGGACTGCCAAATGGTGCACTCAAAGTAAAGAGAAGAGCTTTATCATTAAACCACTGGGTTATTGATTAAAATGTCAGAATATTTGCCAAATTAGATTTCTGAATTTATTGTTTAACTGGAGGTAGGTGGAGGCTTGTTGTGTGGCCTTATTGCAACCATCTGTCTGTCTGTCTTTCTGTCTGTCTGTCTATAGTAATACCTTTATTTAAGAGTAACTTGGTTTAAGAGTGTTTTGCAAGATAAGCAAATATTTCTTACAATTTTGCCTTGATCAACAAACAATGTCTTGATATACAAGCACTGAAGTTGGTCACATGATCACAAATGAGCCAGTGGTGGATTTCTCTGCCTCCCTCCCCCTGCTGGATTGTGCGTGATTGTCTGGAACATTCCATCTCAGGCTGCCTCTAATGCAGAAGGAGGAGAGAGGAATAGACACCTCCCTTGCACCAGCCAGGAAAGTGCAGGTTAGGATTTTCTTTATATTTATATTTATATTTTCTCTAATTTGTTTTCAACATTTTCTTATTTTTTTCAAATAATTTTATTCATAGGGCATCTAGTCATCTGTGTATAGGGCTACAAATTGCACTTTATTATTGTCACAAAAAATACAGAGTAAAATCCAGTTGTTAGTCCCAAACAGAGCAGATTCCACAGCCAGGTACGTAAACCATGGTGTGGACATGGACTTCTAGCCAACTTATTTTGTGAGTTTGGGCATTTTGCGTGCATAGCATGTGGTCTGTGGGACCTAGAACAAATCATCTGACTTTCCATTATTTCTTATGGGGAAAATTTGCTTTGATATAAGAGTGTTTTGGTTTACAAGCATGTTTCTGGAATGAATTATGAGCATAAATTAAAGTATCTATCTATCTATCTATCTATCTATCTATCTATCTATCTATCTATCTATCTATCTATCTATCTATCT
>JAHTLZ010000010.1:16261917-16284552 GCA_023846285.1 Phrynocephalus versicolor | reverse complement strand
TATCTATCTATCTATCTATCTATCTATCTATCTATCTATCTATCTATACTGCTCAACTTTCCCAAAGGAACTCTGGGCGGTGAACAGTGTAAAGTGAACAATAATAGGGGTAACAAAATCCACATTGATAAAACATATAAAACATTAAGAGACCGAATCCAATAAAATTCAGAATAATCTGTTAAGCCCTACATGGCTGGGGTTCAGGATATTTAAAGGGTCATATCAACCCGTATGTACCTTCTCGGCTTTTAAGATCTTCTGGGGAAGTCCTTCTCTTGGTTCTGTCATGTTCCCTAAGCTCATTAGGTGAGGACACGAGAGAGAACATTCTCAGTGGTTGCTCCCAGGATTTGGAATGTGGCCCCCATCATCAGGCAAAGATCTTCCTTTCCATGCAGACATAGAATAGAATAGAGTTTTTATTGTCATTATGCATATGCAAGATATGCACAGCGAAATTAGAGTGCTGTTCCACTACACACTCTAAACAAGGAACCATACAAAACATACATAACACATAAAACACATAAAACACCATACAAGATATTAAAAACTCTTAAAATTGCTTACAAAATCACATTTTAAGCAATAAGCATTCATGTGGAGTGTTTGTGTTTAAGAATGCAATATTTATTAAATTTACAAACATTTAAGTTTTAAAAAAACATTTATTTTTAAATATAGCTTCTGTGGTATTTTAAAACTGTTGATCCTTCTATAGTTTTAATTATTGTGAGACACCTTGGCTCTCTGTGGGGAAAAGGCAACATATAAGTAATATGAGTGAAGGAATAAAATGTCAATATATAAATTCTTCATTGTGAGAAACTGAGATCTTGAATATAAATTCTAATTTGTATTTACATGCATCAACATGTTTGTAGCAGAATAGCTGAAATCCAGTTGATATATTGTCATCCTAGTGACAGTCATCTTTAGTAATCAGAGATTTCCTCTTCCCATCCCGCTGCTCCCATCACTTCCACATGATTAAATGAGATCTATGGAACACAAGAGTCAGGAAGTGTTTAATTTCCAAAAATGAATCCCTGTGGATGATGTCACCATCCTTCTGCAGGCAAGGTTAGACTCACAGGATTTCAGACAATATTTAATTCCATTCTAGAAGATGGTGAATTAACTGTGTGAAAACTGAATCATGCTCCCAACCCTTCTCCACTTGCTTTTTACACTCATATGTCATACACAAACAGCGCCTGAACAAAGGAGATGTACAGCAGTTTTAAATCAAACCATAGCTTTATAAATGATTAAAAGCAATTGTCAGATAGGCAGTATATAAGCCTAATAAATAATTAAAATAAATAAATTAACTTGCCGGGGTGGTGGTGCTGGTGGAAGAATTATTGAGTAATCTTAAAAGCATGCTAGGAAGTTGGACCTTCCAAGCTCCCCCCCCCCCGTGAATAGTGTTAGTGGTGAGAACTAATTCTTCACTTTCAAAGTAGAAATTTTATAGATCTCTTTTGGGACCTCGTTCTGTTGGAGCGTGTGCGTGTGTGTGTTGTGTCGTCACAGTCGTGACCGACTCTTCGTGACTCCATGTCCATGGAGTTTTTTTGGCAGGAATACTGGAGTGGCTTGCCAGTTCCTACTCCAGGCGCCTACAGCACCTGGTATTCCTTGGAGGTCTCCCATCCAAGTACTAACCAGGGCGGACCCTGCTTAGTTTCCGAAATCAGGCAAGATCGTAGCAACCAGCATATTGCACCTTTAAGAGATTTTAATGGAAGATGTTTTGAGTGACTGTCGATCTCTAAGAGTAACTAATTGTTTTCCTCAGTACCTCAGTTTCTATTTCTCACCTTTTTACCTCAGTGAGGGTCTGTCAGTGTTCACTGTCACTTTCAGAAATCAGTATGTTTAGAAATGTTAGGGACAGATTAAATAATGTCAGTGTTCAGGGTATATATGTAACCAGTAAGCAAACCAAACTTGTAAAGAAACTAATGAAACCAGCCAGTTAAGGCACCATAATAAGTAACCAGAGAAGATATTTTGTTTGGATTTTTCCAATTAGAGAAATACATTTTTATTCTCTCTAAAACAAGAGTCTCTGACTATTTATATTGAGACTGTGTCTCGGTTGAACTAAAGTAATTCTAAGTAAATATGACTAAAAACTAACTACAGGAGCCCCGTGGCACAGTGGTTAAATGCCTGTACTGCAGCTAAAACTGTGCTCACCACCTGGGGTTCAATCCTGGGTGGCAGACTCTTGACTGACTCAGCCTTCCATCCTTCCCAGGTCGGTAAAATGAGTACCTAGCTTGCTGTGGCGGGGCAATGTGTAGCCTGCATATTGTAATTAAACTGCAAAACTGCCCAGAGACTACTTGAATTGGTATGCGACGGTACTTTGCTTTGCTTTGCTTTTACAGTAGTCTCCCATTTATCGTGGGGATTAGGTTCTCTACTCAACCGCAATAAAGGAGAATCCACAATATGTGGTCAACCTTTGTTTGTGGGTCAGGCTGGGACGAGGTATGGTGTAGTGGGGTCTGTATGGGGCCTCTGGAACTCACCCTAGTCCTGGCACTGCCCGGAATGAGCCTCCAGCATGCTGTAAGCCTGCAGCAGGCTTACCAGGCCTCTGCATGACCTAGAAGTGACTTCTGGGCTGCGCGGTGGGCCTGCACTGAGCCTCTGGAGCTCAGCCCAGGCCTGACGCTGCCCATCAGCCCAGGCCTCTGGGCTGTGCTTTACGCCTGTGGTGGGCTTACCAGGCCTCTGTAGGATCCACAAGTGACTTCTGGAGGACTTCTAATTGGGCCTCTGAAGCTCACCCAAGACCCAGCCCTGCTTGACCGCTGCTCCGCCACCTGCTTGCATCTGGCCGAGAGAGAGTGCCTGTTGGTCATTCTGTGATCCTGGTAAATCTGCAATATGCTGGGACCGCAATAAATGAACCGTTACGTGGCAGAGGAAACTTATAAATTGAATATACTAGTATGCTCTGTGGGTTTCTGGCTGGACCCCACGTACTGATTGAAGTTTGTTTTGTTTTTCATTTTATACTAGCATTTGCATATACTTTGCCGAGTATGCTGTTCATCAGTTTTTCAATAGATTCGATTTTGCTTTTTCTGAAAATGATAGTGCTTCTTTCCCCATTTTCACATTGCAGCACTTTTTTCAAAAGGACCTCCCACTTCAGATATTAATATGATCTTGTATCAGGAGGGGAAAGGGGCAGGATTTGCAGAAAGTGGTTGTTGGTTAGATAAGGAAGCAGAAGATACTTATGGGCCAGAGTTTCCCCTTCGATGCCTAGAGGACTAGATTCTGTAGCAGTTGGGAGATAACCCTGAATTTAATAATAAATTATGTTCTAATATAAATGGGTGACATATCCCTGAGACCCAAAAATACATGATGTAATAAAGCACAATTTTGCAAAAAGAGATGCAGAAAATTTCAGGCAGTGTGCTTAACATCTCTTTCAAAGAAACTGTTGGAAAGCATTGAAGGTAAAATTAGTAAGTATATAGAAGATAAATTTTGCTGAGGAAAATTTGACATGGCGTTTGCAAATGGAAGTTCTGTCTAGCTAACCTTTTAGAGTTCTTTGAGAATGTCAGCAAGTGTGTGGATAGAGGATATAATAGACATTATGTCTGTGGAAAGCATTTGAAGGGTTGCCTTGCCAAAAGCTCCTTGAACAGCAGTGGCAGTTACAGAATAAGAGGACAAGGACTCACTATAAAACAGAAAGAGAGTAGGAATAAATGAACAGTTCATGTATCTAAAAATGAGACTTCCCACTTTCTGGGAGCCATGGCAATGTGACCGGTGTTAATACGTTTTTGATAAACTGTCTACAGTTAGAGAAATAGCCACATTTGTTTGACCTCTCCAGATTTTCCAGGATGGTAAAAACAAAGAACTTTGATGAGGTTTATCTTGCTTGTTTGAATGGGCAGAATTATGAGAAATACAGTTCACTATAATGAAGTACATTGTGGTTGTTGTTTTTTAAAAACACCCTTACTTCTCATGCGTACTTCATAGAGTTGAGGTGGTAGTGGTAATTGTGACTGACTGCTACATAGATAAATATGTAAATGAAAATGTTTTGGGGGAAAAAAACAGTTTGCAAGCTAGGAACCATTAAGAAAATGTTTATTTGTTTGTTTTTAAAATCCTATCTGTATTGTAACACATTCTTGCACATATAAGTTTTGATCATGCTTGGAATTCCCTTTGCCACCTCAATGGAAGGGATGCAGAATTAGGAAAGCAAGTTGATCTGGAGGCTAGAGCAATAATCTATGAGGGCAGGCTTACAATGTTAGGCGATTATGTACTTTAGAAAAATATGAATGAGGGAGGACATGATAGAGAAAATGTGAAAATTAAGAGAGTTGTGGGAAAAGTGCATAGAGAATTGAGTCTCGTCCTGTCATAATTTCTGGACCTGGACTTATATACTGGAGCTGAATGGTGGACATTCACAAGAAATGAAAGAGGGTACTTAACTGATGCTAAAAGTCACACTGTGAAGCTGTAGCAGCTACTTCCTCAAAATGTTTTAAAAGACAAATTTATAAATGGTAGGGTTATCAGTGGCTACCAGCCCTTAAGGCTATGTGCTATTTCCAGAATCGATGAGGCATAAAGGCATTATGATAGTGACATATCTGTTTTTGGTCATTTTCACAATGACCTGAAATTTTTAACATAGAGTCTGTATCTCAATACCACTTCTTAGGAAAACACAGCAGAAAAAAAGTGCTGTGCTCCTATCTTGCATGACAGTTTTCTCTGTAGAACTTACTGCTGCTGTGAAAACAGACTGTAGGATATACAGTAACCCCCCGCCTTTTGCGGGGTTTAGGGACCCACCTGACCCGCATGACAGAAAATCTGCTATATGCGGATGCAGGTCAGGTGGGCCTGGGGGGGTGGCGCGCCGCTCGCCCGGGCTGCTCCAAGAAGTCTCGGAACAGCCTGGGTGAGCAGCGCTGGGGGACCTGATCCGGCATGTACTGCAGCCCTGCGATACAGCGGGACCGCAGTACATGAACCGCAAAATGGCGGATGTTCTTGTTACTGTATAGTCCTTCAATCTAGTCTAATTGTAAAGTTTTACATAAAACAAACTGGGTGGATACTGGATGCTTACCCCCATTCAGGCCTTGTTAAATGATGAAGAACACTCAAGCTTGTCTTCTCTGTTATTTGTTCTGTTGCCCTTCTCACATGGCAAATGACTTCCTTACGGAGGTTAGCTTCCTTTACATTCATTGAGCTGTACCTTAAATTATAATAAACAGGACAGTAGTTTTCCAACTGGAAACAGGAAGATCAAGATCAAATATCCTAGTGTGAGAAGCAGCAATATGAAATTGAAGGTTGTTTGAAATACATTTCTCCACAGTATGATCTGTAATCAACTCTCTCATCTTGAATATGTTACGTGCATCAGTTATAAAGAACATGATTTTAAAGGAATCCTAAATCAAAATGTATATAGTCAGTCAAAGTAACACATCTGCTGTAATTTATAATTTAACTGTCTTTAATTCTTGAGTAGGAGTGTATCATACAATTTGGTTTCAGAATTTTTTGAGGGTGTTATGTTACACCTTCTTTGAAGCGATGAGAGCTTTCATTATCCAAGCTCTCCCAGCAGCTGGTGTGGCTAATGCTGTCTCTGGTGCCGGTAGAGCTGGTGTGTGTATTTATTTTAGTGAAATACAGTATTTTACTGTAGTAACTAACATACCTTTAAATCTGAGATGCTAGGTATTTGAGTATCAACAGTCAAACAGGGAATCTGTTTGTATCTTGCAACAATGTTGGATGAGTGGAGTGGGAGAACTTGTGAAACAAGAGAGTGATCACATCTGTCTGTCTGTTAGGAACAAAAAGCATCAGTAAGTACTACTCATCCACCCGGTTACCTATTATTTATTTATTTATTTATTTATTTATTTATTTATTTATACAACTTTTATGCCGCCCACTACCCAGAGGTCTCTGGGAGGCTTACAATTAAAATGAACAGTTAAAACAGTTAAGACATTAAAAAGGCAATGGACAATAAAAACAATAAAAACATTTAAACACAAAACACTAAAATTGCCACCAGGACCCACAATCTATGTTATGTCAGTTAAAAAAAATTTCAGAAACAGGAAGGTGTTTTTTTCATACCTGGGGCTGAAATGTCATCAGTGTTGGCACCAGGCAGATGTCACTTGGGAGGGCATTCTATAACCTGGGGCCAGCATTGAAATACAGCAGTCAAATATAAGTTGCATGGAAATAGGTATCCTGATTTAGAACAAATTACCTGCATGCCAAACTGCCAGCAAGGGCTTGGAACGTTAAAACCAACATGGTCTCAGGGAAAAATAATATGCTGATCCTATTCCCATATTCTAATCATGGTAATCCAAGGTTGAGTCGACATAAAGAAAAGCAAATTTTACACAACATTTGCCATTCAGCGATTATTCTAAATAACAAGTCTGATGCTAAAATTAACTTTATTTCCATTATAACTATCACAGAGAGTGTCAGCTGGAAATCAGTAATTCATTATTGTCTGCCAGTAACTGATAAAATGAGTAATGATTCAACAGAAGCTAATTTAGAGATGAAATGGGGAAAACAAAATCCCCAGGGACTGCACAGTGGGAAGAATGTGAGTAATTTGGAGGAAAGGAGATATGAAAAATCCTTCTGCACTATAACAAAATAACCATTTTCTCCAGAGCACCATTAAATATGCTTAATTAAGTATTGTTGCTTTTTAACACATCTGGAAGAAGGATGACGGATATAGTTGATTAAGGCCTCAATACTTTAATTTTTGTAGCATTCAATCAAATGAACACGTCGGTCAGTTGCTCATGCAATAGTGGCTAAGTTCCCTATACCCTTTTAGTATGTTGTGTATAAGAAGCAAATACTTTCCTTATGTTGACTAAAACCCTGTTGCTTGGTATCAGCTAAATTGCTACTTCTGGCCCAGGCCTCCCCAGTAAACAAACTGGGATGCTTTGTTTACCAAGGAGGAATGGACCACAAGTTAGCAACCAACACTAAAAACATCACATATAGAACTGACATCAGAGATCTCTTTTAGACAAGATTGACAAGGATACCATAATCATCTTGGTTCTACTTTCTGCAGCACTGGTCTCAAGGGTGAAGTCTTTGTGACTGAAATTCCATTGCATCATATCACTGCAGAGCCAACAATACTAGCTACTAATGTTGTATAATGCACAGAGCATTATAGACAAGTGCACCTTATGGTCTGAGCCTATCTGACCAATCTATTTGTCCTTCTGTATTTTTGGAAAAATGCTGAAAATTTCAAGAAAAATAAATATAAGAAAGCTGGGTGGTGAATTTATTTATCTGGAGAAGTCTAAAGCCAAGGCTTCCCCGCTTGAGCTCTGCCCTTTCTGGTTAATTAACAGAAATGATTTGGAAAACATTTGAACGCCCTGTCTAAAAATATTTTATTCTTCATGTTAAAATAAAATATTCCATAATCTTTTTTCTTTTTCTTTTTTCAGTTTTTCCATTTATTTGGGGGGAAACCCCAAAAGGTTTAATTTTTAATGAAAAAAAAAGAACAAAACTGTTTCCCCCCCCCCGACTTTTTATGCCCCCCCCAAGACCTTCACATCTCTAGTAAGTCACCTTAGCATAGGCCGACTGAATCATTGTGACAGTAATGTAAGTTCCATCAATTCAAATAGACCTATTCTAGATGTTACTTTCTTCAGGGTTATAAACTGGCTAAACCGGTTAAGATTTGACTGTATAAATCCTGGCTGATTCAGTGGGACTACTCTAGTGTGACTTGCCAAGCTAAGCAACAAGATTCCAGCTCATGCATGTGCAAAGTAAAGAGAACCACATAGTTTCCCTCATAACCCCCTCTCATTTCCTGCTATAAAAAGTCAGCCTAGCCTCCTGTGAGGTGTTCCAAAATCCAGAAGCAGCAACAGAGAAGGGTCTCTTGAGTCCCCACCAAACCTACTTGTGACAGTGACAGGGCTGAGATGAAGGCCTCCCCTGATGACCTTAACACTTGAGCAAGCTCATAAAAGTTGATGTGGACTTGGAGATAGCTTGGCCCCAAGCTGTTTAGGTTTTGATAGGTTAGAAGCATCACTTTGAAATGTGTCTGGAAACAGACCAGCAGCCAGTGAGCTACTGTAACAGAGAAGTTGTGTGTTCCCTGTTAACAACCCAACAGCTGTGTTTTGGACCAACTGAAGTTTGCTGGCACTTTGCATGGGCAGTACAGCATAGAGTGTGTTACGGTAATCCACTTGAGATGTAACTAAGGCATGTGTTACCACGGCCAAATCAGATCTCTCCAAAAATGGACACAGTTGGCACAGTAGTCTGAACTATTCAAATGCACTCATGGGCTTCTACACTCAGAGATGAATCCAGGAGTACCCCCAGGCTGCACACCTGGGTTTTCAAAGCAGGTACCATTCCATTCAGCACAGGCTGCATCCCTGTTCCCTGATCTGCATTTGAGGTGGCCAGCAGCATCTGTGTTGGATCTGGATTAAGTTTGTTTTAATTCACCCTCATCCACGTCACTACATATATTTTAACTGTTGAGAAATATCTGCTAGGTTTTCAGCAAAAAACTTTTGTCTGTAATACCTTTTACAAGCTTTTAGTGACCCTGACATTTCAATGGTTATTACTGTGCAAAAGTCTTCTATAAATTTAAGCTCTATAGGGAGGGTTCTGCCAGGAATAGCTGATAAAAGTGGGGAGAAGAGCAGCACAGATCTTTTGGTCTGAGCTAATCTGACCAATCTCTTTTGCTCACTAATGTATCTCTTTGGCCTTCTGCAAATTCTCGGGAATGCCAAAGTAAATCTCATGAGAAACAAATCAATTCCTCTCCCCAACCTTGGACTTCTCATAGACTTAACAGTTGTGCTTTATATTGTATCTTTTTTGAACATCCAGTTTGAAAAATGTAAGGCAGTAACTTTTTTAAATAGAAGTGTTTAGCAAAAGTAAAAAATTACAGCTTTTCAAAGACATTTTCACAATAAAATGGGGAAAAATGTGAAGCTTATGAGTATTCAGAATTAGAGATGAGCACGAAATGCAACAATGGCATATCATTTCATTTTGTTTTTCATTTCGTTTTGTATCATTATTAACAAATTTTTAAAGAAAATGTCATTTCATTTTTCATTTTTCTCACTTTAAAGTCTGTGTGACTGTGTTACTCTGTCTCTCAAAAATATACTTTAAAATATTTGAAAAAAAATTAAAAATATTTAAAATAATTGAAATAATATATAAAAATATTTTTAAAAATACAGCACAGAACAAAACATATTGAGCTGACTGGTGGACTGGACATCAACTTTGGAATTTAGATTGTCCATATATTAAAATATTCTTTAATCATTTTAAAGTAGATTTTTAAATCATTTTACCCCCAAAGAAGCAAGCCACACACAGAGGCAGTGTTTTGGGCTCCAACTCACCCATGGGCAGCTCAGTGACTCAAACCCCATAGAACCAAGACACCCATTGAGGCAGGCAGAGTAGGGCTCCAATTCACCCAAAGGCAGCTCAGTGACTCCAATCCCTAGAACCAAGACATGGCAGAGTGGGTGTTTTGGGCTCCTACAAGGCTTTTTAGAGCAATTGGGCTCTTCCTGGGATTGGCCAGGGAAGGTCTGAAACATTGGGCCACTATAGACCCGAAGAACCAGCGAGAGTGGGCAGGTGGGCAGGGTAGGTAGGCAGGCAGGCAGGCATGGTAGGAAGGGAGGCAGACAGGCAGTGGAACAGGTGGGAGGACGGTGTGGACCTATGTGTTTCGGGGGGTAACCTCAATGTGGAAAGGTGGAACCTGATGAAGGCCAGCCTTTCCATGGTCCTAGGTTCCAGATGTGAGTGGTGTGGCCTCAGTATGTCTCCCGTGTGGGAGAACACCCTCTCACTCTGGACGCTGGGGGAAGGGGAAAGAGATAGAGAGGAGGTCTAACACCAGACTTGATAGCTGGGGGCAGATCTATGACTTTCTGGCCCAGCATTGGAGGGGGTCTGACATTAGGGGTTGGAGGGGCTCAGCCATGTACTCCCTCACCATGGTCCGAGCAGGGTCCTGTTCCTCTGCCCCCCTTCCTCCACTGAGCAGGAGACTGCCATTGCTAGGGCAGAGGCCAAGTACATGGATGGAAGTGTACTTGACCTTTGGGTGTACCCGAAGAGGAGGACCCTTGGGATTAGCCCTCTTCTGCCTCGCTCTGGTTGCCTTGCGTCCTCGGCAGCACCTACCCTTGCGCCGGAGCAGCCCTGCAAACCTCACAGTGTAGCTCTGCCTTCCGTGTGTAAAGGTCTGCAAGGCTACCCGACAAGGATTCCTTGACACAAGGGTTGCAAAGGCAAGCCAGCTGGTACACCCTTTCCCTGCTCAGTGGGTGATGGTGGGTATCCAGGCTAGTCAGAAGCCTCTCAGCCAAGGCCCTGCTCCTTGGGAGGAGAGAGGAACTCTCCCGGAGACAGGCCTCAGGGCTTGGCAAAGAGCATGTACAAGGGGGGAGTACATGCCCCAGACTGTTGTCGCAACCACTGAGGACGTTGGTGGTCTCCTCAAACGGTTGCAGGATACCCATCATCTGGCTTAGAGAAAGCCACTCAGTGGCACCAATGCCAACTCCCCTGCCCCTGGCAGAATGGGAGTAGTGGACATGACGGCCTCCAACACGTCCTTCTGCTCCACCAAGAGTTTCACTATTTTGTAGGTGGAGTTCCACCTGGTGGGTAGGTCCTGCAGAAGGATGTGCTCGGCTTGCCCCAGCTCCGCGTGCTTCTCACGCAGCATCCTTGCAGCCTTGACACTGCATGAGAAGTGCCTGACAAGCTGCCTGCACTTGTCCAGTAGGGCCTTTGTCTCCCTGGTCTCCTCACACCAGGTGTCCCTAAATGGTATCATGCACCACAAGATGGATTTTATGGGCAGTGCACACGATGCCCTCAAGCCTTGCCTTCTGAAGCACGGCAACCACGAAGCTGCGCTTTACCTTCCCCTCGGATGCCCAATCTCGCAGGTCAGACATGAGAACCTTGGCAATGTGGGTGCCTGTCGCCGTGTCCTCCATGCTCTGCGCCTGGAGAAGGGCCACCTGGTATCCTCGCAGTTCCCCTTGCACCTCCCCCTGTGGCCCTTCCTCAGATGCCCTACTGCCAAGGGCATCCTCCAGTTGCCACCAGTGAGCCATCAGGGATGGGAAAGAGGGCAAAAGATTGAGAGGCAAAGGCAAAGAATGGGTAAAAAGGACCCTGGATATTTGATTTAGTTTGTTTTGTTTTAAACATTAAGGCTTTATCAAAATTGTGAAAAAGCCATTTGTTTCTGCATTCAGCAATATTGTTACAAATAATGATGCAATTAAATAATTTTAGACTTTGGATGTAGTGAAGTTATGAATTGATATGTTTCGTCTTTTCAGATGGTAAGACAGTACATACAATTTGATTTACTTCAGAAATCGTAAACTAGCTTTGTCCATGTGGGGGCCCTCTTGCCTGTTACACTGAATGGAGCCCTAGATTTCTGTTTCAAAGTCTTACCTTGGCATACAGTACTACTTTTTTAATTTTTAAAAACCCAGCTGCAGAGATTTTCAAATGGAAGTCAGTTAATAGTTCTCAGTTGAGATTTTGGTATCTGAAGATTGTTGGGTTTTACTATTGAATAATAAAATTATCACCTTGTACACTTCATTAAATGTTAGCAAAGTGTATTCTTAAAAAGTTGAATGCCCTTTCATGGATTCTCTGTAAGGCACATTACAATCTCTGCTGGGTTTTCCTCTGCTTTTTTGTGTAATTAGGTCCTTTCACACCTTTCAGCTCTTGGAAATCAGTGTGGCATGAGATGAATTTTTACTGTGAAACTCGGAGTAGTTTTGAGGCCCATCTAGGATTTGTTCTGGGGGGGGGGATCATCTGAGGCTGTCATAAGTTGCCATTCCCATCTCATTTATATCACATGAATAAGTAAGTTTGTTTGAAATCAAGAGAACTTACTTCCAAGTAACTTGTTCAATGATAGGATAAGATAAGCAAATATAAAGTTTAATCATTGATGAAAGATAGCTTAAATTCTCAAAAATATCATGATGAGGGCATGAATTTTAAAGCTTGTTTAGATTCTTGATTGATGGATTGATTGATTATAATAGTAGGAGTGATCATAGATCAAAACAGGGTTTGTTTGTTTTCATGCAATATGATCATACAGGATACATTTTATAAATAGAATTGAAATCAGCTTAAAATGATTTACAGTTATTTTAAAGCATGCTTAACTCTTACTAGGAGTTGCTTTATTCATTCATTAATTTGTTTGTTTGGTTTGTTGTTTGTTTGGTTGGTTGGTTTCCATACCACCCATCTAGCCCATATATAATTGTTGCTCTTGTTGTTGATGGTGTGATGGTTTCTGCTGCTGTTGGTGGTGGTTGCATTTTCGAATGCTTGCTTTCATGATTTTGGTTCTCCTGTTAAATAATTCATGGCCCTAAAGTAGAGGTACCCTTCCCCCCCCAAAAAAATGCAGGGGTTGTACTTGTTAGAGACAGGAACATGGTTCTCAAGTTTTTAAGAGAGTTTTGCAAATAAATGAGATTTTACAGAAATTATACTCGAATAGCGTCTTTGTACAATGTTTAATTGGTCCATTCGGTAGACTGTTGCACAGATTACCAAACTGTAATAGTGCAAAGCAACCATATAAAGAGATTTAAATCTGATAGCAAAGTGCTTGGCTATGCCACTTTAAGCTGCAAACCTGCATGATAGCCTCCCATCTGCCTTTTTATTACATTCTGAAAAGATCCATTGTAGTGCATATTATGATAATGAGGTAAATTTACATTGTTGCCTCAGCATTTACACATCTTAACAAAGCTGGTCGCTGACAGTTTTTCATCAGAGAAGCATTACCTGGAAAGGAGCCATATTGCATTCAACTCTGAGTCAGGTCATGAGCATTGATGTGAAAGCATAGCACAAGCTCTGAATAAGTATCCCTTTTTGTCACCACCCCCATCGCAAGGCACAGGCTAGTGCCAGAAATGGAATTATTTTCCTGAGCACCGGAGAGAGTGGATTGCGTCATTAAAGCTGTGACAGTGAAATCGTACGCATCAGTTGCTCATTGTAACAGAAGTGGAGTGGTATTCTAATTCCAAGTGTTGAGAACGTAGGCTTGAATCATCCGAGGGTGTCTAGGTGGAAGAATGATTCTCCAGCAAAATCTTATGGTTATTGAAGTAGTAGATGGAGATTTGATCCCATCTAATAGTCAAAAGTTGGCTACTCAAAATATTTTCATAAGCAAGCATTTCTGTAAGAACGGAGCTGGACAACAAAATTGGTCTGCAACTATTTCCCACAAGGCTATCTTGTATTAATATGCAGTCTGCTGTATATGGTTTCAGCAGTTTCCCTCATGCATCAAAAAAGAAATTTTGATAATATTTCAAGCAATGCATTCAAATGGCTACTCTCTCCTTGTACTGTAGTTGCTTCCATTTTTACGTCTTCAGCATTTTTATGACCAGGCTGCTTCAACATCTAGTATAAATCTTTTTCATTTGGACAGGAGTCCAGTCACTGGGTAGAAGCAATGCCTTATTTTAGCTCTCAAACTGTATAATTTTCTTTTAAAAATCTTTTACATTTCTGTTCTAAAAATCATTTAGATCTTTGAAGGACGTTCTGTCTCATAAAGCTTACCATCCTGTCATAGCTTTCTGGGAAAAGTTATTGTAAAAATCTTTTAGTAGAGGTGTCCAGAAAAATACAGACCTGTACTGTCAGTAAATAAACGTAAACTAGTACTCCCAATTACCCTTATATTTATGAATATTAAAAAATGGAGAACATTAGCTAGGCATTAGTGTTTTGGAATTGCCATCAACCAGCAGCTAGAACAGGGAGGCAGTGAGTGGCAGTAGATTGTTTTGATATGGTCCATTGGTCCAAATTATTTCAGATTTTGAAGAACACACTTATTGCTTCTTTTTGGATAGATAGAATAAAGCTAACTGCAACTTGTCTTCTCATTACAAGGCATCCTTCATATTACTGCATAATGCATATGTGTTTTTGACACGGAGAAGTAACTTGCAAAGATTCATAGTCAGTTAAGGACTGTATATGGTGTACTGTCACAGTTGTTGGCTCTCTGATCTCCCAGCAAACTAATTGTAAAATCTTTGGTTGCTTTGTTAACTCTTAAACTTACTTTGAGCTCCTGTCAGTTCTGTTTTAGTGGAGAGTCACTGTATAAACATTTCAGTGTTTGTCGAGATTTGAATTGATTTCTGACTACCTCAAATGCTCAAACTTAAGAGATTGTGCTAATTCATTTTCTGTCCAGCGTTCTCTTTCTGGCAAGATATTATGTTTGAGGGAAAGTACCAAATAAGAATTGACATGCAAAGCTCTTCCTTTAGGAAAACAAGAAGAAAGAAATAGGAAATCATTGAACTTTGCTGGGTGGAAGAGAAGTCATTGATTGTTGCTAAAACAAGTTGAGTCTCTGGTCTTCTTCTTTCTTTGGAGCAGTAATGTCTAAAATGTACAAACAATAGTAATTCCCTCAGCACCTATATCGATTGATTCCTGTCCCTTCATTAATTCAAGTTTATTATTATTGAATGTGCCTGTTTTAAATTTTCACAATGGTTTGCATTGCACAGTTTGCATTAAAGGTACAAATAAGTAACTCCTGATCCAAACAGTTTTAGAAGAAACTGTCAGTTTGTACTAATGTGATCCAAATAGTTGTAGTTTTACTACCATCCGAAAATACTCTCAACATTAACCATAACTCCTCATACTCATTTCTTAATCCTACATTTTAACCTATGTTTGAGCACTACTTCTATATATTTCTTATTCTAGGAATCCTTAAGTATTCTTCTTGGAAAAATAAATCTTTCAATGATCTTTGAAAGGAAAATAAGAATTTTCTGAAGAATTTGAACCCCCCCCCAAAAAAAATCTCACCTTAATCTCTGCCTGGTTAATCTGATATTCTTAATAAATGTGGTGCCTTGATCCAAATTGGAACTCCGTACAGAAGCTGATTCAAGGTTTTTGTCTGAAAAACCTTGAGGGCTGCAGGTACATTCTGGTTGCCACTATGATAATGAAAATGGGATACTGCATTCAGATGGAGTTTGATTGAAGATACTGCCAAGTCTCTATGGAAATGCCATTCTCATCAGTGGTGGAAATTTATACCTAAATATTTGGATGTTTTAACTTGTTCGACTGGTCTGCTATCAATACTCCAGGATAGCTGTTTCCATAGATGAGAAAAAACCAATATTTTGGTTTTTTCGGAGTTGATTATTAGATCATTACATATATAATAAGAATGAAAAGCAGATAGGAGATAGCGTAGCCTGATTTTGGAGATGGAAAGAAGGGCTGAATCATCAGCATAAAGGAGAATTGGTAAAGGGGATTTACTCAAACAAGGGGCGTACTTATCACAAGAGCCGCCCAGAGTCCCGCCTTGGAAGATGGGCGGGATAAAAATCCAATAAATAAATAAATAAATAAATGAGACAGTTGAGAACGTAAATCAGCAAGGAAGAGATTGAATAGTTGGGGCGCTAGTATACAACCCTGACGGACACCTTTGGATATAGTAATCTTTTCAGAAAGGGAGCCCTTTCTGAAAAGGATCAAGGCGGCTTCCACAAAAGTAGACCTAGTAATTGCCTCCTTTTTAAGGCAAATGCTAGGTGTTCCCAACACAATCAAACTTTCAACCATGATCCTTGAGTTGGGCATTCACTTACCTTCCACTCTGTCATGGTCTCGGGCCATCAAATACTGGTTAGCCCTCCATTATAATTCCTCCCCTGGTTCCTTACTTTTCGACCTTTTAAATGATCCCTTTACTTCCACCTGGGATTCCCTCTTTGTAAACAAACTCAACAACTTAGGCTTTACTCTTGGTTATTTTGCCAACTTTGACTTTAAAAGAGCTTACTTGACCATTAAGGCAAAATTATTTGAAGAAGAAACTGAATTACTTTCCTCTAATCTAAATTGGACCTGCTCTCCACGTTTCTTTAACTTATCCCCTGTCTTTGGCCATGATCTCTGTTATTTCCGCAAGTTAATTAATCCAAATAAGAGACGTGCTTTCATGTTGGCCAGACTCAATATTTTCCCCTCCTCAGTACTCTCAGGAAGATACTTGGATATACCATCGTCCCAGAGGCTTTGTAAATTTTGCCATCTTGAACCGGACACAGTCCCTCATATACTGTGCCGTTGCCCTGCCCGTACTAGGTTACGCAAAGAGTTTTTAGATCCAATTATGTCTATGTTCCCTGGACCCCCAGAGGAATACACATGCTTTTTACTTTGTGACAATTCTGAATGGGTCACCTTACAAGTTGCAGATTTTCTAGCAGCTGTTAAAATAAGAAATGAGAGTGTATCCCCTTTTTGGCCTTTTTCTATTGTTTTACTTGACAATGCTTTACCATCACTGTTTTGGTTGTGTTCTATTTTCTTTGTTTTAATGCCAATAAAGGTGTATGTATGTAAATGTGGTGCCTTATTCACAAGAAGTTTCTGAGGACTATATATTTGAAAACTTTGAATATCAGTATATTCCAGATTTATTAACGTGTTCATAAAAATGGAAGTCTCTTCATCATGCAAATACTATCTGTGGAGAACTGAAATATATTTGCAAAATAGCTGCATAGGAACCTCTCCAGCAAGGTGGTATTTTAGAATTGGAATTTAAGAATCTAAGAATTCTAAAATGGTCCTATCAGATTCTAATAAGAATATTATTAACAACATGCCAACAAGTTTGTTTCAATTTATGGCAGTCCTTTCCAAGGTTCTCGGCTCGGAAATGGTTTGCTATTCTATTCTTCTGAGATCACCCTGAGACTGTGCTGTTTAACCAACAGTGCATAGGGTGGGGTGACACAATGACACAGTAAGGGAACCGAACCACTGCCCTGTGGCTCCACAACCAAGTACCCAGCTCACTGAGCTATCTACCATTAAATAACAAGGAATAATTCTACATCTATAGCAGGAGAATGTACCAGAATGTGTTTATGTATAGTGTTAATATAATCTCTAAAATTGAGGTGGGGATTGCCTGGATCAGATAATATCATAGAATGGTATTGTTTTATAGCTTATTTCTTCAAAAAGAGAAGTAGACAGTGCTGATTACTCTTATAACCTCTGCTCAACTATTAATCTCACTTGGTGATCATAAGCCAGCTTTTGTCTCATGTCCTAAACTTTATCACAAGAGTAATGCATAACATTCTGAGTTTTTGAGGAAAAATATAATAAATAATGCCCCCAAATCCTATTGCTTAGTATAGAAATTCACACGCAAGTAGGCCCATCAAATCAGTGGGGATTTGTTGAGTTACCCCCTCTACAAGATACCTGGCTGGAAAATAGTACATGTGAAATGCATCTTGGTGGACCATAAATTGAACATGAGTTAACAGTGTGACGCAGCAGCCAGGAAAGCCAATGCAATTCTTGGTTGCATCAACAGAAGCATAGTGTCTAGATCAAGGGAAGTGATAGTACCACTCTATTCTGCTCTGGTCAGACCCCACCTGGAGTACTGTGTCCAGTTCTATACACCTCAATTTAAAAAGGATGTTAACAACCTCGAACGGGTCCAGAGGAGGGCGACCACAATGGTTGAAATTCTGGAAGAAATGTCTTATGAGGGACGACTTAGGGAGCTGGGAATGTTTAGCCTTTCAAAAAGAAGGCTGAGAGGGAATATGATAGCTATATTTAAATATTTGAAAGGATGTCATATTGAAGAGGGAACAGGTTTGTTTTCCATGGCTTCAGAGACTAGGACTTGGGGCAATGGTTTCAAACTACAGGAAAAGAGATTCCATTTGAACATTAGGAAGAACTTCCTGGCGATTAGAGCTGTTTGGCAGTGGAATATGCTGCCACGGAGGGTGGTGGAGTCTCCTTCTTTGGAGGTTTTTAAGCAGAGGCTGGATGGCCATCTGTCGGAAACACTGTGAAGGGGGTTCCTGCATGGCAGGGGGATGGACTGGATGGCCCTTGAGGTCTCTTCCAACTCTATGATTCTATGAAATGGGCCTACTCTAACTCTTAGTTTAATATAGTAAGTTACAGTTGGAGCAGATCCATTTGACTCAATGGCACATATCAATATTGCCTCTGTGTGTGTGATATAAAGGACTCTGCAGCTGATACTGCTTTCTCCGATCTTCAACTTCTCCATGTGTGTCCTCCCTGGACTCACTCGTTGGTGATACTCCCCTCCCTCAAGAGGATGCCCACTCTTATCTGAAACAAATACTTAGAATGTCAAAATCATTTGGGTTAGAGGTGAAGACTCCAACAGTTCCAGTTTCAAAGGGTTGAATCTTACCTGTTGTACTCCTCCTCCAAACCAGCTTCACAGATTGTCATTCTGCATTATTGTCCCAAAGTTTCTTATATGCCACTAACATCACAATTCATAGAGAATTCATAGCTGAATTTAGGAGACAACCTTGCTTATTTAACAACATCTCATAATTTGATTACGGTGGAGGCATCAAAAAAGTGGTAAGCAAAAAGCAGAAAGTTATATCCAATGGACACTGTCTTTATGCCTTTCCAGCACTGGGAATCTATTGGAGCAGCTACCTAGTAGGCATGGCTGCTTATCAACACTTATTTGAGAAAAGATCCATTCCCTATTAGCCTATACACCAGAATAACAAAGAAACTAGCACCTCACTTCCACAGTGAGGCTCATTTCTTAACAGGCCAACAAATTCACACCACCCGATATTCTGCAGGTTGCAATTCAAGAGCGATGGTTGCTGCATTGGCCCTGAGGCTCTACTTTTTAAAACTCTGGACTGCAAGAGTTTTTGAAGGCACAAAGTCATGTACTGAATACTTTTTTTTTCCAGTTCTAAATTGGATGAGATTGCTGCTCAGATCCACAGAAGGAGGAGTATGTCTTTACTCCCACTTCATCTCGATTAACTAAGATGGTGGTGAAGATTTTGGAAGACGGTGCGCATCACATCTTACTCACCCTATGGCAGTGTTGGCGAGCCTATGGCACAGGTGCCAAAGGTGACACTCGGAGCCCTTTCTGTGGGCACCCGACATTGCCCCTTCACAGCCACCTGTATGCAGGTTAAATTGCTGTATTGGCACTTAAGTGAAATATTAGTGGGTTTTTAATCACAGTTTGGGCACTTGGTCTCTAAAAGGTTCGCCATCGCTGCCCTATGGTGAGCACATCAACCAAGGTTTGTGGAAACATTATTTCTTTCTGGACACCAATTCCCACCCTTGTCGTCTCGCCCAGTCACCTTTATACAATTACAAAGTTACACTTGTTAAATTCCATGTTGTGGCATGTCTGACCATGTCACTCATCTGCTGAGAAATACACATATGGAGATACAAGGCCTATCACCCTTTACAGGTCCTCTTTGCAAGTGCTTTTAGGTTCCTTAGGGACATTAGAAACATGCAAATCATCAGCCTGTGCCCTGAAGACGCAGTCAGTTGGGTAAAGTGGCTTTTTAGGATCTGAAAAGTAAACCCAGCACCTGCAGGAAAATACTAGGAAGAAGAAGAGGGGCATTGGGAACATACAGTTTTCATCTGTGTCTTTGCACCATCCTGATCTCTTCTTGTCTAAACCAACAACTCCCCTTATTAACTCTCAGGTTTTTTTTCTCTCCTCTGTATCATATTACCTTGTTAAGCAAGTGAAATGTGTGCACTTAGGGCTGGCCTACAGCACGTTATTTTCTGCAAAACAAGGTGGTACTGCAACCACATACCTAGTTTCTTCTGAAGATATCCACATGTAGAGGGTCCTGATCCTCACAATCTTATTTCAACATCCATTGTTATTATCTGAGATTTCTCTTCACTTTCTGGACATGTGTCATAAACTGGCGTTCTGCGTACAACAAATACTCCCCCTTACAAATTCCCCATGTCTTTTGTTTGTTCCAGAGGGAAGAACAAGGCCCTCCCTCCCTTCTTGCAGAGATTTGCCAAATGAGTAGCAATGGGTATTCTGTTAGCTGTTCAACTGGCAAGTCTCTTGGTTTATGAACTTTCAAAGAATCATTCCATCCAGGCTGTGGTGGCCCCTACAGCCCTTATCAGTGGCTTGATTTGTTGGGCAGCTTTGTATTCCTTTCCTGACCTTCTGGTTCTGTCAATCTTTTGTCACACAAAACACACTGGATGTCTAAGTTAGCAAAGATGCTGTTCTAGAGTCATTTTCCTAGCTCCCCTATCACCCATTGGTATGAGGCATGGAAGCTAGAATAGAGAGGTACAGATTCCTTACCTGTACCTGCCATTCTCAGAGCGATCATCTGTGTGCTCCCACAGCCTAGCTTCTTTCCCTCATCCCGTGGCTGCCTCTGGATAAGCAAGGAACTTTTCCCATTGGGGCTAGGAAATGGATAAACAGAGCACTCTGATACTTGGGGTGTACATAGGAGCTGGTCTCTGCTGCTTAAGCTGCTTAGCTATGGAATATTCCATGGGAAATGGATGTATAGCTGCAAGACTCACTTGTGTGAGTGCTTACTCTAGGTAAGCAACCTGTTATATATATATATAAATCATTTTACTGTGACTTTTTCAACAATCCCAAATTGCCCATTTTCAAAGATTCAGTAATTCATTAGTCAATCCTTTCAGTGATTTAGCATGCCATTTGTCTTTGTTGAATAATTTGGAGAGAAAAAAGATTGTAAAAGTATCCCCTTGTTTACTTATTAGCATTTATTCTGCGCTACACTGGAGCTTTTATTGTCTAGTTACTTTGTTTTTTGATGAAGTTCAGCATTTGAGCCTTTTCAGTCAAGTGTTCGAGTTGTTGAAGTGGCAGGAAGCAACAGGACATAGGAATATTGCATGGAAGATGCTGCCACAAGGACATGCCAAAGAAATGTGTATTTTACTTTTGGAACTATGGTAAAGAGTACCTTCCTAGCTTAGTGTACCATTTTGTGACCATTGTTTTATTATGTTTCCGTATCACATTATTTCTTCCAGAATTCCTGGGAGGCTAAATGACAGAAGAACGCCTCTGGGGGAATTGAATTGGATCTTTACAGCCATCACAGATACAATTGCATGGAACGTCCTACCTAGAGGTAAGGTTATGGCAGATGAGCCAGAGAATTATTGATGGTATGTGTAACTTGATAATAATAAAAGAGGGCAGGATTATGGATCCTAAGAGCTAATGAGGAGAAATAGGAAGAAGTATGTTCCCAGAAATAAAAAAGAAGGGAAAGTATTTTCAAAAGTGAACTACAATTTAATCCAACCTCATTCTTAATTGATATAAAATGGTTGCAGGTAAATGTGCTTTGACCTACATTTTTCCTTATTTGCAGTAAGGAATTTCTGTTTTCTGAAAACTGTATCCTTTTAAGGTATTTACGATTTTGCATGGCAGGTAACAGATTTGGACAACTCTACAACATTGTGTTACAGCCTAAATATATACAGTAACCCCCTGCCCTTTTGTGGTTCATATACTGCACTTACTGTACTTACCCCAGGCCTCGCCCTGCCTCGAACAGGCCTCCGACAGAGGATGCAGAAATGCTTTTCTGTGAACCAGAAGTGACTTCCGGTTCACTTCTGGTTTGCAGAAAAGTATTCCTGAGTCCTCCAACATGCCCAGAAAAGCCCTTGGAGGCCCCGAAAGTGCTTTCTAGCTATCTGGAGGTCACTTCCGGTTTTCCAGAAATCACTTCCGGTTCAGTAAGAAGCGCTTTGGGGGCTTCCAGTGGCCCGGGAAAGCCTTCAGAGGCCCGTTCGGGGCAGTGTGGGGCCTGGGGTAAGTACATGAGGGGCCAAACAGCCCCCCCAGTCCCGACCCAACCCTGCATCTGCATATCACGGATTTTGAATTATCGCGAGTCGGGTTGGGTCCCTAACCCCCGCGATAGGCGGGGGTTTACTGTATTGTCAGACGTAATGTTACTACATGAATTCTTGTCAGAAAACATCCCAATGCCCTATTTCATGATTTTTATCATCCTTCTCATTATGGATGCCATCCATCTTTGTGAATTTTTGTTGTTGTTTCATGGTTTTTTTGTTTTTGTTTTTTTTGTTTGCAGATCTTTTCCAAAAGCTTTTCAGGCAAGATCTGCTAGTAGCAAGCCTTTTTCGAAACTTCTTATTGGCAGAAAGGATAATGAGATCCTACAACTGCACACCAGTGAGCAGCCCTCGTCTACCTCCAACTTATATGCATGCCATGTGGTAAGTGGATTTCAAAAGTTAACCTAATGCAGTGTCAATAAATTTCACACAATATTACAAGCAGTTGCAGATCTCAGAAATAACACCATCAGAGCTGCAATAAAATCGGCAGTATTAGGAACAGCATATACACTGCGCCATATTTTACAGATACTTAGGTTTTTTGGTTAAAGTTAATCATTTTGTAATTTTTATTGATTGTGCCTGGTATTAAATAAATAAATAAATAAATAAATAAATAAATAAATAAATAAATAA